>JAFBJR010000175.1:9412064-10012064 GCA_016785285.1 Brachirus orientalis
AACATAACATAACATAACATAACATAACATAACATAACATAACATAACATAACATAACATAACATGACATACAGTGGTAGCCCAGTAAAGGGTACCATAACATGACATAGACATTGTAACAGTAATGATATTACGTTTAATAGTATATATGTGAGTAGTAAATGCAGTGATTGTTAACAACCACATGGAGAGAAGCTGACCGAGTCCACAACAGCTATATCAGTTTGAGTCTTAAGAAGCAAGGTGCGTGTATGTCCGTTGGTGTGTGAGAGCACGCACAGCAGTGTATATTTGTGAGGGTTGTCATTGGATGGGTGGTGGAATCAGAATGAATTTAACGTGCCAGTGGCACTGTGATAACCATCTAAGATTGTCCAAATAAAATAATCTCAGTTTTCTTTTTGTTCTGAGTTAATAAGTTTAACTCTATTCATGTATGAACATCTGTGAGACACAGTAAACACTGAATTGAAGCTGAGCTATTCCGCATTAAGGAAATATAAATCTGTAGGTCATCTGCAAAGAAATGGAAGGAGATGTTGTGTTTTTTAAAAAATAGAGGGAGCAGGTACAGTGAGAAGAAGATAGGTCCCAAGATGGAGCCCTGAGGCACCCCACAGGTATGAAATGGTATGACGAAATGGCCAAAGAATATAGATGATGAACAGAGAAGCTTTTGTTTGACAAATAGGACCTGAACAATTAAAGGCTGTGCCCCTGATGCCCACACACAACTCAAGGCAAAACAAAAGAATATTAAGAGGGTGAAGTTAAAGATCTAAAGGCAGAAATCTTGTTGAATGCAAGAAATTTTTCACAAAGTGATGGTGAGGGCACAATGGTGGTGGAGTCACGGGAGTTTAAGAGAGAGTCTAGATTGTTAAAAAGGAACTGAGTTTTACGGTTGTTACTTGACACAAGGTTTGAGAAAAACTGATTTTTGCAGCTACTCTGGTGATAAACTTGAAGACAGTCCTTCTTCCATTTTCTTTCAGCACGTCTACAAGCACGTCTGAGAGCATGAGTTGTGTATTGTACCACAGCTCTGGATTTGGCTTAGAGCTCTTTATCTTAAATGGAGCAATATAATCCAGTAAATTAAAACAAACAGAATTAAGGGTAGATGTCATCACATCAGGACCAAGATTACAAAGGTTAATATGGAGCACATAGTCGTTAAATGCTGCACAAAACCGAGGCGCTGTTAATGGGTTAATAGTGCACGGCACGCCTGGACGCACAGTTCAACCTGGGAATACGGCAGGTCCCACTTGTTAATTTCACTTAATCCTATTTTGTTTCTTCAAATGAAAAAGATGTTCCTGCAATCACTGTTACACCTCATCCATACTTTGTGCCATCATGACCATTGAATGGTGACCTCCATGCTGCTTTGCCCTGGAGAATCTCTCCCTGGTTATGTGTTATATAGTGTAGGGTCTGACTCCTTTTTCCCATGGGACCATCATTTACACAGAATGAAGGTGCTGCTGCACTTAAGAAATGGTCCCACATCTTTGCTGAGCAATGCATCACATGCAGCTACACTAAGACAGACAAGTTTGTTAACAGGTAAATAAGTAATTACTATCGCCACATGGCTCTTAATTGTCTTCTGATTGCATTGACCTAGATAATTAGCCTCAAGATAACTGATACTCTTACAGTTTTAATTTAACTCATACAGAGTCTGATAGCCAACCTGTGTAGGTGTACTCCGCTTTTTACCCTGTGTCAGCTGGGAATGGGTCAAGCATTCTGTGGCCCTAGTGTGGAGAGTAAGGAATGAGGACTCTGATAGTCACGAAAATATGAATCATATAAAGAGCTGATTTTCTTTGGTTTATTCATTACATTGCATTTGTTTTGAGAAATTGATTTATACTGTTTTATCATGTCTCTCTGTAAACTCTGGGCATTTTTTAATATTTGGTGAGGGGTTGTACATGTTTCTGTCTGAAGTACAGAGTTCGTTTGAGTTGCTTTGCACACATCCTAATTGTAGCATGCTTTAAAAAGAGCAATTTATTGTGCGTGATGCAGAAGGTGCAAGGATGTCAGTGTTGGACGGTCTGTTATGTATGCATGTTATGTGTACACATGTGAGAAAGGAATATTATCTTTAAAAAGAAAAGTGAGTAAACTTGTATGTGCATCAGACATTTGCCATATGTGACTGTACAGCAAAGCTAAATGATCACAGACCAGTGCATTTGGTGCCTGGTTTCATGGCGTATTCATCCTTTCCCACAGGTTAGAGCCTCACTTCACTGTCCCACCTGTAAAAGTTGAGGCTGTTATCATCATAAATCTGTTAAATCACTCCAGAGACTGCACTATTGCCCCAGGTCTCCTAGGTATCTATTTAGAGACAATTCTCCCTTACACTGATTTTATGGGAGCCTGACCTGAAAGGTCCTAGATCAAAGGTGTATGTGCATGCACCTTTGTGTGTGCCTTAATCAGGGTTAGTTTTGATTAAGTCATCATCAGATTGGGAATATGTTAAGGGTTGTGGTTAATCATGTATTTAACATACCGTTCAGCTTTATGGTTTAATGTATAATCTGTATATCTATCATCATTAGAAATAGCTATTATCCAATTTATTGAATTTTTAAACTCCTAAACACTCCAAACCACACAGGTGTTCGAACTGTTTAAATATTAAAGCTGAAACAGACATCTTGTTGGCTTAATCCCGTCATTATGATGTTAAAACTAATGGCACTCAGGAAATGATGAGTTGCACAGCATAGAGGAACTGCATTTTTTCATGTCCAAAACAATGAAGACAGTAGCTCCCACTCTGTGTTTTTCACGCGAGTGGGCTTATTATGAAATAATGACAATGTCCAAACAATAAAACACCTGGAACCAATTGGGACATGAGGCAGTACCCATCTGAATCACAAGTGTGCACATAAAGGTGGGTGCTGGCACACTCCATAGTTATTAGATTCTCACATCATTTTGTCACATTCATACTTGCTTTCAAATATTCTGGCCATTACTAGCAAGCTCTTTTGAAAGTCAGTCAGCCCCAACCATGACATGAAATTATGCATTAATCAACCACCTGAGGTGATCAGACCCACAACAAACCCTTCCCCTCTCCCTCTTTAACACGAGAGTGTCACATCATATGCATACTACCATGTAGACTCACAGGCACATCCTTCAGAGAACCTTTAACATATAGCTTTGTATAATTTTTTTTATAACCAAAATGTATTCATCAGTCTGCAAAAAAAGTGCAATACAGAACTGAATAAATACAAACTGAGCTATCACCCACTTTTTTACAGACCATGATTTTCATCCCCATCCCTTATTGTCCCCCTTGGACAACAACAATAGAACAAGGAAAGAAACAAGTATAAAATAAAATAAAATAAAATAAAATAAAATAAAATAAAATAAAATAAAATAAAATAATAAAACCAAAGACCAAAACAGACTAATAACAGTATAATATATAATAAGAGTCATTGTGTACAGGAGTTGTTAACATAAAAGAATAAGAATAAGAATAAGAATAAGAATAAGAATAAATGTAGAGCCATGTAAGACAGTGACAATAGTGATATATATACAAATATACATACATGCATACATGGATAAAGGCATATATATAAAAGTCAGATGATCTTAGCTAGACTCGGGCATGACTAAATGCTGTTCACTGTGGCATTCCACCATTTATCTGAGAAGATTGTACCCAGTTCAGATTCCCAATTTGTCTTGATCTTATTCAGAGAAGGAGGAATCACTGAGGACAATGTTTATATAGAAAGAAATGGCCTTTTGAGAGGTCAGTGACTGACAAGAAATGGTCAATACCTGGCAGTGCATGTGAAAGAGCAAAGTTATTGGATTTAGCAAAATTAAGAATTATCTGAACAGATCAGAGTGTTGAAGATAAAAACTTTGAGCATATTTGAGCAGAGCTAGTGACCAGTCCCTCAACGGAGAAATCACCCATGCAGGATGAGCAGCATTTGCGCCAAGTATTAAATCTGCAGTCAGTCTTGGCCAGTTGAAATTGATATTTATTACAGATAGGTGTAGCTAAAGGTAATCAAAATTGCTGTCTAATCTGCTGCCATATTTTCGGTGTCACAGTGAAGGAGATTTGAGGAGTGCTGTCTATAGGTTTAGTCGGAGGGTTGCCATATAGCAGGACTTTTAGAGATGAGGAATAGCAAGAGTTAGATTCCAGCTGAATCCAATTATCAATTGTATCTGAAGTCCATAGCGCCATTTTATGCAAATTGGCTGCCCAATAGTACTGTTGAAAATTACTATTCCAGTTGGTGGAAGAAAAATTTTGGAAGAAAAATTGGCACACACTAAAAAAAAGATATAGGTATCTAGGAAGCATGTTCATTTTAATGGATTGCATGTCACGATTTTGGGCTAATCGTAAAACTAGGGAAAGGACCGAGAGTGGAGACTGAATAGACGGGGTAACAAAGTCAATTTAATGTAACTAAAACAAAAATAGAACCAGTCCATAAACAACAAAAGGCGCTGAGTCTGGCCGGCTGGTGAGGCGGAGCTCAGGGAACACGGGATAGCTGGAGAAGGAAAAACAAAAAGCGACCATTAGGAGGGAATCAAAAAAATAAAATACTAAACGCTAGAAAAAGAACACGAGGCAGAGCGGCTTGACGAGGTTACCAGGCTGGATAGAGAAGACGCGCTGACGAGGAGACACAGGAAATCCGGGTTTAAATAAGACGGGTACTGATTGGGGAATGAGGAGCAGCTGTGCTGGTTGGAGTCCCGCCTCACCTGTCACCCAGACTCCTAGAAAAAACAGAGCAGCACTTCCAGGGTATACAAAGTAAAACAAACATAAAAAGTGGCAACACAGGAGCAACTCAGACCAGGCATGACATTGCACTTTACCTGTCAGAGTGAGAAAGGTTGGCCCATGTCTGGAGATCAGATTTTACTTTAACTGTAACATTTAACCCGTAACATTTTCCTCACGTAGAGAGTGGATGGAGCTAGTTATACTGATTCTTAAATATTTGAATTTAGTACCAGCCAGTTTAAAAGGGATACATGACTAGGGTATTAGCTTTGCCAGTTGGTTAATAGGGGGCCATTCACTTTTCTGGATGTTTAATTTATAACCAGAAAAAGGAGCAAATCGTCTGCATATAAGGAGACTTTGTGTTTGGTTCCCCCTCTTTTAATACATGAAAACATCTTATTGGCTTTGAGAGCAATTGATAGAGGCTCAATAACAATGGAAAAGGAGCGAGGATAATGGGCACCCCTGACGTTTTTCGCGTGAAAGGGGGAAAAACTGTGAACAGTGATTGTTGGCACAAACACAGGCCTGTGTGGAAGCATATAATAGACAAATCCAGGATATAAAATTTTTACCCAAGCCAAATTGTTTTAAAGTGAAGAATAAATGGTGCCACTCGACCCGATCAAAAGCTTTCTCTGCGTGGGGGGATATAACCACCTCAGGGTGTAACAGAGGGGATGGAGGATGAACGATGTTAAGAAGTCTACAAATGTTTGAAAAGGAATGTCGATATTTAATGAGCCCTGTTTGATCACTTGAGATAATAGAGGGCAGAACAGATTCATTCTGGTGCGCAAGAACCTTAGCAAAAAAGCTTTTCATCTACCTTGAGCAGTGTGATAGGCTGGTATGAGGAACAAAAATTAGGGTCCTTGTCCTTTTTAAGAATCAATGAAATTAAGGCTTGGGTAAGTGTTGGTGGTAAAGTACCTCGGTGGATCGAATCCTCAAACATTTTTAAAAGAAAAGGCACCAAATGAATGGATTATTATTTTTTTGATAAAATTCATTGAGTAATACATTTTAAATATCTCACTGATTTCAGAGGGTTTGTGAGTTAGTGAACCTGGATTCATAGTAATTTGGGAAATTCGTTGTGATGCTACATTCTGATCCCCGAGATTTAAGCTGCATCTATTCTGCATTCTTGGTAGACAGAAGATTAAATTTAGTCTGAAGATCAAATCCTTCTTTTAATAGTTCAGAGGTTAGTTCTTGTTGCCATTGCAATTGTGTCTTATTAAGGTGGGAAGTATGTGATATTATCTCACCTGCTGTTGTTATTAGTATTCAGAAAACCCTCAATAGTGAGTGATAAAAGTGAACTTTACAGTACTTGGTATTGCTTGCCTTGATTTTCAAAATTTAAATGAAGTGTTACAGGGGAGTGGTCCAAATTAACTATAGCTTTGTATAATCCTGACTGACACAAGATCACTGACACTGTCAACTTTTAGCACTTGTTAACCTTGTCAGCTTCCCCATTTTCCAATTTCTCTCCTTTTTTACTCAAATCCACCTGCATTGCTTGCCACCCTTGCAGCTCAACAAAGAGCCAAATCCACCAGGGATCTGCAGCCAACAAAACACAGTTTTTTTAATTGCATTTTTGTTCATAACAAATGAAATATTCAAAATGAAACAGTAAATTACTGTTTATCATATTGTATAATAATCATAAATGTGTTTATTGGCTCTTGGCTCTCCCAGGAATGAATGATAAATGTATTGTGAATGACACAAAAATGTCAGTAATTATAAACTTTCTGCCTGCATGCATGTGCTCCATATGTAAAGCAGTAGCACTAATTACACTACTCAGAGGAATGATTCTTGTCTCCCTGGTGGCAGTCACACACACATGAAGTGTGTCGCCATTTTTCACTGTGAACTCATTAACTGCTAATTTTTTTGAGAAAGAAATGGGAAAATGAAAGGAAATAAGGATGATAATTATTGGACATATGCCTTTTATTTATGGTGTCTTTTTTTCAGTGTAGCAGTAAAAGAGAGGAACATATGTACTAAGCCACTGGGGATGGGGAAATGGGGGAGAAACTAAATGGACACTTAAGGCCACAGCATTTGAGCTTATGGTTGTTGAGAAATGTTTTATCTGCAGTTTGCACATGGAGGGCAATTTTGAAAGTGAGAGCGTGTGTGTGGGATGGGGGAATGGGGGAGAGATGCACTAAAACACACACACAACATGCTCATGCCATGCAGTAAACTGCACACTGTAATTCACATGCACAACCGCACAACTGTACTACGTGTAAAAGAGGGAAGATCCACTTTCAGCTGAGCTGAAATAAATGTACATATGGCCTCCTCATTTTCATCCTTCAATACTAAAAATGTTTCCTTTCCACACAGCATAATCTGTAACATCCCTTAGGCACAATGGCTCATGGGAAGATTGTGCAAATAACAAATTTACCAAATGCTACACCATGGCATCAAAATGGATATTCTTTTGACAAGCCGTTGCAATTACCAGCCATGAATATCTGCTATTACAACAAACTGAACAGAAACATCAGGATAATTATATGGAGCTGTTAAATTTCACATTTATCTGGAGCAAGGTGATGGTTCCCTAGTAAGTCCAGGTCAATCAGTCATCAGACTCTGTTTGTCTTTAGATCATATCTTTGCAACAAAACAAATATAGGTCTAAAAGATGAAGAAAAATGGATGTGGTGGTTGAAACCGAAGATGGAGGAGAGAGATTTAATATACTGTATCTGGCCTGACACACTGCTGAGGCATGCTAGGGGCATAGCTCATCATACCAAATCCTTGTCCAAATGATGAGAGGATGGTAATGAGGACATAACTGAACCAGGGAGAGACACAGAGAGAGAAATAATGTGCATAAAATAATTTCTCACAGGTTTATATTTGTTTATTGTTCCCATTCTCATTTTGCTGTCAAATTGAATTGTGGTTTCCCATCAGTGTAGCTGGGCCAGTGTACCAGAGCAATACAATCTCTCCTTTTGCTCCACCTCCAATATACTTACTGTATGTGGCATGTGCACCAGAGAAGGTTAGGGTCATGTATAATATCCTGTCTGAATTGCAATGCAATACAGTGGAAAGCCTTTGCTATTTCAAATGTTTGTATTTTCTTGGGCACTGCATGATAATAATAATTTTTGTCATCTTTATTTTCTAAGTAACCAAATTAATTAGGAGCTGTAGACAGAAGAATGAATTTGTTTCGATGTAAAAAATAGACATTGTTTCTGTTAAAGGACATTAAATCACACATACATATTCAGAAACATTTAATGTATATTCAGTCAAGTCATATAGTGTATGACTATACTGTATTGTCCTTTTGTGTGTGCATGGGACCGACAATGTATTTCTTCTTTATGTGTATACAGAATAAGCTTTAATACTACCTGTTGTAGTAACCGCGATAACCCAGTTTTCTGACCATTGTTGAAGTATTAAATGTTTTTGTATGTGAGAGAGAGCATTGCTGTAAAGGACCAGGTTTGTTTCAAGGACTTAAATATAGGTGTTTCACCTCTTCTGACTTATTGCACCACTGGTCAAGTGGAAGGGAGAATTGCATGTGATTAAGTGATGTTTCCAGATCTCATGTGCATTTAAGGATGATAGTAATGTATTTTCTCTGACCTAAAATCAACTTCAACAAAGTTTAATGAGTGAGGGAGATGTCAGTTTACATCACTTGAGGCTATATGTAACAACTGTGCAAGGCCAACTAAGTTTCATGATTTCTAGATCATGAATAGCATGAACCCACAGTTTTTTTGTACAAGATGCATATAACCTTTTATTAAATTTTTAAACTCCTTCATTCACATGTGTAAGACATCCTCACACTGCTATGTAAGCATGCTCAAACAGAGCTTTATTGCTTTTTAAAAACAAATAGTACAGTATAAAGTTTGCATTTTGCCCACACGTAATTCACTGCACTTAAATCACATCCATTGCAATTCAATAGCAATGATGGACTAAGTTGAGAAACTTGTGTTGCCACCAAGGTAAGCTGTATTTTCTGCATTTGTTTTGATTCTGCTAGCCCTATGAAATCTCAAGAGTAACCAGCTCATTGTTTTGGAGCATCTCAGCAAACAAGGATGACTTGCATCTATTCTATGTTTGTTTGTCCAGTCATGCATGCTGCATATCCAATGTGACATTATCTTCCATTAGCATAACAAGAATGCTGATATCGACTCAAAATGTTGCCACTGTTTGGAGTAACCTGTGAGTCAGGCTGTGCTAAGGGGCTGGGTTCCTCATCAACATTTCTGTTATTTTGTTCACCCACATTTACATAATGGTCAGTTGGGTCTGGTTCTTTAGTGTGTGTGTGTGTGTGTGAGTGAGAGAGAGCGAGAGCGAGAGAGAGTCAGAGAGAGAGAGCTGTCTCGTGTTTGTGTAATCTGGGCTTACTGTGCAAAGTCCAAACTGAAACTACTGTACTTTTAGTTCAAGGTCAAGTATTTATCTTCCAGTAATGGTATACTGCACCATGGACGTGTGTCTGGGCTATATTTTGGAGAGAAAGTGAGAGGAGAGGAGGTATAACTACAGTAAAGGAAAATTAAAAGGATATACATACTGTACCTTGCCCAAAGATTTGACTATTTAATTTCATGTAAAAGGAGGACATTAATTCACTATTCCTCTTCTTGCACAAAGGTCACATTTCTGTGCTGCCCCATGTTAGTTTTTTCAGGGAGATGTTCTATAACTTTACACAACCCCTGTTCCCTTGACTTTTAACACCCAAATGGAGCATATGCAGAATGATAACTAACTGCCTTGTCTTTACCAATGACCTACATCAACACAGTCTTGAATCTGGAGGTCTGAGCTGCCTCACATTACCTAATTTTAAAGGAGTGTGTTGATACCAGAGATGGTGCTGACCTGTCTTACCCTTTCTGAAAGTGACTTTGTTTGGGGAGATGAAGCTTTAGACCACACAAGGGCAACATATGGCTCCAGGTCAAGATCTGACCTGAATAACCCCCAAAATCAATAAGAACCTTATATTCATTATATGAATATATTCATTATATGAATATAAGGTTGTGCTGCCACACGTGCTGCTATGGGCACACATCAACTGGACCACTTACTACTCACACTGGGCATATGATGAAAATGCTTAATCTCCCCATATCTAATCTGCAGATTGTAACTTGTGGTGAATTTGTTGTTGTTGTTGATGTTATTATTCTGCCTCTGTTTGGTTTTCATTAACAGGAGCGGTGTAACTTTATTTGTATGTTATGTCGTGTCATGTTTTTGCCTGGTAACACAAATTCTTAACACAGCTATACTGAGCAAAACACAGAGTCATGTGGACTTAATCAGCATTGTATGTCAGCAACTTATTTGACAACGACTTTCATCTAACTGATAATTCTTTATATACATTTTTTTGCCACTTTAATTTTTAGCAAGTTTTGATCAACGCTTGCCACTGCTGCTTATTTGCAGCACACAGCTTTATTTCATGGAGCTTATTTTTACATCTCTTTGATGTATTGTCATAATTCACTGTGTAGTCCTTTGCTTCCTTTATCAATGGGCCTCTGGAGAAAAATATTTCCCCTGCCTGGTGAAGATATTGTTGTAATGATCTCCATCTGTACAATGTACGTGTGTTGTATAAAAGATCATTCTTGTGTTTTTAATCTTGGGCAATATTTCCATCTTTTTATATCTAAATAGTTAATACCCGAAAAAAAAAGATGTTTTGAAAAGGTCCAATATTTGGTAAGAAAGTGTAATCCCACTGAGCATTTGTCCACAACAAAGTATATCCACCACACGTGCTTGTTTGTGGCAGTGGCATGCTGGGATTGTTATGAATATCTAGAACATGGAAAGCATCTTTACAGAAAAAGAGATTGTCCCTTATCTAGGAACATTATATGTTGCATAATATAGTGCCACCAGATAAAACTGATTTTACCTCAGAACAGAATTACCACATAAATGCTAGCTAATATCACCAAGTGGTGAAAATTACCCTCTAAAAAAACAATATCTTTAATCAGGTACTTTTTGAATTTTTAGTCAGGTTTTGTACTTCATTATCTTAGTCTTTTTTTTTTTTTTGGTAATATTTTTGAAGCCTGGGTCACACTTCAGGTAGTCTAAAGTGAAATTATTAGAGGTTATGTGACACCAACTGCAATGATCCACAAACCAGCAGAGATTAACAAATCATTTCTCCTTCCTTACCTGCAAGCCTTACTCAGCCTAAAACACCTGTTCCGTCAGCTGGAAGCAGGTCCTCAGCTGAGCAGCCCGTCTTCCAGACACAACTGTGTCTTGACAGTTGCTTCATCCCAAGGAGTGTTGTGTCATTTGGGAGCTGCTAGTAGAATCTTCTTTAAACCACTTTGGATCCAACTAAGTGGAGCCATGACCTGACACCTCCAAGTAGGCTAAATGTCACATCTGCTTACTATGATAAGAGCTTATGTTGGAAGTGCTCTGGATTACATTTTTTTTTGTTTTTGTTCCATAAAATATTTTCATCCCCATAGTATTCCATTTTATGAATAAAAGATAACTTTTATTCATGTGCTTTTTAGGCATTGTCTAGTTTTTTCAAAACATGAACATAAGATACCTGACCTGTGAGATTAATTACCTCAAATAATTCAATTGTTTTCTAATAAGATATAAGGCTGATCTCTGTAGCAATGATTTTAAATAAGTGTGGTCTTTTTTCCTCCAAAACTACACAATTTAGCTTGTAGGGGTATAATTCTTTAAACAAACCTGAAGTAAAACAAAAAGAGAGAGAGAGAGAGAAAAGAGAGTATAAATTCTGTGGCATAATGATGTTGGATCATATATTAGAAGAGCTGGAAAGCTTGCCAAGAACTGAAGAGGCAAATGCCAAAAAAATGTTTCCTTGTGCATTCATTTCTTAAGCATTCCCATGAAACTGTCTCAACTTATGTGTTGGCTTTGTTTTTGCCTTCTTACCTTGAAATTCCCTGTGGATTATGGTTTGCTGCTAAGTAAGTTAACCTGCATCCTTGACTGAGTCTCCATAGATATGCAGACATTTTTTCCACCCATCTCTCTCTCTCTCTCTCTCTTTTTTTTTCTCTCTCTCTCTCTCTCTCTCTCTCTTTCTCTCTCTCTCCCTCTCATGTTTGTGTTCCAATTATTACACACTTCCTCAAAAACATACTTGTCTTCCTTATAGAAGAAAACCAAATCTTCATACCTACACTACCAGTCAAATGTTTGGACAAGGTGTGTCCAAACTTTCCTATTCAATTTTCTGGACTGACTGACCTTCAGTTCTTAAAGTAATGATGGCCTGTCGTTTCTCTTCACTTAGCTGATTGGTTCTTGCCATAATATGAATTCTAACAGTTGTCAAACAGGGCCGTCAGCTGTGTACTAACTTGACTTCTGCACAACACAACTGATGGTCCCAACCCCATTAAAAAGGCAAGAAATTCCACAAATGAACCCTGACAAGGCACACCTAAAGTGACTTGTATAGTTAGGTTAAGGTGATGGGGTTAGGCCTGTAGTAGTTATGGTTAAGGTTAGAGTAGGTCTCCAGGAAATATGTGTAAGTCAATGTAATGTCTTCTGAAGTCAAGGAAAATGGATTTTGTGTGTGAGTGTGTGCCGTTACAGTATATCACCACCTAAAACACTCAGCTGATCTACGGCCTTCCTCCCTTCCTACCATTCAATTCCTTTGCCCGTAAGAGTCAATGGAGCAGAGTACACCTATCATTTACTGCCTACCTACTGTATGTCAACAAGCCCATACCATCACAAGCAGCAACAGAAACTCTCACTCTCCATCTACTTTCCTTTATCTCTCTATTTTGGTTCTTTCTCTCAGACACACACACTGGTTTCCATGACTTCAGAATGAATGCATTGACTTACATTCAGCCATAACTTTAACCATAATTACTAGTGCCTTAACCCTAACTTTGACCCTAACCTCAGCCTAACTTTAAAACATGTCTTCACCTTAAAATGTAGTAATTTATTTTATGGGGACTTGATTTCTGTCCCCATAAAAAAGGCAAGTCCCCATAATGTGACTGTTTAAACAGATGTAGGTCCCCACAACATAAGGAATACCAGGCACACACACACAGAGAGAGGGAGAGAGAGACAGTACTTTATTTTTTTTCCTCAAGTTCTTGCCCATTGTGTCGTTTGCATCCAGCATCTGCTTCAATCAAAGTTATAGTATATATGGACTCAGATAAACTTTTGTTAGTGCTTCCTCTCCAGGTGTCATTAATGGAACTGGCTTTTCTTTGTGGTTCACTTTTATTAGGTCTCTGACAGATCAACCTGACACAATCCAGCTTTTCAGGAAACAGTTCAGTAATGATGCAGCATGAAACAATCACACGTCACATAGACTAAGGAATTGCTCTCCTTATCTTCCCCGGTCTGTGTCCCTTTGCATCGCCTCAGAACAGAGAATAAAGCCGAACTGTACACAATTTAAAACCTAATTTTTAAACACTAAGCACCTTTTTTAATTACTCAGATGTGGTAAGGTGGTTACTAACAAATTTTCCTGTGGGGTAACACATGGGGACTTTAAATTTGCCTTTCTGGTCACACATGGCAGACACATTGATTTGACCCAACATAATCTATTTATCAAGCCACAAGGTGTTGTTTTGCAAGTGCTCTTTGGTAGGGTGAGGACAAATGTTTTGACAGATCATTGTCTAAACAGTTAAACTGAAGAGGGAAACCCTTAGGACAAGGACAAAGATGGGGTATAGGAAAGTTTAGATGCATGATGTCAGGATATATTCTACCATTCAAACGGAGGCAATAAAGCACACTGCACCATTCGTCATTATGCACAGTAGGAGCAGGTAAGCAGTGAATCTCTAGTGTGTGAGGAAGCAAATACGTAATATGAAGCAAATATTTTACACATCAACGTCTATTATGAGGTTTTGAGAAGTGACTACACTGCCTTTGAAAATAATTTTTATGTGGTTCAAAGAACAGCTGCACAAAATCTGACAATGTGGCTCTGATGTGTTGGACCTGGGGACAGTGAAAGTTTGGGGCTGTGGATTTTTTTTTTTTTTTGGGCATAAATCTACACTCAAATGCTACTTGATATTTTCAGCTGTTAGACTTACATTTGGGAAGGGAAATCTTTGCTTGAGAGAATTTTCATTTTACACTACTCTAAATATGACAGTTAGCAGGCTAAAAGCTTAACGTGTGATTTCGTGAAGTCTCCAGTGTTGACTATTAAATAGTCTTGCACATAAATACTGCGAAAACTACAACTGCAAGAAGCCAGTCTTTTCCAGTTCATACCAGCATGTTCATGAATGGTCATGTGATATGATCTTTTGTGCAAATATGGACTAAGACTACTTCTAACTTTGAGTTGAAACATTTGTCTGCATGGAGATAGATTAAAAAAAAAAAGCAAATACAAGCATTTTTCCGAATTATACTCCTTCCAGCATCAACATTTAACTTCCTCATCAAGGTACAGTTCACAAAACTTACGTCTCATCCTCCAGCAAAGTGCACACGTGTCACAATTATACTGGCAGCTGCTACTGATGGCTGGCCTGTTTTTAAAGAGCAGGACAAAAACCATCTGTTTGACAGAGATGAAGACATTGTCTTTTTTAAACCTTTTTTTAAAATTTGTTTAAAAATAATTATGAAGCCTTAATGGTTCCCTTGGGCCATTTGCTGTCTCTTCCTGGTTCAAACATGTTCCAATTAAAAAGTCAGTTTGACTTTACTCAGTTTTTCGGAATCTGATGTATGAGAATTACTTTTCTTGTTTTGCTTTGCAACAAGGTGTTCTAGAATGGTATGACCCCACCTAAGTATTGATGAAGTGTTCATTGAGTTAGCTGTGATGAAAGTCATCATTTGAGTGTACAGTACACTTGGTGTCCCTGCACCACCTGCCCTCTACCATTCAACCAGCACTTCCCCCCACCCTTATTCAATTGTCATCGATCTGCATTCAGCTTTTCACGGACTTTACACTACTGTATTCCAGTCAGAAGTACTGTGCATGCATCACCCATGTAAATGTCACACTACAGACACACACACGTGGGAAAAAACATTAAATTGAATCGTGCTGCAGTTATAATTAAAGCTACTGTATGAAGCATGTTTTGGTTTGATGTGGTGAGGAATGACAGTCTGAAAGTGTGTATTTATATTACAGTGGCAAGTGAACCCTTCAGAATTTTCTGGTTGTCTGCATGAACCTGTCATAATATGTACCCTGTTACATAATACAGTGAAGTTACAAGTTAAATGCAATGGGCTTTAGCTAACAACACACAAGTAATTACATTTTTAAAATAAAGCACTCATCAAACATTCTCATCAAACGTGGAAAGCCTGTATGAACAATTTATAGTAGCTGCAATAAAAACATATACTGTATAAGCATGACTGCAGCTGTTCAGGTGAATTGGTTCCTGTGGTTGACATAGTGCTCACCCATACCCACTTGATACAGCATATCCAATGGACATTCACATTTCTTTTCAAGTTAATCTCAAACCAGTGCTCACATGCCTTGCATGTATGCCACATTTGGGGACACGCGTGCTGTTTAAAAATGCATTATAAAGTAAATGTGAAGCTAATGACATATTTGATCAGTGTGATTCAATATGTCAGCAATCACTGAAAGTCATGTGTGCTTGGGTCCTGTCCCTCTGTTTCTCTGTGAGTCCATGGATCCACAAACAGAACATTATTACGAAATGGCATCCCTCCTGTGTTTACATGGTGGACATTTCGTGAATGCTATGTGAATTTCCTCTCAAAGGAAACAAACATTTACTTTAATGCAAGGACTAATTGATTTGGGTTTGGTGGTCAAAGATCGAGGTCACTGAGATGTCATAATACATGTATAAAGGGTTCAGCGGTGTGTCTTAAAGATGTCTTCTGTTGTAAATCTTAGGGTAGAGTGAAAAAAAATGGTGACAGAGGATCGTAAATAAGTGACATCACTGTAGTCCAGCTCATATCAGGAGGATGACTGAGCAGTTTGTTTTCTCTTATTTTGAGTGATGCATGTTTAGTTTTTGGAGGGGACAGTTTATTATTCAAAGACTGTGTCACTTTATTTATTTTGTTTGTTGTTTTTTTTTTAAAGCAAAGCTTGTCATCAAGCCAGAAAGTGTTAATTTCATTACATTTTCACAAGATTTTGCAAAACTCAAATAGGTTGTTATGCATTAATTTAGGGTCTGAATATACAAGTAGGCCTATGTTACTTCATAAAGAGAAAACCAGAGCAGATTTTTCTTTGAGAATATTCAGTACATACAGTAAAGTGGCCAAAACACTTTGGCCACTTTATGTACTAGACTATTGTGCTCAGTGTATAGGCTTCCTTGGTGATTCTGGCCAGCTCTATGAACAGTGCCCACACTGGAGTCTTAACAATTGAGACAGTCCCCCAGTTGCTAAATATTTAATTACTGCTGAGTCACATGATAATGCCATCCATCCCCAATAAAAATCTGGACCAACAGTTTCATTTTTGACAGCTGGCCTTCCCCATTATCATAGTCCCATGTCAGAACATCTGTCCTCACCGAATAGTAGCCAACACTATATTTAACTCACTAGTCCAGCTTTATATAGGTCAAGAATGCCATCTACACTTTCACTGCTTTACTTCAAGGCTGTCACATTCTTCTTGTCATCATGGCAGTTGGTTTTATCTTACCACTCCATTCCACACATAATATAGAGATTAAGCCATGACAATATTTTAAATCAACAGCCAAATATTATGTGGACAAAGGGCAGAGAAAAAAGGAGACATAGCATTTTCTGGTCCTGCTGTGTATTTTTAGTTTGAATGGGAAATTCCAGTGCCATTTTACATGTTTTCTGCAGCTGTCAAGTGCCCTCCTCTGTGAGTTTCTCTGCAGAGAAAAGCACTTGATGGCCACAAAAGTATTGGCGCTTTGCAATTTTTTGATGAACTTTGTCCACCCACAGCCTTTTCATTTTAGAACTGGAAACCTTTCAGTTGTCATCTGCTTGGCATCACTCTGAAGATCTTTCCTTCCTTTGGCTGGCAATGAAACACATAATAATAATTATTATTCGTATTATTATCCCTGTTGTTATTATTTGTTTATACTAAATAAGCATTATTGTGTAAACACACATTTGCTTTTTCCTTGCCCTGATAGCATGTCACTGATTAGCTTCATTCACATACTGTATATCCAGCTCAGATGGGAAGATTATGTTTACTCAAACTGGAGGAAAAAAAATCTGTCAGTTTATGTTATAGCTACTATTGTGCTGATTTTAGACACAACACTTGCGCTAAAATTGCTGTAGTCCCGAGTGTCTTTCTTTTACATTTTGAGACACATTGTGAAAATGTGTGAAGTCCCAGTGGATATGCTTCCCCTTTAAGTACCACTATTGATGCATTCATCCTCATTGTAAGGCCTGTCATATTTCTTTGGATCACAAACTGCAACCTGACAGACTGTTAAATCCATAAGGTGCTGCTGAATGTCACTGCACTTAATGCTTTAAGCAGCTAGTGCAGTCAACTACGCATGTCTTTTTTCTCCAGAATTAACGTTTTGTACATTGATTCATAAATAAGTGGCCATTATATTGTTTAAAATGGCTTCTGCAGTGAAAACTAAGGCCAGTTAAACACTGTGTTATGGCTGCAACACTGCAACACTGAGCTGCTGCCTCCATACAGCTTTTGTTATATTTCACAGTGCTTGCCTTTAATACTTTGATAAAATGTACTTTTAAATGCCCTAAGTAATCCTCAGTATACATGTAAAATCCAGGTCACTACAGTGTGGAGCTGCAAATATTGCACAGTCACAATTTTTCTTTTCTTTTCTGCAGATATTTTTATAATTATTTGTTATAAATAAATTACACAGTATGTCCAAATATTGTGAAATGTGTTTTTAAATAAGAAATTATCCAGAGAAATAAAATGTCAAGGTCGATAAACAATATTTTCTTCATGGCACCAAATTCATGACATTTTAAGCACATTATTTCTGTCACTTCAACAAAGCCATCAGATTAGGTGCTGTCATAAAAGAGATGCCTGGCCAATTAAAAAAAAGAAAAGAAAAAAGAACAATATGGGCTCACCGGCAGAGAACAATCTGCAGATTTTCTTCCTTGCCAACTCTGACAGACACAGACAGAGAGCAATCGAAAAAGATGGAATCTGAGAGGGAGAGGAAGAGAAGCTTCATTTCTGTCCAAAGCTCCCATCAAAACGTTTTGTCACTGCAAAATTATTTCAAAGATATTAGCATCTATCCAGTTTAGTTGATTTTAATATCTTGACTTACTTGATGACGTGATTAATCTGTGGTGAACATACAGTATATCATATATAGAAATCGTCTGAAGTCAGTTGAGAAGTATGATTATATTGAATAGCCACCATGTGGTGACTCCACTAGAAGAAGAAGAACTTATTTTTTTACATTATATTCCAATTTAAAAGAAAAGAGACAAAGTACAGCACACATGAGTGTGATTGCCACTTTTGCAGAGATTATCATCCCTTCCTTCGGGGAAGAGCTTCAGAAAAGTTGTCATCTATCATACAGACTGTGTTTAAACAGGTGCTGAGTTTAGATTTGGCCACAAACATAAAAGAAATCACAATGTATTTCTCAAAGGAAATCAATGAATTACCTTAAACTGTCCTTCCTGTCTGTTTACCTGGAGGTGGGGCAGAACAATCTGAGGAGTAGACGGCCACTGTAACCCCCAACGTTTGCCTTGTGAGGACTTTGACTGAATGCGATGCATGTTAATCTCCATTCCCTCGATTATTTTTGGGACGCCGTCAGTACAAATGGATTTCTCAAAGTCAGGGTGACTTTCTTTCACCTAGCTTCAGTCTGCTGTACAGAGAATGAGGGGGAGAGTAAACACTCAGACAGGTGTCTGGCAAGGGACGCTGATTAGATTTAAACACCAATCCATGTTATTTTCTCTGCTCGGGGACGACTGTAAGACATTAAGCACTAACTGAAGCTCCCAGGGTCCCACTACAGACACTTTTTCTTCTCTCTACATCTTTGCGCTCCCATTCCCACTCTTCTTCCCTCTCATTCTTCCCCTACCTCTCTGCAGCATGTCTCTGTCTCTCTCCTCTTTTCCCTTGGGTTCTTCCTTATATTCGACCAAGATGGATTAGTCTTGAAAGTGTCCTTTTTTCTTCCTTCACCATCACTGCATTGTTTTTTCCTCCTCATGCAGGAGTGTGTAATTTGCCCCCAACCCCCTCCTTTCGCCATTAGCTGGCACACACCATCCAATATTTTCTCCATCTGGTGTAGAACTGAGCACATTAGGGATGGGTCTGTTAAGGTGATCAGACTTGGTCGTGCATTAGCTCAGGGACCATTTTTCTTCATTTGAGAGTGTCTGTCTTGCTGCCAATACTATAGATTTTCTATCAGCTCCTTAATCATGTCTCCCTGATTTGGAAAGTGATTGGTCTGGCCTTCTGATATGAAAACTCTTGTATACATTTTATCTCTGCCAGAAGATATGGACTTGCTTATTAGATGGCCATTTGAACAGTTAAATGAAACATTCCTTCCTTCCCCCCCATCATCTACTCACTGGATGCAGACTCTTCTTCAAAATCTGCCAGAAAAAGAAATCAGCACACTGCAAGCATCTATACCCTTCATTTTTTTTTAGCCAACCAGGTTTACTATTCCACAACGTGTTCACGGCTACATTTTAGATTTCTGCAGTTGGGGGAAACATTTTTTGAGGCCCATAGAGAGGAAGTAGCCAGTAGTAAAAGGTTATTTAACTTAACAGACTTGTTATTCAACAGATTAAGGGGTTAATGCTAAAGTTTTTTTTTTCCCTGTCTCCTTCAGGACATCTGATGGTGTGTGTGCAGCTGGAACAGTGGTGGTGAGTCGTCTGAAGATGGGGGAGATGGAGGAGGTTGATGTTGACCACATCGCCACTGACATCCCATCGCAGAAGGTAAAACAGCAGGGTGACTAGGTGAAGTACAAGCCTCCATGCCTCTGATGCCTTGAGCTAATGCTGGGATTAGACAAGCTCTGCTCAAGTCCACCAATGAGATTAAATATACTTCAGGAAAGCCCAACGAGGAGTTACAGCATGTGTGTTCGTTGTATTGTCTCTTTGTGGTATTTAAAAAGGATTAATTAAAGAGAGAAATTACCATTCTTAAACACAAACTGTATTCAAGTTGGATTTTTGTTGCCAAATATGATTTTTGCTGAATGCAGCTTTCCTGTAGCTGCCACCTTCCCCCCTTCTTCTTGCTAATCTCATACAATACTCCAGCTTGACTCAGCTCTTAAGCAACTCCCATAATCAGGGGAGAGAAAGAGGCAGAAAGAATATTCCCCTTCAGAGTTTGAAAGTAACCTGAAGATTATTTCATCCAAATGGGGTGCCACCAAACCAGAAATGAAGTTGTATGTACTCTTGATTTTCTATACATTCCTAATGGATTTGTTCTGAAATGTGAGTGCGTGCTGTAGAGCCAGCAGTGGACGTAAGTGGATGTAAAGAAGGAAGATTTAGATTTTATTTTTCACCACAGCACATCTCTGTGAGGCAACATGGAGACTTGCAGGCCCTGTCTCCTTTTGATTTGTGTGTGTGTATGTGAATCACTGTCTTACATAATTGACCAACAGCTTCTACATGGCTGAATGGCTTTCATCTCTGCCATCTTTGGTGCAGGAAGGGTCCGTGCTAGGCTCCAGAGTGTCACTGACAATCTGCCCATGTCACTATGATGAATACGTCGTTGTGTGCGCAAGTGTCTGTGTTGTCACAGCGCACATCCCCTTGTTGTTTCTGTTTTGGGAGATGAGGGGAGGGAAAAGGGAAGGAATATGACCAAAAGTAGGGAGGGCTGACTTGGGACACGAGACTCACTTATGGGGAAGTTCAGTTGATCACAGTCGTGTGTGTGTGTGTCTGAATCATGTACTGTACGTGTTTGTTTGGCTGTAGGCAGCGGGGGCTGGGGCTGTTGTTTCATCATTCCCTCTCATTGTTTGGGTGGCTGCTCCTCATGAATATCCCACTGACCCCACAAAAACAGTGAGCCCAAACAAAAAAGAGATTCCAGTCACCAATGATCTAATCTCTTTACATATTTTAGTCATCAAAGAGTCATTGAACATATGCTGTCTACAGCTGTGGTCCTTGGCTTATTATTAGTACTTTTTACTATCATAGACCTGCCTGAATTTTCTGAATGCTCTTTTCTGTCTGCTTTGTTCAATGTGTGCATTTAATTTTGGGTTTTTGTAGGAGTATGGCTATTGGTGGTCTGTTTTGTTCAGCAACTGTGTCTCTACTAACAAATACAAAGAACTGCTTATTTAATTAGGCCATTTCTTGGACTTGGCTAATGGAGGGACACGTACTGCTGTACCAGAATAATACGGCAATACAAGACTCTTTATGACTACATGTCTTACACATATAATCTATTTCTGAGAATGCTTCTGATTTTTCTTCAGACAGCATTAGTCGCAAAGTTTAAGTACAGTATCATATGTAGCTATTAAGTGAATAGTTAAGGCCCTTTTACATTAGCTTTTAAAAGAAAGGCCCACCGTATTAAGAAGTCAAACTATAGCTAATATTTGCTTTCTAAATTGGCTACTGCTGATAAAATTGGCTATTGTTTCAGCTGGCAAAATCAATGGTTGCTCTTGCAAAATATGAATTCTGCTTTTCTTTACCTTTTTCTTAAATCAAGGATCCATTTTTTTATTATTAATTATAATTTTATGGGCATTAACCCTTTAAATTATAATACAGTAACAAAAGAACATGGCAATACTGTGGTAATCATTTTGTAAAAGGGGTTAATACTGTCCTATTACCTAATGCATGTTTTCACTTTGGTAATAACAATATTAATAATAAGAAGTTATATCACATTAATAATTGTATTTCAGTAACATCCAGGTAATAAGATGATATGATTATTACAGATAAACCATCATGGCACGTGACTTCACATGGTAAAGAAGATTTCTAAAAATGTAAAAAACAAATTGTTTTAACTTAATCAGGCACAACATCCCCATTCAGGCTGTGTTTGGGTTCTAACTTACCAAACCTAAATTATATGTTTAGCCACCCTATATAATCAGACACTAAAATAATGGACAATATAATTCGTAGTTTTAACAGCTTTCTTCTCTGTTCTTTGTGTTTAAGTGTGTCAATAATTTTGCCCCACATTCCCCCTTCACATTTATCAACAGACAAGACAATGAGAGAGTAACTGGGAGCAAAGTGAATGGTAGTGGTTGTCAATTTGGAATTAACTACTAAATTACAAATACATAAAAAAAAAAAAATTAAGGTCAAATGTTCGCTCAAATCAAATTGGAGCTGTACTCATTTTAGCTAAACTTATTTGTTGTAATTGTTTCATGGTGTATGTGTATATGTGCTTTGGCGATGCTTTTATATTGCATTTTACATACAAAAACAAATAGGGACTAGAATTTTAAATTAACAAATAGACTCTCTGTTTATTAATGTAATACATATGAAACATTTTCAAAATTCATAGTTACCATATCATTGAAATTCAACCTCTCTTATGCCCTATCCCATATTTTCAATTGTTATTATCAACTATTGCTTGGTGACAACAGTGGAAATAAAATGTTACCACCATAATATTACTTTCCTGTTACAAAAATTATCACATACTATTACATTTAATTTGTTTCCTATATTACAGTCATTCTGTCTTGTTTGTCAGTGCATAGTAATTTAACATTAACCATCAGGGGAGGAAACTACAGCATGGTAAATTAATGAAGACTAAAATGGTGATAAATTACCAAACCCATCACCCAATCAGTGAAGTCAGAGTGGGTGTTTTCTTCCAGCTGTCACCTGCTGCGACATCACTGATTGCCGTAAAATGAAACATGCATCAACATCTAAAGAGAAAGTAAGAGTAGTGCACCGGCACATCTCTGCTGGTTTCTAGTGGTTTCTAGTTGTGTAAATCAAACAGCAATTAAGATATTGATTCAGACTTTATATCTGTGCTTGATTTGAAAAACTGTGTTAAATAGCATTGGCGTGAGCATGCTCAATATACTATGCTTCATTTAAGTTTAATTTAAAATAAATTAATTTTCTATAAATATATTTTGTTTCAGAGCCACCTTGGATCAGTGCGGCTTAATTTCACACAATACCGAAGGAGCTACTGACTACATGTTTGGTCTCCTTCCATATTTTATCTGATAGACACTACAGTTGGGTTAGCTTTGTCTGGCTGCACTTTAATATAAGTATGGTCATCTCCACTGTGCCGTATATACTATAAAATAATCATCTCAGAGCACACTCTTTAGCAACCTACATCAGTATTTCTGTTGTTGTTTCAAATATTTTTTCAAGTAATACTTGATTCTCTCTCTCTCTCGCTCTCTGTTCTTTTCCTTTCCAGTG
Source organism: Brachirus orientalis (assembly GCA_016785285.1). Classification (NCBI taxonomy): domain Eukaryota; kingdom Metazoa; phylum Chordata; class Actinopteri; order Pleuronectiformes; family Soleidae; genus Brachirus; species Brachirus orientalis. The sequence continues at coordinate 9,435,460 of JAFBJR010000175.1, forward strand.
TCCTTTGGTCTGTGAATCTGCTTCACATGTCTGCATAGACAGAGAAAATAACCCAGCAACAGGACCAGGTATGACTCACTCCATGAACACCTGGAATGACACCTTTTCTTGCTGAATAATACAACAATGAAAGGATCAAGAGTTTATCAACAATTTATGCCTGACTTCTTCATATTCTGTATCTAGCATTTTTGTTGAGAAAACATCAAGAGCTCAGTTGCAGTGCAGAGCTATGTTTGACATCCCATAACTTTCCTTTATCCGAAAGGCACCTACTGTTGATTTGCATATACTAAACTTTGAATGTCCTTCAATCAACCGCCCAACTAACAGGTTTAAGAAATCCCTGATATATCCCACTTTAGTGCAGAATTATTATTTTTTTCTCATTTGATTAAGCGTAAGTCCTTTCATGCAGTGAGAAAGAACAGTGGGAGGTATTTCATGATGTTGTAAACCTTATTTTTTTCTTTGTGGACTAATCCATGTAAAGCAAAGTTATAAAGCTGCATGAGACTCATTTACTATGCAGCTCGGAAATGTAGTCTTTTCACTGGTAAGTGAGACTGAAAGACAGACTTTAAAAGGTCACAACTCCTGCTGTGCGACCAGTCCGTGATCAGAGGATCCTTAGGACTGGTGTTCTTATTTCATCCCATGCATTAATTTGTTCCTCACATCCTTTTCCCCTTTTATCCAACACCTCCCTAAGCTCCCAGCATCCCCCCCACGCCTGTTGTCATGGTGTCATTGGCACTTAGTGTTTCTACTGTGATTAGCTCATCAACTGCAGCCATGTTTGCAGGTGCACATCTGCAGCCCGTCAAAACAATACCCTCCCTGCAGAACCCATCAGATTGAGTAATGTAATTTAGTCTTCCACTTTTATTAGCTTTCAAAATGAGTGCACAGAGAGCAGAGATGTAGCAGAGCCCACGTACAGCATATCTCAGGAAGTCATTTTCTTAAGAGGTGTCAAGAAGGGAAATAGAAGCATCTGATTGGTAGTCAGATCAGTTTGGTTGTTTGGGGGGGTGTGGACAGAGGTTAATCCTCTTCGCTGATGGGGATGGAAGTCAGCAAATGTTGCTCTTCCAATTTAGCCTTCTCCCCCTCTTCTTCATCCTCATATTTGGAAAACAAATTGAGCTTTTTATCTTTTTATGGAGATAAACTACCCTCAGAATATTTATGCTGCTCTTATGTTAAACACATAGAGATTCCAAAGTAAATACAATTATGTAGATGGTGCTTCATTTGTTAGGCGCTCCTCATGGATAATGTCAGTTTTAATCCCATGAAACACAAGCATCATCAATCCATTTGTCAATTTTTTGGACCTCCCACTTTCCCAAAAGTGGCACCTACAGTATTCTCACTGAGTAAAAATTTAAATGAAAATCTTTCACACAAGTCGCAGAGATACACCTTAATGTAGGTTTTCTCCTCGAACTGCAGAGTCGTGGGGCGAACAGTGTATTTGTAAGGGACAGTGTTCAGCCACAGTTTGCTCCTGTATCACAACAGTCAACTCAAAGCAAAATACAGTTATTATGTACATGGTAATAAAGGATGTTTTCATTTTTTCCATCCAGTGCTATGATGTAGCTTTTTGCACCTTTTGAACATGAAGCTCTCAACCCTTTAGGATGAAACTGTTTGGAAAGGCTTTGGATGCACATGACATCTTATTGAAATTAGTTTATATATTTGGTAATTCACAGAGATTTTGTGGTGAATAAAGTATTGTCTTAGATTTGTTGTTTTGGCATTGCTATAATGACTATATTATGAATTGCTTTTCAGTTATATCATTGAAACATCCAGAAAAGACAGGAACATGTATGCAGTTTCATTTTATTTTTTATTTTTCTAGAGAAATTAATCATTCATGTTTTCTGCAGGTTAAAGTGTCAAGTACAGTATTTAGTGTGACCTACCCTTACACTTAAATAATACTGTAGCACAACCTTAAACCTGGAGTGGAACCCTAATTAATGTTAATGGTAAAACCTGTGTTTGTCCTTCTATTCCAGGTCAAAAAAAATTTGTTGTAAAAAAGGTCTCTCATAACAAGTTTAATTTAGACATGCTTTAGCATTACATCCACATGTTATATGAGTTAAACTCATTGACAGCTGGCTAATGTATAACCACATCATTCCTATCCAAATACCAATGATCACAGAATCTGGTGCCCTGAGATTCTAGCACAGTACTGTACATTATTATCAATATTTATAAATACATTAATATCTATATTTATTTGTCATTTTCATGACAGTATTAACATCCTAACATCAGTATGTTCATTTTTAAGCATTATAATTTGTTAAAACTTAACAAACTTAACATAGCACATGTTATTAGAACATACACTATTACAGTATAATCTTACTACATAAGAACTTAACACTAAAGTGTGCCTCCCTAAACACACCTATATTGGCAGCAATCATCTCACTTACACACTCAAGGACAATTGGTGTAATAATGCTGTCACTTAGACAGATGACTTGGAATTTTTCTTTTTTTTTTTTTTACTTTTGAATTAAACCTAAAATATGTTATTGCTTGTTTGAATGCTTGAAACAGGATTGTCAGCAGTTTGCCTGGGTTGCTTCAGCTCTTACTTTTTGAGTGACTTCTTTTCGGGCCGTGGCAGAGAGAAATAAAAGAGTTATAAACACTGTTCAAGACACACAGCTTTCTTGCCCTCTGCTGCCAGCATGCAGATAAGAGCATTAGAGCTGTTTTTCATTCCCAGGCCCCGATTGCTGTTATTAGCCACTCTCTGCAAAAATGAAGAAGACTAGGCTGTATTTGAAATGAGTCTAATAAAAGAGTTTGGTGGTCGGCTTACTAAGCAACGTTTCAGAATGATAAAACTTTTTTTTGCCCCACTCTTGTACAATAAACAAACAATTAAAATGGAAATAGGGAATTAATAAGACAAATATTAACAGGACAATGGTTGTGCATTTCAGTCGTCTTTTCTCTTGTGCTGCAGCCGATGTTGAAAGAGAGAGAGAGAGAGGGTGTTGAAAGGTGACAAATACCTTATCTATGGCAGACACAGTTATTGATTATAGAATTTAATTTGTGTTTCATACCTTGTGTGACTTTTGAAGAGTTTCTGTCTGTGGTGTCCTTGAGGTTGCCATTTGTCAAAGGTGTTTTAGATCAAAATGTTTTTTCTCCTAGACAATTTTAGAGAATGTGATTCTTTCTCAACTGTGTCAGATCATTCACTGTACCTTTTGTTCCCTTCCCTTCCCTTCCCTGCCTTTCTCAGTGTTCAAGAACCCAGTATGCAAGGTGTACAGATTTCAAACAGTGGACAGCAAGTGGATGCTAGTACGGGAACAAATGGAAGAGTGCACATTGTCCTTTAGCATCCCTAAACAGCTGCTCTCACTCTACATTCAGGAGGACATGAACAGGTGAGCATCTGCGAGGCACACTGCTGATCCTAATGTCACTGCCACATTTCACGTCACACCAGATAGCTTCTTTCCTTTGTGAGCAATGGAGGACAGTTAAAAATGCAAAGTAACGCCCCCATTCAAGATCATCATTGTGTGTTCAGTATGTACTGTATGTGTATCTTATAGTAAGCAACAACACAGCTTTCAAACCCATGCAAAGGATTTTTTCAAACTTCTGCCTGCATATGCAGATGAGTTAATTAATCAGTTTTACTGTATTTAACACTTCAAAAGAGGCCTCAATGCCCATTGGTCCAGAAAACAACAAACATTGTTTCTTTCACACAAGCAAACACTTATAAACTTGCATGCGCACCACCTCCCAGTCCTCTCATCAATCTGTGAACATCCTGCCACTGGTGCAGAACGCACGTTAACTGGTAATAACTGCAACTACTGCAAGTGGGTTTTGAGTTCTGGGGGCAATAAACACTTCATAAGCAACAAAAAAAAAATGCAGCGGTTGTTCTTCAGGAAAACCTTACTCTGTTGTACTACATTTGTTGGTCTTTAACTGACCATTTTTACCATCATGCCACAAGTGACAATGTGCTTAGAGTACTTTTCTGCACAACAACAGGCTGTCTGTCTTTCCTGTCTATAGTTATTAAAAACAGGACATTCACTAATTGAATTGCTCCTTAAGAAAATCATGGAAATTGTCCACATTACTGTAATTAAAGTGCAGTCTAATAAATACTGTATTAAATTATTATTGTATGAGATTAGCACAAGGACAGAGGGTAATGGTGTTTCACCATTCAGTGAGTGCCCACCCAGAAGTAGATCGAAGAGTCCCTTCTCTCAGGCTCGGGTAATGTTTCTTAAGAGCCACCATATTTCAAATGGCCGGTTGTTTCTGACAAACTCTTCTCATATATAACTATATATGTACAGTATGTACATGTATATGTACAGCATATAGAACACACGCAGAAATGTATCACATAAACACACAGGACTTATTTTCTCTGATTTCTTTAAGCTCAGGAATAGGCACAACACATTTTAAGATCTTTTGTAATCTGTTTCATTACCAGTTGGTGTGCTGTTATTGTAGCTTACTACAGAATTAATTCATCCCTTTCGGTTCTAAACGTTCTGTCAAAATTATTAATTTATATCAAGACACTGTGCTGTAGTGCGGCAGCTATGTCCCAGTGAAAGTGCTACATCCAGAGTTTCTGTCAACTTCTCTCAGTTTGTTGAGATTCAAAAAAAAAGAAATACTATTGATGTTTTCAGGAGTCACCACCACAGTGAAAGAATAAAATCAGCCAGAGAGAGAGGAAGGGAGAGGAAGAGAGATGTTGCTGCTGCAAACAGCTTAATGAGTGAAGTGGCAGAGCAACAGCAGAGCAAAATAACAGTGGAGCTAATAGCAGAGACCGTAATGTATCAAAACTCTTAACTAAGGAAACAGATCAGATCATTTTAAAAACTGTGTCTAGACAAATTAAAGTCAGTTCAAGTCACAAAAAAAGAAGTGATTACACATACCAAAAAGACAAGTAAATATGAAGGGACTCATGTTGTGCTGCTGTAAAGAAACCAGCTCAAGTAACAAAGCAAAGTCTGTTTGACTTTTAGTGAGCAAATTTGACAAGCTGTTGCAGAGACTGATAGCCGAAATAAAACCCTTTAGTACAACCAGCTATGTTCAGCACTGCAAAATTAACTAGGTTTGGTTTGCTGCTTTAGGTTTTTAAAACATGCGTGTAAAATGAAATGCTCCTACCCATCCGGAATTTAGTGCCGCAAACTCCACAGTGACGGTTCCTGAACTACCTTAAGTGCAGGGCCATTTGGAGGGACAAAAAAGGCCTGGAACTTCTGTTTAGTAGGTCCACTGATGGAAACATGCATAGTTTCATGGACAGTTTCTAATTCCTGGTACTACTTCCTGCAGTGGAATTGCACTTTTATCTTTAAAAACACCATTATCCCACACACACATACACACAGGAACAATCACAGAATCATTACTGACCAATTTATTAGACAAGGTTTTGTGATCAGTTTACCAGTCAAACATATGTACTAGAATTAGTTCACATGCGTCTTTACCAAATGTCCCCCCACGTGGTATCTCTAACCTTACCTTCTGTCTAAATAAATGATGATCAGCTCTGCGAACTGAACATTTAAATCACATCTAAATTTAGAAGACAATTATACAATGTTTATTAAAAGTCTTATCTGTATTATGCAGCTCGAGAGCACTCAGCAGGCTCCAAACCATGACTATATTATATGTTTGTTTATTAACAGGCATGTGAACCATATATCCAGCTTGGTTGCTTAAGCACCTCTCCTATAATCCGCTTTAAATGTTGTCTTTCTCCACGGTGCCTCTCTATTTAGCTGATTCTGTCAGCCAGCTTCCCGCTGGTGCTAACTCTGTGTTTTTAATGATTCAGTTAATGCAGCAAAGTTTTGAGCGCAGCAGCGGATGCTGGGTGGACTGATGGGGGTGGTTTGCTTTCTCTATGATAAATCTCAGCTGTTTCCTCCCTCTCTTTGTTCACATCAGTGTCTACAGTCATGTTCTATTGTGCGCACAGAGGTGGTTGATTTTTGTCCTTTCCTCCAGTGAAAGTGTGTGCATTATGATTATGCTTATCAGTGAAAGTGTGTGCATTATGAATGCATGTGTAACTTGTCAATATGTGGTTCTGAATAAATCGCCCCTTCATATTTCCTCAACACATGCTGCGATGGTGTGTCAAAATCATGTGAGAGATGTTTTAACATCGCTCTTCACTGTTTCCATTTGTTCTGTACATTAGGGATCAAATTAATGACAGTGGTTGCTGGAAGGGGCTACATGTATTGTGAAGGCGACATCTGCTCGTCAGTCCTCTCACGCAGCTTTTATTGACCCCGCACACAAAGCCCTCAGTGATTAAATTGAAGAGGCACTATAACGCTCCATGAAATAAAGGTGCCTAAGAAACAGGTCTTTCCTCTTTGGAACATGCGTTATATTCTCCATTGTGTTTTTAGTCATCAGTCCAACTACATTTTAAGACATTGGTCTACTTAGTGTCTGTCCTTTTTCTAATATCTACATTAAATCTTAGTAAAGAAAATTACTGTATTGTCGTACTGCTGTGTTTCTTGAATTCTCTTCGATGTTGTTTTGTGTGATAGGATGCTCGTTGTCCTTCTATTTCATTTGTTTTCCATTTTCATCTTTGTTTCAGACAAAATTCAGCTTTCAAGCTGTTTATCACATCTAATATTCACCCAAAACCAAACAAAGCCCTGAATCAAAGTAAAAATGAATAAACTCTTAAAGGTCACATAGAATTGTCTTTTTGAACCAAAAATCCAGATTACTGATGTCTATTTAGATAAATTAAATAATATTTATGGTAAAAACCTCATAGTCTCTTTAGATTAGGCCAGTTTATTGCTGCTCTCTGCCAGCCTCTGAACAGGCACTCTGAGCTAATGCCTGTCCCCCAGAACACGGAGTTTCTTGTGATTGGCCAGCTACCAGCTGACTGACTGCTCCACGGTGCTTCTTCTTCTTCTTCAGGTTGAATGTCCACGCCCATGACCAGGAGTAGCTGTTGGGGGAGGGTTCGTTGCACAGCAAATGTGCTCGTTACGTAACTAAACTCCACTTTTCAAAACCGCTTGCTCAAGCGCAGGTAAACAGAGAAGCCCTTCTTTTTCAGAAGTGGCTGAAGTGTTTATTGTGACACTTTAGTGATGTTTAGATACGGGAAGGACACAGGACACACGAAAAAACATCAGAAATTTGATTTTCCAGTGAATGTCCTCTTTAATGTTACTGTACATCACTTGGTTGGCTGGCCTTTCGCTAAGGAGTTTGACATTCATCTGACAATATCTACATAAATCTAAGTTTTTATGAGCATACAAGCATGATCTTCAGGCATCAAGTGACATCTTATGTACTCAGATTTGAGAATGTAAAATCGCGTTTCAAAATAAAAAGGTAATATGGATGTATTAAGATTCAGAATTACATCATCTACCCATGCATAAAATCAAGTACTTTCAAGTTAATTAACTAATTTGATTATGTCTATCTTCTGTTTGATGTCAAGCCATGGATCTGATTGATGTTGTGGCCCTTTTTTTACATGCATATAGGTACTTAATCAGCCTGTGCTTAGTCTTATCACCTTTTCCTTGATCACACCTTTACTCTCTCCAGACAATAGAACTCTGATTAAGCAGGTGATATTGTATCTCTCTCTGTCTGCCATCCCATCGCCTCATCACTCTCAATCAGCAAGCAGATGTCTTTTATCCAGTATTTTATCTAGTCTCGATTACTTAGAAGAGGTTCACCCACCCTGACGCCACTCCAGACTTCCAGACACACAGATACATTTTGACACTGTGATGCACAAATAGCAGTGAATGAGAGGTTTAAGGAGTAACATATAACATTTCTAATACAAATCTAAAAAATCAGAGAACATAACCCCATGATTGGTTAAAATTGCCTATTTACATTATCAGGGGCCACTTCATCCTAAGTGGGTAGAAACAATATATTTGATTGAAACGAGGGAGAAATGTGTAGTGACTCTACTTATACTTGAACAGCTGGATAATCTATGTTAATGTAGTCATCTTGAGAAACGAGGGTCCCAACATCATTAAATTGTTCAGCTCAAGGCTTTTATTACACTTCATTAAAAATGCAGTGATTTTGTATTTATTTGATGTATTTATTTTATTTTCTTGCAAATATTGAAGGGTTGTGTCATTCATTTACAAAGAAAGATTATCTCATCACAGTGAATATTACACTCAACATATTTTCCTTAAAGAAACAGCACTGTTTAAATCCCTCCATACTCCATACATCTGTGTGTGTGTGGGGGGGGGGTATGTGCTGTATATACATTCATCTGTGTGTAATGTGTTGTTTTAGCAGTTGAACTGCAATAAAGGAATAACTACTACATTATGTATTCAAACAATTAAGCCTGGTCTTACCAATATCTCAAACCAACAAGCATTTATACATGCAGCGTTTCACTTAAAGTCACATGACATACAAAATGCATCATGCATACTCACTGAAAATTGCTCTCGTTATCATCAAAGTAATACATATGACCTTGTATTTTTGTCTTTGTTACCACTGCATGTTAAACCTCCTTCAACCATGAATTTCTAAATCATCAACACAATTTTCTTTCTCAGTAAATGCTTGAGGGCTGGTTTCTGAATAATAATATCTCTTCATCTGATGTTGCCTTTCAGATGCAAATATTAAGCTACTGAATGAGGCTGTACTTCCTAGCAGAAAATCAGTCGCTACCCAAACAAACACTCTTGATTGGCCATTGGTATCGCCTAACAATTATTTAGATAATTTGAAAGGAGTTTGGGAAGCAGCCATGCAACTTACAGTGTTGGCAATCTATTGATTATCCTCATTATCCTAAGGTCCTCATTAATCTGGGTTTATGTATAGGTTGCAGGATCTGAGGGAGCTTGGGGAACTTTCTCCTCACTGGGACAACCTGAGGAAGGAGGTGATGACACGATATGGAGGAATCATCAGCTCCTACCAGGAGACTTTGGGTGAACTGGACAAGATTACTGGTATGACTGCACCCATTTCTTAATTTTATATTTTCTAGAGCAGTGCTGCTCGAGTTGTCTCGATGTTTGCACTGACATCAAAGTGTTGCTTCTTGCTTCAGTGCAAATGTGGTTACCATGGAAACAGCAAACACACTTAAGAATAAAAGGAGGAACCCCTTTGTCCGTTTTCTTGAGAGCTGCACATCCACAAAAACACCCTGACCAAGTTTGATGTTAAGAGACAGACAGATTTCTTTTCTTTGTCCTGACTCATGTTGTTGCATATACACTGCTCAATGCAATTAGTTTTTGAAACCTAAAATTCTCAGATGTCACCTGTCAAACTTTGTCCACTCATATATGCAGTGCTTTATCATCTATTTTCCTCTCAATGTGAAGTTAATTTTCAAAATGGTCATGATCTGTTATTGAAGAAGATCTGAAATTAGTGATTGAGACTAATTTCAGATTGTTAGATTAAGGTTCACTTTCCTATAGAGTTCTTTTTGCAACCAATGGAGTTGCCCTCTGGTGGCTAACTGCTACCTCCATCCTACTTTAGGCGTCACTTTTCAACCTGGAAGTTTACATTCTTTTCTCATGTACTGTGCTGTAAAATCAGCTGAACAAATGTATTCTTTACAGAGTAAAACATTATTTTGAATTGAAAATAAATGGTGGTAGAAGTGTCTCGCTTGTGATCTCTAAGTATAGGGTCATTATTACATTGTGGGGGAAATGTCTGTGTAATGTCTGTAAACTAAATGCAGGTTTCTTAGGCGCTCATTTAAGTGTGTGTCCACGTGCCCTTCTGTGTTAATGTTAACGTACCAGTTTGCAGGTCACATAAAAAGTGTTTCAAATCTCTGGCTTGAGCAAATAAACATATTATTACTGCATCTCATTCACAAATGCTGGGTGTTCTACTCAATATGCTTAAATGTGAACACAGACAGTAATTAGGCTGTTTCATATTTGCCCCTGACGTTCATCAGGAATACATTGAACATGTGGTACCACCTTGTAATGTCAGTGATGAGGGATGTCTGAAATGTATTTGGAAATATTGAAGCAATTTTATCTGTTCTGTTTATGTTTGTAGGTAAAAAAAATGTAGGGCATCACTTTTAAATAAGTAACCAAATGTCTGTTACATTGAAATCATTGTCAAATTAGTTCACACAGTGTTGATTAAGCCTTTTAACTCCATCATTCTGTATTTTTCAGTATAGCTGTGTTTAGATCTCACGACATTCCCACACTGCACACAGGAAGTGCTCTGTTTTAGGTCAAGATTGATGGTGCCAACAACAATGTTTCAGGAGTGAATTCTACTGCTCAAAATAATAGTCATTCCACAGTTTAAGGGGGTTTTAGCCCCAACTTCCATTCTGTTGCTGTATACAAACAGATGCTCCCTAGTCAGGTCTGATAGTATTGGTCGACCGAATCCATTTTCAGATGAAAATTACATTGTGCTCATTTACAAAGACCACAAAGAGGCAGAATAGTAACAGCAACAATAATAGGAAAAATCAAAAAACAACAAGCAAGATTTGCTAAAAGTGTATTAATCATTGCCCTTTTACATTTAAAATTATTATTATACAGTTATAAAAAATTGCTGATAGGTGTTTTAATACACTTGTGTCCCTTAACTGGAAAAGCCAAATAGTCATGGATGATAAATCCAGTCGCTCCAAATTTCTTTTTTTTTAATTTCTTTTTTTTCTTATAATCTCCTCCTATGCATAAATTAGCTTGCTGTGGATAAAGAAACATTATTGGTGTTGATTTAATCTTATCCCCGTAATGAGATATTTGTTTGTCTTCATTTTGTTTCACCCACTTGATAAGAGGTGATGGTGTTTAAGCCCGTGCACAGCCTGTGGGTCTCTGAGGGAGCAGATAGCGGACAATAGATGAATGTGGTGTTGGTTATAATGGTTCCTTACAGGATCCTTGTGTGGACTAGGTGTTGCAATAAGTGGAGGTGCTCTCAACTAACTCACCTCTTTAATCCAGTCCTGCATTACCTTAGAAGGATGACAGACAAAAAACAAGCCAGGTGGGTAAGCTGGTGCAGATGAATTATTGATAGCTGGTATGATTACAAAAGGTGGAGAGTTGAGTGTGATGATCAGGGGATAAGTAAAGACTGGGATTCAAGGATTGAAAAGATAATTACCAAGGCTAAATAAATGGCTAATGTGAGGATTGGCTTCACTGTTTTATTAACTGTATGTACATACTGGGTGCATCCAAATGTTCATATCCAAGAGTCGAGATGTCTTTTAATCTGTAGGAAACATTCCTGTTCTTTAGAGCCTGACACATTAAATTTAAGAATCTATGAACTGTACACATACTCTTTATAGGTATTGCATGTGTTTTAATTATTCATTTTCAATATGTAAAATGGAAAACAAACTCCAAGACACAGCAGGTAAGAAGCAGAGAGAAGCAGAGAAGAGTCCTCATGTTCAGGTTCCATATCCATTTTTAATGATGAGCTGCCCTCAGTGAATACTTCAGATGCTCTAATAACGGTTCTCCATTCATGAATTAATCATCCTCAAAGACATTGTTTACAAGGCACACAAATAATCCTGTCAACGTGCTCTTTGTTGGACCTGCAGTGTTTCCTACACTTCTCTACAAATATCTGACAATGTCACTTGTGGGATTCCTGCAGCTTTAGGCCCAGAGCTAAACATTGTAGATTAAGGCAGCGTCATATCTGTTTGGCTGACAGCAAAGCTACAGTTATTATATAGTACAGCAAGAACAATGGACATGATAGCTCATACAGTATCTTACAGTATCTGTGTGTGCAACTGTGTGTATCAGTATTAGAACAGTATTCTCTTCAGTCTGTTGCCTCCAGGTAAAGAAGTTCTGCTGTGCACAGGCTAAGGCTTATTCTTTAGGTGACAGTAGTTACGATTAAAAAAACATTTTATTTGGCATTAATTTTACAAGGAAATCACATTAAGCACAAAATCTTGTTTACAAGATGAGGTCAGTTAGCAGCATTATATACTGTATATATGCAACTGGACAACTACAATAAGAAAAATAACATCAGAAAACATAAAATACAAATATTACAGATGAGAAACAAAGGAAGAGAGAGCATGCCTTCATTTATCAGTTCATAAAAGTAGTTTATAGTAACTACTTTGTTTATTATACATTTAAAATCATTCAGAGGGATGAGGATTTCAAGTATGAGTTTGAACTGAGCCAGGGGCCAAAGAAGGAACGTCTCATTTTGTTTGTTTTTGTTCTGACAGGGGGCACCAAAAAATAATTCACCAACTTTTATATATTGGATATCTTTTCATAAAATATTGCTAAATTATACGTGACTGACATGACTAGTTCACACACTCTTTTTCCGTATATACCACATATCTTACTGTGGATTGATTCAGAGAGCCTGTTGTGCTCTCAGCATCGCAGAAACATGAAGACGGAATCCCTAACACGTTTAAACAGGCCTATGTTGATTTGACAGTCTTGACACTTACAAGACTATGTTTTTCCACTGATGGTGGTTGCAGTCTGTGATCTGGTTGGTTATTTTTTTCAGCTTGTTTGCAGGCACCCCAGGCAGATGCCTTTGAAAGCAAAGGAATATTGGTTGTTTGTCTTGTGAAGGAACGAAAGGAGTAAAGAGATGTGGCCAAGAGCAAAGAAATGACAGGAAGGGTAAAAAGAGGAGATACTGACCAGATGTTGGTCAGTACTGCTGGCATCCAGCCTTTTCTGTCACAAAGCCAGCCCACCTGGGTAGACAGATGGGGACCTGATATGGCTAATTCATCTAACCTACAACAGTCACTTGCTCGATTAGTCTGGTCCCCAGAGCTGTACAGCCTTCAGTGAGCGCCTGCTGAGCAGGAATGACAGCTGAGCCACTGACTGGAATATTAACCTTTAGAAATAGCTCGTCCTAGCACAGAAATATGATGAGGTGCACTGGAGAGACCAATTTAACTCGAACTGGATGAACAAATCTGCACTAACATTATAGGTTGAGAGTATTTCCTTTTTTTTACTCTCCCACTGAACATCAGTATGGTAGCATTGTGTCCACAGCCTGAGAATAGCATTGAACTCTAACTCCCTGTGCCTGAGAGCAGCCTCACATTACTCCTTCCCTTGTTGAGTTCACATCGCTTAACCATTGTGACCTGTCTCAGTGTGCATGTCTTGGCAATAAACCTGCCGACATCTCGTGGACATCAGATATGCTAGTAACAGAGAGGCATTCTTAGTACGGTGTGAATTGTTAAATGCCTAATGTTTGTCTGTACCAAACTAGACTATGTATTTATAAATGTGGTGTCATTTTATTGTTTTTGTATTTGATTTTACATCATGATAGTCATTAATGTTGTTGGTCTAATACTGGTACTGGATTGAATATTGGAAATAGAAAAACATTAAATCCAATACAATCCAAAATATCACACAACAAAGGCTTCATTAAGCACAGGCTTTAAAGAGAGGCATGCACCACTAATGTTGTGTGACCAGTTATTGGGGAATATACTGTACGTCTGCCACACTGCAATGATAATGTTTGCTACATGGACTTCTTTTAAAAGAAAAAAATATACATTTTGTAAAAGGAGTGTATCGGTCGGATATTGTATCAGTAGATTCACAAGCCTGTGATATCGGTAGCAGCATTGAACAAGTGGTATGGAGCCATCTGTTATCTGCGGTCACAATTAAAAGCCAGGTTGTCACTCGGTTAAAAAAAAGTCAATGGCTGAATCTGTTTTGATTAACTGTAGTTAATTGCATATTTTCACCCTTACACTGAAGCTTATAATGTTTTATGTTTAAACAGAATGAATGTACAATCAGCACAATTAAACATATCATTACTGTCAAAAATCTCACTGAAGGCTGTACTGCTCTGGGGACCAGAGCTGTACTCACCTTTAAGTATTTTCATCTTCTGTGACACAGTAGCTCCTCTTGAGGTTAGGGTGTAAGGAAAAAAATCCTAAGATTCTTTTTGATTGATTTCATCATTCATCATTATCTCTACATTATTAAACTGGCAACAATTTTACCTATCCAGTTAGCCAAATTATTACATTGGGTGTATACTCTATGTTTCATTATCCAATCATGACTAAAGTGGGTGCATTGTAGTGACCATAGAACTCCTTTATTGTTGGCAACAATCTTTTCCAGGGTGAATGTGGATGCACGCTGGGTTTTTTCTTCTTCGTCTTTGGACGGTGTGATGGTGTTCTTTGTCAAAAGCCACTTGCCACAAAATGCAAGCGAGTTATTTAAAATGAACAGCAGTGGACAAGCAGGACAAGACACATGATACAAATTTTCACTCACACTCATACATCCAGAGACATTAGAAACAGGAAGAGATTGCATATACAGTGTTTATAATTGGCTTCTGTTTGCATTTGCATTAGAGTAAGTTGCAGCAAATCTGACAACATCATAGTGAGAACACATGGATGACAGATTTCCAGTGCTTTAAAATCATAAGCTGGTTTCACTGTCAGCTCCAGCTGAGTCATAAGTGTTATCTGGTTGTGAGTAAACACATTTCAGCTTGAGTGGGTCAGCAATTTTTTTCATGTTTTGCCAACATGCCAATGGTATAGCATGTAAAAGGTTTCTTCATCTATACTGAGTGTGAGTAGGGCCTCTGTAACTTTGGGGCTCTGGTTATTTTCCAATACTGCACTACCATTTTGACATACATCACCAAACAAGGTACACACACACAAAAGAAGGAAAACAACATAATTAAAAACCAATAGCAACCAATGGGAAATAAATAAACGACTAAGAAAGAGGTATCAACCTGAATGCAATCTCTGTGTGATTTTCAGTGCTTATTGTAGCTGACTGTTATATGAGGTGTGATTAAGATTGGACAAATGAGCTCCCATTGACAGTGCAGAACAGTGCAGAGACAGACTGTTGATTGTAATGATCTTTGTGATGATGATTTTTATTGCAGTTTGAACCAACTTTACAAGGTTGGCTTTGGAAAGATAAAGAAAGCTTAGTCATAATACCAATTAGTCATTATAACCATTAGCAGTTTAGTCTAGACTACAGTTTGGTGATTCTGTAAATTACAATAAAATAAATGGATGTTATATTTAATAATTTGTATTTATTTCTCTGATATGGAATGTTTTTAAAACAGTGTATAAAAGCTATGTATGCCATTATTGAGTTAGATACATATCGTACCAAAAGGCCATCATGCATGTAATAGAGAATGTCTCTTTGTCTATGTTGATGTCATTCATTACAATACAGATATATATATATATATAAAGATCTATTGCTGATTTTTGTAGACTTTAACTGGCCACACATTACAACCTTTGATAACAGATTTTCAGTGCTTCACCCAGAAGGATTGATAAGTAAAAATAATAGAGAAAGTCTTTGTAATTCTTATTAATCACAGGTGGGTATCCAAACAAAGATAGCCTCATAGCATGGCAGGCTGAGCGTGACATTCAGAGAAGCAGGTAACAATGAACTGAGATGAAAAGCATGTATTAGCGGAATGACACAGGGAGAGGCAGAGTACTTAACTTCAAAGTCAGACAACAGAGAAACAACCATTGACCAAATGCAAACTAACAACACACAAGAGAGACGCGGTGGGGGGCAGGAAACAAAAGTATTATCAACAGCTAATCAAGAATGACAGCAAATCATTTAAAACAAATGCTCAAAATTAAAAGAAGACTAACTGACACACCTTTTACATCAACATTGTTTAATATACTGCACATACAATCAGTGTTTTTTGTAACATGTAGTGTGATCTAAAGCTGTTTTTATTGGTTATTGGCTGTGTTTTGTCTTTGTGGTGATTTAATCAAAGGTTTTATATTAGACATAATATTGTAATTTGAGAAGATTTAGATATCTGGACCAGTTCTGAATATTCTCATTGTAAGTGAAATTATGTATACAGCAGCATACAATTCCCTCTGTTGCTTGAGTGTTCTTAAAAGCTTAGCCTTGTCTCAAAGAGGCTGATCAACCATTTTTACATATTTTAGGTCTGAGCAGCAAGCACGCAGAGTCAGAGAGTGATTTTGAGCTTAACTCTAAGCCACAAATACATATCATTTGGCAGAAAATGTCTAATTGGACATTTTCAGCATAGCAGTGGTTGATAGGGGCATAAAACCCTGTGCTTAAAAGCCTATTAGTGGATGTTCCAAGCAGCTGATTGAAAGAGAGTTACGTCTTGGATTCCTGTTAATCTCCAAGTGACACGTTCCTCACCTGATCTATGTAGATATGTTAAATGATTTAGCTTGGATCATTACAGCCAGAATAGCTTGAAAGTACAACCATAACCTGAATAAGGGTTTGCAGTTTCCTATTTCCAATACTTTTTCTTTTTTGTCTGGTACAGATTTGGTTTCTTTTAGGGGAATAGCTGGATAAAATTGCTCTTAATGATATGAAACATTGTTGTACAGGTTTTCAGAAAGCATGTACTTTTTATGCAGCCACTCACTGGGGACAAATTGAATTGTCATTGGACTTCTTATATTGTTTTCAACCACTTTACTTTGAATGTCAGAGCAATTAAGTTGTGAAAACTTCCACACCAGTGCAATTGAATCTGCACTGCAGCTATACTTCTACAACCTCAAAGTTAAGTGGAACGTAATTAGGTGCTATTTTATTTCATGGATTCCTGTGTGCCAATGAATTAGTCATTAGCGCTCTCAAGTCATTCAGTTGCACAAAGATTTTCTTTTTTATTGGAAAATCAAAGACAACATTTGGACATCAGCCTGAATAATTTTTAATTATTTTTAATCTCATGTTTGTTAATCTACTTGTGTCTCATTCCTCTTTTCATAAGCACTAACAAGACAATGCAGAGAAAGTTGGAAAGCCGATGAGAGGCCTTGCAGTAATACAAGATGCTATAACAGGGCTGTGTTGACCTTTGATTATTTCCCAACACATTTATGTTTTATTACAAAATGACAAACTCCGTGTCTCTGTTTTTCCAGGTCGATCATTCAAGCCAAGCTGCTGCAAAGCACAGAAATCTCTGGAGTTCATCCCAATAAACTTGCACACCCAGAGGATGCGGGTGACGTGCCCCAGGAAAACAGGTATTACACTACTGCCATGGCCTGGTCCTAGACTTATTATTATTTCATATGTATTGCAGACCTACTACACCTTGGTGCTACTGTGAAAAAAACAGCTTGAAGTGAATTGGCTGTCCACCAGAAACCTAAAATTCTCCACAACATACGAGACAAATGTGGTTGTAATTCCATGCCTGACATCTCCATCTGTCAGGGGCACTCGGCGGACTCAGACAGGTTGGTTCATCGTCACCTGGGCTGAAAGGTGAGATACCTCTTGGCCTAGGAAAGTCAAACGATACACTAATGAATCCCCTTGCGTTTTTTTTTTTTTTTTTTTTTTTTGGTTTTTTTCAGCAGAAAGAAAGACTGGGCTGTCTCCACTGCTGATCTCTGGCAGACAGTCTGTTACTGCCCTGGAACTGTCCCAATATGTAAGGCAACTAACTGCTGTCTCAGTATATTTCACCTATAAACTCAATGACTGAGGAAAAGTTAGAGACCATGAAATCTTGAGTAAATACATTTCTGACAAATAAAACAAGTATATACAGTACTAGTGTTCAATTAGTGCACCACCAGTTTTTTTTTATGTCATTGCCATTTTGATTGGAATTATGTAAGTAACACTGGTCCTATAACAAGCTGTCAACAAGTTATAGTCATACAATGTATGTAATGGCCAGACATGTCTTGAATAAGCCTAGTGTAATAGACCTTTTTTCACAGGAGATATTTTCAACATGAAAAACTCAAAATACTTTTTTTTTTCTAAAACAAAAATAATTCTTTTCATTCAGATTTGGTTTGAGAACAAATGTGGCCACATTCTTGGGCTGCATGAGCACAAACCGTCATCAGGATGCATTCAAGACAGTCTTCTCAGCTGTCATCCTCTAAATCGCTGTACTTTCACAGTATTTTTGCATTGAGAACATACTGTAAGGCTTTTAGCTGTAAAGTGACAAACTAATGACTCTCACAAAAGATGTTAACAATTCTGAACGGGCCCTCTGTGAGTAAACGCCATACTGCAAACGTAGCCGAAGTTACACACTTAAAGGATACCCACTGCTTGATGACACCCAACCATGTAAGCACAACATCCCCTTTGTTGATTGTCATTTACCGTTCTCTCTTTTTCTGCATATATTTGCTGTTTGCATCTCACCTGTTGGTTCACTGTGTCCATAGAAGACAAAATCAAATGGAAAATAGTAATTAATAAAGACAGACATGAGCTTCTTGTTATTTTTGTTATGAATTGTCCAAAAAATGACCTGAGCAATATTATAACATCATAAAATTATATAATATGAACAGAAGCTCTGACTTTTTTCTTGAAAATCTCATCCCCTCATTTCAGGCACCAGTGTCAGCCAGTGGGAGTCTTTATTAGAGGAAAAATTATGCAATGAATAATGAAGTAAAAGGATAAACCTCTAACAGGGTGGTTGTACCAAAATGGCCATTTAGTCTGAATAACACATTCTGTTATTTGAAAGGGAAAAACACATGCAGTAGATGATTGCAATCAGTCAGGGAAAGGAAATATGAACCAGCTCTTTGATAGAGCTACATCTCAGTTTCCAACTGTAATCAATAGTTCTATTGCTGCATTTGAGCTTCTGAAGTGATGCATTTCCTTGAGTTTGGTAACCCACTCAACAACACTAAACCATTCATTTTAATTTTTTCTATTGATCATACAGCAAGTAAAGGAAATGTAGGGGGTGAAAACACTTAGTGTTCGAAAAAGTATCCATTTGTTTTGCTGGGAATGACTTTCTCTGACAAAAAAATATTTTCAGCCCAAAAAGCTCAGCTTGGCGAACTTGAACTGGAAACATTGTTCAGCTCTCATTTGGGTCAAATAAAAAGATATTTAATTAATACTTAGTAATAGTCAATTTAAGACAGGATTATGAAATGGGTTAAATGTGATTATAACGAATTCTACTACAATCAGCTTTTCCTTTAAGAGCAAATGTCCTTTAACAGCTTGTTGAGTTGGTGATTTACTGAGAAACGAATGGTGCCTGTGAAGAGCAGGCAAATCAAGCACAAATTGGTCATTGTGCTTGATGTTCTGAAACTCACCATTATATTCAGCGCACTTATGCTGTGGGTGAAGCAATTAGAGGGGCTTGGACTCCAGGAGCCAAACATGTGGCGGCGGATAAGGAACCTCATGGTAAGACATAGGGATAATAATGAATGGAGGACACAGTGTGCAATAGCAAACGTCCAAATTCAAGCCACTGTTGGTCTACCGTGGTGTGTTCAGAGGGTTGGAGTTGCTTGTCACATCATTCCCATCTCTGTGGTAACACTTGGAGCTGTGTTGTGGCATTATTATTATTTATTTTATTTTTTTTCAAGCATTTTCAAGAGTGTTTTATGATCTGCACTGTACACTGTTTTTGGTGTTCATTAACTGACCTAGCAATAAATAAATCCCACCCAAATATTCACCCCCATATTCCCCTGCCCACCACCTTTACCTCTTCACTGTTTTACTGATTCAGCTGTCAGCCTTATTCATTACTCATTCAAAATGAGGCCTTTTGTTGAGGCCGGTTGTAGTCAACCCTGTGTTCACCTAGCCTTCTGCGAAAATGTGTATTTAGTTTTGGAGCTGGTGTGACATTGGGCGTCCTTCTGGTTTAAAATTGGTCCACTGCTACATTAAAAGCAAGAGGTGGCTGGAGAAAGCAAATGCACCAGTTAAGTGCAGAATAATGCTGTGTTTTTATTTCATGCATTCAAATGCAATATCTGCCACTTGTGTATTTATTAAAAAAGGAGCACCACTTCACAACTTTCACGTTTTTAGTAAAAGCCTTGAAACAGCTCCAGGTGTATTCATAAAAGTAAAACACTCAACACACTCTAACACTCACATACTGTTAGATCTATAGAATCCGCCATGGAAAGCACCCACTGACAATATACCACAACATATTTGAACACATTAAAGTCATACATTTTGATAGAGGAAGAAAAATTCTCTCTGCTTCTCTGCCTCTTGTCTGATATCAGCTGTTATACATTGCCGCTGCCGTCCATCACCCTCAAAAGATAAGTAAAGATAATAGAGGGATCATGGAAAATGAAATAACCTAATTCAACCAGGATTTTATTTTCTTGAATTGCATTTTTTTCTTGATATTTCTCAAATATGTTCTCTTTCTTTTTGTTTCATTTTACAGATGCATTCTATGACATTATCACTGTTGGTGCCCCCGCAGCCCATTTCCAAGGCTTCAAGTGTGGCGGTCTGCAGCGTCTCCTCAGCAGATACGAAGCCGAGAAAAAGAGGTAGAGAATACAAACCTTTGCAGCATGCAGACATGTAGTTTAGCAGGAGTAGGGGATTTAATACGACACATGCTGAGGGGAAAAACAGGCTTATATTGACAAAAGAATTAAACTTGGGCATAATTGTAAGTGACAGACAAGTTTGTCACTGGCCTGTGGACTTGATTTTCCAAGCCTCATGCAGTTACTTACAGCCAAGCCGTGCTGAATTTAGAAAGGAGCTCCACATCATTTGACAACTCGGTTTGACTGGAGGCAACGGGCAAGATGGAAAAGGTTTGATGAGTTCTCCTGCACTGTTTTTTTTTTCTCCTCTGGCAAGCTGTTTCTACTTCTGCTTTAGGTTGTATGTTAACTTTTCACTGAAGAGCCATACATTTTTCTACCACTTCCCAGCTGCCAGCTGGAGCTCATACTTTGATGCAAGGTTTTAAGAATGACAGAAAACAATACTGAGCTGACTTAAAAGGTGGTGGTAACATTTTTAATCCAAAGGATTCAAAGTATGGAATACATGACAGTGCTGTAACGTACAGCTATAATATGTAATCATCAATCATCAAATGAATATACAATAAACATAGCAGTAATCAATCATGATTACTCCTCAATATTTCACGAGAAGTCCTTGACCTGAAAAGCAACACATTTTTAGATGACAATGACAAATGTACTAGGAATTGAAGATCGATTAATACACACGTGCAGTAATTAAAAGTGTGATCTATCCCTTCTTCAAACCTGAGATCTTCCTTTTTGCTTTAGGATTGAGGTATGTGTCACTGGAATTCAGTATGTGGTCACTTGAGTGATGTCAGAAAAAATGAAGGGTGATTTTTCCCAAAGCTCCCCATAGAGTGCAAAGTCATTACAGACCATGCCAGATCCAATTAGTTACAGAGTTTGCAGCTCCAAAAAGAGGGGGAGATAGATAGAGAGGAGTATAAAATGGATAACTTAATAGGAAAATAGTTGAAGGCCTCTGGTGATAGTAAGGAGCAAAGAAAAGACTTCTTTACGCTAAAGTGCACAAGTGCATTTGCAGATGACGGTCAGTTTTATCTCTTACTATGAACTACATTGAGTTTAGAATATTTTTGAAGAGTCCACTGAAGTGAAATCATTTTCTTTGAATAAAAGATTAGACTTCAGAAAGAATTCAGTGGGGAGACAGAGCTTTTTGTCTCATATTTGACTTAGCTAATCACTCACTGTAGCTTAAATTTTCCAATTTTCTGCCTCGCTAACGGACTACGGCCCATGCTGAGCCTTATCCATGTTTGACCTGGAATGTAGTCATTTGTCAGTCATTGTCACAAATGGAAATAAACGCTCTGAATTGTAATGAAGGTGTGCGTTTATTTTATATTAAACACATTTGCGATTTAATGGTTTGATTTGATTTTATTAAGCATGCAACAAATATTTAGCCTGGAATGACCCAATGAGGTTTTTGTTTAGTGTGACTATAGATTTGTGCTCGAGTCTAGGTTAGACACATTTAATTGCACTGCAAGTTGACCTGCTCCAGCACAAAAAAGATTCATGTGCATGCATGCGCACACACTCGTACTTCTGCAAGTATTTCTCCTGGCATGTCAGAGGCAGCCTTTGTAATCACATCTGATTAAAAAGGGAACAATCAGCAAAATGTGAGACTTGGCTATTCATTGTAATATTAATTCATCAAAGAGAAGACGGAAAAGGATTGAGGAAAGAGAAAAAAAAACTGAGCTCTGAGGTGTTACCAGGAGGGAAATAAAAGAACCATTTGTCTTTGTTCCCTGGACACTAGGAGAGGGGGAGGAGGGTTATTTCCAGATCCATTAAAAACCTGCAATGGCCAAACTTGGCAATGACCAGAGTATGCAATGTAGTTTGTCTCTCAGGATGGGCCAGCAAAGAGTTTAATCAATAGCTACACTTAGTATTCCTTCAGAAACCCTGCACATGTACACGCAGGGCAATAGCATTTATCTTTCATTAATGTGTACAGTCCCACATAAATGGCTGTTTTAAAAGTCACTGGATTTTTATCCGTTTTTAATTGAACCCTATAGACATAGCTGTGGATTTGCTGAGGTGGTCTAATCTTTCATTAAAAGTCTCTGTTGAATTATTCAGCTGATCTGCATAATGATGCAACACACTTTTTGGAGAAAGATTTTGTGGGACTTAAAAACATTTGAGTAGTGTATGTGTGTGGTGTGTGTGTGTGTGTGTGTGTGTGTTGGGGTTGTAGTAAAATATATAGCTTTTAACTTGTGTCCCTTTCTGTAGTTGTAAGGTTGGATGTACCTTAACAGTACAGAAGCTGTGCAGTGGAGCCCACGCCTTTCGACATGTGTCTCTATATTCTGTAATTTTGCCTCCTGGTCAAGCAGAACTGCCCGGTGAAAGAGAGATTGCAGTTCAACCCACACTGTGCACACTTTATTAGAGTCTTATGGGGTCACATTATACACAAAATATTACCATTTTTGAGAGACCAGACATTGGCACCAACTGGGACCCCATGCTAAAGACTGCAGCTTTTTTGTTTTTACCTACTCTGGAATCTTCCTGCTTCAGTTTCTTTGGATGATGCAGATGGATGCTGACATTAGCCTTGAGGTTTATCCAGTCTCAGATCAGGGTTTCTAGGTTGTCTTTGAGTCAATGCGACTTGCTATGGCTGTTTAACTGTGACGCGACATCCTAGAGGATTCAACAGCAGAGGGGTGTCTGCTGTTAAAAAACAAATTTGGCTTTAGATCAGATCTTCCAACATGTTTCCAATGCAATGCGTATATTTTTTCTGTATTCATGTGGCAGTGGCCTGGTGTGAAAACTATGCTTACAGGGTGCTGTTGAAATGACAAAGGAGGCCGCGGTAGTCACCTGCAGTGTTGCAAAGCACTCTGCTGACTTAGCTGCATTTTACTCCTGCTGGCTGTCAGCAGCATGCCACGAACTCTTCATTAATTTTCTCTGCTCCATTAATTAGCCATGCACTGGAGATGTTGGCTTAATTAGGCTTCTGGGCAGAGTAATTTTCTCCCTGTCATTAAGTTATAACCAATTTCTATTGATCACTGAGGAAAGGCCAAGGATGAAGTTCATCTTGGACACACTGATAGTTGCAGTAATCTGTCAGCAAACTGGAGTCTCCTCCAAGACTTACGCAATTTTGCTGTGTCCCACTCATGTCTCAGTATATGTGATGTGTGAACAAGGCTGGAATTCTCTTATTATTCACACAGCAAATCAAGAAAATGAATTGACTTTACGTGCATCAAGTGTCCTAACTTGACTTTATGAGTTTATTACAACAAATATATGTACACAGTGAAGATTCCTGGTGCAGCCAACCTGCAGACAGACTGATCAAGACCCTCTCATGCAACAGCAAAGTTTGAGTCAATACCAGTGGGGAGGAAAAAGATAACTATGTCTATGTGAGCATACTGTAAGTTATGTCTGGATGAGTGGAGACTCTCAGTGTCCATCTTATAACAAAGCTAGGACAGGATGGCCCCTGCTAAAAAGAAACATAAATGAGTCTGAATCTAGAACATTCCATAACCCTAGTTATGCTTAAAAAACTTCATGCACAATATTTCAGACATTAATATGTATATGTAAATATAAGTCTGTCAGTTTCCTACAATATGAGTATGTCACTTTAGCAAGAGATCCTGTGCCTTTTTTCTGTGTGAATGTTGCATTATAAGAAAATGACTGTCATGAATCAAAGTGCAGGTGCAAAGCAGTCAGGTGCAGCACTCATACAGTACATGTGTTGTGCAGAGGGAGTGGCAGCAAACCTTCTCTGCTTTTATTGCCAGAGGCGCACAGTGCACTCGGGGCGCAAATAGAAATGAGGTGGGATTAAGAAGAATCCATTATCATACATTATCAGTGAGTGTGCTGGAGTCTGCCAGCAATTCTTTTAAAAAGCATTCCTCTCACTACAATGATGTACTGACATTGTGTAATGGAGTCTAGAGGAGCTTCACCTAAGAGGAAAATAATACACAAGAGTTGCATGTGAAGCTATAGTGCCAGCCCAAAATATACCTCAAAGGCCAGATACATTTTAATATTGCCCCTGAGAATGTGGAGCATCTCGTGGACTCCATTTTTGTTTTATTTCTAAATCCCAGTTAATTGGCTGCATTCAATTAATGTACAAGCATCAGAAATGTCACAGCTACCCTGGCCCTTAAATGTTTAAACAAAATCACACTAAAGAAACCGGAAGTGAGCCATATATGCAATATCTGTGAAGTTTTTGATAAGAGCCTTTTTTCAATCACACCACTCTTAAATTTAACCAGCACATTTCTATGACCAGTCACAAGTCTTCTCAATACTGTACCTCTGTATCATGGTGTTCAGCTTAACCACACAAGTCAAACTGTGCTGTGTGTTTGTTAAGGATGGCACAGTCTCCACTGTGCCCTGCATGTCCAGAACTGGGATTGTGTGTAGATCTAGCACACATTAAAAAAATGTTTTGCACAAATATCAACACACTTTAGATGGAAAACACACCCGACAACTTCAAATTGTTTTATAAGGAGTTAATTAGCTAAAAGCGAAGGCCTTTGAATGTGCAAGCTGTTTTGGATGATAGATGCTAATAAAAATCTAATATTAAACTTAACTCTGCATCCTAGAATTAGTGCCATAATTGGAGTGTAACTTTTTATGTGCAGTTAGATATATCAGCATACAATGTTTTTATGAAAACAGACAAGCAAAACCTGAAAAAAACCTCCAAACTCTATTAGTGGTGTGGTTTTAAAGAAGAGACAATGAAAAGCACTGCAGGAGTCATGCATATCCTTCACCCACACACTGAGTTTTATATTGTAATAATTTCATTTCATAATGTATCCATCATGATTCATCATCAGTTAAATGATAAGTTGATGCAAATAAGTTGTAGATACTGTCTCTTATCATATTAAAGTTAATGTGTTACTTCACTTGGGTATGGTATGGTATTATCTGACTTCATAGTAACATTGTGATGATGTCATATTTCTTCCATACAGTCATTAAATATTTCTCTATCTACAGGTTTTGTCATGTCTTTATAGCCCTCTTGGATGCAGAGGCATCTCAATAATTGTGTGATTTTTACATCACATATATGATGGAAAATAATCTTTTCATCAATATGTTTTAGTGTGACTCTCTTTCCCTGCTGAGAATTTTGGGCTATTTGGTTTTCTTTCTTAGTAATATGTTTGCAGTGTTTGATGAAACATCCATGTGCTGAGTCACACACACGCACACACACACAGCCAGATGAAATATCAACAGATGCCTCATGTATAGTTCACCGTTGACTCAGAGAAGCAGGTACATGTGGTTAAATGCTGCTTACTCTTAACACAGTTCATGACCCCTAATATATAATAAATCCATTCTATGTGATGGAGTGTGTAGAAATAAGCCTCTTTCATCTACTGTAGCCCGTTTGAGAGAGGAGACTTAAACGCAGTTTGTGGCTTCATTACAGAACTCTGCTCAGGAGATAGTAAGGCTACATACAGGTGTTCCTGCAAGAATTCAGAGGCTTGTTGATCTTTCTTTTACTGTGGTACAGACGAAGTTAGCTTGTGCAGCAATTGTAGTAGGTGAAACTCTTGAAGGCAAACCTCACAGTCTGTAGTGATACTCTTCAGTTTGTCCCTTTTACTTGAAATACTCTGAAATCGGGAGCCTTTTGAGTCTCTTGACATACACAGGTCATAAATATTCAAAAACAACATTTCGACTTAAAATTGCTTCATGTATAATAAATATCAGTAAACATTCATGTACTATATACAGTGGCTGTACACAATGAGATGTTGTAATAAAAGAGAATTCCCAGTACTGCTGTGTGTGCTGTTATTAGGAGCACAAAGAGCCACCCAACCTTTTATTGTCTCTTCAAAAGAAATGATTCTTTGTGATTATTATTGTTAATAGAGCAAGTCAAGGTATGTAGAAGGTATATGTACTCACTCACTCATTTTCTACCGCTTTATCCACTAAGGGTCGTGGGGGCGCTGGTGCCTAACTCCAGCTGACATAGGGCGGGAGGCAGGGTATACCCTATATATATATATATATATATATATATATATATGAGAGAGAGAGAGAGAGAGAGAGAGAGTCTTGGTACAGAGCATTTTAACATTTTTCATTTACATATTAAGCCAAGGTTGAAGTGACACGCACACCCTACATAGGCTGTATTAACTTTGCCATTTTAGTTGACCCCGTTTGGACTAACAGCATTGCTGATAATGCAATTAAAGTTTCCTGCTGTAGCCAGCCTTATAGATGGATCAATTCTGTCCTCCAGCATCAGATGGTAAGTTCCTACGTTCATTATTGCCTGCATAGTCCCCTAATGGGATTGGATTTGTACTTATGAGTCAACAGGACTGTTATTGAATTGTTAAGAAGTCACACTCCTCTAACAGCTTCTCCTTTGCCTCTTTTTCTGGAGTATCTCTATTGTTGGATTCCTGTAGGATTTTATATGCTTTAGTTCTGCATACCTTAGTGAAACAAATCACACACAAGCTCACAGGCAATTAAAGTGGTTTCCAGACTTGGCTGAAATTTTGGCATGTGAAGGCACTGTGTAGTTAAGGAAATGGGCTTAACAGAAGTTATTTGGTAGACATGGGGGTGGTCTCTGCTGCTGAGTATTTTACACTGTTTGCACTGTGTCTGTCTCACATAGCGATTCCTTTGATTAGCTCTGAGCTTGTGGGTGGCAATCCTCCAGAGGGCTCATTAGCTGTAATGACAAGGCCAAGATTTTAAAGTTAACCAGTCAAATACATGGTTGGTGGCTAGTACCTACAGATTTTAGCACTTATTGATACATCATATAGTGGTGTTTCCCTTAGGGTGATATCTAAAAAAGCATTTGCTTCCATTTGCTGCAAAATATTCAGAGAGCTACAGAGAAGTGTATAAAGCCAGGCCTTTGTTGCATTCATCTCTCTCACACACGCACTCACACACACAGACCCTCTTTCACTCACGTGAATTATGCTGTAGGCTCTGGGGTCTGGCCTACATAGATGCTTGCAGAGCTGACTCTATACTACCTGGGAAGGTTGCCAACTACCGCGATCACACTACATGTGACACGGGAAGGCAGGCAAACTCGTTGAAAGTCATTGGAACTTTACCCGAGGAGAAATTTTGATTGCAATGATTTGCCCTGAATCTTAAAACTGACAGAAGGTGTTTTTGTCTAAGATTTAAAAAGCTCCCTAGAAATGAGGGAGGGATTAATTATTCATAAAGCAAAAAATGGATTGACATTGCACTGCAACTCCAATTTAACAGTTGAGATGAGTACCTGGAAAGTGTTGCTGCTGGACATTTTAACACAGCAGAAAATTGCATGAGCTCAGAACCACAAATCTGTAAATGACTAGTATGCAGCTTTTTGTCGCTTAAACTCAGTCAGTATCCGAATGAATCCTTCTCGATAACAAATTGCTTTGATCAGATGGGAAAAGAATCAATGGGCAATAAAGCTTTTTTATTTTGTTAGAGATGAGCTACACTACTTGTGTGTATTTTTTCAGTTTTGGAGTGTGATTTGTTTGCATAATGCAAGTTATACTGTTGTGAGGAAAGGTCAACATTTGTAGATGTGGTTACCACAGTTTAGAGCTGCTACAGTGCAACTAAGGGTGTTGCATCATTTAGCTCACAACAATTAAAGGCATTAATCACTCTATGTTATTAAAATTATTCACTTTAAAATTCTAGGTTACGATAACAGTCTTTGGTCTTATTGTATAACATACTGATTTCATATTTTACACTTTGTACACTGTTTTAATAGATAGAGTTTTCTAAGGTTTTGTTTAATGTTGTAAGGTGTTGGCCTTAAATGCCATGAGATTTGGTTCTATACAAATGAAAAGATGCAGTGCACACTATAGATATTGTAGATATGTTTGATATCATACTGTCTTTAGTCGTCATTTGCAACTGGACACTATGTAAACGAAAAGGACCTTCTGTTCATATGATTGCAGTCTCATTACAAGCAAGTGTGGCCCCTTTTTCAAATGAGATTTCGTCCACTTCCATTTCTGTTCATAAAAGTGATGTACAGCTCAGCACCCAGTCCATGACCATGCAACTGTGTCGAAGGGTACCAACCCAGATTTGATGTTTTGTTTTTTTTTTCCTCTATCACAGCTTCAGCACTGCATACCAGTGTATCTACTACTCACCAGAGCACACAGCCAAAGCTCAGGAGGTACTCAGCACCATGAGCCTCCTCCAGCCCCTCATTACAAGCTTAGCAGACCAGCTCCTCCAGGCTGCCCAGGAGCACTCTTCAACTGGACTAAAGGATGTACTGAAGAACCTTTCTGACAAGGTGAGATGGCCCCCAGTCCTTTAGCCACACTCCCTCCCAAGTATGCCTTTACTCCTTTTAGCTCAAATATGTAAAGCACCACTTTTATTCTTGGACACATCAACAAGCATTGAAAAGCCTAATACTGATGCCTGAAAAAACTTGTTCATTCAATCATTAACTAAATTAACTAATTTTGACCCATATTTGTCAACTATATCTTGATTATTTCCTTAGAAGTTCTGCTTCTCATTCATTTTTCTGGTGGACGCTAAAGCCTGGGGATGAAAGATGGGGGGGTATTGTCTTAAATTGACCATGACTGACTAAACTGACTACTAAATATTTATCATCTCAGAGGAGTTACCCTGTAAGAGGAATTAAGTACTGGCTCAGGTAATATTCTTCTGTTATTTTACAAGTAAAACCTGCAAAATTGAAATTCCTAAAGTAACTTCAAAACTATAAAAACCCAGCAGGTTGTTTTGATACAGCTGCATGCGCACGAGAACACACACTGAACAGATAACCTCAGGAAAAATCCATAAGTCAACATTAACACACCAAACCAACAAAAAAACAATAGCAGCATGGACGTTTATGGAGTTGAGGCATTTTTATCAGTATAATTAATGGATTACATCTGGTGCTGTCAGACTGCAATCTGCTGTGGGAGAGATTGTTTTTTTGCCACAGTGGAATAGAGCCCAATCAGCCTGCATAATTGGTACATTTGCTCTGTCACCACTTCTTCTCATCCTTGATTAGACATGCACACATTGGCCAAGTAAACCCCTGGCCTGGTCAGCACAAGCAGGGCTCCTCTCTGATTAAAATCTCATGTAGAGTTTTTGTGTGTAGGTGTGTGTTCAAAGCCGAAGCATGAGTGGCGCCACTATTTCAAAGCCCACAGTCATCAGCATCATCCCATGATTTACATTAACATCCCCTCCTGCACAGCTGTTCATCCTTTCTTCACAGACGCTCATATACCTGAGTGTTTGCACACGTTAATAAGTAGAGGAGTGCATCAGAGATGTACGCAACACACAATTAAATTGTGCCTTGTCTCGGAGGGTATGTGACAACCATTCCAATGATGAAATATATGACTGACCAAATGATCTACTCTTAGAAGTAAGTAAGATTGTGTTTTAAATTATTTTTATTTTAGCTACTTATTTTGCTCTCACATTGTAAAACACAGAAAAGTTGTAGTGCAGGCAAGACTGAGGTCATAGGTCAGCAGGCACTGTGGGTGCTGTACAGTATATCCAAAATTAGTACGCTTGTCATGTTTGGCTGCTAACTATAGCTGACACTGGCAAAAGGTTGTGGTTGTGTGGGTTTTGAGGTGGAATTTATTTTTTTGCATTTTGCTCTGTCTACTTACATAAATGCATCAACTTAATGTAAATGTCACTGAACAAAACAATAAGTTTAGATTAAACAAACAAGAAATAATGTCAATAGGTAAACTATTTTCTGGTTGATTTATTTGACCTGCCTCCCTGTTTCCAGACTTATAAGCTAAAACACATACACACTTTTTTCTTTACTATGATGAGAGGTACATCATTCCTTTAAGCTGCTCAGGGCCTGTCCTTTTAACCCTCTGCCTTTATACACTTGATACAGAAGAACTCCCAAAACAACCATAAATGAGAAACAAAGGCACAGATGACCAACATTCATCCATTCATTCTCAACCGATTTATCTTCCACAATCCCAGCTGACATATGGCAAAAGGCAAGTTCACACCTAGACAAGGTCACCAGTCCATCACTGGGCAAACTTAGAGAAACAAACAACCATTCACTTTCACACATATGGTTCAATTAAGTCTGTAACCCTAAACCAATCTGCCATTTATTTATTATTATTTTATTTATTTTTTTTTTTTTTGACTGTGGGAAGAACCTAGAGTACCCAGAAAGAACCTACAGACACACAGGGAGAACATACCAACACAGAGAAAGAATTCTTTCTTTCTCTGTGGCTCTTCAAACCAGGATCTGAACTAAATGGGACAAAAAAAACAAAAAAAAAAAACACTACACTTACACAATTTCACTTCTACTCAGGTCAAACTGAATCTGATATTCATCACACATATATATAAAGGGTGAACGTGTGTGTGAAGTTTCTTCAACAAAGACAGTGAGTCACATCTTTAAAGAATCTCAGAGAGATGGGACACTGAATTGTTTCAATCGGAGAACATTTTTTTCACATACTTGTTCATGTGACTTTTTTTTTCCAGCTTTAGAGAAGACCTGTCAATATTTAATTGCAGATTACTTTTCCTGAGCTGTGTTGGACACAGCAGATGCTCAGTTGTGCTGTTGTGCTTCTATATGTGATGATTATAATTCTGTTGATTGTAATACTTTTTTCGGTTTAATGATAATTACAGTAAAAATGCATTTTCCATCACACCCTGCACGGCTATGTTCTATACAAGTAAATGTCTAAGACAACAATGGTTACCTGTGAGGAGATTTGATTTTCTTCAGAGTGTATAATTACATTTAATTGTATTCCATATAGCAGTGCAGTTGGATTCTAATCAGCTGCACTCATGTCGCTTCCATTTACTTTAAGTTATTTTGAAGATGCTCTAATTCCAATTTAGCCAAAATTTGTCCTTCCCTCAAGATAAATCTATTTGGGATGAATAAATTTGTTTTGTTTCTTTCTTTTTTAGATTAAAGTTAACTTGTTTTTTTTCTTCAAAGTCCACAGAGGCATTTTCTACATCTGTAGATATGGTAAAGACAGACAAGCAACAAAATTTCTCCCAAGAGATGTAGAGAAATTCAGATCCCTAAAACAGTTATGTGTGGAACAACTACACTAAGGAGTAGGTTTTGCAACCGGAGAGGCAAGATTGCTTTACGCCTCTGCCCAAAGGAGGGCACCCCTGATATTTCACTTTAAACACCATAACTAAATGCATTCTGCAGTGCAGAATGCAGTTCCCTGTACATTGTTTGACACAAACATAGCACTGACTAAATATTTAGGAATGAATCTGAATTGAGAAACTGAATTGATGCGTGAACTTTGACCCGCTATAAAAATGCATGGGTAGTATTTAGCCAAAAATCGGTTTTAAAGTTATCATAAAATCACATGTGAAGGAACATGTCAGTTCCTTCACCCTGCAGTTAAGAAGTACAAATATGACCCAGATTGTTTTAAACAGTGTGTGTTTCCTCACTCATCTCAGCCAAGATAATGAATAATACATGCTCTTGTAGATTGCAAATTAACACTGAGGTCAGATAAGCTGCGTTCAATTTGAATGTAAATTCAGATTTTGACGTTTTCCAGTGGCTCATTTTTTTGCCATTTGGACATTTTCAATTGTGTAATTATGTTTACTTCTATTATATCCAGTACATATGTGTAAATCACTGGGTAGCATGAAAAAGCAGAAATGCCGTTGGCAGGCAATTACACATTCCTTCTTTTCCATAGACTTTTGCGCTCACATCACTGACTTACTGTAATGGGTCTGCAATTGAACCCATGCAAGGCAATTAAAATGATATGAGTAAGTACGACGGTGTTTTAAGTGCAGTCATCATCTGCTTTCTCTGCTCAAACATTCATTAAATGACCCACTCATTGTGGGCAACATTCGTTATAGCTTTTGATCCTAAATCAGTTCAGTTACATGAACAGATGGACAAATAATGGTGTTGCTCTTTTAATGACTGAAACAGTCTGTAGCTGCATCATAAGATGAACACTGTGGTACGATCGTCTCTTAAAGAGGCAACAGACAACTTTAGTGTCTCAAGTGGTTTCTGATTGGTTGTTAAAAAGACGCAGCCAAAGCAAAATGCCAGTTTAAGAACACAGGTGTCTTTTCACACAGCCAATGTGTCATACTAAGCACTCATGTGTGAAAACATTCAACATAGATATTGGATGAGTAAAATTATCCTTGTTCTGAGAAAACCTTGTCCTTGTGTCTGCCATTACATTGCACTGTTTTAAGATCATGAAGGCATGTTTAGGAAATAAAATGATTTATTTCCACTTTAAAGTGGGTTTACACATTATTCTCAACAATTCCTGGAATGAGTCAGATTTGTGAAAAGTGTTCATCATAGTATGTATGAGTCCGCGTGAGATCAGTTTGAAATGTAGAACAGGCTACAGTTACAATGTCTGTGTCAAATATGTTACAAACATAATACTCACACAATTCTTTCTCTACCCATTTCAGAGTAAAAGCACTCAGCCATTTTAGTTTAGTCCAACCAAGGCTCTCAGTCTCATACCCTCATCTTCGACCATTTCATCCTCCTCATGAGGGTCACAGGGTCCGAGATCAGATGAGTTTGGGCGTCCAACCAAGGCCTCTGGTGTGATCACCAGAGGTGTGCGGGATGCAGAAGATGAGTGATGCAGTCATCACACTCTTCCAGTGGGAACATGTCTTGAGTGTGATTGCTTCTTGTTAATGCAAAGAGTTATTTCAACGCACATAACCGAATCTATATGATAATTCTGTTATCTACTTTTAAGCTATTAAAACAGAACACGCAGCTGTGTGCTGAAACTGAGTGTAAGAGAATGAGACATACTGTAGATTCAACATATTGTTAAAATAAAATCGGGGCTGAATATGATGTGTCACTTAAGATTGAATCACTTAGAAAGAAAGAGTTAATCAAACCTCGCTGGGCCTTGTATGGTCAGCGCACAGAACTGAAGATGTACAGTATTTGTTCATCTGTGCATCAGCTCAGGACAGTGCATGAATAGAATTTGCACTAGGAAGCTGGAAGCAAAAGTCACTTATCATCCAGTTCAGCTCATTTGGACACTTGAGTTTATAGGTAACACAGCTCCTCCAGGTCTTAAAGACTTTGCTTTGAGTGTGTGAAAGCAGGTTAAGTCTGTCACACACCATATAGGCTCCACTTGGGGAAAACAGCGAGCTGCTTTGCCTCTTTGCCACTTGCCAAACAGAAAAAAGACAGCCAGAGGTCAAGACTGGCTCCTTCTAGATTTTTATCAAAGTGTTCTTTTTTAAGCTTATCAATAAAGGGGATAGAAAAGCCAGTAACTATAAAGTTGCTTTCCGACATGCACTGTTTTGACATTATATACAGATATTCTGAGGGCTGTACATGTGAATGCAAATGTCTGCAGAAGTAGCTTCGGACATTTAAACTAATCTCTGGATAATGTCCCAGTGAGCTTTTATGAGAACGCAGCAGGTGAATGTTCTGCCTACTGCATAATGAAGCTAGGCTCCGCCCCCTTGCCTGGATCTTCTTGAGATTCTCCTGCTGTTGTGAATGTGTCTCACATATACAGTCGCCCCTGTCCTACACGAACAGAAAATTCGGACTCAATTCTCTTCACATTATCCTGGGTTTATGTCTGACAGTGGTTTAGAGAGTAATTCTTGTCTGGAGAGTAACTCTTGCCGCAACCCACCTAAGGGCAAAAATAAATATTTAATCTCTTAAGATGATTATATGAGGAAAGACAAGAAAAATCTGCTGCATTATTCTTATACTAACGCACTTTATTTCATATTGCTCTCTTGGTAGTTGCACTAATGACACAATCACAAGGGAAAATCACTACAGTTCTGACAAAGTCTCTAGTAGTGCCAGAACAGAACTGGGGTTTTTTAACAACAGTTATCTTCTTCTTTGCCATCTCTACAACTCCTGGCAATCTTAACATATCCATTTACTCATCTCTCCACATCAGGGAGGTGGGCATTTGTGTGGAAAATATAGGTTTCTTTTAGTGGAGGCCTGGCTCATGCATTTTTGTTAGACTGCATTTTGCTGTGGTAATAGAATTGCTTATTGCAGTGCTAACTCAATTACTCTTGAGAGCCCTTATCATTTTTTACACAGTGGCAGCAGCAAGTGCAAAGGCTCCTTAGTTCCAGGATCATCATCAACTTACAGTCACTGGTGAATTTGAGATCAAAAGTGGTGTTCTGCTGGAGAAGCAGGCTGAAGGAGGAATATTTGAATTGTTTGTTGTTTGTTGCTGTTTTTGTCACTCACTGGATGTGCTGCAGTAATGGAGAGTAGCTACTTCATGGAGAAGGAGTGGGTTCATTTACCTTGTTTCTCTTTTCCCTTGCTCTGTAAATGGTTGCCTGTTCCAAGCTCACTTTCACCTATATTTTCTTACACCCAAACCCCCCCCCCAGTGTGACAGTCACTTTTTGCTTCTCTTACAATGTCTCCTTTGCTTTTCTATTTGTTTTCTATTCAACAATAACTTTCATTATTTTCCTTTCTTTCCAATTTATCTTGTTCCTCTCTGCTACAGACAGAACAATTTGTTCACACACTTAAGGATGAATTGGTCAAGAGTGCACTACTAGCGCTGCATGCAGCGCAGCCCGGGTATGTTTCCAAAAATGAGAAGCAAAGCCCAGTGCAGATGGGCCAGCATCAAGGCCACATCCACCAGTGCAGTGACCAGAATCAGAGTCCAGTCCAGAGACTTCCAGGCCACAGTCCAATCACATCGGTCACTGAGAGTACAATGATGTGTAATAATGTGGAAGGGTCACAAACCACAACCACTGCAGAAGGTGCGCACTTGCCTCTAAAGTGCCAAGATTCTATACCGCACCATAAAGAGTATGACGAGGAAGAATGGGTGAGTCCGAATCCATCAAAGCTGCAAATATTTATGCTTTGGGTTTATTTAAGTACAGTATGACAAACTGTTATTTTTACTGCTGGCCTTCACTGGGGACTATACATGGGGAAATAAGCTTTATTACAGATAAACCATTTTTATGGCAAATAATCTCAATTACTTGCAAAATTAGATTGCAAGCCAAACATTACTTTTTCATTTTAATGAGAGCTTTTCTCAAAGGAGTTCATTACATTTCATCATGACAAACTGACTGCGGAAAATAACTGCAGTATACTTGTCACTATTTCTAAGCCAGGCTGCCTCCTCTCATTGAAGTGTTTATGACTGGTTTGTCTGCATGTGAGGACAGTGTCTGCCACAGACAGCAGGAGTTTATCATGATTTCTGCACACCAGGGCTTAATTATGTCTCAGAGTATTTCTCAAATTTATAACACGTTCAGATCTTACTTTTGGAAGCAACACAGACCAAATTACACACCACCACCTAACAAAAACAATCACACACTTGGATTGTCTTTTATTAATTATTTGCACACACACAAATGAAAGCATATATCCATCACTGAATAGCTGGAGCTCAGGAAAAGAGATAGAAAGCTGCAAACTATGGAAACTCTTTTAGAGTAATCTCTGAATTTCCAGACAGCAGTTTCCTTTTGACCTTTAGGACACAAAGCCTGTTTAGATTGTAACATTTTCTTGCATAAGGGAATTTTATATAAAGACATTTGTAGAATGGGTGACAGATCTGATTACTGATTGTGTATTTTGGCTCTTTTAGGACAGGGTGTGGGCTAATGTGGCTAAATGTCTCAACTGTGTAATTGCCATGGTGGATAAACTCCAGGAGGATGACAACAGCAAACAGGAGCCAGTCCCTGAGCAGCAGTTGGCTGATGTCTTCACAACACACAACAACCCCGGTAAATTACTGTTGTGGTGCAACAGTGAAGCACAATCATCAGCTTCATGTCTTTGACCTCTGTTTAATGAGATTATGCATCTGTCATAATTGACACCAACAAAATACTTACACTGCTGTTATAGTGGAGTTATTAGGTGTTTGTTGCCACAAAAACCATTAGAAAGAAACATGTCTTGGTCAAAGCATGGTGAATATACATACATACATGCTGTATTACACCACACCTCTTATATATCTATATTAAATTTATAACTACCTTCATAGTATAGACTCGTTTGAGAAAATTCTTACCCCCTTTATACCCACAGGGAAATTCAAACACCTTTCTAGAGCTCAGCCTAAAATCAGCATAATAAAATAACCTACAGCAGCACAAAAGGTGATTACTGCTGGTGATTTCTTTTCTACTTGATTAAAGCCTTTGAATGAATGTCTACAGACAGCCTGCTCTGTATAAGAAGGCTCCAAATCAGCAGTAATTAAAAATGGTTCATGACTGAGTCTTGTTTGTTGAGAATGTTTCCATCACAGAAAGCAACTCATTTATTAGAACGAGCTTTTCCATTAAAATTATATTAATTACCTATGTCAAGTATGTTTTCATTCAGTTGGTTCAGATTACCAGCCTTTACTGACTCATGTGTTGACACAGTGACACAGAAATCTGATTTTCAAATCAGGCTTGTATCACTTCAGTATGTGGTCCTACTATATCTAATATGGGCCCATGTGATGTGAGAAGAGTCATTAGAATCAATGTGGCCTTCTTTCCCAGATGTATGCGCTGAGCATTGTTGTCATTTGCACTGGCAGTGTGACGGAGCAGAATAAGAATGGAGGAACATGTGCACGTGTGGAACAGTATTGAATGATTAGAATCGAGCAATGTGGCTTCAGTTTGAATGTAGCCATTTTGAGGGGAAATGCTTTTTTTTTTTTTTTTTTTTTAATAAATCTGCACATTATGCGTTGTTTTAAGCATGAAGTATTTGAAAAGCAGAGTCATTCAGTGTTGACCACTAGCTGCCCTGTCTTCCCTCACAGTCAATAAAATCCTGCCTCAAGCTTGTGTCCAGACAAGTGCCCAGTCTGTTACAGCTGCCAAGTGGCACACATTGCAGCAGCATTACTCTGACCAGGCAACAAGGCCATGTCTGTGTGCATGTGTGAGTCTATATCACAGCCATATGTGCTTCATGTCTCTGCTAGTGTTGGTTGACACATTCATTTCTTTTGGTATCTGCATGTATTCTACAGTTAGCTGGTAAGTAAGATTGAAGCCTGGTGCTCAGCCAAAAAAAAAAAAAATTCTCAATCCCCAAAACATCTATATTAAGATGCTCCACAGCATCAGAGCAAATGGTCACTTGCTTGTCTCGACACAAACATGGGCAGAATAATGAAGCAGGCTTTATCTCCCACAAAGAACAGTGAAGCCCAGAGTTTTATGACAAGACGTTGTGTGGGTTTAGATGTTTGGACAGGTGGGCTGCTGCAGAGATGACAGCTGGAGTTGTGTTTCCTCCATCTCTGTGCAGAGGTGGAATTTGCGAAAATGAGATAAGACATGATTTCTCTGACAGATGAGGGCAACCTTGATGTGTTGTACACATGCCTGTGTGTGTATGTGAAAGAGAGAGCGATCTTTTTAGTATGTTACAGCCAAAGAGAAAGCCTTGTGGAGAACTCAATTACATAACATAACTTATCCAACACTGCCCCCTATAAGCCAGTGAGGGAATTTTGAAAAAAAAAACCTGCTTCATTGAGCATTTTTAATGTAGGACACCATGAAAAAATGCAAAAGTTACAGTATGTCCCAATTCCTGCTTACTATTTCTAAGCTTGTGTTGAATTTGTAGTTTGGCAGACAAGAAGATCTAATATTACCTCTAAGAAGGTAATATGAAAATTAAACTTCTTAATTCCTTTTTAAAAATACCATTAACACACAGGGGGAAAGTATATAATAGAAAAAAATAAGATCCTAATAAGAGTGCCTAATGAAACTATCTTTATTCCTTGAGTATGCTCCTTTCTTACAATCACTAACCATGTGAAATAAAGGAGATAATCATAATAATTCTTAAACAAATAGTTTAGTTTATTTTGACAATTAGCAAAGAGTCATTTGAGTCTCCACTTTCCAAGCAGGGGTACCAAAGAGTATTTGGGTTGTTGCAATTCAGAAACTCAATTATCATCACCACCACCTGCTACTTTAACAACTAATTTAACTTCTTTGAAAATATGTAAAATGGTAAAATATACAAGTAGGTGTAAGAAATCAGTCCGGTGCTGATCTTTATCAATTTACTATAACTAGTAATCTGTCCAACAACCTGACTCACTTAAATTCAATTAGTTTGCTCAAAGCACAGCTATAGTT
Organism: Brachirus orientalis; assembly: GCA_016785285.1. Taxonomy (NCBI): domain Eukaryota; kingdom Metazoa; phylum Chordata; class Actinopteri; order Pleuronectiformes; family Soleidae; genus Brachirus; species Brachirus orientalis. The sequence continues at coordinate 9,474,362 of JAFBJR010000175.1, forward strand.
GTTATACTTTACTCTTGGCTGTTTCAAAGCTGTAATACCACTGGTTGAGAGTGTATTTAATATTAAAGAATCATTATTATTCATGTTCATCTAATTGTATTGCATTTTGCACTTTTTCCTAAACTAAAAACTGGCAACATACAGTGAACATTTGTCACAATTTGTTGCCTTTCACGAGAGGAAAATCATATTATTGTTATTTTATGTTAACTAAAAAGCTGTGCTGTCATGTGTATTTCTGAAGTCTGCAGCCAGACTTTGATTTCTGTTTGCAGTTTTACTTTCCCATAAGTTCCTCCCCATTTTCAGTGAAACTTGTTTCATCAAAATTTCCATTTCTGTTTCCCCCTACCCTCTCTCTTCGCAGGTGAGTGGAGGGAGCAGCTGTGTCCTCTGGTCACCAGGTTAAAGGAATGTGTGATGGAAGTGGTGGGAAAGGCTAAGAAAGCCATGACATTTGTGCTGCTGCAGGAGGCTGCCTGCAGCATACCACAGGGTTTCCTCCTCCAACAGAGGCGAGATGTGGTCTTCAGTCAGGCAGTAGGTGGCAACACTGTCATAATAATAACTCACTCTTTGAAGTCATCGAGGGAATGTGACAATCTCTTATGTAATCTATTAGTCTTGGTTCATCACATGTGGAGGTTTAGGTTGTTGAAGTCCAGCTGTTTATCCGCAACCGAAACAGAAAGACAAACTGAAAGTTTTACTAGTTTATAACTCAAACAATAACCCAAAAACATAATGCTAGTATGTGTGTTAATCAGTATTATCAGAGTGAATGTCAAAATTAACTAAATAAAAACATGGTGCTGTAAGAATGGACTGCAAGCACCGACCGTGGCCACTCCAACTCCTGGGAGGTTCTCCGTGTCCCCCTGATGAATTTTGTCTCATGGGAATCTGCAAGGCAACACTTGAACAGGCAAACAGAAACAAACAAACAGCAAGTTTTGTTAAGGAGGACTTTCACAGGTTGCATATTTTAATGTAATTAATTTTAACCAGTTGAACTATAATGAAGTCCAACTGGTTAGCTTTGACTGACCAAAGATTGCTTCAGCTTTTCCCCCCACATTAATAAAATGTCAAAATTCAAATGACTTTTTCCATTTTTTAAAGCCACAAGTTATTATTTACCAAAGCTTCCATTTATCTAATAGATTGACAAGTGATTATGTATTTGCACCAAGGTCTAACATACAGTATGTATGTGGGGAAAATATGGAAATATGAAGTTGTTTAAGCCAAGAGTAACTCACAGGAAATGCGGTTCAATTGTATGTTATTTGTGTGTGTTGTCTTTATGTATTTCTTTATTTGTGTATTTATTTTAGCTGGCAGCCTTAGCCTGTGGTTTCGTCATGAGGCTGTATGCTGGAATGGAGGACAAAGGATTCCTAAGGCAGCTCCACCTGGTTGGCCTAGTAGCCCAGTTTGAGAGTTTGCTCAGCACCTACAGTGAGTGAAGTTGTATGACGTGAATCAAAGCTGACAGTGAACAGAACAATAGTTCTCAAACTTTCTATACCAAGTACTATCTGAGAAAACATTATTACCAATGTTAAAATAAAGCGGTGTAAATAGACGAAGCTACTGACTTTTCACAAGAGGCAAATTTATTCCCAATAAGATAATTTGCTCTCTCATCATCCTCCTCTTCCTCGTCAATTATAGTCTTGAATCCTGCCTCTGTCCTCTTCATTTGTTCCGATGGACTTCATGATGTCATCATGTTTCCTCTTTATTAGCTTTAAGTGTCCAAACATGTCGCACTAAAGTGCCATGCCACTAGTGAAGGTGGTCAGCAGAGTTTAAATAACTTATCATATGGCATAACAGTCAAGAATGAAATCGCACACTCATCATTCTGTGTCTAATTGTTTTAAGGTGAAGAGATCGGGATGCTGGAAGACTTGGAGGTTGGAATCTCAGACCTGCAGCGAGTTGTGTTCAGGATTACAGAAGCCAAGACAGATGACCTCAGTGACCTCCAGCCTTTAGTGTGTGGCCAACGGTGAGGCCTTTTCCCCTCTCCTCTTTGTGTTTGTGCTTTATACTAACATGATCCATCGGTCTCTCCCTCTCTGGGATCATGGTATATCCTAAGGGTGTTTTGTACCTGCTGAGATAATAGTATGGTGACAGAAAATTTCTTTAAAATGAACAAATGTAGTGAAGCCTGTGAGTGCAGATCACTAAACTGCATGGAGGCTCAACAAGCATAGTTGCTATTGGCTAGTAGCACGCCTAATGCAAATTATGGGTCACTATATATTTGCTCATGTAAGTGACACTTTTGCTGTGTGTATACGTGATTAATAACAATAACAACTTTTAAAAAGACTCCATGATGCAGACTGCCGCTGAATCCATTAAGATCCGGTGCATGAGACTTAGTGTAAATAATGCAGAGTCCACAGCATGTCTAGCTTAAAGAGGCGTAAAGGAATTTCATTACCCCTGCAATCACACATGCCATCTACTAAACAAATGCTTGCTACATGCACGACTGATTCGGTGGTCATTGGGTCAACAGAGTATGGAAATAATTTTTTTCATCAGTGCCATCATTTATAAAACATTTTAACATTTTAACTTTTTTAAAATCCGCTGTCAGCTTTTAAATGCTTCACACTATTGTTATGCTCTCGGCCTGTAAAATTCAACCTCTTATCTGTGGGAAGTGATGAGATTGGAGCCTTGACACCAAACTCCAATATGTTTTCCTGTTGTAATAAACATTTTAAACGTGAGTTAATTGACTGAAGTACCTATAACAGTCATTTGTCATTTATTTATTTAACCTATATGTACAAATAATGCAAGAGGACAATGAAATTGACATCTTTAAAATAAAAGGTATAGGAGAAATACTTTCTTCAAAGGTCATATAGATCCTTATACAACCTTGCACAAAGATTGTGAAAGCCAGACTTTTTAGTGGCATTAATGGAAAAGTATTTTCTCGGATATACAAGTAGGTGTCAATCAAACACGAAGGTCATCAGTTCTCAACTGAGGGATTTTGTTCGCGTCCTAGATCACTGACTGTACTGTCAAAACTGGGTAGATATTGACAAGGAATTAAGAAATTGTGTTCTATTTAAGACATTGGAACAGTAGAGCTTACATGTTTTTCATCTATATAAGCAGACAGTGATCCAGGCTGTAGATCCCTGTGGTTCAATTTGTGTGACCTTTCTTGTCCCAACAGACTGGACCATTTCTGTTTGGAGAGCAGGTCGAATCTCCCTGCTTAATTCATGAAATCATTAGTCCTGTATCTCCCCTAAAATTAAATCCTTCTCCCTGAGACACTAATTAATTGTGGAAGTTGTGATAGTGTGTCAAAAATGTAAATTTTTTGAGTATTATTTACAAATTTCAGGTCTTCCCTGTCTCCCTGTCCCTTTTTTTAAAATGTTAGATGCATAGCTGAATTGCTGAGGGTAATGCAGTGGGCTTTTAATTCCCTGCTGTTGGAAATACTCAATGAAGCGAGGTTTGTTCTAAAGCCGAATCAGTTATAGATTGTGGGAAAAACTAAATTTAACACTTACCCTGTTGTTGTAACTGATGTCCAGTTTGTAAGCAGTAATGATAAACATCTGTTTGTCTATTTAGTTTCCTTGTGATTAGGCTTCGCCCTCTTGCCTTTTGGTATGTGGGTTGGTTGAAGCATCCAGGTTCAGAAAACATTTTTTTGTTTGGATTTTTGTTTTTCTAAATAGCACAAGAGCAGCTAACTGCCAAAATTTCTTCTCCAGAATGTCCAAGTTCACTTTCAGGTCATATGCTTTCATCAAGCCAGATCATATTTAAGATGGCTACTGGTAAAGTGTATTATGCCACAGATGATAAGATCTTATCTTATCTATCACCTGCTTACATGTCAGACATGTCCCTTGCTTGCCCCATCTGTCACTCTTGCATACACACACATCATCAAGTCTCACATTTTACAGATTGTTCTGGCTTGTCTTAAGTGTCAAATTGTACAACTTCCAAAACAAATCCAATTTCTCTTTAATCTGTCTCTGTCTTTTACATTGTATTTTGTTTTTCTTGCATTCAGTGACCACTTCACTGTAGAAGTGCCATTACCAAGACTGGTTTTTCAGAACTTGCCTGAGGAGATCAAGGAGGGAAAGCCTCTAAAAGTATTTCCAGTCCTTTTTAATGTGGGCATCAATGAGCAGCAAACTATAGCAGAGAGGTATTACACATACACTCTTTGTTTACTCCAACAAACTGATGTAAATCAGATGTAATTAATGAAAATTACTGTCAGCATATTGACCAAAGTCATTTTTGTCTTCAGCTAATCAATAAAGACCTAGAGATATGTGCATATCATCCTTTATCCTTTTCATTTATATCCAGTGCTTAATTCAGTATCCTTCACTGTCAGAGTTATTCAACACCCTAAGAGCACAATCCCCAAAAATCATCAAAAATGATTTAATATGTAACACAATTACTCGTTATTCATACATTTTCTGTGAATTCAGCATGCACTGCTGTACAGTTGTTTTTTTTACACTGAATCATATTCTGTTTAAACATTTTAACGAGTGTCTTCATGCACCCATATAACCTCTGCATTGCCTCTATTATCCCATCAGGTTCGGAGATATCTCCCTACAAGAAAGAATAAACCAGAAGAACTTTGAGATATTAGAACGCTACTACAAATCATTAAGTGAAAAGGTGCCAGTAGAATGTAAGTTCTAAGTGAATCTTGCAAGTAGAAATGCTGCAAAGATGTAAAGGAAAAACGTTTAGTGGCAAATAGTTGGTTTGACATGCTATTAGTGTTGCAGCCTGGCTTCATACTGTTTAGTTCTAGCCAGATTCAGAAACAGAGGCAGACAATCACTTGCAATGTGTTTTATGTTCCCTTTGGACAGGTCTACCGTGTTTTCAAACACAGACTGATGTAAAAGAATTACTTGAAACCCTGGGCCAGAATGTAGTCACAAAGAAGAGAAAGAACGTGGAGATACTCTGGATTGCTGGAGCAGTGAGTTTTGTTTTATTGAAACTTTCTGTTCTTGTCAAGAATACAGATTTCTCTGAACCATAAACATAAGCATCCTCTCTTATGTAACCAAGGCAACTGCAACACTGTGAACACTTGGCCATGTTGATATATTGTGGGCTTCAGTGGAAGCATGAGGCACAAAGAAACTTCCTGAGCATGATGGATTGTCTATGATACCTGATACACAGAAAGAGTGATAACTCAGAAGGAGTTATGCATATAGAGAGTAAAACCAGTACACAGCAGCAAGACCAAACCAAGCTGCTACAATAAATGCTCAAAAATCGGTATTAGGAAATAAAAATTCTAGTATTTGCTGGATCTGTTTGCAGCATCAAACTCTTGCAGAAAAGCATCTGTATCATTTCCAATGCTGGATTTTCAAGTCCATTCAGTTTGTCAGTATCAATTTTCCTAAATTATATCCTAAAGCAACATAAACAGCTAAAGGAAGGGATTTTAAAGAGTCACTGGAAATGTATTTTGCTTCATTAGATGTGAGTTTCCATTCTCTGGGAGGCTTGAATACAGACTGATGCTTTAATATTGTAACTAAATAATTTATTTATTTGGCTTCCTGTTTGATGCCACTACAATGACAGCTACGCTTTACAAAACAAATTATATAACATGACAAATTACATATAAAATATATTTTTAAAAAACAAATCTGTTAGCTGAATGTATCAGAATGAATACCTATGCACTCTTTGTTTGCTCATTTCAATACATACAGTAAGATAAGCTAAAACATTTGCAACATCACGATTTAAGTATCAGAAATGTTTAGTGCATCTGCTTTTAATGTTGGTGAGTGGATGCAGCCAACAACAAAGACCAGATCTCTAAATATCAGAATTTTATTTCCAAGGTAGTTAGTTAACAAAAAACATGCATTCACAGTGTATAATGGATCTAATGGATCTCGACTTCCACCGTTTGCGCTAACTGCACACATTGTATTCTACTCTTCCATCCAGATCTGCCGAAGATTAAATGGCATCAGGTTCACCAGCTGTAAAAGTGCCAAAGACCGAACTTCTATGTCTGTCACATTAGAGCAGTGTGCCCTACTACGTGATGAACACCAGCTCAGTAAGGATTTCTTCATCCGTGCTCTGGATTGTATGCGGAGGTAAGATACAGTAGATTGAATAAAAGGGATCTAGGTGCAAGTTTCTCTTTTAAACGCTCATGATTGTTATACATTGAATTCAGTCAAATTGCAAAAACACATACAATGCAACGCTACAAAACACAGGCAAAGCCAGATCTTGTGGAATGACAAATTTGAGAAGTTAACTATTTGCAAGGTCTTCAAAAAACTTTAATGCTCAGGGCAACTGTGACTCTGCATGTATCTAAAAACTACACTGCAAACAGTTACTACCTTCTGAGAATTCTGACAAAAAAACAAAATCATTCATTGCACATCTATTTTCGGAGATAGGCACGTTGAAGAGTGTCAGATAAGCAAAAAACTCCCCACACTATCCAATTTGCATTGACAACAATTAATAATAATTAACAATTGCAACAATTTGGTGCTATACCTTTACTGGGGAAAATGACTTACTATTTGCTGTTTTGAGAAGCTGGAGGATGCTGATTTTAGTAATATGCTTTCTGGACAACAGGAAGTGGTTCAAAAACCTCTCAGTAGTAGATGTTTCAAAATCTCACAAAACTAAACCTTTCTGAATCATCACTGACAATGTGAAATTATGCTGTTTTTTTAAAATGAAATGACCAAACATTTAGTTTTCCACTTTAGCTTTAAGCTTTAAGCAAAGGAGATGTAGTGACAAACATCTGTTTAATACATAATAAGCTGCACCTAAAACTTGTGTCTATGACACATCCTGTGCACAATTCAAAGGAATTTTGTCTTCATGTTTTCCACCCATCATCATGTGTTCCATCTTCCATTCCAGCCTCCCCTCACACATTCAGAGGCAACTCTCCTGTGTCCCTGTCAGTGCTGCAGGAACACTGCTGTTTTAAATGTCTGTGTCTGCCTACAGGTGAAATGGCTGTGTCTGTCCAAAACTCATAAGATCTCACTCAAGAGCTTTCTTAAGGGGGATGGTTTATTTTTGAATATTATAAAAACTGATTATTAAATGTTGATTATGCTTATTGGACAGACCAATTTTTGTAAAATAGTCCAGTAGTTCAGAATTATGAATCTAAAAATAATTTGGGGACAAAGTTGTGCATAGTAAAACATGGAAACAGGAGAAGTTACATAAGTACTAGCAACAATAGGTATAATAAGGCTGTTTAATAAATATTCACTTCACTGCACACAAAAAATAGTTCCTGAATGTTAGTATGGCACACAAACGGATGTTTGAAAATCTAAAGCTATAAGACACCTTCTGAAGGGAAGTGGAGCAACATCATGACAGCGGTGCCTTCAAATGGTGCTTCACTGTTTGAATGCAGAACCTCTAGGATGACTGTATTTGCACTCATGGCTTTTATTCAAAACTGTTTTCTTCAACCATTATGTAACATGTTTAACGTCCAGTAGATTTAGCGCAGTGAGGTTAAATGTTCTGTTTACAGCATGAATAAAGGCATTACTACTGCATTATTACTGCACTTGCCTCAGTCAGACAGCCTGACGCCACTACAGTCCTCTGCCTCCTCAGACGAGGTCCAGCAGGATTTCCTGCTCTGCCTCTGAAATTTATTTTCATTTATCCATTAGTTTCAATTTCAATTTAGTGGGTAAATGCCTAAAGTGACCAAGTGATCATCCAAGGTTTATATGTCCAGAAATCTGTTCAAAACAAACATTGGGATTGTCACAATTTTATATATTTATATGTAATATTGTGAAATATTCGTGGCTCTGTTGTTAAAGGCCTCAGCTCTGAAATGGCCACATTAGTTCCCCTGGTGTAATTTAAATCACCAGGTGTGGACAATTATAGCAGCATTTTCACAGCTGTGTGCAGAGTGTGCGTTATCATTCACGTAACTTTCTTTCCTGCAACAAAAAATCTTGTTTGTCAGTCCAGTCATCAGGTGTTTTATGTATGTTGTTTCTCTGACTCAGCTCAGACCTCCAGACATGTGTCTTTGTCTTTTACATGGTAAAGAAGCCCCTAACTTTCTTGTGTTTTTTTCTAAAATTGACCTCTAAGTTTTTAAACTACTTTGATACCGACAACCCCTACGTCTAAGAATGTATCAATTTTGTCACTCAGCCTTCAGTTTACTGGACTGACTGTTACATTGCAGTGGCGGCGTATGTGAAGGGCTGTCTTTTACATGGACACGAATTATTTCTGCAGGAATTTATTGCTGTTTGATATAGATGCAATTAGTTGCAATTAAAAAACAAGGTTATCATTACACTAAAACCTGTTCAACCATGACCATAAGCATGACTCATCTCTTCATCCTCTCCCAATCAACTTGTTTCAGTGCAGGTTTTAACAAGTCACATTCCTTCTCTCGGTCACTGCCTGTGCCTTTTTTGACACAATATCTATTCTAATAGTTCTGTGTCTAAGTGGATCTTCTGGTACCAGCAGGAATGGGCTATAAAATGGTCATCCTGCGGTTGAAGACCCACTTAGACAGCACCGAGCTTGTACTAACACCACTATGTTCTGATCTGTCCCTGGTCATTCTGTTTCACTCTGATGGGCGCCCCCTGCAGTAGGCCGACCCAGGGTGACATCGGGCCATATGAGGACCCTGAGGCTGGCACCGTGACAGAGAACAAACCAGCGTCACGACACTTTTATCCCATTGCCCTGCTGCTCGTTAGCTCCCACCTACTGGTTGTTTGGCTCATTTTAAGTCTTGTTTTTCTGCTTGCAAAATATCAATAAATTGCTGACAATGCCATCTTTACTTATTCCTTTTCTCTGTGTTTGCTGATGACTCTTTAATGAGTGGTGGTAGTCTGATTAAATGGTATTTATTTATCATGTTAGAGTAATTGGAAGTAAAGTATGAGAATTTAGCGAATTGATTTTAAATTTAAAGTTTATTCCTTCTTGATTTAGCAGGACTCGGACTCATACAGAGTTCACACTAACTGAAAACCAAATGCCTACACAATACAAAACATGAATTCAATAATGCCTCGTCAGATTCAATTTCAGTTTTAAAGCTGAAATAGACAGTTCTTTGGTTACACCTTTTAGTTATGATGTTAAAACTGTTTCCACTGTGTAATGGTACTAGAAAAACAACACAGACTGCATTACAACTGCTCTCGTCTAAGTCTTTCTTTCACTATGTTTTTCCTAGGTGGTCTCTAAATCTTAACAGGTCTATCAGCACAACAGTATAATAAAATTCTGTGTGTCACATAACGGAGCCCAATTATTTGCACTCATTCAGCAACCGCACCCACTTGCAAAGTTCTCCCTTTGTTGGAATTAAAATATAGTTTGAAAAGAGGGTCCCATTTGTTACAGAATGAATGGGCTTTTATTTATGGGTCTTAACAAGTGATATTTACTGTAAAGGTCCAGTGTGCAAGAATCAATGACCTGTAAAGGTAAGACTGTAAGATATTTCAACAGACTCCTTCACTCACCCCTCCCTTAAACGTGTCAGGAAACAACAGTGGCCTTCACATACCAGAGAGGATGGTTACGCTCTTTCACGTTTTTCACCATTCTTTGACTCTCTCTTCTTCTACTTGAGTGTATTCATCGGACTTATGAGAGTGGAGCTGCCTTCTTCATTTGTGTACTAAGCTTCTGTTTTGTAATGCAAAAAAGCACATTCAGTCTTGTTTGTCCATTCTGGCCACTGTAATCCCAATTCATCTATCACAATTTCCCTGTTTCATTATCATATACTTCAGTGAATTTAAAATGTACATGGTCATCTTGTTTTCTGCAAAGCCTCTTTTCACGTGTTTTGTTTTGTCTGCCATCACAAGCATCACTCATGTGTCATTTTTTGTTTTCCTTTATTTTTTTCTTTATTTGGCCATCAGAGAAGGATGCCGTATTGAGAATGTTCAAAAGAACATTAGATGCAGGAAATATGCCTTCAACATGTTGCAGCTGATGGCCTTTCCAAAGTGCTACCGACCACCAGAGGGAACCTATGGAAAAGTTGACTCTTGAAACGATTGTCAGCCATTGACAGCAAATCCTTTCACTCATTCTGTCCAGGTAGATATGAAAATGTATGAATGATAGTGGAACACCTTAAGTTTATTGTTTTTAAAAAACACAGCAAACTGCACGCAGTTTTATTTAGTTTTGTTTGGCCTTTGTTTGATTCTGTATTTGATGTACATTTATTCTAATACAATTCAGTATGTGTTACTTGCAGGATCACTGCTCTTTTTGCCTTGATAATTTTCCACAGCCTATGCAGTGACAGCTGTAGACGTGAACTGTGTGAATCTGTGCAGCGTGTTAATGATCTTTTAGAAGACCTCAGTCAGTTCAACTGGCAGGTATGTGCAAACTCAAATGTTAGACATTTGAGTTTAGGCTAATTTGCCATAGGTTTAAGGATGAATTTCCACGATCCAGTGATTTGTGTGGTGAAAAAAACTGCTCCACACTCACTTTAATGTAAAAGAACTTTCCATTTCTCACTTTAGGTTTTGATTACGGTAACTGAATTTTACAGTTTCACAAATGTTGAATGTTGTTGCCTTTGGATGAATCATTTTCTACATGGTAACACTTGAGCTTTTTCCATATATTTTTTTTTTAAATCTCTAGGTACAACTCACTAAAATCACTTAAAGTAAAACTAGAGGTTAGATTAGTAAGAGAAAAATGTCTGTATGATATAAAGCAAATTCCATTATTTATTTTTATATTTTTCAAAACTTTTATATTCTAAGGTTTGATACCTTGGGCTGTAATGCATGTTTAAAATGAACTGATTTTTTAGACATTTAACATTTCAAAATGCCTATTTATAAATAAAACAATGGTTTAAAGTGGATATTTGTAATTGCATACGATGTATATGTAACGTGTGTCATGTTGGTCAGTTTCATGCTGTCCATTTTATTTAACTGTTAAATAAACTACCACAGAATTCTTAAAATTGAAAAATCCAAAACACAAACATCTAAAAACACAAATATGAACGCTTTTGTAACCTTAAAAAGGTGACTCCAACATTTTAAGCTCGTCTTCATGGAGGCCACTTACAGTAAATTAAAAGCAGCAGTGATGCTAGATTCTCTGTTTCGAAATTTCTGTGGACAGAGTCGTCCAGCTGCACGTGTCCACGCTGATTCCACTGCTGTTTTCTGTATAAGCAGGACTGTTTTTAGCCGAATATCTCTAAATTGAATTCATCACCAACAAGTTGCATGATTGTGTCAGGTCCTTTCTTAAATCTGCTGTTGACCTGATGAGCACAAAGTGGAGAGATGTTTCTCAATTTAACGCATGCAGTGCTTTATTTATGACTTGTTCATTTCACCAGTCGTGTGAAATGCGTGTGTCTTAATTATATTACAACAAATACAGAGCGCTGCAGCTTGAGAATGAGATGGTAAAGAATAAAAATGACAGCCTGTTTGTAGGACATTAGTGACTGGTGTGAGCAGTTATCCTAAATGGGTGTGAAACTGGGAATATTCTGCACATACGTGTGTACAACCTTCAGTAGTGTTTAGCAATCAGCTATACATTCTGTATATATATATATATATATATATATATATAGTATTATGCTGCTACAGTAAGCTTCTTCAAAAGACAATTTTCAAAGGCAAGTGGTGAGTCACAGTGACAGAGGGACATCATATGTACAGTAGTTAACAATGGCCTGCAAAGAGAATTCTCATTACATCTATTTACATTTATGTCATTTACAGTTTCCATACAAAAATAAAATAAAATAATGACATAACATTCCATTACAAAAAAAAACAGGAAGGCAAGGTTTGTTGCAGGTCAACAAAGTCTTATGCAATTATTTACAGATATATACAAATACATATTTGTAGCTTACAGATTTTGCATCATACTACATATTCCCCTCTGCAGTCATTTTTTCCAGTAGCTCAAATAATCTGCCGAGGAATATTGTGATATTTTGAAGTGAGTGTGCTTCACATGGTAGACATCCAACCTAGAAAAGGAAAGATGTGATTAATCAGTCATTTAAACGAGGCACTGTGTGATGTAGTATCCTGTACTAATGTGGAAAAATTAATCATACCGGCTTTGCAGTGGTTATGCAAAACTCCAGAGAGGATTTTGTAAAGAGGACTTACAGAGTTAAAATCGAGCTCCTCAGTGAACTCAAAGATGCAATTTGCAGTTTTATCCGTTACTTCTTCTTCATTGAGAACCATTATCAACTCCAACATGTAACAGTTGAGCAACATATCTTTACAGTTGTCCTAGAAGAGAAAGAAATGCCTCAGTATCGACTCATCAGTTACAGATTCTCAATAGCAGCTATTATTAAGACTTCCCAATTCTGACTTAAGCTGAGCTATACACTTTGTGAGCTCTAATGGGGAAAACATTCTAATAAAGTTTCTATAATTAATAGTTTCACTGATCAAATCTGACTTTTACTTAGTAGGGGTTTTTTGGAATGACAAATCACTGTTTCAGTTCAACATTTTGGTAAATCTGCTATTTGGCTGCTCTCGCTGTGTTTTTCCTGTGGGAAAGCTCTAAAAACCCACCATGATCTTCTTGACCAGCACCAAACAGCAGCAGATCATGTAAGCAGCTAAGAGCCCAGAAAAAATACCCCCAGTGAATACTAATAACTTACTATATGGGCATAGAGGTGTCTTAAGGTTTCTTCAGTCTGAACATCCGATTGACTGAACAAATATGCACATCTAAAGCTTCACTTACTGGCTTATTACTTTCATCCATTAACTGTAATTTGGTCTTCACTGTGGAGTTGACTCATTTGCTCACATGTGAACTGAAAAATGTGCTAACTTCATACACTGACGAAACCATCTCATACAGTTGAAAGAACCAGCAAAATCAAGCAAATGAAGCTTGAGGTAGATGTTTGTTTTGTCAATGTATTGTTTCAAAGGACAAGAATAAACTTTAATGTTCATGTCGCAACAACTGTATTAGACCTGACTACAGCCAAATCTGAAGTTACTATTTTTATAACTTACATTAATGTCATCAATTGATGGAGCATACAGCATAGCATCAGATTTCTGGAATGGTAAAAAATAATGTAAAGATGTAAAAACAATGAATTAGAGTTTTGATTAAAGACTAGAATAAAATATGTACTACATACTGCCTATGAACACTATACTGACATGTCAGCAAAGTATCACCAAACAGTCATCATTATGGGTAATAAAGCATGAACAAATGTTTTTGTCTCAAGAGCTAAACAACCAAAATTAGAATTTTTTAAATTTGTAAAAAAAAAAAAGAAATATATGATACCTTCTCTTACCTCAATGGTTTGTTTCATTATCCTTAAACATATCTGCAAATACGCTGTATCAGTTTCAGAAACAGCACATGTAGAAAGACTCAAGAAGCTTGAAGAGAAATAAGAGACAATAAACACCAAATATGTTAATGTTTGTCGACTCTTCTGTACTGAGTGTAACAGTCCCTAGCTTCAGTTAAAGAGAAATGAGTATGTTTAAGTAATAATTCACGTTTTCAAGGAACCAGCCTGAGACATGGATGAAAACATGTGCACATTTTCTTCAGTCAGATTAAAATCCTTCTGAAAAAAGAAATAATCCACTAATCCATTAGTAATCCATGACATGTACATAATGCACACAAATCAAGCATTTTATCAGAAAAATCCAATTTCGCATGGGCAGGGTTGTCCTACTGTCTGGAATTATAAGGGGAAGCTTCACTTCCGCCTTTACTGTAAACAAACACTGTATTTGTTGTTTTACTTGGCATCCTCTGCTCCTCCCCGGCTGTGCCTAACTGATGTAATTTAACGGCCCTCTCACATTTGTGACTTTCTTTTCTATTAGTGTGTTTTGTTTTTTTGTTTTTTTTTAATTATTTTTATGGACCTACATCGCATTCTTTGAACAAAACATTTGTTTCGTCTGTTCTCTGTAATGAAGCTACAGACTCAGCAGTTCATATTCCTCCTGCATTCGATAAAAAGTGAGAGAGGGCAGGAAGACATGGACATAAATCCGAGGCGATTTAATTTACTGCCCTTTTGATCTGGACTTCTTTGAAATACTCCATTTGGAAAACTGTGTTAGCTCCAGACCAGTTTTTTGCTCCTCTAATAGCAAAATCAGTAGTGGAAATCACATTTACATAAGCATATCGCAACAACCCAAACCAGGAAGTTCTGATTGAAACAACTCTTTACATGAACACTGATTGGAATGATGATTGGTATAAACCATCCCTCTTGATGATGTTTCTTTCCATATCAAGAGTACATGCACTTGCATCTTTACATGAAGCATTTTATTCCAACCACAATAAGAATAACATCATGCTTTATCTCACTGTTTTTATCTCACAGCATTTTATGAGGGGACACGGGAACTGCAAGTCCACAATCTCCTCATTAGTCATATTTAAAAAAAAGAAGGAAGGACTTCATTGTGCCGTGACTTAAAATCATCTATTTTCTTCATGAACTTCAGTGCAGAGAGTGAGCAATTTATGAAGTGGCACAAACTGTACCAATGTCTATGATATCATAGACTCTAGCAGATGCACATTTTATTGGATGAGCCTTTTGTTAAGTGTTTACACTTTTTTTTCCTTGCGTCCCTGCCGGCAGCTGTTTTCAGTGAGCTTGTCTTAGGCTGGTTCCAAATAAGTACATTTCAAAACCCTGAGCTTTTTTGGTAATTGACCTCTATGCTTTTTACACTACAAGTTGCAACTGGCATGAAGACACTTCAATACACTTGATATTTTTGTGTAAAAGGGCAGCTGTGGAATTTGTAGAAACCTGCCTTTGTCATTCACGAATGTACTGATGAGTAACAAGAGTAAAATAAGGTTGTAAGATAGTGATCTTGCTGTTTATGACTGTTTCCCAATCTGTTTCCAGTATGTGGGATCTGCTTTTCAAAGATGACAAACTACTTGAAAATATAAAATTAGAAGGCAAGCTTCATTTAATGCAAGTTACTTAAATATACATACACACAAAAACAGATTGTAAAAATGGTAGGATTAAGAACGGATGTTGTTCTTCCGCATGTTCTTAGTAAGTCCTGTCTATCCCTGTTGTAGAAACATGGTGGCCTTCATAAAGCAAGGCCTTTTGCTAAGGTACATATAAAAGGCTTATTCTAATGCTAAAGTTAAACCATTTGTATTTTTTAAGCAGTTAGATTTATACAAACATACTTGACCACATTTGACCTTAAAATCCCACCTGACCCACAGATAGGTCACGTCTGTGGGAATGGTTGGTATATAAATGTGCTTTTCAATTACACAGTTCTAGCACTACTCGGCTCTACTCGACTCGACTCTACTCGGTTTGGTATCAGGCATGTCGTTTTCCATTGCTTCATAGTACTTCCTCAACGTGGGCTTTGTTGTTTTACACACAACACAAACACATAAACTAGTGACGGGCAAAGCAGTTCTTTTTCAGTCAGTTAATTCATCAGTTAATTAAAAAGATTTGTTCCCCAAATTATCCAGATCTTCCAGCATGACCACAGCACAGACTCTGTCTGACACAGTCACTGGACTAAGATACAGAGGAACGGGTTGTGATTCGGCTCACGATCTCCGACAGACTCTTTTGTTAATTATTGAGATTTAAGAAATTGCCTTGCTAAACGTTGGAGAATAACACATGTTTCAGGATTTTTAAGTCTTTTTAACTGATCTACAGTTTGGCACTGTTCGGTTTGATTCTTTTGTTGGACATCGGGTTCATGACTCTTCCAGTGCTGACAATCTCTGCCAATAAGGCCAACAGTCAGTCGAAGAGGAGATACCAAAAAAGTGCAACATACCGTACAACATATCGCTCATGGAAAAGGAAAAAAAAATGAGCAGACTCAAGTCGTCAAGTCAAGTAGTGCTACAACTGTATATTGAAAAAGCGCCATAACAGACTCCGCTTTTTTATTTCCCATAAATAAAATACAAAATATTTAGCCCAACACATTTCTCAAATGAGAAGGGGAATATCAGACGTAAATGGGCGTACATGTGTCTGTCTATGTGTGTGTGTCTAAAGCCACACTGTGGATTACAGAAACGTTTAAGTGTTTTAAGTGTGTCTATGCCTACCTGATAATTAAGAAACAAATCCACACCTGAGTATTGTAGGACTGAAACTGGATGCCTTTCTAGAAGTAATGAAAAGGTAATTACAATTAGTAATTTATATCTTCAAACATGAATTAAATCACAGATCTGGTTAACACTGTCAATTTTACTTTTATGATGATTTATTCGTAGAATTCATGTCATTTTTTTTTTAAGTTTGAACTAGGGCTAAATGATTTTAAATAAATATTTGAGTGCGACATTTTTGACTGAAAATTGCGATTGCGATAGATTTGCGATATGAGAGGGAATGCTAATTTTAATGTAATTATTCTCATTTTCATTTGACTAATATATTTTAAATGATTACTGTGTGATCCTTGTGCAGATCTGTGAGGAAACAAAGATGTTCTCTTCGGACTGCAGAATATGATGTGTATATGCCAGGACAATATTTAATCTAAAATGGTAGTTAGACAATCATTTTGGCATCAATAAAAATATTGTGCCTCTTGCGATTTGAAAATTGCAGTTGGCCATGTTGCGATTTTGGTGTAATTTCAATTAATTGTTCAGCCCTAGTTAGAACTTTATTTAAAACCTGAAAGAAACACACTCAAGAACCAAGGTGACATACAGATATGGATTTAGATGAGACGTTATAAACAGAGCACAAAGGAGGCGCAGATCACAAATACATTCACCCACAAACTGACATACATGGCAGGTAAATACGGTATTTATGGTGTGCACATGCCTCCTCTTCATTCTCACTCGTGCATTATAGGCAGCTGTGCAAATGTTTACAGCCTCCAAAACAAAAGAGGTACGTACAGTTTTTCTCAGTCATTTTGTTAAATTTCTTTTTCAGTCATTTTGTGAAATTCATCTTTCATAGTTGCAAAGCAGTAGAAACAGCAGCACACAATTCATTACCTGCAGAAAGTGTCTCACTTGCTCAAAAGCCTTTGTTTCTCGCTCAAAATATGTTACATTTGTCATTGTCCTCAGAATGACAAGTAAGAGACTCACTGTTTGCAAACATTATAATCAAAATGTTTATCCATGTTGTCAGTATAACCGAGTATTTTGAGTATCTTTGATAACAGTGATTGAAAATGTACATATGTAAGGCTGCACTTTGTCTGTATGGTATATCAGCTCCTCTTCTCTGCATGTGTGAGATTGACCCTGCCCTTCCATGTGCATGCCACTTTCTAATTCTGATTTGACAGATGTACAAGAGCGACTGAGAAAAACTGTAATGTAAAAGTAGGAATAAGAATAAGAATAGTAAACAATAACAGATTTGCACTTTTGATTTGTCAATGTTATGTTTCTCCTTGTATGTATGAGTCTGCACGTGAGTGTGTGATGGGTTGCAGGTGTGCATGTTTGATTGAGTGACGTGTGTGTGAGTGTCCAGGTGGATCCTGAGAGCTGATTGGTCCTGCACAGGAGGTTCCAGTATAAAAGGCCTGATCATCTCAGCTGTAGTGGACTTCCTTTGAACCACTTTCAGTCAGATTGTCAGTAGAAATTTTGTACTTGTTCTTAATAAACCTTTAAAATGGTTTGATTAGTGTGTTGCTGGTGGTTTCTTGTGAGTTGGGCAGAGGGAGTCTCCACACTCTTGTTACGATCAAGTACCAAAGAGTTCTGATTGAAACAACTCTTTACAAGAACACTGATTGGAATGATGATTGGTATAAACCATCCCTCTTGGTGATGTTTCTTTCCATATCAAGAGTACATGCACTTGCATCTTTACATGAAGCATTTTATTCCAACCAGGCCTTTATTCTGATTATTTGCGTGTACGCATACATGTGGCTACTGATATCCTAAGAAAAACATCATGCTTTACCTCACTGTTTTTTTTTTTATCTCACAGCATTTTATGGCTGAAACTGAGGGCTTGAGGGAACACGGGAACTGCAAGTGCACAATATCCTCATTAGTCATATTTAAAACATCAGAAGGAAGGACTTCATTGTGCCGTGACTTAAAATCATCTATTTTCTCCATGAACTTCAGTGCAGAGAGTGAGCAATTTATGAAGTGGCACAAACTGTACCAATGTCTATGACATCATAGACTCTAGCAGACGCACATTTTATTGGATGAGCCTTTTGTTAAGTGGTAACACTTTGTCATTCATGAATGTACTAAAGAGTAAAATGAGGTTGTAAGATAGTGATCTTACTGATTATTATGACTCCCATTCTGTTTCCAGTATATGGGATCTCAGCTGTAGTGGACTTCTCTTGAACCACACTCAGCCAGATTGTCAGTAGACATTTTGTACTTGTTCTTAATGAACCTTTAAAATGGTTTGATTAGTGTGTTGCTGGTGGTTTCTTGTGAGTTGGGAAGAGGGAGTCTCCACACTCTTGTTACCAAATCAGGTACCAAAAAGCACACAGGACAATTCGTAATGAATCGGATGACGTCATCAGCAGCAAAAGTGAAAGCGAAACTACACCAGTGACAGTTCGTGATTTGCTTGGTTTTCACTAAATGCCCAGAATGATTCACTTCGTGCTCATGCGCGGCTACTAAACCTTCCAAACTGGACCCGTGTGGACCCCGCGCTGACACGTCTCCGACCTCCGCGCGCTTGTTATTTCTTACCGGTGTTAACTTGTGTCATGTTCGCAACTTGCGCGTCTGAACCTGAGGGAGGTTCGACAACAGGTCGTGCCCAGAACACACACACACACACACACACACACACACACACACACACACTGACAGAGCCAGCTTACCGCACGCTGGTCTCCGGGGTCTAAGAGCTGGACGAAGATCAGTGACGTCATGAGGTCTGTCATGGGCGCAGCGGTTGCCCTCTAACCCAGCGGAGCCGCAGGCCAAGGTCGCATTTTTGCATTTCCCTTGCTCTGATAAAGCCGTTCGGCCTCATTGGCCTGGGTCTAGTGTCACTATGACATGGACTGGACGTCAGCGCTGTCCAGATTTCAGCAGATCGACTGTTTAACACGCCCTGCAGCTGCTTCTGCCCGTGTAGTCCCGCTGAGTTCACTCCTCCTTTGACTCGTTACGTGGTTCCTCCTGAAGCGTGTGCGTCAAAGAAGCTGCAGTTACTCACTGTCACAGTCAAGCAACACCAGACTGTCACCTCATATCAGTGCAGCCCTGAAGTGAGGGTGGGGTGGGAGGGACACCTTTGTCAATAAAAATACAATTTAACAATAAAATAGCTTCTGAAAACTGAATAACCTTAGGGGTTAATACACTTTAAAAGTACATTATGTAAAAAAAAAAATTAAATTGTAGTGCTAAGCTTTTAAAGATTAACAAATCTGTCTGTTATAACTAATCATGAGTTGCCTGTCGGCTCCAAACAACTCCCCTGTGTTTTTGATGTTTAGGTCTTGCCTTAAGCCAACATTCCTGGGCTGCACACAGGAAGTGATATTTAGATATCTAAAAATATATCTAGATTCCTTCAGTGTGTTAAAATATTTATTTTTCTCCACACACTACTGCGGGTCCCCCATTGATCAGTGAGCCCAAAGCAGCTGCTTAGTTCACTTATGCCATGGACCAGCTCGCTCACTCACTCACTCATTTTCTACCGCTTTATCCACTGAGGGTCGCGGGGGGCGCTGGTGCCTAACTCCAGCTGACATAGGGCGAGAGGCAGGGTACACCCTGGACAGGTCGCCAGTCCATCACAGGGCCACATAGAGACAGACAACCATTCACTCTCACATTCACACCTACGGGCAATTTAGAGTGTCCAATTAACCTAATCTGCATGTTTTTGGACTGTGGGAGGAAGCCGGAGTGCCCAGCGAGAACCCACGCACCACGGGGAGAACATGCAAACTCCTTGCAGAGGGCTCCTTGTGGGCCAGCTCTGATTTTGTTTTTATCTCAAGACACAATAGGAACAAGAAACATTTACCCAGTAAAGAAAACAACTGCAGACAGGTTGGAGCATGACTGATAATACAAAGGGGCGCCCATAAAAGGTTTCAGAAGTGAATCAAACTCATCCTAAAATCCATTCCCAGCCATTCAGCAGTTTGGATAACTGCGTCTTGCACTGACTCATCTCTGCACTCCCTCAGTCAGGTCTGATAGTATTGCTTGTCAAGGCCCGTTTTCAGATTAAGCATACAAATACTTTAACATAATTTCTGTTCACCAAGACCAAATAATGTCAACAACAATCATAAAAAGTTATGCACAGCAGCTTTCACAAGAGGTTTTCAGAAATTTCAGAGAAGAATTACATGTTAAATTGAAATACTGGCTTTACTAATAACAATGGTAGTTTATTCTCAGTTTAAATTTAAATGTATTTTATTTTAACTTAGCAAACACTTTTATGTTTTGATATTGTATTTTGGTCTGTTGCACAACCCACTGTTACCCTCTCCAAAACGCAGCTCATACAACTTCCAAACCTAGTTTCCCAAAAGAGTTAGTCACACACAGCAAGTTGTTGCCATGGGTTGGGAATGCCTCAAGTTACCAAAATCTAAAAGATCATGCTCTATGTGTTACAAGTTGAATATCTCGTTCAGTACTTTTGCATAAAACTATTACAGAGAAGGCAGATAATAAAACTAAGGGGACTGAACCCTATTTGCTCCCTCACAGCACTGGGCCAAAACCTCTCAGAAAAGAGTTGCTAAAATGTTCCACGCATGTTGTGTTGATTTAAGACGCTTTGAAAAGAATATATACACCTTTTTACAAAGTGTTAAATTATTGACCAATCATGTTATGGTGGTGCTGCTGACATCATCATTCATGATAGCTGCCTCACAGGAACTCAATGGACCTGTGAAATGTAAGCTGAAGTTCAACCTCATTTATCATGCTGCTAAAAGTATCTTATCAAGTTCACTGTTGGCAGAACATTACTGTTTTCATGTATTCTAACACTTTCTCCAGGGAGAAATAGCTTACTCTGACATACTGTGCATGATACATCTTTTTTCTTTTATGTTGAACACGGAAAAGATCAGACGTTTTTAAGCAGAAACCTGAAAATGGTGAAAATACTTTTAACCATACACCAGAAAAAGGAGTCAACATATTTAATTCCAGAATGGCGCCTCATTGTATTAATCCAGCCCAGAATTCAGAGGAGAAAATAATCTGTCTTAATATAAAAAGGCACAGACATCAATATTTCTGGTACCAATTGACTGTGTCTGTTGCATTTAGTGTACAAAACCACAAAGTTTTCAGTGAATGAGTGGCTACATTCATAATCTAGATTCTCCCTCAGAGTGAGACTTTGGAAAACAATTTCAGCAAAGTATTAACACAAGTTTTGAGATTTTATTTTGACATGGATGTTATATGACTCTAATTATATTGTAAGAACAGTAACCATCCACAGAGAATAACTTGGATCTATGGGTGAGTGCTCTTCACTCTCTTCACATTCCAGTCTCTGTCAGGTAGCTCAGGTGGAAGTCCCGTCCAATTTAAGACCAGCAAGATTATCAGCAGCCACTTCCTCTTCCTCCTCATCTTCATCATCATCATCATCTTCTTCTTCCTCATCATCATCATCCTCCTCATACTCCTCTTCGTCATAGTCGTCCTCCTCTCCATCGTCGTCATGTTGGTCTCTACCTCCAGATGCCATGTTCTTCCAGTAGGAGTCATACCCCGATGCTCCATCATCATCATCATCATAATCGTCAGCGCCAGACTGGCGGCCAAATTTCACTGTGCGAGCTGTAGGAAAAATACAGTCATGGATTAGGATAGTGATACAAAAGTCTCACGAGTCTGTTGCCGCCAGTTTTAGCAAATCTGATATTATAGATAATTTTGTATTGATAATTTTCCATTCGAGAATGAGAGAGATTTTCTTCTTATTTCTCAAGTTGCAACTCTCCCATTTATCCATAATAATACTAATAATAATAATACTAATAATTATAATAATAATAATAATAATAATAATAATAATAATAATAGAAATGGCATTAAAAGAAAATTCAGGGTTTTTTTTTTTTTTTTTTACATTCTACCACTTGGCTATGGTACTCTGTTTCTAATAAAGTTACTTTTGTTTTCTTATCATGATTCAGCAGGGAACTTGGGCAACTTCCCCTCAATGGTAGCTTTCCTGGAATAATAATAAAAAAAAAAAAACACATTCAGTCAGTTACATGTTTGTGTGAAACTCACTGGACATGCTGAGATCTTTGGTCTCCTGTGTCTCATGGCCACACTTGGGACACGGTGGAGCTTTGCCCTTCTCCTGTTTAAAGACCTTGCTCTTGGCATGGTCGTCACAGTAACAGGCCTGAGAAGACAGAGTCGAGCAAACTTTAAAATCATTACACAAAAGATTTTAAACTTGATAGAGTATTCTGAGCCCTTCACTTTCATGTATAGTTAAAACCCCACAATTAAAAATCGCTTATTCAGAGACACTTAGGTACATCCACCCTTTCATTAACTGTGGGATACGTCTAGAAATCCATCTGTGGCAAACTCACACTACATTACAGCATGAACAGTGATGTCCAATAAGTTCAAGCATAGTTCCATGAAAACAATGGACTACCCCAGTCAAAAAAGTCTTAAGCCCCAACTGTAGAACTGCATGAACATGGGATTTCAGATGCCTCCTATATATTTAGAGTTTGAGGGTGCACTGGCATCCAAGCTTATTGAAACTTACTCACAAAGCTGTTACTGCTGCCTCGGCAAGTACCCAGGTGCTGAATTACTGAGCTGGTTAATTGTGTGAGTAAGAGACTTCAGTTGTTGGCGTTAGTAAATTTGCAAAAATGTAAACACATTATTTAAAAAAAAAAAAAAAAGAGTGTCCATGACACACTCTAAGTTACTGGCCAATCAGCCTAACCTCTTTTTTTTTTAAATAAATAAACATAAAAAGAGGTGAGGCAGCAATGTACAGTAAAATACAAATTAGTATTTTAATGTAAAGAATACTGAAAGCACATTTATACCATCATGGGCCTGGTTATTTCACGTGTGTGTGTAAAAATTCAAACTGAACCTAATAAAGGAGGACAAAATGTAGGAAACAATCTGGCAGCAACCATAACCTCATCTGTGGGGAATCCAGTTTATCTGACTGGAGCACATTCTTCCTTACATGCTTCCTCTATACTTTCATATATTTTCAATTATGGGACAAAATATAATTGAAAATATATGGGACAAAAATAGTGGAATATAATGACTTCTTGTTATCAGAATATGGGTTGTCTGGTATAGTTAGACACATTTTATTGAACTGATAAAATGGGTGTGTGCTTGTTTGTAAAATACTTTTCAGTTGTGTTTTCTGTTATATAAATTGGTGTTTTGTTCCCAGTTCATTAGGTACTACTAGCTAAAACAAATGCAGTCTAAGAGAAAAGTCCTGCAGTAAATCAACCATCATGACATTGTAATATTTACTTTGTTCAAAATTTTTAGGTGTTGATTCTAAACACTTATTTATTTTTTTTTACAGGCTGCAATTTGCAGAGCTGCTAGATTGTATTGCATTACACAGTGTTATGGAAGTTGTAAAACACAGCAAAGATTATGCTGTTGTATTAGATATAGTTTACAAGAATGACCATGTGTAACATTGGCTTGATGTGTGGAGGGTTATATCAGACAATGTACTGGTTGTTCCTAATAAACACATCACCTTGCAGCGCAGGCAGGAGTGCTGACCCAGTCTATTACAGGAAACACCTGCAATGCCACATGAGAGAAAACAAAAACAAACTATAATCAATCCATTTCTCCTCTCACACACAACCATTCTAAATTGTACTCTGGATTAGATAAACATTCATTTCCCTGTTGACCACAGGTCAATGTGAAAGGAAATATCAAGTCTCACACTTGAATGTTTCTGCCTGAAGGACTTGGCAGCTTGCCTGGTGTTCAAACTGATCATCCTCACACAAGAAGTTTTGGCAGAATGAGCAACGGAAAATCCGCCCTCCTGTTTAGAAAGTTAGAACAGCCACTGGTGATTTTTAGTGCGACGGTAGTAACTGACCATGTGATTTTCAGGCAAATGGGGAAGTGTGTCTTACCATGATCCCAGACACTACGTTCACACTCAATGCAGTCTGCTTCAGTCAGGGGACAAGCACAGGCATGAGTGCTCAGACACTTCCTACCGTGGCACACCCAAGCTTCACAGAAGTCACATACTGCCCCCTTGTGGTCAAAAGAGAAGAAGTCATTTTTTCAAGACCCAAGTCCCGTTGAAAAAAAGAACAGGTCATGTTTGGATTTTAATTCAAACTTTTAAAATGACATTTTTAGAAAACACAGAAATAAGACACAACACACTGAGCTGTCATTCATCACCTTCATCTTGACTCCCTTTGGCATTATTACTATTGTGGCCATACTCATTACGTCCAAGTTTTACTAGTACAACATTGCAAAACTTATATACTTACTGCAACACAGCATTATACACTTACACTAGTGTCTAATGCTGTTGGCTTACATTTACCAGTGCTGATATTGGTACATATTAATTATACAACTGCAGTCATGGTATGGCTGCTTATTGTCTCCTACACCACAACTACTGTACCATATAATACTCTATGGCAATTATTCAAGGTCGCTTCTATGGCCTCCCATAAGAAAAGGTTGTTTTAGATTTCAAAACAAATTAGATAAACACAAATTCAACACAAGAACATGCATAACTGCAGAACAAAGATCGTGCAGTCTCATCACCACACAAAGACAGATTCTTGCAATGTGACGTGAGTATCTCAGTTCAGAATTGTTGTTCCTCTTACCACCATGGCCATCCCAGTGCTGTGGATCCCAGGATGTTTGATGACACAGTCTGATGACTTCATGCACTTAGTTTTACCTTTGACAATATAAATGTTTGAAATGTCAGTTTAATAAGATGTCACAAGAAGACGACTGCATTACAAATTGGAGGCAAGGATACTGAAATAAATGGACATTAAAAGTACAGCTATGATGATGCATTATTGGACATGTGGGATCCAGTTCTGTTCTAATTACTCTGTTCCTAGTGACTAAACAGCAAGACACCTCAACTTCTGCAGCCCACAATTTGACCAGTCTTGTTTTTAATGATACATATTTGAATGTTTTTGTGGAAAACAGAACTACAGCCAGTATTTCAGCAAGCCACATTGTTAAAAATCATTACTACTTTTGTTGTCTTGTAAAATGACAAATAAGGTTTTCTATTGTCTTTTATTATATTTTATTCATATCTGTAACCTGTTAAAGAGTGCAATAAGGAGGGTGTAAGCACTGAAACTCCCACTCTCATAGTTGACTCTTGATAAGGTACTTGGATTATAAACGCACAAAAGAAAAGTAATACTGTTACTCACCACACTGTGCACAAACAGGAAGCTTCTGCACTGAGTTGCAGAAGTAGCAGAAAGCTCTGTTTTTCTGTTTTCTACCAGAGAGAAAGGTTTGTTAAATCATTGACCTTTTTATATTCTGCAAACTTTTTTCTGATTGTGTTGGTAGTAAGGATGGGCATTTCAAGCAAAAATGCTATCTGAATGAGTCTTATTTGTCCAATATTTGAATATTACACAGGTGGTCATTGGTTAGTTTTTATTAGGTCAGTTTTTTGTCAGTGCAATAATGATAAAACATTTTACAGTCTTGAATCTCTTTTCTCTCGCTCTAGAATTTTTATTTATTTAATAGAATATTTATTACTAGATGAAGCAACTCACTTACCTCTGGCATTTGTCACATTCCTATAAAACAGATCAAATAATAAGAAATAAACCTAGACAGTCCTTTGCATGTGACATGTTAATACCAATCTAATAATGTAATTGTCTACTTACCATGTTGGAATTGCACGGGTGTTTGGCCACATCTACGTGTTCCCGGTTGGCTCGGCTCTGTTTCTCCCTCTCTTTTCGGCTCTCAGCCTTTTTCCTGGCACCAGTTTTCTTTTTAGGCATCTCTCTCTCTCTCTCTCTCTCTCTCTCTCTCTCTCTCTCTCTCTCTCTCTCTCTCTCTCTCTCTCTCTCTCTCTCTTCACTAAACCGACAGCAGGGCTATACTTCAGCTACACCTGCCAAAAACAATAACACGAAGCAAGCCAATCCTTCAGCTCTTCAGCTAACAGAGAATAACTACGGGTTGATTTGAAATGTCTTTCTGATTTCTGTCTCACACTTAGATTTGTAACTTAAGTGTGTCAACAATATATGTGGAGCTTCATGAGGCATTGGAACGTTTTTTGTTTATTTGCTGTTCACACACTTTTCAAACACGGTGAGTAAAATTAGCCGTGTCTAATGGAGACCGTTTCATATTCAGGTTGACTGATAGTCACTTTCACTGTCCAGAGTGTTAAACGCGAGCTTCACAACGAATTTACGATTAAGACATTAACATTTACTTACCCCAGAAGTGAGCACGGCGATTGCGACTGGGTCCGGTCGGAAAACGTGAACGGACGGAAACACTCACCGCCAAGAGATTCGTTCCTACATTTTGAATTCTGCGGCTCAATTGTGTGTGAACTTTTGGATTGCGGATAAAGTGAGTGATTAAGAACGTAGGGACTTCTGGTTTGATCTTTAAGCTGCAAATGAGATGTTGGAACTGTGGTGGGCAGCATTACACCTCTGTTTTTATTTACAGAAGAAAAATAAAGGCTCCACATTTTCGGTTTACTGATCTACAGTTCGTGACATCGGTGACTTTTATGTTAACAATTAGCATGCTACTTTAGCGTGGTTTCACAATCTATTTGTCTTCGCTTTGTAAATGTCAAGTACGTGTTGACTGAATTATAACTAATTAAGCCGACTGTACATACTAGACGCAGTGGCCTGCACAGACATTTGGAAACAGGGGCGAAAATTAAAAGGGCACCTACTGTGCAAGGGTGGGGCAGGAGACACTAGTTTTTAATTTCCCACATTCTCACACGCGTGTGTGCACCTATACAGGGACATCCTCTTCGACACAGTATCAATTTCTATCACAGAGATGAGGATTTTTCTGTGCAGCACTGAATACTGGCACCCTTTTGGCTGTAAGGGCAGTCATAAGAAACAAAGTTGCACTGCAACACTATTCTCCACTAGAAAGGACACTCCTTTAGAAACATTTGTTAAATTTATATTTTGCTTTAGAGGCCACATGTGAAAGGCAACCAAGAGGACACGTCCTCATATTTTTATACCACATAAGCGCATGGCATTTTGGTCCATTAGGGCACAAGGTGTTGCGATTGCCCCTGTATATGCAACTGCAGAGATGAGATTAGTAACATATCACACTTTTCCATTATACAGTTCCCGCACTACTTGGCTTGACTTATTGTTTTGACGCTTCTTTTTTAAATTACTTAATTAGTGATTTATTGCTAATCCAATTATATAACGTTTTAATGGGTCAATAAATGTATAATACACGGAGGCAAACTAGTGTACTTTATTATTATTATTTTTTTCATTGTTTCTTAATTGTATTCTTTCAGCAAATATCCAGGGCTCTATCAGGAAAAACCTCATTAATTGTATGTAATGGTTTATAATTACACTGATTCTGTTTCAGTCAGTGGTTTACATGATTTACGATCGATTTAATTTCCCCCCACGTGTCTCCGCCCAGGTCACGTGCCGATGAGCGCGCAGCCAATCCTGAGCTAGAATGGGAAACAGCTGACGTCGACAACAACACACGGCGTCTTCTAAACCCGCAGGTGTCGGGCTGTCTGTGGTGTGGTAGACTCTCGCATGCAGCTCTGGGCTTCCCTTACATGAGGGCCGCCGTCTGGCCCTGACTTTACATTCATGCATCTGCAACCTGTGGCTCGTTGCGAGTCTTTCCACTGAGGAAGAGGAGGAGGAGGAGGAGGACGCAATGGCACCGTCGCCCATCCGAGCTTGCCGCAGTCTGGCTCTCTCGACGTGGCTGCTGTCGCTTTGCTTCGTCCACCTGCTGTGTCTGGACTTCTCTGTGGCAGAGAAAGAGGAATGGTACACCGCCTTCGTCAACATCAGCTACCTGGACCCCGTCACCTCGGAGGTCAGGACAGAGAAAACCGAATGCGGACGCTACGGAGAGCACTCACCCAAGAAGGAAGCCAAAGGTCTGGTGGTGGTGCCGACACTCCCGCAGGACAAGCAGGCGTGTGACCCACACGTCCGCTTCCCACCGGTCTCCCACACCGCCGCCTCATTGGTGGCTCTGGTGGCTGCGGGAAACTGCACATTTAGAGAGAAGGTCCGTAACATTGCGAAGCTCAACGCCTCCGCTGTTGTCATATACAACACTGGCTCCAGCAGCCCCACCGAGACCATTACAATGCCACATCCAGGTGAGACGCTGTGTGTCAGGAAGCTTCCGGGCCAGGTCCTCCCTGTGGTCTTTTTCTGATTTTATTCCGTCTCCTGAATAAAATCAGGACTGTTTTTAAAGATGGAAAAACCATCTGAACACAAGATATGTCATTATGTCATGCACTGTGCTTAACACATGTATTAGACCACCTGTCATGAAAACGAGAAAACGTAAATACTTCAAAAAGCTTTCAGAAGCATGTTTAAAATGAAAAATGTTATTTATTTGGCAAATGTCGAATTGAATTCACCTTTTATACCCAAATTTGAGTAGGGAAAAAGAGGATACAGCGTACAAATAATGTTACATCGTATCATAACAATAACTTTAACAACAAATATATTGCGTGTCACACTGTTACAGTGTATATTATCATATGGCCTCATCGCTTGTGGAAACTTTCCTCCAGGGATGAGCCCATACTATACTCAATATCTACATTGCCTGGATTTAACTAAGCAAATAGCTGGCAACAAGTTATTTAACTCAAACTGATGCAACGAATAGCTTCTCATTTCTTAAACAACCATGTAGAACGGCACATCCTGTGGTTGTCGAAAAGGAAAAGCAATGGAAGAAGGTCATGTGGTCTGATGAGTCCAGATTCACCCTGTTCCAGAGTGATGGGAGCATCAGGGTAAGAAGAGAGGCAGATGAAGTGATGCACCCATCATGCCTAGTGTCTACTGTACAAGCCTGTGGGGGCAGTGCAATGATCTGGGGTTGCTGCAGTTGGTCAGGTCTAGGTTCAGCAACATTGTGTATCCAAAGAATGAGGTCAGCTGACTACCTGAATATAATATAGTGAATGACCAGGTTATTCCATCTGTGGGTTTTTTCTGCCCTGATGACACAGGCATATTCCAAGATGACAGTGCCAGGATTCATCGGGTTCAAAGTGTGAAAGAGTGGTTCAGGGAGCATGAGACAATCTTTTTCAAACATGGATTGGCCACCACAGAGTCCAGACCTTAACCCCATTGAGAATCTTTGGGTTGTGCTGCAGAAGGCCTTGCGCACTGGTCCGACTCTCCCGTCATCAGTACAAGATCTTTGTGAAAAATTAATGCCGCGCTGGACAGAAATAATTTTTTGTGACATTGCAGAAGAGAATCAAAACAATGCCACAGCAAATATGTGCCATAATCAAAGATAAAGGTGTTAAATGGAAAATCTGTGACCATAAACCTTAAATGTAAAATAAATTGTTCACTAAATACAAGCAACATACTTTAAAGAGAGATCCCCCCCCCACCACCACCACCACCATTACATGTGACAGGAATATGAGAGTCTGGAAGTGGATCATTATGTTTTTTAAGTGATAAAAGATATCAATACACTCTGAAGCAGAACTTCTAATGTACAAACAGCCCTGTCTTTAAACCAAATACAATAGCTTGCGCTATAATAAGGGATTTATGATGTAAAGTAGAATGTTGTATTTCTTTTTGTGGCATGGACTCAAAATCAGAAGTTACATATTGCCAATGCATTCAGACCTGCTCAGGCTTTGACAGAGGAGACATTATTTGAAGTTTGAAATCCTACATTGTGTTGTTTTTTTAAATTTAGGTTTTAAATGCATCAGCACAAATATCTTATTAAGAGCTATAACTAACTCCAGCTGACGTGAGTGAGTGAGTGAGTGAGTGAGTGAGTGAGTGAGTGAGTGAGTGAGTGAGAGCTGCAACTAACAATTATTTTCATAATCGATCAATCTGTCAATAATTTTCTCAATTAATCAAGTATTTTTTGGTCCATAAAATGTCAGAAAATGTTGCTTTTTGTTTCTCAGACCTCAAAATCTAGATGTTCTCCATTTTGTCCACAAACATGTTTTCAGTTTAAGTGATTTCTTTGTCAAATGGAGCAATGAAACCAGATAACATTCACATTCAAGTAGCTGAAAAATCAGAAAGCTTGTTTTAATTATCAAAAACTGAATAACTGATCATCGAAATAGTTGACAATTAATTTAGTACTCGATTAATAATCAAATAATCTTTGCAGCCCTGGTCTTATTCACAGCCATTTAAAAGAAATTAAAGACTATTTCAGACTGATATCAATATCACTAGATACTCATGGGTGTGATACCAGTATTATATTAGACACAAAACGTGGTATTGAGCTCATTAAAGAGCAGAACTACAATTATCTCCTGGATACAAGTGCTGAATTGATTAACTTGTAATAGGCCTGCTTGCAGAATGTGTGAGGGAAGCTAATTATTTATTTTATTTCAAACTATTTTGCTTTGAAATAATAGTTCAGGTAATCTTGTCAAAACAATAATATTTTGAATCTCTTTGGAAATAAAACAGATCGACTTTTTTAAAAGTCATAAAATATTGTACCGCCACATTCACTGCACATGTTGGACATACTGTATATCCTTTCAGAGACTGAATATCCTTAAACACTTTTTTTGATGAAGCTTTAAATGGCAAATCCCATTTTCCTGTCAAATTCCAGCAAATCCAATCAAAGTTTAATTCTGAATTAGATTCAACCCTCATTATGAATTGCTAAAAGAGTCTATTAAAACCATAGATGTCCGTCTCATATCAGTGCTACAGCTTAGCATAAAAACTTAAAAGATGGCTTTAATCCAAGGGTTTAAAAAACAGCCCATGCATTTGTTTAATCCACATACATTAAAATGTGAAAATGTCAAGTTGATCTTTGAAGCCGGGTTATTTGCTGTAAGAGTCTGGTTCCTCTACTGATCAACACAAACACAAACCCTGTTGTCCCCATCATCAGTGTGGTTCAAATGTGATATAACAAATTAATTAAATAGCATTTGAAGTGCTTTACCTTTTGACAGCTGTTTGCCCGGTTTTCATACTTTATGCTGAACTGATTAGCAGCTGATGTCAGGTTTTAAATTTGCTGTCACACATTAAAGTGGCGTCTTTCTTCTCATCCAGTGCTCTACAAGAAAGCAAGTAAGCATTTTCCTGGAAGAAATGTCAAAGCATTTGCATTTAAATACCCTGAATAGTTTGGCATCTACTGGTTGTAAAGTGGTTGACGAGTTCATTCTGTGGTGACTTGGGTCACAGTTCAACCAAATCAAAGCTGAACAGGGTGTTGCCTACAAAGTTGCCCCATTTCTGCTGGCCTATAATGGGGTCTGAAGACATAAAATCTGTTCACAAGATCAGCCTCAGTCTCAGACATTACGATCCTCTTTTAGAAAGAGCTATTTTTGTCTGCTCTGGCTGCGTCACAGTGAACAGAAGGAGATAAGAGTAAAGGCTTAGAGAAATCTTACATGCCTGTTTATACCTTCTGTTAGAGTGTTTCTGCTGGCTATGAAGCTGGGGTTCAGTCATAAAAGGGTTGTAGTTAAAGTCCACATAATCATTCTGGATGCAACAGTTTTGCTCTTGGGCCTATTTTCCACATGAGGTGGTGTGTTTATAAAGGCTGCTGTTACAGCATAGTGATTCACCGTCTACACCATATGGTCCCACCCAATAAAACTATAAATTGACATGTCATGACTGTGTGTTCTAGGTTATAAACAAACTAAATTAATAAATACAGAGGTTCCCATGGTTTTCATGCAATCACGTTGCCAAAGAGACCTGACAGAAACCTGAGTTAAGTTTGTTTTTCTTTGGATAACAAGTAATATAGTATCTCTGTAACCACATTGATTTTCGAAAGTAAAACCGTTTCCCAAAGAAATGCTCGTCCAAATTAAACTTTTTTTTGTCCGTGAGAAAGACATTTGCCAAAAGTTAAACAAGGACAGGAAACAGCCCACAGATGTCTAGCACTGTTAGCTCTTCAAACAAGCATTTGTTTTCTTTGTTTTTGTTGGTACAAGGATTTGTTTTTGTTAATAAACAAAAAATAGTCATTCTACTGCAGCAGCTCTTGTAATGTGCAGAAAGACCTTTTTGAAAATTAAAATAAAATGGCTTAAAAAGACAATTCACTTCCCACTGCAAGACTTTTGTCATATAAAATACAAATTTTACAACAGACCTGTTACATGAAGGGATTTATATGCAGGCATTATTTTATGGAAGTACTTTATATGTTAGAATCAAACCTTCAAAGCTTCTGTGTAAAACACAGTGACTTCTATGACATTTTTACTTCCCTGTCCGGGAACTTCAACTTCAACTAATTCTTTGCTTTTAGCAATCTGCAGTATATTTTAATGCATCTCCACTACATGCCTTCATTTTCATTCAGGAAGTGAACATTTTATTTTGGTAATGTTCAGCATTTCTGACCAATAGCTTGCTGCCGGCACCACCTGTGTTAAAGTGTTCAGGTGGTCGGTGGTAATGAGTTGCACACTAGATCAAAGCAAAATAGTTGTTTTTGGTCCTTTTTAATAAAAATTTAATTCAGGAATATTCTGGCTTTAGCTGCAACTAACAATTATTTTCATAATCGATTAATCAGTCGATATTTTCTCAGTTAAGTGAGTGCTTGATTGGTGTTTCCCAAACTTGGAAATTATTCAATCGATTAATTGAATAATCGTTGCAGCCCTAATTCTGGCTACCGTTGTCATGAATGAAGCCACTACTTTCAATTTTATGTTTCCTGCAGTTCTGATTCATCTCCTGCATACAGAAACTTAACTGGTGTTTCCTATGTTTAATGTGTCTGTGCAGATACAGGTGACGTTGTTGTCATCATGATCCCAGAGCCTAAAGGTCATGAGATTGTGGCCTTGCTGGAGCAGAATATTGAGATCACATTACACATCACTATAGGGACCCGCAACCTGCAGAAGTACGTGAGCAGAACCTCGGTTGTGTTTGTCTCCATTTCCTTCATCGTGCTCATGATAATCTCTCTCGCATGGCTCGTCTTCTACTACATCCAGAGGTTCCGCTACGCAAATGCACGAGACCGCAACCAGGTACCAGACTGTGCTTACTTCAAACAGTAACTTTACCAAAAGATACATATCTGCCTTACAGAGGCACGGAGAGTGCAGTAGTGCTGTGGTCTCACTTTTGACATTGACCTGTGCAGTTAAGTGTCTACTATTGTCCCTACAGTATAAGTCTGAGGGGAGAAACCTGGATTAGCCTCACGGTTGATCGCACATCAACCAGCTCGTCTTTCCAGCTTTTTGAACTGACTGAGCAAATGCTTGCTTTTGCCATCTCTGTATTATGAATGGCCACCTCATGTGCACTCATTACGTCTGTAATGCACATGTCTGCATCTGTTATGACGAGAGCCACTGCCATGGCAACCACGGTTTGCTTGTTCACTTTAATTATGTTAATTTATTTCAGATAAAGAATTTGCCATAATGCTTTCAATGTATTTGAGAAGCAGTCGAGTATGGTTAAACACTTGGATGGTAAATATTATCTAACTGTTGTTATGCCTATTTAAAGATTCTCCTGAAAAATGTTACATACTAATACAAACTAATATGAAGCCCTGTGTTTTTCTTCTTTTATATATATCTCTCAACTTTTTAATTTCATTAAGTTTCCAGGAAATAATTGTCATCAAAAAATTTACTTTAAGGTTAAATTACATCCCCCTGATATCTTAGCTATATAAATCACTTTGTGTTAAGTTGTTCACAGTAAACTTTTGGGTCCAATGTAAGATGATAATATTTATTATTATTATTTTTGTGGGTCACTGGTGATGCTCATCTGTTTGCTCAGCATAATAAACTATATCAGATCTTTGTTCACTTTACTGATGTCAGGAAATTTTATAATACTAAGCAGATTTATTATTGAGATTGCTGAGTCATCCACAGTTTTTTCTCAATTATAAACCCCTTGTATTCACTTATAAGTACTTTTTAGTTGTTATGTTGTTATATTGTGGGTCACTGGTGATGCTCATCTGTTTGCTCAGCATAATAAACTATATCAGATCTTTGTTCACTTTACTGATGTCAGGAAATTTTATAATACTAAGCAGATTTATTATTGAGATTGCTGAGTCATCCACAGTTTTTTCTCAATTATAAACCCCTTGTATTCACTTATAAGTACTTTTTAATATATTTTTAATGTCTTACAGAGACGTCTTGGAGATGCTGCCAAAAAAGCCATCAGCAAGCTTCAAGTACGAACCATTAAGAAAGGAGACAAGGTATATGATGATGTCTGCACTGAAAACAGTAACAGTGTTCTTGCTATAGTGACTTCAAAAGTATAAATGAGAAACTTTGATTGGAATTATACTGCACTTATTTAACAGTATGAAGCTTATAAATATGTAGGAGACTTAAGTGGCCTTTCTGTGTCTGTGCCTTTTGTTCTGTATTTTAGGAGACTGACTCAGAGTTTGACAACTGTGCCGTTTGCATTGAAGGTTACAAGCCTAATGATGTCATCAGGATATTACCGTGCAGGTGAAGTTTGCTTCATCACTGTTTGAAATAAGGGGTGCCCTCGGGGCACAAAGGAACTGCTTGTACACTCTGTTTTAGCTGTTGTTTGTGGTTGATAGTAATTAAATATGCACTATCATGTTGTTTTGTCAGACATGTCTTTCATAAACACTGTGTAGACCCATGGCTACAAGATCACCGGACGTGTCCCATGTGTAAAATGAACATACTCAAAGCCTTAGGAGTCCCAGTAAGTTCCTTTTAACTTATATACACATGCATGCAACTCATTTATTTTCACATGCTTAGGGTGAACTAACATTTAAGTCCCTGTAAAGCAAACATAGAGTTTCTCCTCTTCGCACATTATATGTTGGAAAAAAATACACCTGTGGAGTAATGAATAATGTAGAAAAGAATGAAAATAGTTTCTCTCCATCCCAGTGTTTTAATATTGGAGCATTTATGTAAATGATGAACAGTGACATTTGTGGATGCCCCCACTAATGCAAATAGGCCAGAATGTGCATGTGGCAGAGCATTAGGGGGAGAGGACAGAAACCCTCCAGCACTCACACTCACTCATGCACGCTTTAGGCTCTTTAACATTTGAACAGGAAGATAAATAACAGTGTGTTTACATTTATTTTCTGTATTTATTCCGAACATTGACCTTTGCAAATGTAAAGTACAGTATGTCCCATTTAATCAAGTAGGCCTACAATGTGTGTGTAAGTCATTTGAAAATGACAATTTTAAACATTCAAATTTGACAAGGTGGTTAGTAACACATTTTTCTGTGGGGTGACAAGGCCAGAAGAGATGTTTTTGTTTTTTTTTATCACTTTACGGGGACTTTAAAGATATAAAATGTAACATTTGTACATTAAAATATCTAAAAACAAGAGTTTTTTTTTTTTTGAAAATTGTATTTACATTATGTTAGCAAAAAGCTCCCAACCCTCCTTCAATCTATAGAAAGCTGTATTTATATTCAAGGTGATGGACCGTTTCATTTTGATAGCTTATTTATAATGTCATCTTCTTTACCAATCTCTAATGTTGTGTAATGACCATGAAAGCTTTAACAAAACTTTGAGTTTTTAATGAACAGGCAACAAAATGCATACACAGGGAACTCACCTACATACTCTTCTATGACTCTTCTGTGCATTAGACAGTGCCAAACCTTTGTTTTAAAGTCTAAGACATTAAACTGATGAAGATGCAAACCGTATATGATAGCAACTCAGAATAAATCTTTGGAATGCTCCAGCTCAACGCAGACTGCTCAGATGAGACTCCTCCAGATTATGAGATGTCGGTCGGAGGTCCAGCCACCAACCCCATCAGTGCGGCAAGTGAAATAACAGTTAACGAGAGCTCGCTGGTTCTGGATCCTGTTGGCAGAGGGATCGGCCTGCAGCAGCTCCAGGCTGATGCAGAGACAGCACTTCAGGCAGGAGAGAGCCACATCATTGCCAGCAGTGAGTACACGTGTGAAGCTTTTGACAGCCTGCTTGCACAAGTCCTGTACATAAGAGCAATTTCTGTTCTTTGTTTTTTACTAATAACTTTTCAGTTTAGCATATAGCTTATATATTATTCAAAATGTAACCAGTTAACAAAAAAGTAGTCCCCTTTAAACCATGTGGCTATACTATAAATATGTAAATGCTATTTCAAATACTTGAGGTTCAAAGAAGAAGAACAATTAAAATTCCCCAACATAGAGTACATTTAACCTTGTATATATAGTACAGAATTTTTCCTCCTTTCTTCTCTCCTGTTATGACCTTTCAGGTTTATCTTGGGATGCTTTGGAAGGGGCTGAACTCAGGTGCTTTTAGATAAACTATTTGAGATACACCACACAAGTATTATACCCAGTAACAAGTTCAGCACATTTTTGTAATAATTAAGTATTGCTTACTTCAGTGGGATTTTGAATGCTGGGCTTTTTGTTGTAGATATGTTTTAAATTTTATAAGTACTCATTCCATCACTGGCCTGTGATGAGATATTTAAAGCCGAGATGTTGTAAATTTATTCAAGAATATGAATTTGCTGGGAGTTAGTGTTCCAGCACTGTCCTATCTGCTGTTTATCTACAGCCATCTGCCCCCTGTTCAAATTCTCTTGCATAATGAGAAGAATCAGTTTCTATCCATAAAATGTCACCAACTAACCCACATGCAAATGAGATTTGTTAATATTCTCCTGTACTGTTCAGCACCTTGTGCTGATGCTTAACAGCTGATAATTTACGTTGTTTTCCACCTGCTGGCTGCAGTATTAAAGTTTACAGTGTGTGTTTATGTGTGCGAGCACATGCAATTGTTCATACGTCATACTCCCAGAGCACAGATGTGGCCAGAGTGAGTCATGGATTTGTAACATAATCACAAGAGGGGAAAACAATTTCACATTCATACAGTTTGTTTATTAGCTCTACTGTACTTTTTTTCTGTAAATATTATTACGTGTTATTACATTTACAAGTTTCCCTTACATGATGGGTTAAATCATTATGTCCAGAAGCAGAATCTTTACTGCCATCATACAAAAAAGAAAACTGAATTATATGCAGTCCTATTCAGTGCAAAGAGAGCAATCTAACTAACTTACTAAACATGTTCAGTTCAATAGTCAATATTTATTTTGTATTAAAGCTACTTCAAAGTTTTTTCTCATTCTTATTGACTTTTTTTGTGATCAAACAGAGGCAGGAAAAATAACAATAACAAAAAAAAATCACCAAACGTTATGCACTGCAGCTTTAAAGGGCAAAGAACTAAACCCCAAGATGTACTGATGCGCCTGCATCTCTAATGACCTGTCCCCTCCACAGGTGAGCACCAGCCTCCACTCAGCACTGATTCAGACACTTCTCTCATTGAGGGTATGGAAATAGGTTTGTCTGAAATCGACCTGTCCACAGAGCAGGAGTGTGACGAGGCCAAATCCTGAGCCAGTCAGAGCTGAGAAAACAAGTGCCAGGAACGAGAGCAGGGCAAAGTGATCGGTGATTGGTGGCTCTCAGAAGTTCACCCAGGATGAAGTGACATTACAGAAGATGGGTAAAAGAGCAATACCACCCATAGCACCACACAAAAAAAAATCCCAGTTTTGTCTGAACTACTCGTAAAAAACAGAGTTGCTTCTGTGTCTTACGGACATGTTGCTTGCTCGTTTTCTTGCAGTCACACTTCGCTGTCCCATTGGTGAACACAGCTCTCGTGTCGCGGTGGTCTAGTAGCTCTCCACTTAATATTTTTCCACAGTAGAATATCTGAAATCCACATACAGTAAGTGTGACGTGAGAGTGAGGAGTTAAAAAAAAAAAAAAAAAACCTTCTTCTGGACACAAATGAGGGTGTGAGCAGTCGGGTCTTTCTTAATACCCACTGCAGCTTTAATATTTAAACATATGTGCATACAGTATAAGTGATGTTATTGGTATAAGATCACTGCCGATGTATTCCACATAAATGAATAGCACATATAAAGGGTTACTACTATATATTATCCTTTTTTTAGGAGTCCCAAACAGCTGGTGTGAAACCAGCATTTTTTTCAGCATCAGACTTGGGTAACATGTTTTACCCTCCTGTAAACTTGAAGCACAGATGTGTTGAGTTGATGTGACCATGCTGCACTGAGGAGTTGAAACACAGTATGCTGTACTTTGTAAGTCTTAAATGTTTCTGTTACTACCGTGCAGAGTTCTACTAAACCAGCTCAATTATCCTGTTGTTGAGAGGGGAAAAAACAAACACTAAGTCGATTTTTGTGTCCTGACATTTGACAATCATAGCTTGCCACAAGCAGTTTGAAGTGATGTCACCTACTGCCCTACTGAAACCGCTGCTGGTCTACAAGTTACCACAACACAATGGTCATACATACATGTAGACAAACTTCCCACTTGAGTCAAGCCAGCCAATATATAATACTATGTCAACAAGTCTGTGCCAAGTCGTATTTTAAACGCTGCTTTTGTTCATGTACATTAATTCCCTTTGACTGTCAGTAAAGGTCAAATAACACGAAATCAGTGCATGAGGAAAAATTTGAGATGGCCACAGTTTTCATATTTGAAGTATTTTTTTGGCATGAAAACCTTACAGCATGGAAATGTTTACATTTACAGAAAACTATTAGATTAATTTTTGGTATTACATCTACAATAAGCTTGCGAATATTGGAAAAAAAGAAGATGCATGCACCTTAGTGTTTGTGGAGCAAGTCTCTGTGATCACACCAAAGCATCCAGAGCTACATTTATTATGATCTGTTTAATGTAATTACATCTGCCAAACAGGTTATTTTATTCAGGACTTTCCCAAAACCAAATCTGGAAAATTCTGACACCTTTCTGGTGTTGAGATCTATGAATTTGTTACAGATCTAGATAACAATTCATTGGCAGAGTACGTTCTTTACTGGGTGCCATTGTTGATGTAAGCACGTTTTAGTGTCTATTGAGGTAACTGTAATGGCAATCTGATCAGAATTAAGCACATCTGGCTTTGAGAGGGAGCAGTAGAAGACTTTTAAACTGACTGGCTTACTGCATGTTGAACCCCAAAATACACCTTTGATTAACAAAGGTAATAAATCAGCCTCTTTAAACCATGCCTGTTTTTTATGGCAAAACTCACAACATGAATGCACTTGCAAATATGACCATAATTAAGATGACTGCCATATTAAACTGGAATCTATTGTCTCCCGTTGATTACACAAAAGAACTGACAGCTGGAAAAATATTCACATGAATTGCATCATTTCTTGTTAGTATAAAGAAAATTGGTTG
Organism: Brachirus orientalis; assembly: GCA_016785285.1. Classification (NCBI taxonomy): domain Eukaryota; kingdom Metazoa; phylum Chordata; class Actinopteri; order Pleuronectiformes; family Soleidae; genus Brachirus; species Brachirus orientalis. Next base: position 9,514,156 of record JAFBJR010000175.1, read on the forward strand.
TTACAAACAGTACAACCATTAATATGGAATTGGGACACAGTTTCACAGTCTGAGGCGGATGCTGACTGTTTATTTGCTGAAGTTTGTGGCAGAAATTAGTCCCGTCAATCATCTTTTCAGTGCTTTCATGCTGAACAAGATATTTCCTCTTTCCAACCCATTTCCTCTCACAATCCTGTTGACTGGCAAACGAATGTCCCACTGACTTAATCCATGGGGCCTGTGGAATTTAACTGGTGGTTTTCTCCTCCCGTCAATGTTTCCATTTTGTCCTGGAACCACCTGGGATTCTGTTATATAACACACACACATGTGCACGCTCTCCCGATCCCTGCAGGATCACTGGATGCATGGGAAAATGTGCTGTTTCACAAAGACTTGGCATCCATAGACATTAGATTTTAGTCAGTAAATTAGAAGGTTGAAGTGGTTTTGTCCTGAGAGCAGTGTTTCAGTCTGAGACTTACTATCTGCATTTCATTTTCTTGTGGAAAAGCTTGACAGATTTTCATTTACCTCACTTTGTAATGAGTTGCCAGCACATCCAGTACAGTTTGACATGTAATCTGCATTTGGAATGTGAATGTAAAATGTGAAGGGCTTCTGGAAGAATGAATGAATGTATGTACAGCATTTACTGTGTCTAGACATTTCACTGGTGCAGTTTTCAGTATGATAAAAAAGCCTGTTTTATCCTTACGCACAATATATTGGCATGCTGGGGAAAAGAATGTGATTCATGCCAGCTTAGCACAGATACAGATGCCAGTGAGATACATAGCAAAGTACATAAAATAACCCACAAACACTGTACAGTATCAGTGTCGGCTGCTCTCCTTTATTTACTTGTTCTCTTTCTCTCCTGCTTCAATTTTTCCTTCTTCTGTCACGGTGACTTTACACATTTGCACACAAGCAAAACAAAAACTTTTCTTTATCAGGGTATTTATTTGAATAGTCAAGATACAAGATAAAGCAAAGCACACCAACACAGGCTGGGTAGAATGATGTTAAAATGAGGGAAGACTGTCACTGCCTCTATTATTATAATTAGTTTTATTATTGTTCTTATTTCTTCTCTTGTGTAAACCTTCCAGTATTGCACTTTGTTCTTACAGTGAATAATGAGCAGTTATATTGAATGACTTGAGGAAGTCTTTCCATGTAAAGCTATTAAGAGAGAGGACTGTTGTATAGAACATGGCACATTTGTCAACTGTTTCTTCTTATGTAATGGTGTGATATTTTATGTGTACTATAATCCATACAGTGGTGACAGGGTACCAATATACTGTACACTGCAATCAGTAGAAATAACTGCTTGTTTATTTATTATATATATATTTGTTCATTTATTGTACCATGAAGCATGTTTATGATTTTTACTTGTAATAAAAATGAGTCAACTTTTTCCAGCTTTGATTAATCTGTTTCATATTAACTTACTCAAAAACTACAGCATGTTTTGTTGCTTTTTGGACATTATCATAGTGTATGGTATTTTACAAATTGTGATTTTTTTTTTTTAAAAATACAGTGGATAAACAAAACCGTTTCCCCACATAACTTAAATTTAAAATCATGTTATACACTTCAGTGAACGGTAGGTGGCAGCATACAACCTTCACAATAGCAGGTTCATAACAAAGTCATAACAAAGTCTGTTTTCATGTGCAGGACAATTTGTGTATTTTCTGACAATGAGTATACTCTTATGAAACTCAAGACTCTTTCTCTCATTGTATCGAGACTTCTGTTTGTTGATATGTAGTTTATTAATAAATATAACTTCAAAAAAAATAGTAGCTGCATATTTTGTTTTACAACCAATTGTTGATAAACTAGAAATATTAATCTTTCTGTAGCTCATTTTTGAATTCCTTAGTTTTTATATTTTGTATTATTTTATAGATTATGCGATTATGAATACAGTATGTCAAGTGACTTACATCTTAAATGATGGAAATATTTTACTCAAGTAATAAAAAAAAGTATGTGTAAAAAATATTCAAGCTGCTTTTTATGTTAAAAGTGAACTGCAGTGTCTGTATAGTGCACTGTATATTGCTGTATTATAAAAATAGCCACTGCTGTTTATTAGTTCATTATAATTGCATAAATAAGAATCTAGTAAAGGGTTAGTGAAAGGTCCAGTACTTTCCAGCGAAATGTAGTGGAAGAAAATGACAAATATTCAAATGACATTCAGCACAGAATGAAAGTAGCCTTCAGTGTTATGTAACTTTAACTGGAGATTTTTGGATCGACTCTTCTTGTTGTTATTATTATTATTAGTATTACTAATATTATTATTAACAACAACAATAATAAATATACAATTTTGCCGTGTGTGTGTATATAATATAAATAATTAATAATATAATATTAATTATATGTCAAAATAACCGTTTATTCTTTTTTTTTTTTTTATTTAGAAATTTAAAAATCCACAATTGATTCCATTGTGCAGGTATCCAGTGTTTGCTCTAATTGCTGGATTGTTATTGTTGTAATAACGTTTTTCCTGTGGAGGGCAGTACTGTGCTCAGTAGCACCAAATCGGCCAAATAACCGTAGAAGAAAGGGAGAACGAAGAAGAGCTGGAGGAAAAACATTACTGCATGCAGACTCTCCTGTCTCTCTTCCCTAGAAACCGAGTTCATCATGGGTCGCAGCGTGGAGCTCAGTGACTTTCAGCGGGGCACTGTCGTGGGATGCCACCTGAGTAAAAAGTCCGTGCGTGAGATTTCCGCCCTGTTGAACCTTCCTCGCTCCACGGTTAGCTCCGTGATCCTGAGGTGGAAACGTTCAGGAATAACGACGACTCTGCCCCGCAGCGGCCGACCGCACAAGCTCAAGGAGCAGCACCGTCGGGTGCTGGAGAAGATGGCGCTGGATAGGAGTCTGCACTCGATAGAAGCTCTCACCTCCGAGTTCCAAAGCGCCTCTGGAACCTGCGTGAGCTCCAAGACTGTCCGCCGGGAACTCCGCGAGATGGGCTTCCGTGGCCGAGTGTCAACATTCAAGTCCAGAGGTGCGTTCAGGTGCTGTGGGACAGTGGGAGCGAGGAGGTCCGAGGTTGAGCAGTGTGTGAGTGCTCGACAGTATCTGTATCCACACACACACAGAGAGACACTGGTTTCCATGACTTCAGAGGACATTGCATTGACTTGCATTCATTTCCTGGAGACATACTCTAACTTTAACCACAGTTACCCTAAGCCTATTCTTAACCTAACCCTAACATCAGCCTAACTTTAAAACATGTCTTCACCTTAAAATGTAGTAATTTACGTTACAGGGACTTGATTTTTGTTCCATAAGGAAGACAAGTCCTCATTATGTGACTGTTTAAACAGATTCGGGTCTCCATACCATACGGAATACCAGATATACACACAATCACGTCCCCTTTGGTAATGAGGCTTTTACTGAGGCTTTTACTTTACTCTAAAGCCGGGACATTTTCTTCTCATTATAATTTTTAAATCTACTTTACTGTATAAGACACTGGAAAAGAACATTGTGGCTGTTTTAATTAAGTAGGTTTTGTTTGCTTTCTTTATGATTGAGTATTGTTTTTTTTTAAATTCTGTGTTGTATATGTGTTTTGTGTTATTGTAAACTGTAAGTGGTGAGCTGTTTCTGCCCCAGGTCTTTCTTGTACAAAAAGATTTCTGTCCCATTTGCCTGCACTGACTGTAATGCAGGCATTTCAATGCAGACATTTCCCTGCAGGGAAATGTCTTAGCCCCCAAGCTGACAGAGGGGGGCTACGACAAATTTTAATTCTGTAAGAAGACCTCTTAAGGGTGCTGTAGGCAATTAGAATTATTATTAATATTCTTTTAGGTTATTTATCAAGTAAGGAGTGGTTTTCTCTGGCTCACACACTGGGCCTAAATATAGAGCAGCACATATTTTGGTTTCTCCTCCAATCTCTCCTGAAGCCTCATGCACAATTCAGAGAGCTGCAGTCTCCTGAAGTATGGAGGTCTAACCATCCAGTCAGCGACTCCATCAGTGGTGGAGTCCTCCTCATATGACATCATGTCTATTATGATGCCCCTCCTAAAGACACTCCTTCTCGCTTCCAGCAGCCGTAAACACAAGTAATACTATTAGTACTACTCTCTTAAAACACTAACAATAGACATTGTTGATGATATATGCATGTTTTGCAGTGGTCCTTAAAATCACAATGCAAGACATTTATAGGAAAAAAATTATCCTTTTCTGTCTCTGTCTGCTGCAGGCTGAATTTTTAATGGCCGCTGCCTTGCATGTGCGGCCAAGTTCCTTGTACCTGAAGTTCCTCCGGAGCAGTATGTCTTGCAGGCCACTGGAAGGACAAAATACGTACATATTAGAAAGATTAATCAACTCAACTCTCAAGAATATAGAAATAACTCCACTGTCCATCTCCTTCAGATCTGGGCTTGCAGATAGGGCTGCCACTAAATGAGAGGTCACCTCATTGTACGCTGAGCTCAGTCTATGAAAACAAAATGTAAATAAGTCTGTCAGGGTATATATTAGTTTTAATTTAGCAGTTTTTGTTCTTTACAGTTTTATCCTTGCTCTGGGTTATAGCACCACATGTTTCTTTCACTGTTGTGAAAAATAAATAAATAAAAAATAGTGGTCACTAACATCAAGGTTTTAGCACAATAGTTTTATTGCAGTTATAATAGCACAATAGACATTGTAACGTACCTCTAATTTGGGGTCGTGAACCCATCTTTTTTTCCCCGTCTCTTCTACGGAGACACAATTTCGGCATTACTCCTCCACTGTTATCAGTCTGGCGTCGATATCAGCCAGTTGCTGCCTCACTCTGACTGCAAACTGCTTGAAATATGTCGTATGTTACATAAACTGAGACAGCTCACTGATGCTTCCCAGCAGTTTTCTTTCCATGTCTGTGGAGGGACTTGGTGGAAGTTATTCTGCTGCAGCAGATCCTCACGCAGGAGTGTTTAGAGAGAATTGAAGACGCCTTCACACACACACCAACACATGTTTCTGACTTGCATTTCAATGTCACACAGTTTTTCACTTACATATGAAAACCTCATACAGTCCAAAGACATCAAGGGAGGTGGGGGGGAGGTTTTTGCCAAGATTACCCAGCTTGAAACCACCATGGATTGAAATTTCACTCAATTCCTGGCAGTTTTCATCAGTTTTCTGTGTTGACTGTAAATTCCCACTAATCGCCGCTTAACTTGAACTTCCAAAGTACTTTACAGTGATGATTACTGCCAATAATCTAACTTTTCATGCAGTGGTAAAATGTGTCACTCTGTGTGCAGCATAGGAACATTGAGACAGACACAAAATCAAAAAAACTGCAATACTGAGAAACTTGGAGAGAATCGTGTGGGGCTTAATTATCATTGTGTGAACTCATTTGGCAATGGTTTGAATGTAAAAGACATTTGTTCAAACTGAAAAGCTACAAACTACAGCTTTAATGTATCAAATGACATTGTCTCTCTTCAGTGCCAGATAGAGTAAAGGTGAAAAACATAGAGGATACAATCAGCCAGGAGGATGTTGCAGTGGATGCGTCTCGTCTCGACTTGCGTGTTGGACGTCTGATCACGGTCCTGCAGCCTCTAGAAACTGACAGTCTGTTTGTGGCGCGGGTCGATGTGGGAGAGACAGCTCACAGGACAGTAGTCAGCAAATTGGCGAACCACATACCAGTGGATCAGGTACATCCCAGTGCCAACATTGTTTTTCCTGTGGGATTTAAGAATTTCTGTAATATAATGTGATATTTTTAGATACAGTCAGCAGAGCTTCAACTAATAGTAATCAAATTCCCCAACAATACACCTGTGTGTGTGTGTGTAGTGTGTGTGTGTGTGTGTGTGTGTGTGTGACTTTTGAACACTGACATCCTCAGATTTGACTGTCGCTATACAGTGCAGCTAAAGCAAGAGTGGATCACCTGAGGTTACAGGAGATGCATCCAGGATTTTAAAGTCAGGTGTGAGAGGCCTAGTTGAAACACACTTTACATATTTTCTGTAACTTAAATAGAAACATATACATGCCAAAGAAAAAAACACTGTGTATTTAAAGAGGTGGTAAGATTTAAGCTTGGTAAACCATAGAGGACTTCTGGTTGAATACACAAACAACAGGGTTCCCACGGGTTCTAAAAATTTTTGAAAGTTTGTGAATTTGAAAAAAAAGAGAAAAATTCAAGGCCCTTGCAATTTTTGGAAAATCAGCCCTAAATAGACATTGAAAGTGTGTGGAATTTTGTGCAAGAAAGAAGTTTATTTAGGTAAATGGCTCCTGTCACTGATGTGCCTTTGCTTGTTAGGACACCACCTACTGTTTCATGCACCTGCATTGCTTGATTTATGTAGGTGAGGCCTATGCAGAACAAAGGACGAGTCGCAATTACTAGGGGTATAACATTAAGCAAGACAGAGCAAATTATTTGGTGCCTGGGAAATGTAATCTCCAAGATCTCACCAAAGAAAATTACAAAGATGGAAGAGCATGCTGCAAATCAATAAAAGCGGACACCATGGGCAAAGTGGCTTTTACAAAGACACAAAAACAGTACCAAGACCATCGCTGCAAAACTGAATTACACTTTTTCCTTTAGTGCCTCTTTGCATGAGACTCTATATCTGTCTGTTTGCTAGTAAGTGGTGATCCAATCCAGATAAAAGAAGCTTTATACACAACAGTTTGCGTCATACAATTAGCACTAATTTGACACGCCACACGTCCATGACAAGAACTGTTATATATAAATTTTTCAGAAAATAATTCATATTAGTTCATGTAACAGTTTTCAACAGGAGGACTTCAATTTAGCACCCACAATTTGCCAGTATGGTTGTTTATTGATCTGACATGCATTATTGCAGAATGAACAATGGAGAGCTAATCTGGCCGGCCTGGTGTACAAGATGAAGTTTTTTAAGATACTTGGTTCTGTGTAAGGCACATAAGCTGCTGAAATGTATTCAATTGTCTCTCTATCATGCAGAACCACATGGCAGTCCTGCTGTGTAACCTGAAGCCAACCAATATTGGTGGTGTGGAGTCCCAGGCTATGATCATGTGTGCCAGCTCACCAGACAAGGTTGAAATCCTTGACCCTCCAACTGGAGCAGTACCAGGGGACAGAGTTACTCTCCAGGGCTTCCCAGGTAAAAGAGGCTGATAACGGTGTTGTCCAAAACACATACATGTTTATTTTCTACCATGAGAGAAATAAAGTGAAGTACATAGTCGTCAATCAAAGATGATTATACATGTCATGAGACTCTTGGCTGCTGATACAAGCCACAAACTGTGTGTCAGATCCACATAGAGATGAAGCCTTTTCAACTCTAACAAACACATTTGAACAGATTCAAAAGTCTGAACCTCACTTCTAAACACTAATGCTGTTTTCCCTCGCTTGTGACTGAATGGCAGTAAATCCTTGCACCCAATTTCCATAATTTGTTGCCTTTATAGAGCCAAAGCTGTTACAGCAGCTTATCATGAGCCATTATTTAGAGGAAGTTCTGTTAGAGGATTACATACCACAAAAATGTGTCTTGAAATCATAAATCCTGCATGGGCTCACTGGTGTAGTCAGAAACAGAAGAATTGTGTATAACGTAGCAAACCATCGTCTTCATTACAGGTGAACCAGATAAAGAGCTGACTCTCAAAAAGTTTTGGGACAAGATTCAGCCAGACCTTTGCACAGATGGCCAGTGTGTTGCAACTTACAAGGGAGCTGCCTTTGAAGTCGTCGGCAAGGGAGTTTGCAAATCCCAAACCATGAGCAACTGTGAAATCAAATGAGCCAACGGTGCTGTAAGAAATAACTCAATGCAAATCCCTGCAGCCAAAATATGGTGGAGGCCCCTTTACTAAGAGTTGAGGATGTTGCAGCTCCATATCCAACAATATAATTTCAGGTGTCCCCAGACTGTTGTTATGAAAGCTTAAGAAAATTACAGTGAAACTTATGTTGCCCTCTGTGCACAAATAGGAGCATTGCTGTTTCATTTCTTTCTCATTATGATTGTTAGTGATTTGCACCCATGATTATGCACAGTGCAATGCGTATGGGAATTTTTTTTTGAAGTCTGACATCAGAATGTGTGCACAGTCATACAGACTATGGTGAAAATAAAAAGGAAATTCTTCAAAATAATAGAATGTAAAATAATTTCCCATGCAACCAGAGGGGCCATTCCCTCTGACCTGTGGACAACACCCGACAGTGCAGGATTTCCCACTGATAAGGGACATTTTGACAGTATAAAATGAGCCTGGGAGGACTTCATTTTTTATGATGCCCTTCAGTGTATCTTCTTTGTGAAAGTTTGTTGTGCATCAGTATACACAACCTAAGGAAAGTCTTTCCCTGTATTGATTCTGCTTTGGTTTAATTGCAGTCGAATATTGACAGTGTTAAAAATATTTGGCTACAAAAAGTACATATTTATTGACTGTTTCTGCAACATTTGTTTCCATCATGCTGTTTCAAACTGTAACTCTGCTCTTTAAATGTTGTAAGAGTTTAGTTTAACTTTAACTTTCATATGTCCTACATGTAATATGCTCCTGTTCGGTGAGCACTACTCATTTCCTTAGGAAAAAAGCAGAGAAAGGATTATCTTTTGGGTTACAGACAATAAACAAACATTTTGGTTTGAAAAGAAGCTCTTTTTGTGTTTGTTGTTGTTTTACAGATTAGGACACACAACTCCATAAAGCACTCAAAGAAGGAAAAACAGGCAAGTTCTTCTTCCCTTTTTAAAGGAAGAACTGAAATAAAAATGGGTATTAAATGGGGACATGATACTGGAACTAAGAAGGGGAACAGATTTTTCCAAGAAATTATCATGCTGGTAATTGTTTGACAAGACTGTAAAGCTGTAAATCTCTTTGTATATGGTACATTATGTTTATTGTAGGTTATAAATCTTCCCTCACAGAACTCATACAGTAAGCTGTCACACAGTTTTCTCGTTTAAGAGGCGTCCATGTTGACTGACTTTTATCCACTGCCTTTTTTGTTTGCAACAGTCATATGATGTGATCTGATCTAGTCACAGGTGTAGAAAAACATACGTATAAGTACAAGGGTATTTTTTTTATATATATAATTTATTTGGATAGCACCAAATCATACAGTCATCGTACATTACACTGTGTGAGAATTAATGAGAACTACTGAAGTCTCACCTCTTCTGCTGACTCCTCCTTTTTTCCTTTTTTGCATCAGGGAGCTATGGTGGCCTTTGTGTACCAAAAAGAATGTTATTCTTCTTGATCTGCATAGTAAGCATCCATATGAAAACACAAAACACATGTTCTGGCCTGTTTGGAATCTAGCAGCACAAAATGGCATCTTACACTGTAAGGCAAGGCCAAATTTTTTTTTGGAAGTAAATATAATCTTATACAAACATATTTATGGGTAGGAAATTTAATTTCTGCCAATAAACTCTCCTAAATATTACACACTGAACCTTTAAGAGGAATCACTTTACATACAGTAGGAGGGAGAAAATAATAAAGAAAAACCCAAAGGTTGCCACAATGAGCAAACACCTTGTGAACGGTACACTTAGGTACAACCCTCATACTTGTGTATGTACAAACCCACAGAGGAAACAAAACTTGGAGAGAGTGGAAGTACTGTAAAGGTTAACCACTCATTTCTGTCCATGCATCTGCAGTAACAACTGGGGAAGAGTGCATGATGGGTTTTTGTGAGGGGGAAGTTTGTAGCCACCTGAGTCAACCCAAGAACAACCCTTACACACTCACATGCACATTATTTTACATCCTGTTTTTGTTTTGTTTTTTTTTAAGAAAAGAAAAGAGCAGGAAACCCAACAAACCTTTTCTGCAGATGAGTCACAGTCTCTTAGTGAAGACACCAAAACACACTAAAACCACAGTGGTGCTGCTGTGACCTACTCTCCATGTTTAATGGAACACACCTCTTTTGTTTTTGTTTTCTTTTTGGGGTGACTGCACACTGGAGCTGTTTCAGAAATAAAACAACAAAGCAGAAATAAAACAACAAAGCAGGGATGTTTTCCTTCAGCGCCATTGGTTGGAAAAGCTCAGATTAAAAGTGTAGACAAATCGTCCTTATGGTTTCATTTCAGTGGATGGTCAAACACGTATGAAATTTCTTTGGACTCTACAGGTTGTGATCGTTGAATGGTTAGGCTTCAGGTATTGTGGGTTTATTGTCTTTTTTCCTCTCGTGCGCGTGCGCCTCCTGCTCCGTGACGTCTCGCGATGGCCAGCCCATGACGCGCTGTCTTTATTTTGCGTGCGGCATCTGAGGAGAGAAGGAGAAGGACGAGGACCAGGACGAAGAGGAGGAGGAGGAGGAGGAGGACGCATGTTCCGCACCGCAGCGTGATTACTGCGTAAAGATCGCAGGTTTCCTCTTTGTGCTTCACAACACATGTAGACATCGCAGCTGGGAGACTGTGGACGGTTTATCTTTGGGGATTGTTTTCATCCGCACGCGTGTAAACAAAACAACGTCGGCACAGTCTGATCACACCTGCCGACCCGTCCATCGACAACAAAGACAGCGGCAGTGACACCGAGCGAACCCGCTTCTGCTGGAAGAAAGAAACCGGAGAGAAATTCATTTATGTAAGAGCCTGGAAGACGACGACGAGGAGGAGGAGGAGGAGGAGGAGGAGGAGGTGTAGTACAGGAAAGCTACAGTCTGCGCTTCCATGTTGGAAGCCGATCCTGGCCGATCCGTGCTGCTGCTGCTACTGCTACTGCCAGGTTTAATTATAGCAACTTTTGTTCCAACATCCAGGAGCAGACCGGGTTTTTAACGGCTCGCCCGTGTTTCATTTATTGATTCTAGAGTAAAATATCTGATCGCACAGACCAGTTTGATGGTCGCCGTCTGCAAAACCGTGTGTTCAATGTTTTCTTAAAAAAAAACAAAACAAAAAAACAAACAACACGAACGTAAAAAAGACTGGATAAAAATGTGGGTCACTCCTGAAGATGTTTTACTGGCGGGCGCCTTATGGATCACCGAGAGAGCAAACCCATATTTCATCCTCCAGAAACGGAAGGGCCACGGGGATGGAGGCGGAGGACTGGCTGGTGAGTGACTGACTGTGTGTGTGCCTGGTATTCCTTATGTTGTGGGGACCTAAATCTTTTTACACAGTCACATTATGGGGACAGAAATCAAGTCCCCATAATGTGAATTACTACATTTTAGGGTGAAGACATGTTTTAAGTTAGGTTAGGGTCAGGGTCAGGGTTAGGGTTAGAGTTAGGGCCTTAGTAATTATGGTTAATTTTACAGTAAGTGTCCAGGAAATGAATGTAAGTCACTGTAATGTCATCTGAAGTGATGGAAACCGTTGTGTGTAATGATGATGACGATCACTACTGACGCACTGGAGAAACGGCCCAGGTGAGTGTTATGTATGTGTGATCACGTGGTCAGTCGGCTGTCACGTGCGATCTTTTAAAAATGACTCCATTAAGCAAATAAAAACATGTATATTCCTATGTATAGGTCCAGCCTGTGAGAATTTGCGAGATCTAATGGTTTCGCTGCAGATGCCAGTAATAAATGTAATAAATGAAGTTGATTTATTATGTAAGATCTGCGTTTCATCATCACCCACTTTTGTAGCTTCCTAAACACTGAACTCAGCCCACTCTATATCCTGCCTGGTTGATGAATTCAAAAAGCAGATTTTTCTTTCATATAAAATATTAGCTTATTCTCAGTAAAACAAGAGATTCATGCAGTATTCAGTGTCTTTTATTTTGAAAAAGGGGAATTGAGTCAAAGAGCAGTTTACAGCCACCAGTATTGGTCTGTGGCAAATTCATTTTCCTTTTTTTTTTTTTTCTTTTTTGTTTCCATCATGCTGTTTCAGGTCTTGCCTGATGAGGATGTGATGTTTAGCTTAATATTCATATGTGTCAACTCAACAGGTATTAAGATTTGATTTGGTCCTGTTACAAATGGAGAAGTGAGAAGATAAAATACCAAAAAGGCAAACAAACACAATATAAAGGCAAGAACAAGGGCATCTCCCATGTGTTTTTTATCCACTACCAGCTCACCCCATAAAACCAAAACCCAACAAGATCAGCTGATGAGCTGCTGATGCTCTGCAGGACAAAAAAACACAAGTCAAAACACTTCATTTAACATTTATTTACTAAAATTGGTCATAATTAAAGCGTGAACTAACATTATTAAATCTAAAATACCTGGCACAAAGACTTACTTTCCTGCGGACTACCAGCCAAATCAATGTCACACACACTCGTACATAAAACACTGTACAGGTAGTAAAGCTCCTCACTCACTCATTGTCTACCACTTTACCCTCCACGTGAGGGTAACGGGGCTAAAGGTGGGTTAGACCCTGGACAGGTTGCCAGCCTGTGAGGCAACAATGCCAGACACTGCCCCGCCGTGTGGCCAGCAAACCACCTAATCACTAATCACAAAAAACAGTTTTTTTTCACACACTATGCTGCAGGCCAGCAGAAGATGAGGTATGCACCTTCCTCACTCTCTCAGGTGGAATCATATATTTTGCTTATAATTACTTGATGCCACTCAATCACCTCTACCCTTACCCAAGTGTGTTAGGGAACTATGGTGGACTCTGCATACCAGAAAAAAATACTTCCTTTTTCATTTGCATGGTAAGCTTCCGCTTCAAAACACGAAATGCACACTGAGGACGGTGGCCTCTGTAAAGCAAAATTTTAATTTAAAGATATTTAAAATTCAGATTGTAATGATATTCAGGCTTGTCCGTTATGGGCAAAGGTTGAAGTACTTTAGTCAATGCCGAGATTATTAAGAACTGGAAAGTAGGACAAAAATGTTGTTTACTTCAACACTGGGCTGCAGAATGTTCAAATCCGAGCATGTGGGTCAGAGGTTTTACTAAATTTTTAGGGTCGTCAAAGTGAGGTTTTGAGTTTTACAGTTCTAAATGATTTTGTCAACCTGCTTCATTTTGGCCAAGTATTAAATCACTGAAGGGCCAAAGTGCAGCACATACTGTATCTCTTGTCCGGTCTGGTCGTACAGAGATGACGTCATGTTCAAATGCACAGAAACAATGTGACAGCATGATTGTACTCACAATGAGTGAATTGTGTTTAATTTCAGAATATCAGAATGATTGTAAACAGAGGTGGTTGTCAATATTTCACATTAGGGATTTGAAAAGTTATTTAACATTTTCTAAACGATTTTTGGTAAAGTGAGTAACATTTTGTAACATGTTTTTGTTACATTACAGCATTTTGCAACCATCTGTGTTTTTGTAATATTATTAACTTTGATTTTCTATGGATCTTTGGTTGTGCAGCTGCTAGTGACTGCTTGTCTGTTTGCTCGATCTTGCTGAATCATTCTCCTCCTCTCCCTCCTCCCTCTTGCATATTCCATCTAAATTGGGTCAAACAGCAGCAGGAGAGAGAAGGAGGCAGGACAGGTGATTGGTCAGAGCTCACAGTTTACCAGATGACACATTATACCTGCTGTCATGATTTCTTTTTCAGTGAGATTGTGTTAATTACTCTGCTTGATTCTGTCTGGTTGCATTGAATACAAAGTGAGGTACTTCTTCAAAATTAGGAGATGTGAAACTTGAGTGACACTCAAGTTTCTTATAAGTTAATGACATTGCAAAACGTTTGTAGATTAAATAATTGTGGGTCCTTTCTTATTACACGTTCCCAGCAGACATATCAGATCAGATTTGAAAATACTCTAGTGTGGGCCAGGCTTAAAGCTATAATCTGTTTTACAACCTAAGGCAAAAACTGAATGGAGGAAAAACTAAGAAACAATTCCCCCTATAGCCTAATTATCTTCCCAGCCGCTAGGTTAGGAATTAACATTTTACAAAAAAATTATAAAAAAAAACTATCTGACAAAAGAATGTGCCTCATCAAATTGACATAAAATCCCGTAAAGCAGTATAGTGTTCTCCAGGGAGAGACAAGTGTCACAAAGTAAACATTCATGTTTTAGTCATTTTAGTAATGCAAAACTGTACACCATTCCAGAGTTGTTACACTTTCAAAACATGAAATCTGCAAAGCAGTGGCTCTATACAAAATAAGTACTAAATGGTGTTGGGGTATGATGTCATTGTTATGTTAATGCTGAGCTCGCTGACTTGTGCCGTGTGCCAATTGGTGCTGACTTCTCAGTAACACTGGCACTGCCCTCAGGCATTTGCTGCATGGGGAGCAGAAGCCACTGGCAGCAGCAGGATGCAGATCTACAGGCATTAATCAGCATTTTCCACTCAACATGTCTTAAGTCTCATTGTTATGATCTGAGACGGCTAGTGATTGGCCAGTGAAAATGGCAAATGTATGTTTGCTATGATGATGATTGCTCATTCTTTTCTTTGTACAGTATATTTGACTAATTTTGCATATTTATACATGTAAAAACTGAACATCAAAGTATGCCCTGCACCTTGGACACGTGCAGGAGTTAACTTTGTTTCCAGGGCCACAACTGATGATTATTTGTTATTGTCAATTTATCTGTCTATTTTGACAATTATGCCCACATAAGTGTAGAAAACTGAGATAAAAGTTGATCAGTGTTTCCCAAACCTCAAATTGTTCTTCAATATTGGATTCCCTGTCATAGAGCAAAGTAACAGGAAAATATTGACTCATAAAAATGAAACATCTACTCAACTCAATAGTGATTAATTTATTAAGTGATCAGTAACTGATTCATAAATTAATTGTTGTAGCCCTAGCTGTGTCATTTTGAAAGGTCAGAAGCCTTGTCAACTGGTAATTTCAAAGTTCAAAGTTCTGTATTGTCGTTGTTATAAATAACAATAATTATGAAAGTAGGGAGAGCTCAGAGATCCATTTTTTGTTTTTTATGTCCATTCAAATTCAATATATTTTGGAGAGGAAGCAAAGAAACAAGTAATAAAGCCTGAATTCATCAGACAGCAAATGAACTCACCTCTGCCACCAATTTCTCTTCTGTGCAGTTTGACGCTAAAGTTCTCAGTGCATAAAGTTACACGATAATTAGAGTCAGAGTACAAGACACTGTTTCATAGTCTCTACTGTACGTTTGTCTGGACTTGTTTTGTGTCGGATAAATATAGACCCTTTTCTTTGTAGGTCACATAATTTCCTTGCAGTTGAGAATCCATGTCTTAAATCAGTGCAGGTAGCATGGTACAAAAGCGGTAAAATATAGTCGATAAGTTGATGAATAGAAAGTTGCGTGTGATGCTGGGGATCCACGCTTGCCTCAGGCTTCTGTTATCTGATACAGCATTGATTTTTAGGTCTGGGGAGATAGTTTACGTTTGTGTAATCAATGAAAACATCCTGCACCATCAACTCTCCCCCAAGCTGTTTTTTTTTCTTCCTCTTTTACACAGAGATGATATAAACAAAAACAACAAAGTAGGTTTTCTCTCCGGCTCTTGGTTTGGTTTGGTTTCCCATTCTAAGTCAGTTTGTGAGAAGCATCAGTGGAAGTTGTTTGTTTTTCACTCACCAGAGAGCTCTGGTTCTGTGACGACCTGCATCATAGAGGCTCACTTTAAGGAATTTTCCAGCCAACCAGCAATAATAAGCAGAACATGTGCCACTGCAGCTGCACATTGCCTTTGTTTTGCGGTTGTGCACCCACTCATCCAGTTCTTAGAATAAAATCATCTTTGTATAAACAGAGGTTAAAGGAGGATGTGGACTTAATGTTCCATTTGATGTTTCAGTTTGTGTTAAATAACTACCTTCTACCCTCTGTTTTTTTTTTTTTTTTTTTTAAAAAAGGCAAAATGGCTTTTCTCTTGTCATTTTTTGATTTCACTTGTTTTGGATTTCCAAGAAAAGGGAAACGGTGATTATGAAGTGATCTTACACCTTCGGTGGTCTCCTTTCTAATGTGTAATGTGTGAGTTAAACCTCAGCTCAATATTGTAGGCTGAATCTTTCATTACAACAGAGGTCCACATTTGTTGCTTATTGTGACTTTTTTACCACAGGACATCCAGAAACAAAAGCCTTTTTTTTTGTATCACTGGGTTCCTTACAACTACTGTAATACATAGATGGTTTGTAAGAGGGAACTGTGCCGGCTCACACAACTGATGATTGTTTGTCACAAGCAGATGAAATCAAACTGTCAAACTTCATTATCTCATTAGTTTCAGTGTGATTAGGACTGCAGGCAACAATGGGGGCTCTTTTTACCCGCTGTGGCAGCGTGTGCGTGACGATCCAGGAAATTCCATAGCTGTTTTTTACAGGAATTTAGACAAGATAATAAAAACCTTTACTGGGAAGAAAATTGCTGTAACAGCAGCACATGGTATATGAAAACAGCCACTCCATAAATAATTAAAGATAAGATGTGTCAACACAAAGGAAGATAAATACAAGACAGAATGTGCACAGGACTGCATACAAATGGAAATCAAATTATTGCACAGACTGAAAATGGTTATTGCACAGTTAAGGTTTTGTAGTTGTAATAATGTAGCATCGGTGTATAATGTGTTAATTAGAACTCAGAGTATTCATGGGCGGAATGTCACCGTGTTATCCAATGAAATGATGCTTTCTACATTACTGATATACATCAAAAATGTATAGTTGAAAAATTAATAATATAATCAGCATACGAGTGATTGTTTGTGTGAACTGAAACTCTCCTGTTCTGACACATCAGGTAGGCAGTTGACAACATCTGACAGAACTGCCGGTTATTTATTGAAGCTCAAATAATTTTAGTTATGGGACACATTTAAGATGGAAAACACATCAGCGAAGGCAGAGAGATTGAGATGTGGAAAGAGAGCAAAAGGTTAACAGTTTGGCAGTTAATTACATCATGTTCAAAAAAAGATGTTTATCAGTACTTATTATATGCCTTCTTTTTGTTTGCTTGATGAAAATTAGAAAGCAGTTCAACTTCTCCAAAATGTCTCCCCTCCTCTTCTCGCTGGGTGACTCATCATGTGTTTGCCCTGATGAGCTGCTGAGTAAAAATAACTGTGATACATGTTCAACTGTCTCTCATGACAGTTGAACATGTATCACACCTCTGTCTCTGAACCATAGTATTCACACATAAATAGCACCAAATATTGCATTGTTGTAGCAGTTTCTCAGTTGATGAATGAAATTTTACAATTTTACAGTTAATGAAAATTATGTTTGACTGGACAGATGTGCAGTGAGCGAGCCAACATAATAATTAATATTAATTAATAATGCATTCTTACAGCAGTCTCTCAAATCTACAAGTTTAAAGGTAAATGATAAGCTTTCAGATGTGCCCATTGAAATGTTCTTGTTCTTCATGGCCTTTGCATGAACAAAGAGGTTAAAGATTTCATAGGAATAATAAGAATAATCAGCTATACAAATGTTGTATGATTAGATGCATGTAAATGGCCTGTTCACTTTTTTTCTAACTCTGCATTGTTTTAGATACATTAGGCACATTAATTGTTTTTTGGCACACTGCTGCCATTTTTAGATCAGGAAAAAAAAAAGTGAAACCAATCGCAGTAATGTGTATTACTCTCTTGTGAATGTGTGTGCAGTATTGCATGTCCGTTAAGTAGTGCATGAGCAAATTCTGAGCAGTGGCTGTTAGAAAATACTAAATTCTGATTTGTAATATGAGCCAATGTCAAAAAACAGTGGATCCGGAATTTTCCACAATGCAATCAGTTGCATCCCTTCCCGGTCAACATACTCTGTTTACTTGTTAAGGTAGGTTTTCAGTTTTACAACAACTAAACGTTGTGTTTTTAAAACCATTTTTAAATGTTGATGTGCTGCTTCTCTTTAAAGGGCAGGTCGCTTCTTAGAGGGCATTACGATTTCAAAGAATAAAACTGGAGGAGTAAAATATACCAGGCAATGACATTTCATCTTCAACCCTTGCAAACCAAATCAATTCATAGGTTAAAAATGACCTTTAAAACAAATGATTAACTTACATTATAATACCAATTAGTTAGTACTGATTCAAATCTTGTCTGGATTATAATCGTAATGAAACTTAAAGTAATATTTGCCTGATGTTTTGGCATTTACCGGGTGGTTGTTGTTGTTGATACTTTGGTGTTGATCCATGGCTCCTGCTCATGACTAGCAACCTTTATCTGATTTTATTTTCCAGAGAGGCTTCAAGGGCAGTTTCCCATATTGTTGTTTTTTTTTTTTTCTTTTTTTAAATAAACTGTTGCTAATCTGAAACATAAAGCCCCTAGTGTCAATTTTAAGAGCCACATGCTTGATAAGCATGTTTTTTCTATGATACTTAATATGACCTCATTTGGTGCTAATAATGCGAAAAGGAAATATTTTCAATGTCCGTGAAAGCTTAAAATATTATGCACCATTACATTGTAGAATTTTCTGTCTCAGGGTATAATTTCTCAACATTAGACCCACCAGACCATTGTGCTTTATTATTTTCATTACATTTACTCCTTTCTCTGATGGCTTTTTTTTTTTATCACATTTTGGTTCTCAATGTTTTCAAGTTGCCTGGCTTCTAACAACAAAATTATATTTCGTTGTCATGTCCAAAAATGCAACACTACAATCTCTAAACCATGGTCATATGCAGTAAAAAGACACTGTTGTTTAAAACCAATATTGTGAACATCTTTTCAAATCAAGCATAGTTACAGTGCAAAGAAATCAGAGGTCTAGTTGCTCGGCAAAGAACAGGAATCCATCCTTTTGCCCTTGAAGTGGGCAGATTTAAAAATGTTTTGGAAGAAAAAAATGGTTGAGGTGAGCTTGAGAATGAGAGAACAGAATTTAATGGTTGTTTTGCAACTTTATTGTATAAAGTTTTACAAAAACATTAAAAAAGGTTTGCTTGCTTAATGGTCATTGTAGTTTACGTTCTCTGGTTTGTTGGTCTGTTTCTCTAAATATTGGTGTCTTGTGAGCGTGTGTGGCATATTTTCTCTACATGACACAATCATTTAAAAAGCAATGAAATTATCACCATGACTTAAAAATGAGAACTAAGAAAATAAATATAGTTTGTGTAGCACAGTGACACACTGTACATGCGGGAGGTGTTTTTCATACTCTCAAATCCGTAACCACAAAGGTCTCGTGGGTTTTTCCTGTAGCTTAGTCACAGCCAAATGATCTATAAATTAATGCTCTTGGTTTGTCATACATCTCACATTGTTATTTTTGGTTGTTACATGACACTAAGGACATCGGGTTATCTTTATTTTGTGTGCTTACAATGAGGTATATAGTTCTTGTGATATATAGTTCTTTTTCTTTACTACTTTGCTTCTCAGTCTTTAACAATACTTTTCTTGTTTTGTAGGTTTGCTGGTTGGAACCCTTGATGTCGTCTTGGACTCGAGTGCTCGAATGGCACCATATAGGATCCTCTACCAGACTCCTGACTCTTTAGTTTACTCAATCATTGCTCATGGTATGCACATTTTAACCCATTTATCCAAACATAGAGGTAGTTTGTTCAATTAATTCCTTTTCAGGTGACTCACGTTGGTCTGTTTTAGTGATGGAGGTTATTTCAGTCAGGCCGTAGAGACCTCTCTGTGATTTTACTTAATGCACCTCTCTACTTTAAGTCTCCACACAACACATGATGTTCTAACATCATGCACTTTCCCATGGTAGTTGCATGCCAAACATTACATCATGCCCCAGTGGTTTCAAAGGGCAGGATTACAGGAACGTTTTCAGAAATCAATACCCTAATATGATTGGATCAGATTTTTTTTTCTCAGCTAATCACTTGAGGGAGGTTCATTATGATTTCTTGTCATCTGCTGGTGTTAATGTTGGTCTAATCTGCATTAATGAATGCAGATTAGACCGTGTTTAGAATGTGTTTCTCATATCCGTGGCAGCAAATCATGCAAAATAGCAGGTTCACTTCAGACCGATTAAAAGCAGCTGTATAATTTCACACTCTTTGTTGCAGTTTGCCATTCAAATACTGACATACTTGCACTGCTAGTTTTGTCCAAGCAGGAGTCCAGGGATTTTTACTACCACACAAAACCAGGAAATAGAACCCAAAAGGTTGGAACCACTAAATTTGAGGTATTTCACTTTAAAAAAAAGAATAACCCATTTGATATTCACAAATTATTAAAATCAGTTAAATGACTACTTTTTGCCTTGTAAATAATACTGAACAGTATCTATGGAAACATTCTTCACTGGTCTGAAATAAGAGTAGCTATTATAGATCTGCTTAGACTGTAGAGACTAAAAAGAGAATAATTTTTTTCAGGTCCCCAAGCAAATTTTGGTTCTGTTGGTTTACCCATTCACTCTTGTATATGTTGTTACAGTTAACAGCTAAAATCAGTCTATGCCTGATGCTGGATTTGGGTCATGGTAGTTTGCCATCAAAATTCTTTAAAAATTTAAGTCAAAATGTGTGTCAAATTACCATTTTAGATGAAATGTTGTCCTGACCAGTCAAAATAATCGCAATTAGATATTTATATAAAATTGTTCAGCCCTAGTCCCTTTTATAGAATGTTTCCTATACAGTATACTAAGAAAGATTAAAAAGCCATTAGAAGAATAATCACCTCTGTGTCGCAGTTTTCATTTATATACATGTGCAGTAGTAAACTAGAGCATCTTGTGCACATAAATTTAGTCATTCAGTATGAGGCGTGATTGCATATTTGGTATTAGATACTGTAATTCAATTTATAAAGATGGACACTGTTGAAATATGATGATGGTGATAGCATGCATTTAATTCAGTAGTCACCCAGTAAAAGATATTTGTGTTGCCTTTTGAAATGGTGGCTTACTAAAAGACTGGCTCGGCTTTAAAATGGCATTGGCCGCTCTCTTCGACTGTCTCCCTGCTTGCCTCCCTGCTTGCCCCACCCTTCCCAGTTCCTAATTCTGCAACCCAGAAAAAAGCAGAGTGGAACAGTCTGGCAGACGTAGCTAATGCAGTATGTGTGCACTCACTGAAGTGCTGTTTGCAGCACTGTTGAAGGATAATGGCCCACAATGGAAGCCATTATGGCAATGTAATTCTCCTTTGACCGCGAAAAATCAGTTTTAGTTTCATGGTTATGACTGGAACAAACAGGCCATCCTAGTGTTTTTGTTCAAATATAAAACAGACGATATGCATTTCAGTTTAGTCTTTGTTCTTTTGAAGGTCAACGGGGTCAGCCTTACTGCTGAAGAGGATGTTTGTCACATGCTCATATTCTGTCACCCTGACTAATTTATAATTTGTCTGATTGTTAAATGTTGAAAATTGTGAAAAGTCCTTGTCATCATTTCCTACAACACAGGTTGATATACATTTCTTTTATACCTATATTATTTTCTTTGATCTAAATTTTATGTAAATTTCAATGATATCCAATTCACCATCATAGAAGACACAGTGAAACTGAAACCAGTGACTTTTGGGTTATTAACACATAGAATTACTTGAACATGAATAAGTGAATTTTATTTTATATTACCTGAATATTTTTGTCAGGAAGAACTCATTGTTAAAAATGTAAAAAAATAATTTGTGGTGCAATAGTCTGATCATTACATATGAAACATTACACCTCCTTGCTCCTCCTGTGCCCTGACCTGCCCTCCTCCTTCCTTCCTCCTCTGCAGGAACCTCCCGTAAAGAGATCACAGAGCATTGGGAGTGGCTGGAACATAACCTGCTGCAGACGCTCTCCATCTTTGAGAATGAGAATGATATTACTAACTTTGTCAAAGGAAAGGTCCAGGTAACTGCAGCTTTTACTTCAATATGTTGAATACAGGTTCCTATATTTCTGTGTGGAATAACCAAATCACTAGTGATCATTTTCGATGGAAATGGGTTGATAATAATTTGTCACATCCAAATAGCCCTTTTTTTCCCAGGTAGTGGGTGAAAAATGGATAGAATCTGATATATATTGTGCCTTAACTGACTTAAACATCTGCCACAACATCCTTTAACCAGCATTTATAAGATAGTCATATAGTCTAATTCAATTTGAAGAGAGCAGTTATCAGCAATGCAGAGAAGTCCTACTGCCTGTAGCACAGTGAACTGCACAGTGAAATTGCCCTTTACTGGGTGAGGTTTAACCCCATTCAAAAATCCTCCAGTTGTTGACCTTCATCTTTTACAGTTCTCATTTGCTCACTTTTTTTTTCAGTTTACGGTCAGTGCACCTTGTGAACTGAGAACTGACTGGTTTTAATGTCTCGCTGATCAATGTGTTTTTGAATTTGCCAATCCCCGAAGCCATGGAGAATAATTGAAGATCAAAATTAGTAATGCCATTGCAGATGGTTAAGATGAACATCCTATAAAAAGCACTGACACAACATTAAAACAAGTTGGCTGTTTAATGGTTGTGACTGATCTGCTTTGGACCTCTCTGCAGGGCATCATTGCTGAGTACAATAAGAACCATGATGTCAAAGAAGATGACGACACAGACAAGTTCAAGGAGGCCAGCGCCAAGTTTCGCAAGATATTTGGGATGCCTGAAGAAGAGAAGTTGGTCAACTATTACTCCTGCAGTTACTGGAAAGGCAAGGTGCCTCGGCAGGGCTGGCTCTACCTCAGCATCAACCACCTCTGCTTCTACTCCTACTTACTGGGAAAAGAAGGTTGGATATAGATGATTTCTTGTTTTAAAATAGTGTAGTGTTTAGCACTGCAAACTTTTTCTGGGTGAGATACAGGTATGTCATGATTATCACTTTAGGGGTGCAAGATCCAAAGACAACAATAAAGAATCCACAATGATTATGAGGCCATTTGTCTATAACTGCAAGGAACATTTGTCTCACTGTTAATTGCACCGCGTGACCTTACTATGTACAGTGCCTTGAGATAATGTATGTTGTGATTTGGTGCTGAATTGAATTGAATGACTGTCCTATAGGTCGTTTGACAGGCTTCAAACTTGGCAGGTGACTTTCCAATGGCACCAGTATGCGCAGTGCCGACTTTGACGTTGTTTGGATAAGAAGTGCAAGAGATATCGGTAGAAATCAGTAGAAATCAGTAAAATCGTTGCTTCCACCACATGTTTCACGCAGCGAAGTACCATCTACATTGACAGTATTTTAGACATTAGGGGACATTCACATACTGCATCTCTTGTGCTCGCAAATATGTTGTTTTCAGTGAAGATGCATGTCAGACCTGTGCACAAATGAGAGAGTGAACAGCCCTTGCAGTGATTTATATTATCCTCATTGTATACTACTAATGGACCTTATTAATGCACCACTCTTAATGTCTTTCTTACTACAAGTCAAACTGGTGGTGCGCTGGGCTGACATGACCCAGCTAGAGAAGAGTGCCACCCTCCTGCTGCCTGATGCGATCAAAGTGAGCACCCGCACCAACGAGCATGTCTTCTCTGTCTTCCTCAACATCAATGAGACATTCAAGCTGGCAGAGCAGCTAGCCAACATCGCCATGCGTCAGCTCCTGGACAACAAAGGCTTCGAACAGGACCGCTCGCTGCCTAAGCTCAAGAAGAAGTCACCCAAGAAGGTGTCGGCACTCAAGAGGTGAGAAAGAGCTGATGCAGGGCAGGAGCACTTATTTTGCATCAATAATTGAAGTTTAATGTGTTATGCTTGGCAAAGTGTTTGGTTATCCACATTCTTCGGGACAGCTGGGGAAAGTGCTCTAAGTTGCATAAAACCCATGGATGGGGAAATGGAGGATGCTGTGTTTTGAACTGTATTAGGTCTCTGTGACCTTAAAGTGGCCCCAGGGTTTATTTGGTTTCACTGCAGCATTTTATTATATCAGTCTATTTGCTGCTGTAGGGAGGTTGTTCTTGTAAAACACAACAGATCCATTCATTACAGTTTCTCTGGGCAATATGTTTGTGATAATTCATCATTATTTGCAGAAATTTCAGCCAAACCAAACTTCTGCATAAAGTATTTACGAACATCATCTGAGTATAATACACTCTGTGTATTTTAGGGACCTTGATGCCCGAGCTAAGAGTGAGCGTTACCGGGCTCTATTCCGTCTGCCCAAAGATGAAAAACTGGATGGACATACAGACTGCACCCTGTGGACTCCCTTTAATAAGATGCACATCCTGGGACAGATGTTTGTCTCCACCAACTACATCTGCTTCACGAGCAAGGAAGAGACACTGTGTAGCCTCATCATCCCTCTGCGTGAGGTCAGTCGGTCTGTCTAAAAAAAGTTGTTCTCTTACTATAATTTTTCAAAATGAGACATTTGGGGAGAAGAATTTTACTAGCAGCGCTGCTGTCAAAACAGCAGCCACTCACTGTTTGCTGTTTGTGTGTTTATGGTTGTCTGATCAGAGGTCACTGCTCATCTGCTCCATTAAAAGATATTCATTGCTTGGTTTTTCCTCAAAGCTCCTCAAGTTATAATTATTTTTTTCATTCATAAATCTTAAATCTTGAAGAAAGCTTTCTATTTTATTTTACCATTAAAACTTTAATTTGGTACCAGTCATTGGTTACGACACATTTAACCGAACCGCTAAACCACTTAAACCAGTGTGTATGGGCGTCTAGTAATGGTGATCCAGGTGGAAGTATTGAAATTATACATATTGTAATAAAATCAACATACCTTCTGCCACTCTCTAGTCAAACACCAGCTACTGCATTCAGACAAATATGGTCTCCTTGGTTACGGTTACTGATCATTTATGATTTCAGGGTGGCTAAGAATATTGATATGTGAATATTTCTTCTTCCAGGTGACCATTGTGGAGAAAGCAGACAGTTCTAACGTGCTCCCCAGTCCACTCTCCATCAGTACCAAGAATCGCATGACCTTTCTGTTTGCAAACCTCAAGGACAGAGACTTCCTTGTGCAGAGAATCTCAGACTTTCTGCAGCAGACCACCTCCAAGATCTGCCTGGAGAGGGAACTCACTGGCAGCCTCAACAGCTCTGACGATGAGGTAGGAAATAGCCAAAGATAGAAGGGCAATTATCCAGAGTTTCCGCTCCTAAATGTTATTCGTGTGATTACATAAAAGGTCTGGAAAACAACACGATGGCATGTGTCTGCTGCAGGTTTACTCACAGCAAGGATCCCTGCTCTCCAGCAGTCCACAGCACAGTTTGGGTTCAGAGGGTGAGCGAACATTTAACCTCAACGACAGCAGCGTCCCGACAGCCTCACAAGCTCTAATGACCATGTACCGCCGTCGATCGCCTGAGGAGTTCAACCCAAAGCTGGTGAGTGCAGTTACACAAACACACCGCATACCCTTAAGTTGAATAGAAATTACACAGCGCAACATGTTTTTCCTCTAAGGCTTATGGCTTAAGGCTCTAAGTGTTTAATTTAATCCCTATGTGTTGTATTTTTTCATTTAATGGAAGTTTGGCCCTTTATTTTAGAGTATGACATTGTTCATGTTTTGTCTAGTTTGTAAGATATCATTCTATTCAAATGAAATATGCTGGATGAGAGTGGATATATCCCAGACTGCTGGTAATAGCAGAACAGATTTTTTTTTTTTTTTTTTTAAAAAGGTTACACTGATTGTACTCGAGCTACAGTGTCTCATGAAAGTATTTCCCCTTCTTTTCTCAGGCGAAAGAGTTCATGAAGGAACAATCATGGAAGAACCACTTTTTTGAGTATGGGCAGGGAGTGTGTATGTACCGCACTGAGAAAACAAAGGAACTGGTCCTCAAGGGGATTCCTGAGAGCATGAGAGGGGAACTCTGGCTGCTTTTTTCTGGTGAGAAATTAAACAAGGACTCAGCCCACTGTGAGCAAACTCTGCCGAAACGGACTCATTTTTCAGCTGGACCTGATGAGACCACACCCTGCAGACTATATGCTTACATTTGATCACAGCACATATTATTTTATTCTATTTATCTGCAGACATCCTCGTGCATCACCAGTCATTGTAAGACATTATTTACATTCATTTGCAATTGAGGCTGAAAGCAAAGAAAATAACATCCTTTTTGGCTTGCAAAGGCCTCTGTAGTCCCTGCTTGGGAAATGGGATGGAAAAGCAGAGGAGCCCATTGTTTGTTACCGTCTGCAGTCTCACCATTAGATATCACAAATTCTTACACACTGGACCTTCCAGTGTTCCATTTAGATTATTTAAGAATGAATTTGTCTGTCAAATACTTAAGCCAAGGTGTTGCAACATAGGCAAGATTTTTAAATCCCTGGTCTTAGATTCATTTCATTTTAATTTGAATTGGATTTTATACTCCTGTAGTTCTATAGTACTACTGGACTATACATCCTTGTCAATCATGTCAACTTGTATATTTTATATATTGCTTGAGAAAACAATCAAAAATGAATTACTGTCCATTGACAAAGTACTTATACTTATTAGCTGAATTAAAAGGATAGCATTATATAATTCTAGGAACATTTTCAAGTTTACAATTATTCCAATGTTTTATGCTCTGAGAAAAAAGTGACTTGCACTAACGGAAAAAAGTTGTGCTGACATGACTTGACAAACGTATTTTGATTATCCAGTACAAATGGGATTTGGTTAAAGCAAAGAAACTGAACAGAAAGCTGAATGTTTTGAGTGTGTCTGTACTCGGAACATCTCTAGCATGATCTCCTTGAAATGTGGTCTGATTGGCTCTCGTAACTAAGAGCTGTTTTTCTTAAGACAGATGTTAATGCCTAAAGTCGGAAGAAGGCCTCTGTAGCAGTTGTGTTGAGTGTTGTGTTGACAGGCCCAGTCATGTTACATAGCAACAGTTTTGCTCACTCTGATTGTCATAAATGCGTCATAATGAACCTAGTCACCTCAGCACGTGCTTTCAGAAAAGGGTTTTTGTCACACCAATCTCCAAAAATTAACATATTTACAGAGCTTATTTGAAACATTCAGTTGTTGCCTGTCAGTGTCTAATTTTAGAGCAAAGGCTGTTAGAGCTAGTTTGGTGAGAGTCTGTACTGGGGCTTGTTCCAAATCATCTTCACCAGAGCTCAGCAAAACCTGAAATGCCTTTTCAAATCTGGGACATACACTAATTAAATGTGCCCTCTTTCTGTGCTGTGCTCATAACTTGCTAAACCTGTATATGTTTACTTAGGAAGTGACAAAAATAAATAGGGAAATGGCAGATGATGGTAACAAGTACGAAATTTGTAAAATGATAAAATAGGAACTTAACTAAAATCAGCAAGTGTGGATTTGAAAGTAGAAAACAAACTCTGAAACTTCCTGATGTGGAGTTAAAGCATTTGGACTGATGAGGAACTTTATTTGTTTTCTATAGGTGCAATCAACGAGATGGCCACTCACCCGGGATACTACGAAGACCTGGTGGAGAAGTCAATGGGCAAATACAACCTGGCAACAGAGGAGATTGAGAGAGACCTGCACCGCTCTCTGCCGGAGCATCCGGCCTTTCAGAACGAGATGGGCATTGCTGCCCTCCGCAGAGTCCTCACCGCCTACGCTTTCAGAAACCCCAATATTGGATACTGCCAGGTACACACACTCTTCCTTGTGTTTTCCGTGTGAAGTGGCAGGAACCTGGCAGTGCTTGACATACTTATGTTTCCTTTTCCTCAAATCCACAGGCCATGAATATTGTGACATCTGTGCTGCTGCTCTACGCCAAAGAGGAGGAGGCATTTTGGCTGCTTGTAGCACTCTGTGAAAGAATGCTGCCCGATTACTACAACACTAGGGTTGTAGGTCAGTATGTGCTTTTGTTCTATGTTCCTTGTGTGTGTGTGTGTGTGTGTACGTTCTTGTACTTGCTGCAGAGTGGGGACCAAAAGCATATAAACCCTACAAAGTGAGGACATTTTGACAAAGTGAGGACATTTTGGCTGGTCCTGACTTTTTTTCATCCCTTAAAAGGGCATTTTCAGGGTTAAGACTTTTAGGGTTAGGGTTAGAATTGGGTTTAGGTTAGGGTTAGGCATCTAGTTGTGATGGTTAAGGTTAGGGTAAGCGGCTAGGGAATGCATTATGTCTATGAGGGTCCTCACTCTGATAGAAGCGTAAACGTGTGTGTGTGTGTGTGTGTAGTTTCAATGCTGCCTTCATGATTTGTGTTGTGAAAATGAAGATTTTATATGTGTAACTGACTTAATAAATGAGAACAAAGACACATTTCCTTATTTAGCATCCTGTTATTTTTTTCCCCCAGGAGCTCTTGTTGATCAAGGTGTGTTTGAGGAACTCGCTCGGGAGTACGTTCCACAGCTATACGACTGCATGCAGGACCTCGGGGTCATCTCCACAATCTCTCTCTCTTGGTTCCTCACTCTCTTCCTGTCTGTCATGCCGTTTGAGAGTGCAGTGGTGGTGGTGGACTGCTTTTTCTATGACGGCATTAAGGTCATCTTTCAGCTGGCGCTCTCTGTGCTGCACGCCAACATCCACCAGCTGCTTTGCTGCAAGGATGACGGCGAGGCCATGACTGTACTAGGCAGGTAAGTACACACCAGGTTTTTATATTTCAGGGTGACGATACATACAGTATGCATTTTCTTCACTCTTTACTTTATCCATTCAGTCTCATTCATTAGTAATCATAGCACCAATGAAATTATAAAAACAAGTAGTAAGTAAGTGCTTCACAGAGACAATAAAACATAAAATATACACAAAGATGTGCCCAAACTAATTGTCTTGATCTCTTGAAGGATTACATACTTTCCATATCTGTCATTTGGAAATGTGTCTCTAAATCAGCAGTGCAGGGGCCAGAATCATTTATTTTAACTTACTGCTCAGTAATTTTGGTACCACTTAACAGAATCTCCTCTGTTTGTATACTGTAGGTACTTGGACAGTGTGACCAATAAGGACAGTACTTTACCTCCCATCCCCCATCTGCACTCTTTACTAACGGACAATGGAGAACCACATCCTGAGGTCGACATCTTCAAGCTGGTTCGCAGCTCCTACGAGGTATTTCACCTCAGGACATTTGTGTTTGGTTTTTTGACAGAATGCATATGACACAGAACGCATATGACACAGAACGAATATGACACAGAATGCATATGACACAGAATGCATATGACACAGAATGCATATGACACAGAATGCATATGACACAGAATGCATATGACACAGAACGCATATGACACAGAATGCATATCAGTCTTGAGTCTTGATTTATGTTATTCTCCATGATAAATTGAAGTAACAGCTTTGAATTGCAGTGCATTTTTCAGATTAAATTCATTTAACTTTTGTCACAGCAATGAAGCAGTCCTTACTGTTTGTGTCAGTCATAGTAGAGTTAGTTTGACCTTTACTTCTCCTCCTCTGTCAGAAATTTGGCTCGATCCGGGCAGATGTGATTGAACAGATGCGTTTCAAACAGAGGCTTAAGGTCATTCAAACCATAGAGGACACAACAAAACGCAACGTGGTAAGGACATATGAATGTTGGACTTAAGTAAATGTGTAAGAAACTGTTCATATACAGTGTGTTTTTCCAACTCTGTTGACTTAAGAGCTTCTGCTGAACCCTGTTGTCTAAATAGCTTATTATAAAATAGACGATATAACACTCTTTAATCTTTGCAGGTCAAATTAGATTTGAACTTAGAAGAAAGAACCACATTCAGGTCATGCTCAGCTACTCAACTCGCCCTTAACTTTAAACCTCATTCTCTGTTCTATTTTTACTTTATGTGATTATGTTTCAGGTCAGAACCATTGTAACAGAGACTGCTTTCAGTATTGATGAGTTGGAGGAACTTTACGTGCTATTTAAGGTAAGTAAAAGCTCCCACTTTCATGATGTAGGTCTAACTGAATCTTTTCCTGCTGTCACTGTGTTGAACCAAACAGCCAAACAAACAGTTATTCTTGTTGTTCTTTTATGCATTGAGATTTTAGCTTATGCCTAAAGACAAATAAGTAGCCCAGTAACCTCAGGATTGACATTAATCTGTAGCTGTTTTCTTTCTGCGTTGTCTCTGCTTTTGCTGACATTCTGTATCAACACACTTTTAGGAGTAATTTGCCAGTGACAACTTTGTACATGGTTGTTTCCAACAATTCTTTTGATCCAAATGTGTCAGAAAACAGCGTGTGATAGCCTCAGTTCTCAGTTTTCACCCTCTGTGCCTCTCTACAGGCGGAGCACTTGACCAGCTGTTACTGGGGCGGCAGCAGCAACCCCACAGAGCGCCATGACCCCAGCCTGCCCTACCTGGAGCAGTACCGCATAGACGTGGAGCAATTTAAGGGCCTGTTCAACCTGCTGTTTCCCTGGGCCAACGGCGCCCATTCTGACCCCCTGGCTGTGCACTTCTTCCGTCTCCTTGACGAAAATGGAGATGCACTCATCAATTTCAGGGAGTTCATCAATGGCTTGGGTGAGAAGGATTTTTCAGTAATTTAGAGATGAAGTTCTATCTCTCCTACTAAACTGTTTCAGAAAGAATTCATCCCTAAAGCTTGTGATTGTATTGTAGGTGTTTTGTGTCATGGAGACCTCACAGAAAAGCTGAAGCTTCTCTACAAGATGCACGTTTTACCTGGTGAGTTTTCATCAGTGCAGTGCAGTGATCTTGTAAAATATTGTTGCGTTCACTTCACCGTGGAAATCAAATATTTTTTATTTGTATAGCTCCACATCTTACCCAGATATTATTTATTTCACGGTTCGGTACAGTTGATTGACTTTCTCATGTCTCCCTTTGTCAGCATTTGTTGATGACATGAAAATGTGAATTAAAACTATTATAAAATATGAACCGTATTTTATATTCAAAGCTTGTGTTTCCCATGTTTTTAGTCACACTCATCTTTAAATAATAGCAGTACAAAGTAACTAGCGTTGATGTTCTCCAACTATTAGGTGACTCTTCCTTTCTCTCAGAAATTACTCGTGAACAGGAGGAGCCCGACTCTGCCTTTGAAGCCACTCAGTACTTCTTTGAAGACATCACTCCGGACATGACAGTCGGTAAGAACCTGAGATGGACTTTTTCCTATGGAGATCAAACTTGTTTTGAAATCCTATCAAGTTCATATAAGTACATCAGAGTTATTCAGTAAAATTATCTTATACAGGGCTATAACAATTAATCCATTCACTAAATTAACTATTTTGATAATCCATTTGATTGGTTACAGTTTTTTAGTAGTTTTTTAGCAATAAAAAAACAAGTTCTGACTGTTCAGCTCTTTACATTTTTAAAAATTTCTTTGCTCCATATCACAAGGAAATCTTTAAAACAGAATTATTTTGGTTTGTGAACAAAACAAGACATTTAAGGACATCATCATTTCAATGTTTCGGAAGCACTGATCAAGATTTTTCAACATTTTGTGGACCGGACAAGTACTCGACTACTCGAGAAAATAATCGTCAGATTAATCAATTCTGAAAATAATAGTCAGGAACAGGCCTCGGTAATATTACAGCTTCTCATCATGGTGTCATTTAATACAACATTTTAAGAAAACATCTAGATTGCATATTAATTCATAAAAATGGGGGAATTTTTTTAGACACAAGTAGTTTAAACAGCTTTTGATCTAGTTTTTCTCATTACAATACATACACTTACATGGACAAATAAAAAACAAATAAAGTTGGTTAATGCGGGAGGAATTATTTTAAGATATTTTTCAGATAATTTATGCCATAACAAACAAGTGAAATACTGTTTGAAGGGCAGGGAAAATACATGCAGATAAGTAAGTAATGAAAGATGGAATAAACGATAAAATTGCAGTAAAAGAGATGAATAAAAACATAAGTGTAGGTATTCAATATTAAATAAAAATATGGTATGCAGACTTGGTATGAAATTCTAAAATGAAATATGTTCATTTTACAGTGAAGGCTGTATGTAAGCACGCTGTTACACACGCTGCGTTGTGTTGAGTGAAAGAAGCCAGGGCCAGATCACAAACTCATTTGGAGGGCAACCTGTTTAATTTCTGACAGACAGAGCCTAAAACAACCATAAAAACACCAGTCTGACACATATGGAAGCCCTAAGGAAATGGAAACATAAGTTCACATATGGCAAGAAAACATCAGATCTACAAATAAGAAAGCACATGACAGATGGAGAAGCCAACTCTTCTCTGGTGTGTCACAGCAGAAAGGGAAGCGGTAAGCGGCACAGTCTTGTACACAAAACAAAACAAATCAATAGGGAACATACAACTGAAAACCAAAGTTCCGCATGTCTGTCAGGTAAAACAATAGACAGCCAAAATAAATCTTGTGGAATTATATATATTAACACATATTACAAAGCACTGTAACATGTATGTTGTGTTAGTACATTGCACAATGGGCTGTTTTATGGCGTCATGTTATTTTTGCAGTGAAGACTTAATTAGTTAATAATTACATAGGCTAACCACAGTTTTATTATTGAGGTCATCCTCAGAAGTGGAGCAGCACAATCGGATTTCACACCACAGCTATGGCATGTTTGAGGGAAGAGAAAAGGCTCAGTGTCTTCACTCATTTAACTCACTCCCTGGGAGGAGCAGTGCACAAATAAATAAATTAATTAATGAACGAAGTTCATTCACTTGCCATAACGTTTCTTGCCAAACAAACAAGAGGCTAATATGAAACCAGCAAAGTAATCGGGCTTCACATACCACTCTGCTGATAAATTCAGAGCTTACAAAGGCAACCACCACAAGCTAAAGAGAGGTCATCTTCTTTTCTTTAATTACTCAAACATAGTGTCTTTTTTTCCCATAAACTTCAGAGTTAATTACAGTTGTCCTACAGTTTGGGATGTTGGAAGGAGGAGAAAAAGAGGTTACTTGTACAATGTTGTCAATAGTTTAAAATGTCCTGCCATGCAGTGAGCCAATCCAGGAGTACAAATCTGAAGAAACAAACAAATCACAGGGCTACACCTGTTTTAACACATGTTATGGCCCCAGGCTCGTGGGTTCCTTTTTCCTTGTATGTATGAGTCTGCACGTGAGTGTGTGATGGGTTGCAGGTGTGCATGTTTGATTGAGTGACATGTGTGTGAGTGTCCAGGTGGATCCTGAGAGCTGATTGGTCCTGCACAGGAGGTTCCAGTATAAAAGGCCTGATTGTCTCAGCTGCAGTGAACTTCCTTTGAACCACTTTCGGTCAGACTGCCAGTAGACATTTTGTACTTGTTCTTAATAAACTTTGATTAGTGTGTTATGTAGTGTGTCTCCACACTCTTGTTAAGATCAGGTTTTCCCCTAGGCCTGTTTGTAACAACACATGCACTAATGGGAGAGAGATGTGACATTTTTAAGAACACAAATGTGCTTAAAATGACCAAGAATCATACTTTTCTAATTTTCCTGTCAGAGTGTTCCAATGCTCTATACTGTTGTTTACCACTGTCATTGGTTGTGGTGTTTTTCTCTGCTGTTGTGTTTAAGGACTTAAGATTGTCATCGTTGAAATTTACCTGTGATAAATGCATTTGTTAGTTTGTTTTTGAGTTTATGTGGATCATAACCACAAAATGTGATCAGCAGGGAGGAAAAAGAGCAGCCGTGTTACCTTGAAACTGCAGATATGTATGTACGTAAATGCATCTAATGTAGAGAGGCGTGCGAGGACATTTTGTTGACCTGTAGTGCCATGTATAAACGTATCTTGTTACTGATTCAGGTTCTTAAATTTGGTATCAGAGTGTTAATGTTCATCTTAATCACAATGAACCCGTGATGGATACCGTGTTACACCGCATTGTACAGTATGTGTACATAAGCGGATCAGCTCGGTGCTAAATGTTCAGTCCAACACCTTGAATGTAGTGTCTTTTTTACAGAAAATGTACATGTGACTTGAACAAATGTTGATCATGGTCATCCTCCCTCTTTCCTCAGGCCATGACTCAAAGTGCAGAAGCGAGAAGGATGATGGTTTTGTCAGAGTCACATTTAAGACCGAAAAGGGTAAGAAGCCATAATGTGTAGCCTTATTGCAATATTATCCTGTCGACCAAAGTGAGGAGATGCTTGTTATTATTAAATCATCAAATTATTGATATGTGAAACGACATAATTTATCATCATTTTAAAAAAAAAAACATAATTTCTACTAGGATGCATTAAAAAAAGCATCAGGGTTTATACAGTAAACAACTTTCTTTTAAGAACAAAATCAGTCCAATTTTTATAATTTGCCATTAAGCAGGAAAAAATATGAATGATGTTAATGTTTAATGAGTTTTGTTTTCATATTCAAACATATTTAAGTTGGTGACAAAAATAAATGAGACTGTTTTTCTTTTTACAGTCAAGAAATTGAACACTCCCGATTACCACCATTACCTGAAACTGTGGAACCAGGAGAGCAAGTCTAAACTAGAAAACACAAAACACCTCCCCAAGCTGAATCAGGTGAATTTCCCACCTCTTTACTCATGTGTCTGTTTGTGTTTTTTTTTTTAAATGACAAAATCAGTTCACAGTAGTTTAGTGTAACTGACCTGATGTCTGTTTCCTTCAGAGTCAGTTCATAGAACTTTGCAAGACCCTGTACTGCATGTTCAGTGAGGACGTTGCGGAGCAGGAGCTCTATCATGCCACAGCCACAGTCACCAGTTTGCTGCTGGAAATGGGAGAAGTGGGAAAGCTCTTCTCTTCCTCTTCTTCTGGTAGAAAGGACCACAACATGGAGGGTAAATTGGAGCCAAGCAAGTATACAAAGGAGACCACAGCTCCCAAAACCAGTCAGGAGGCTGGACTTGGTGGCATGTTTCAACAGAACGAGCAGGGAGACGCTTTTGGCCATTCAAGGCCGTGTGAGGAGAGAAAAGGGGATGAAGAGGGCGAGCAGCTGCCACCTATGCAAGACATCAAGCTGGAGGACTCGTCTCCCAAAGACACAGGCACGTCTTCTGCTATGCTCATCTCTGATGATGAAACCAAAGATGACTCTTCCATGTCATCTTACTCTGTGCTGAGTACAGGCTCCAACGAGCTGGATGAAAAGCTGCAGTGTGAGGACATCGCAGAAGACACGGTGCTGGTACGCAGCGACTCTGGAACCAACGGTGAGAGAAGTAACCGGCCTTGTGGCGGCAGCCCCCTCACCAGAGGGCTGGCTCACAGCACGAGCATAGACAAAGACTGGGCCATTACGTTTGAGCAGTTCTTGGCCTCCGTGCTCACCGAGCAGGCCCTCGTACATTACTTTGAGAAGCCGGTGGATGTGGCATCTCGCATCACTAATGCCAAGAATGTGCATAAAATCAGGCGCCCCCTGCTGTCCACTAGTGACTATGAGATCTCACTATCTGGCTGAAGTGTCAGAGGAGATCTCGCACAGACTTTCTAAAAGGGAGGCACGATTAATCAGCCGGTGATGTAAAAGTGTCACAGTGAAGGTAAACGGAAAATGTATGTAAAGGATGGTTGAATGAAAATGACCAAAAACTGCTTTTAGCAATGTATTTTACCAGATGTGAAAGACTTTTATGATGACAGTCACTAGATTCTGATCAGCTATGAGGGAACAGGACATTAATATTTATGGTTTGCTCCAATTAAATCTGTGTGTACATGTAGTAGCTGTACTTTATAAGACATTACACATAGGTGTGAATATTGTAATCTGCTGTACTCTTAGGCTGTGTAGATGTAAAAGTCAACGGATACAGTCCAGTTCCAAACTGGGATAATGATGGTCTACAATATGTACGATCACCTAACATTATATACTGTATGTCATGATTTTATTTGCTGCTAATCCACACTCTTTTTTTTTGTTTGTTTGTTTGTTTCTCAAAAGATAATATGACAAAACCAAGCTGTGAAAATTCAATGTGAGTGAATTTTCATAAGTTATTGTGTAAACTCTATGTAGGTCAACATCATTTAAATGCAGTTGGGTCACTTTAGTAGAAACTATGCTCTTTGTCACACATGTACTTGGGTTTTCACATCCCAGAACATCCCCCAGTTTATATCCCTAAATAGTTATTAAAAGCTCTAAAACAGACACAATGATTCAGTCACAGTTTGTTAGAAATGTCTTGATGGTTCGGGAAATCAAAGTGAGGTGAATGCTCTATTTAAGTAAGACTATGCCGCGAAAATGATGTTGAATGAAGAGTCTGCACTTCTTTATGTTTACAATAATGTGATCCACTAATGTATGTGCTCGCCTTTTTACCTCGCAACTGTCGCCTGCACTCTCAACTGAAATGTTGCCATTTTACACTTCTTTAAAAATGTTTTAAATTTTTTTGTCTATAATTTTTTTTAGTTATCTTAGTTTTCTGTTGATGTATGTAAATTGTTTTTATTTTAAATTGCCAGTTTGTTTGTTTTTTTTTAACTCTTGATTTTGATGCTTTGTGTATCACTCCATCTAAATAAATTTACAGATTGATTGTCTCAATGTTGCACATTGTGTTGACCCAAGTCCTTTTAAAAATACCAGCTCACTATAAACAAGGACAAGGTATGTTAAACAAGGTATGTTACTGCCTTCTGGTTGAAGATCATTTAGGCTACTTATAAAAATAATATTAAATTTATGATTTGTTCTTTTTCACTTTGTTTAAATCAAACACTTTGATTAGCACTTTTAGGGGGTTGAACTGTTTAAGATTGAAGATTTCTATGCTACTTACTTGAATCAGTGATGAAACATAACTCCCTAAAAGTCCATGTACTTAAGGACACATTTTTGTACTTATATACTTTTATACATATACAGTATGCAACTGATACTCAGAGGGAAATGCACCTTTTCCACTAAATATCTTTAACATGTTAAACCTGTAGTTACACAACAGACTAAGATTCAGTTTACAAAACAATAAGTTCATTGAAATATAATAAAAGCAAAAATTGACATTTTTGCTGCATTAGAAGTTTAACTTTTGATATTTTAAAAACATTTTGCTTATCCAGCAATACGCACTTATTTTTCAAGTGTTAGTATTACTACTTAAGTGACACAGCTAAATCTATACAGTAGGTCTTCATGTTGTAAAACCTATTGAAACACAGTCCGGACACAAATGTAAGTGCTTTATTTTAACATAATTTTTTAAATTTTATATAAAAGAAAATTCTTTGATGGAGACTACTGTGTTGCTCTTTATTCAACTGAGGGGGGAAAAGTAATTTAACCTAAAGCAGACAACAGTATTTGAGCACTTAATGACTGTGAGGACAGCAGCATGGACCTTTGACACTTACAGGATGTCTGCGTCTCTCACTGTCTCTGTGGATAAATCCCACTGGGGTTGTGGCTCAGGTCGACCAATCACAGCTCAGTGAGCTCAATCATAACTGAACTCGCAGCAAATGAGAGGCAGCTCCTTCAGACACATGTAAGACTAGCAATAATTAATCAGTCGGGAAGAATGTGAGGTTTAATGTCACACTGACCATATCTTATATTGTAGGTAACACCCTCTCATATATATATATATATATATATATATATATATATATTCACTTTTTTCCTCTTCCAAAGATATAAACTTCCCGCAATCCCCACAACATTTGAGGTAGGAGTTAGGACAGGCTATTATGAAACAGGAACTGCTGCTGCCAAACTGCTGGGAGGCCAACAAACAATATGTGATGCAAAGTTCTTATTTACCCCACGATGACCTTTGTTCACCACTTGACGTCACATCTCTCCAACCTTTCTGCCCCCAAAGCTCTTTAGATCTGTGTCCACTTCAATAAACATGTGACCGTTGATTAGAAACCATAAAGGATATTATAGATATACAGTATGGACACATGGGCACAGCATTGCTGAACAGCCAATAGGCTCTAAACACTTCCCTTGTTGTTTACACAGCCGCTCTGTGATTGGCTCAGAGCAGAGACAAGCCTCCAGTGAACCCGACTGATTATGTTTTATTATGACTGTGCAAGCGCTTGGCCTAGTGCAGTAATTAATTGATGGTCAGAAGCAGACACCGGGAAAGAAGGGGTGGGGGGTAGTTCTCTAAATTATACTTAATTTTCTAAAGCCTAGTGTAAAAATCTATGTAAGCATGTTTGATCATGTTGGAAAGGAAAAAAAAAAATAATAATTTTTAGGAATATTAATGAAAGTTTAAGTCAATATGCGACTGTCTAGATGAAAACATTTAGATGTATTGTCAGAAAATAGGGAAAGTACAATGGTTGTTTTTCAGAAAAGTGCCTGAGCTGTGATGTAATTTGAACATTGACTTTTCTGACAGCCACTGGACTTTGATTTGACCTGAGTGCACAGGAGAAGACAGTAACGCCTCTCGGTGGATGTCATAAACAAAGCCAGCTAGAAAATGCATAAATACAGAGCAAAAGATGTCTCTTTCTCTTTGATGGAGTAAGGCCCCTTATGGATTATAAACCAGCAAGGATCAAAAGGAAACTTGAAACAATGTAAGTATTTTCAAACTATGACAATAGGCTCGTAAAAGATTTCAGAATTACCTGGCATTTCAGGTTAAAAGATAAAATGATTTGATGACGCATGTGTGTCTCTGTGCATCATCATCATCAGCAGCAGCAGCAGCAGCAGCAGCAGCAGCAGGAAACATGGTAGGACTGAAGCCCTCAGATGTTCCTCCTCCTCTGGGGGTGAAGATGGCGAGTGCGGGAGCAGCAGCCTGCATAGCAGACATTGTCACATTTCCTCTGGACACAGCTAAAGTCAGACTACAGGTATCTATTTTAGTCTCGCTGCCAAAGAAAAGAAAAATAACCCATTCACATCACATCTGCACAATCTTCATATTCACTGAAGTCTATTTGAATTTTTGTTGGATTATGAGCCACTTTGCTTTTTATATACTTTTGGAACACAGTGTGATGTTAGTATCGACTGGCCAGCTTGATTCTCATCTTTGTCCCTTTTATATCACTGACCTGTATAGCTACACATTGGTAGCACAGGTGAGTCTGAGGTTTTCTACCTCCGCTCTGCAAAGTCACTTTTAGCCTTGAGTATAATCTGTGACCCCAGATTCAGGGAGAGAAGAGAGCAGTGCCAGGCATCCGTTACAGAGGCGTGTTTGGGACCATCAGCACCATGATCCGAACAGAAGGACCCAAGTCCTTGTACAATGGGCTGGTGGCGGGATTGCAGAGGCAACTGTGCTTCGCTTCCATCAGAATCGGCCTCTACGACAATGTCAAAAATTTCTACACTGGTGGAAAAGACAGTAAGTGAAAACAGTGGAAATGACTTTTCTTTAATGTACTGTGTGAATCTGTACAGCAGATACTGTCTGTGTCCATGACAAATTTCATTCAAGGCAATAAAGTTTATCTTATCTTAAAAGAGAAAAACATTCTAAAATGTGAAACCTAAATGAACTCCTCCTCCAGATGTGCAATATCTGTTGTTTGTACTGTGAAGTCAGAAGCAGCAGCAGCAGCAGGATTCCAATATTGAATGATAAAGATACCTAAAAGTAAACTAAATCAGTAAACAATGTGTTAAATCAAGTGTGCTAAGGGTTTCAGGCAGTGTTTAGAGACCTAAGGGCATTGATGGTGGGTGGGTTATTTTGAGGTATTTTTCCCCCCACAACCTCACAGTTTTACCACAGTAAAAGCATCAGTATCACAATTAAAAATATTGCCAACAGGTGAAGGTCAAGGTATTTGACCTTCACAACTTTATATATGTTTGGGTAGTTAAATTAATATCTAATATTCCTAATATGTTCTAGAAGATAATAATGCAAAAATTGGTATGTGTACAAACCTGTCTTTAAATGTCTGAAATGTTGTGGTGTAAACAAGACATACAATAAAATTCAAGTGCAAGTACATAAATATTACCAAATTACAGTATACTTAGATGTACTCGGATATGACCGACTAATGCTTGATCTTGTCTATTCCTATCCAGACCCGGGTGTGCTAGTTCGTATCCTGGCTGGCTGCACCACAGGTGCTATGGCAGTGAGCTTTGCACAACCCACTGATGTAGTCAAGGTTCGATTTCAAGCCCAGATGAACCTGGAAGGAGTGGCTCGTCGTTACAATGGCACCATGCAGGCCTACAGACACATCTTCCAGACCGAAGGCTTACGTGGTCTCTGGAAAGGTGCCATTTTCATTTCATCCATCAGAAAAATAAGACACTGATGGGTGACAGAATGAGGGACCCAGTGTTAATTCTGTTGTCTTCTTCAGGCACTTTACCCAACATCACAAGAAACGCACTGGTCAACTGCACAGAGCTGGTCACGTATGACTTAATCAAGGAGGCTATCCTTAAACATAACCTGATGTCAGGTGAGAAAGACTGTCTATACATGTGTGTCTGAGCTGTAACACACACACACAACTATCCCAGGGAGACAGCTGATTGGTCAGAAATCCACACACCCTCTCACCTTTTCACCTCATCCACAGCTGATAACAACACACACTGGTACAGAACACGGTGGTTGTTTTCCTTCCAATGCAGTAAACATGTTAGTTTATATATTTGTATCTATAATTTAATATGACCCTTTTCACATTACATAGATAAACTAATTGAAAATGTTTGTTCTCATAAACTAGAAAACTTTTTTTTCTTTGACAGCCTGTTTCACACATTTAATATTCAGTAAATTATTTTCAATGAAAATGTTAATAACTGGACATTAAATGTAGAGTAGATTGACAGAATTGTTCAATAACTGGATACTGGTTAAACAATTTCTATATTATTTGTTATCAGTAAGCAGTTTTATTTGATCAGATGGAGGAGACAAAATAAAATCTGGCAAATATATGGGTAAAAAAAAAAACAGCATCAGAAGAGGATTAGTACCAAAATAAAAAAAATGGAGACAAAAAAACAACCTAATTTCTGAGATTAAATTCAGAATCCACTGAACTGAACCCATTTCTGTTGACTTCTAGTTTTTATACGACTCTGCTTGAAACAAAGGCCTCCAGTTGCATTAATTTTCACTTCTCTCTCTCTTCCCAAAGACAATCTTCCTTGTCACTTTGTATCAGCGTTTGGCGCCGGCTTCGTTACAACAGTGATTGCTTCCCCAGTGGATGTGGTGAAGACCAGGTACATGAACTCACCACCAGGCCAGTACAAGAGTGCCATCAACTGCGCCTGGACCATGATGACTAAAGAGGGCCCAACAGCTTTCTACAAAGGGTAAGGATCCCAACACGTTCATCTGCCACTTTTAAATTTAAACAATTTGAATTTGACCACACATCTAATCACTTGTCTTTTTTACGTAGATTTGTACCATCATTTCTGAGGTTAGGATCGTGGAATGTCGTGATGTTTGTGTCCTTTGAGCAAATTAAGAGGGCCATGATGGTAACCAAGGGGAGGATTGAGGCACCAAACTGAGAACAGTGTTTCACAGTTTGTCTAAATAAATAACACCCGAAACACCACTGGATGAAGACACCAGACAAATCTCAACTGTTGTTTTAAGCTTATCCAACAAACGTCTTGTCCTGTGGTGACAATGGCGAAAATCCTTTGAAGAAAAAGGACAACGTACATTGCATTTGAGTCCATTCAAAAATATTAGGGGAGTAAATGAGCACATTCATTCTTGTAAAGAACTCCTTTGATAAGCTGAGTTTGCACTTTAGGAGCTGAAAATGTAAATCTGCCACCTATACGTTTGAGGCAGCTTCAACCTTTATGTCAATATGAAAAAAAAAATAAGTAAAACATCTTTGTGTAAGTTCTAAATATATTTGACATGTTTTACAGATGTTGTAAATTGTTTTTTTTTTTTTTTAATTTACCCTTTGAAATATGGACATGAACATCTCAAAACATCAAAAAGTGAATTTGTAAGTTCTGAGTAAGGTGAATAAATAATCACATAACTTCCTGAAATTAAAATCACAAAAATATCAATAATGAAAAAACAATGTCAAATTTCACACATACAAATGACTGGTTTAAGTCCATCATTACATGATACAGATGCCAATGATGGTACAATGGGGAGGGAGAACACCACAATGACGTTCATGGTGTTTTAGCCATGATCAGTGGACATACATGTCAAATTCCTGAGGACAACTATGAGAACAAATATTAACATGACAGTTAAAAAACATGGTAGTTAATCATCATGTTTCAGTTGCTGTGACACAAACTATTTGGCTGCTTGCTTACTCAAAGTGCTTTAAGACTCACTAAAGAGAGGGCTGTTATTACTATTATTAATATTATTACCACAGTTGTCTGCAGCAGCTCTCACTTCCCCTTTTAGGATATAAAAGTTTACCCACTGGAATGGTCATCACTGAGGTATAGGGTGGTTGATTTGTGCTGTACATTAAAAGAGCCTTTGACTACAACAGGTGCTGAATGTGACTAATAAATCACAAAACCCAATGTGTTTTTCTGAATTTTTGAAATATATACTGTATACTGCGTGACAGGTGAGTTTCGGTCAGCTTCTATGTTTGTTGACATTCAGCATCACTTGTGCCGGACCTCTTTGCCTTCTTTCACCAGAGCCTACAGAGAATTCTCAATCCATTTTAGTCAGTTATTTTTGTTCGTCTTTTGAGCGGATAGTCAGTGTGAGGGACACGTCAGGGTCCTGCAGCTGTGTCCTGACTATGTTATGGAATTTTTCCCTGTACTGATTGAACTGCATGATGCTTTCTGGTTCTTCTAACAGCCAGAACTTATCAAACTCATACGCCAGGTAACCTAGAAGAGAGGAAACACACATTTAGAGAGTTCATTCTCTTAATGTGAAGGTGTTCTCTATAAAAGCATTAATAAGTCAGAGGATGTTGAGTCTACTCACAATATAGCTGGTGAAAGTGCTGCAGCTCTGGTGCGCCTTCAACTGTGTTGTAGAAATGTGGTTTCAAAGCACCACTCTTCAAGAGGCTGTAGGCCATCTCTGTCAAGTTGATCCCAACTATGGCATATGAATACCTAAAATAAATTTCAAAATGAGTATATGCTAACAAGATTATTCAAGTCAATTTCTTTCTAGGTCTAGTCACAGTAAGGAAGTGATTTAAGAAGATGAAACTCAGAAAATATTAATAGAAAATACACTGAATGTCCCTTACCCAAGTTTAGGATGGTTTGCATGAGTCAACACATGACGGGCTTCTTTCGGGTAATTTTTACTGAAAAATCTGCAAACATTGTTGGATATGATTGTTTATCATTGCCAGGACAAAAGCTCCATTATCACAATAAACATAATTAATTATGAATTTAGCAGAGCTTGGTTGTTTCTTGCCCATAAAATTACAGAAGGTTAAAATGTAGGGCTGGGTAACATGGCAAAAAGGTTTTCATGATATAATTAGTCAATACTGAAAATTGCAATGAAGGTCATACATTTCAAAACTGGTTTAACTTAAAGAAATCAATTAATTAATAGCATTTTTAAGGCAGGAACACAAAAACTTTGGGAAAAAAAATCATATGTATGTGTGTATTTTCACACTTTATACATATTATAAACATGTTTTTAATATGTTATCCCTCAACCTTTCTACACCCTTGCTATCTGTCATATCAGTGTACATGTATCCAGTATAATTTTGAGACCTTGATCCTACAAGATTTGAAAACGCAGCTTTTTCCAATGGGAAAAGCTATTATGTGACAGCGAGCAATGTGAATTTGCATTGGTTTTTCACATGTTGGAAATCCAATATAGTGACAAAATTCCTGCATGGGATAAGCTTTGCTACAGCTGCATGTAGGGTTTAGGTATGTTTACTTCAAACTGATTGTGAGGATTTATTTCACCAATTCAGAATTGCTGGAGTGCTCCTACTGACACACAGTTGGATTAGCTTGTTCCTTGCAATTCATTGCTTTCATTAGCTTCAGTGATTTTATTCCAAGTATTGTTTATTCCTATTTACAGTAGAGCAACACAGGTAATCTGGAGTTGACAGATGTGCACATTTGCAGAGAGTAGAGAAAACTCCCACCCATGCCCCTTACGTTAATTTGACATATTTGTAGCATAAAGATTTACATCAACACTCTACTTTGACATGAATAAAATCAGGTCCAGAAACTGCATTTCCATGGTAAAATATTGGTGACAAATATTAGTGTTTCATCCCCCTAACTTTCCAGAAAATGAGGCCATGTGATAATGAAACAAGTTAACTCACTACATGCTTGCTTTCCAGCTGTTGTATGCCTGTCTGCCCCAGAAAGTCTCCTACAGTGTTTTTTAATGTATGACAGGCAAACTGGAAAATGTCTGCACCCTATATCCCAGGCATTTCCCAGAGTTCATGTCTGAATGACTTACTGCTACACACTGAATACTCACATGAGGTTGATTAGTCCCAACATGCCCATTCCTCTAAAAT
Source organism: Brachirus orientalis (assembly GCA_016785285.1). NCBI lineage: Eukaryota > Metazoa > Chordata > Actinopteri > Pleuronectiformes > Soleidae > Brachirus > Brachirus orientalis. Next base: position 9,558,507 of record JAFBJR010000175.1, read on the forward strand.
CAGTCTTGGGGTCATCTCCTTGGAATCCAATGTCTCCCCACTGTTTGGTTAATCGTGATTCCAGTTTGACAGTTGGCATCAACAAGTCCCACAGCTGAGGGTACAAATATTTAACAGATGAAGTGGTTTTAAACAAGCTTTTATAAATAATATTTTGGATTCATAGTCAGTTAACATATGCAGAAAAACAAACATTTGATAGACATGTCTTTCACTAAAAAAATTGATTATATATATATATGATATGATTTTTCATTCTAAAGCTGCATATAGTACATTCAGCAGCAGTAAGTCTGCAAAAGTGTATTCCTCAATCCAATCAACTGTGGCATGCCATATTCAAATCTTATCTGTAAGGCCATTGAAGTTCAATGAATTCAGTGTTCATAAAACAAGACATATGCTTTTTCTAACATTATCATTCAGGAAGTAGATATTAGCAGATGGTACATAAAGGTCATAAAAGGATGTGCAGTGTCAGCAACTATTCATAAAATAGGGTGTGGGATTCAAATGATGATTGATATCATTACTGCTCCACCACTAGCCTGGACTGTAACATTAATCAGGGTTCCGCTCCAGTTTTAAAAGAGCCAGGGTTGTGTTATTGTTCAACTTTCACACTAAATACTTGACACTTTAACCTGTAGAAGCTGTTTCTGAAAAATGGGTCATTTTAAAACTATATGTTTCCTGTATTTTCTGAATTTGCTCCAATAAATTGATTGAGAAATAATTTGACTGTATGGTCTTTATAGCAATGTTAAAACAACAAATCTAATGGTGGCCTTCAACTTTTGCACAGTACTGTATGTCAAGGGTGTTGGGTGGGATTACAAAACTAAGAGCAACAGTGCTAAATAAACAATGTAGCCTTTTAAAGAAGAGGTGGTGTGGTGACATATACAGATATGTGGTTCTTTAGCACTGGGTTCTTTGAAGAAACCAACTCCAAACCAGCACCAGCACCACACAAAAGCTATTAGATCACATTTTTCTCCATATTGATGTAACATGTTCAGTGAATGAGAATACTCCATGTGTACATTGGACATAAAAATATTTGCTCCGGGGAACTGTGCATGCAACAATAAAGCACATACAGAGCAACTGAAGAAGCAGGAACACATACTTTCAAAAGCATTGCCTCATGTTGTGCATTCTCCGAGCTGAAGACCTCCTTTCTCAAGTCTTCTACAGACATATACAGACTGCTGTATCCAGTTATTTGCAACAGACAGGTGTGCAGGCTAGCCTTAAACCTATAAAGAGTGGATAATAATAATAATAATAATAATAATAATCGACAAAACATTCTAATTAAATATGGTGAAATTTTTGGGATTTTGGTGACAAATTCAAACTTGTGAAGATAACCTTACAGGGGATCTTTCTGGGGTTCCACATTCTTCTCTTTCATAATTTCAGCCACACATTGTTCGAGTTCATTCTTGCTCCTTTCCAAAGCTCCTCTTAAAACCTACAGTGGAAGAAAGCATGGGGCAATGAGGAGAAAGCCACAGAGAATGATGAGTAAGGCGAGCCACAACTCAGAATACTAGCACATATATAAGCTATAGAGAATTTTTTTTTTTAAGTCAAACTCGGATACAATGAAAAAAGATGACCAAGCATTTCTATTTCCCATTCACACTGACCTGGACTGAGGATTAGAAAATGCTTAACTAGCTGTAACCATAAATGACAAGTAAAATCAAGTTAATCTGTGCTTGGCAAGTGTTGTGAAAGATAAGCCTGATTAAGATCGTATGATATTTCTCTACTGGGTTTCATGCATACAACAGCATAAAATAAGAGGTCAGTGGTAAAGACTGTTTTCTTCAGATTACTCTCTGGTGATTTTGAAAATTACCACAAACTTATCAGGTTTTGGTTGTGACATTTGTTGCGGCTTCCGATGTTAAAAATGGGACTAATTAATCTCTACAAAGTTGCTGATTACATATTTAGAAAAACCTGACTCAGGCATTAAAGGCCTTCTATCCAACAAAAAGTGGTGGGTAAATTACTGACATGCATATTATCATGTTTAACCAAACAGTTTGAGCTTTTGACTCTGACCAACTGAATTCAAACACCTGAGGGAGTAATGTAGTGTAAATGTTCAAGTATTTAGAGACTAGACAGTACTTCCATGTCACAATATAAAGAATTATCGGTATCGATATTTAGAGTTGAAAACAGCAAATATCCAAGTGTGGTGACATGTAATCTGTCTGAGATAATGTGCAAAACCATGTCTGTTGATACAGCAAATGTCTGTCTGTTCTGTTAGTCCACTATTTAGCAGCAATACCTCCCTCTCCTCTCCCTCCAGCTCTTACATATCCTCAGCAACAGTAGCTGTTAAACCTGCCAGAGCTAACAGCTAAAACCTGTGTAGTTCTGGACCACAGGGCTCGTCAATTATGGGGGTGACAAGTTCTTGACACCAAACACAAAAATATGCAGCTGCAGTTGGCACTCATAGCTAATGTAGTTAAACTAGCTGAGGGTGCAACAGGTGTGAGAGACAGCAGTGTAGGAGAGAGCGTGTCTTTGTGCATCATTCCAGCACTGCCCACACTGAGGCTTTTTTGAATTTCCAGGATAGAAGTACATCTGGCAAAATGGGGTGTAGCTAACTGTAAACGGGGTGTTTTTTCCACTTTACCATAGGGAAGTAACACACCAAAAAACTGACAGTTCACAAAGGTAAGATCACCTTACCTTGTTCTTCGATGACCGGAGAGAGTATTCTACAACAGAGCAAATGAGAGATTAAGAAAATGAGAATAAAATTAAAAAGTAGTAAAAAAAAAAAAAAATAGGTTGTCTTGGTTCACCTGCATTTGTTGTCCTTGTAGCCCCAGGCTTATATCTGGAGCATATTCTCTGAAGCTCACATTTCCCTGTTGCCTGTCTGATAAGCCACTTCAGCCAGTATCTCAAGAAGGATGTGTAGACCCACTGCCATACATACCCCAACATCTAGAACAAAGAACAGTCCAATAGGCAGCCTAATACATATTATACATATTATAGATATTATGGGCACTTTTGTTAATGCCAAAAATAGGTGTAGTACTTTGTTCTGCCTACCATATGTTGTTAAGTGTATTTGTTTTAAATGTACAGGTAGATGACCATCTTTCTGAATATACATTTAGAGTAAAATGCCCCTTAAGTTACTTTCCACTATGACCATTTGTGACTCTGGTCTGTCCCGTGTGGCATTTATTAATAATAATTCAAATGCAGTCGGTCGCTATTGAAAATATTAAAATACAATAAATACAAACGTTGTGTAATTGTGCGAGCGTGTAAACAATAAGAACACCTAAACGGTCAAAACAATGGACATGCTAGCAGTTAGCGATGTCGCTAATGCTATCTTACAATCATGACTTATCAGTTGACAAAGATTTATCCTGTGTCACTTCAGGAAACCCTCAAACTACTGAATGCTAATATCAGCAGCCCCCCCCCCCGTTGTCAAAGCCTCTTGTGTCAAATCCCATGACAATTTGGACAACAGGTTGTCTAACCGTTAGCTAGCGACATTACGCTAGCACAAACGAGGCTGCTTGACAAGCAGTTGTGTGATGGTATTAAGCAACGATATAAAGTCCATCTTACCGCAATGTAGTAGAGACAATAAAGTCAGACGACGATAAATTCACACCCGGCTTCTCTTTGGTGCTAACAACAGCTGTGTAGCCTAGATTGGCGGCGTTTCTCTTGACAACAGTCTGACTCTGATGCGTTTGTGTTCACATTGGACACTTTGCTGCAGTTCAGACACTAGCTCTTTATTACACGAGGAAGATATGTATCACTACATTTAACCAATACGTATGGATTTTTTTTACTCTTTAAAAAGTACAATTTCTGCCGAAATGGTTGACATAATTTGAGAAACCTGGATACATTAGCAAGTTAAATTTAAAAGGAACTCTGAATGACAAGATGTCTTTTAACGTAACACTTGCCAACTGTTTCCGTAACTGTTTGAGCTTTGAATGCGGCTGTAGTGCCATCTACTGTCCACATACTGTACTGCAGCCACCCCACACATCTAAGGTCGGTGGGTTAAAAGGAGGAAAGGAATATAGCCTCTGACAAATCTGACCTTTAAAAGTAAATGAACCACCTTTCAACAAAGAGTGGTCATTATTTATTTATTTTTTGTAATTTTCTTCTAACATGCTTTACAACTCTTCTTTGTGTAACTGGTAGCCTATATGGTAAATCCCAATAAAAAGTTATTATAACTACTATGAATCCTTAAAAAAAACAAAAAATTAAATGTTTACCAAATATTGTGACTGTATAATCTTAATTCTGCAATGCAATTGTAACCAAGTAGGAGAGGCAAAAGGGAAGAAAATGCTCTGTCTATGGAAATAAAATCATTACCTGTAATTGCCAAAATCCCTGTCAGATTTCTGTTTAAGAGGGAAGAAGCTAGTCCTGACACTTGGGTGACAATTGTCCTAAAACAAAATAGTCAAATAAAATTTATTTTATTCTTAAAAGGAAATAACATACTCCATCCACCATGACGCAGCAAGCGAAATATTTAACTTTCCCAAATTAACCACAAGATGATGCCACATCCACACTATGACTTTCTACATTACATCCCCTTAAAAACTTTTTATTGTTATTTTTACTAATATTTTTACTAAATTTTAACCTGGAGTCACATATTTTTATTGTTATATGACATTCATTTTCTGCCATGGTGTCACTTTCCATGCTGGCTGCCAACTCTCACCCTGAAGCACAAGTCTGGCATGTCAGTGATGCATGAAGCCTGCGTGGAGTTGCTCACCACTGGTGCACTCAACTGTAATTAAGTCGCAGTTTACCCTCTTGACTAATCAGTCCCTCTGGGCTTTTAAAGGCAGGAGGCCTATCCCACACAATCACTGCATTCCAAGAGGAGACACGTTCTATATTTGAAAAGTCCCCAAAGCAACCACTTACAGTAGATTACAGTCTGAGGGATCATGTTAAGATGAACCAGGAAGTAGAGCTATTACAGCACTGAAGGGTGAAACACAAAACCATTGTTATACCTCAGGAAAGATGAAGCATAATAATAAAACACGAATACTGTGTTTTAACACAGGCCCTAAATCTTGCATTGCTGTGTGTTTTCCAGATTTTTATGGTCAGATGATGACTATACCCTCCTCATTTACCTCCTCTCTGCGATTTTAGTGGTGCTGAAGGTCATTTAACTGACCAACACTAGTATTTATCATGACATGATAATATGTTGGATGATAACATGCTCTGCCCTGCCTTGGTTCAGTGCTAGTTTTGGCCCTGTTTCCACAACAGTTAATCAGTTAACCTTTTATTTGAATCATTTAAAAGGCCTATTTAATGCATTATAAATAACTCTGTGTAGCTGTGTATGACTGTTTATATCCTCATGGGATGCTTCAGTTCAATCTCCTGGCCTCTTGAGCATCTCTTGACCTCCAGTTATGTAACATCTTTAAAAATCTCAGACATACACACTATATATAATACACACTTTGTTTGCAGCGGCAATGCAGAGAAAAATACACCAATGTGCCACAGCAATAAAATAGCTCAGTGTTTTTGAAATTGTAAAGAATCACAAATGGAGATGTTTTTGGAAATGGAAATGTTATTATTATTTATTTGGCAAATAACACACTGAATTCACCTTTTTATTTCACTGGGCTTCTCTGACGAGTCAGACGTTGATCAAGCAGAACATAACATTCAACCTCTAAAACATTTTTTCTTTTAAGGAATGCAAGTAAATAGCTATAATTTGACACCTTAATCAAGAAATAATAATGTGCTTTACTATTTTTTTTTCAGGTTTCTTTGTAACAGTATTATATTTTATGATCAAAAATGTAATTTTGGCTTAAGGCCTTCTACATTCTGGTGTATCAACCATTAGAGAAACACAAAAAACTGATTTGGATAATTACCAGTGCTGTTAATTTCGGGCAGTTGTGGCATACAATAAATGTGTTAAGCACTGTATACAATAGCAAATGCAAGATTTATTGCCAAGAAGCATATCATTGTCATGATTTTGTAATCTGTAATGTGAAAGTCCAAAGATAACTTTTGAATGGAAACATTATTGTCAAATTATTCCAGTGGAAATACATGAGTGAGTTCCTATTTATTTATTATTTATTATATTATTATATTTATTATATTTATTATTATATTTCATCTTGGGCTTAAAAAACATTTGTATGCTGTACGTAACCTCAGTGAAGCCCTTTAAAAAGACTAATCCCACAGTAGAATAAAAACAAAAAACCTATCATCTGTAATGATGAAAAATGGAACAGCACGCGGGTTCACTATGAAACAAAGACTGATGCATGAATTGAAATCAGTTTGAAGTGGAAGTGCAGCTGCACTGCTCCCCGCATATTCACCCATTCATCTGTGGCTTTCACTCCGCTGCACCACGTCTCGTGCCTGGATCAGTTCAGTCTGGGATAGCACACACACTCGCACGCACACTCGCACGCGCGCACACTATGAAGGTCCATTTTGTGAGAGTTTCACTTTTTCTAATAATCATGAGGCGGCACTGATGAAGACTCTTGACAGCAGCAGCATCCATCCATCGGACGGACAGAAATTACTCATTGCGCACGGTCAGTCAGTCATTCAGTCGGGCTGCGTGCATTTTACGCGTTGCTGTGGAGGATCGATGATACCTCTAATATCCATATTGTGGTAGTCTGTGTGAGGCGTGGCTTGGTGTCACTGGCTCACGGTTGATTTTTTTTTCCACGTTCATTCCCAGGGTTTAGCCTTATCTCGCTGACACGGACGCGCAAACGGCACCGCGCGGCACGGGACATAAAGCGTCTGTGAAGGTAAGCATCCTCCTCCTTCTTCTTTTCAGCTCGCCGTGGTTTCATTCGTGGCAGAGACCGCGAATACATTCGCAAGGTCAATCAGCAAATAGTAGTGGCCTTTGGGACAGGACTGCAAATGCAGAGATCTCATTAGGTCGTGTGCGTCACTGTGATGTACGTGCCGTTTTGTGCATTCATTCTTCTTCTCGTTTATTCCTAAACCGCTGCAGACACTGGGACATTTTCACGAACAGTGTCCAATTACGGCCAGGATACGCTTTCCATAAATATTTGCACTTTGCCAACAGACAGGCAGATTGCATGGTGGGAAAACACACAGCAGTGATCTACACCTGTATATGGCCCCAAAACACAAGCCTCCCTCGAGTCACGTTTAAACACGGTGTTTTCAGGTGATCAGGTGCGATAAAGGATCAATTATAATCACAATAGTGGAGGGGGGTTGTTTTTCTGATGTTTTCTGTAGTAAACAAACATGAAAACAAATCTTAATTAGTATCATGTTTGTTGTTTCTCTACCAAAGAGATGCAATGTGGAGTGAAAACTGGAAATACTTAAAACATAAGGCTGAATTTCACATTGGTTTCAATGCAGAATGGATACATACTGTGACTAAAATGGAAATTGCCCACTGGTGCTGTACACTAAAGTATACACTGGTGTCTCTTCTATGCTTCCTCTTTGTTTGCATAGGCCAGTGTTTGTGCATGTGTGTAATCAAAGTCTCCATCACAGTGCAATTCAATTGTCTGACTCCAATGGATCAGCTATTTCAGACATCTGCTGAGTGCTGGCACATTACTTTGCAGAATTGGCCCAGATAGTTGAAAACATTAGAGGAGACAGACTGAGATGGAGTCTTTCAACAGGCCTTGGATGAAAACATTTGTGAAAGGGAAGGTCACAGCTTGAATTTTAGACTGAACTGATGGTAACAGGACCAATTTAAAGAAACATCATAAGAGATATTAAATGTTTTTTTCTAAAAAAAAAGAATTTTGACTGATAAGCTTTAAATTAGCTATTAGTTTGTTTGTTTTTAGGGTTCAGTTTCATGTCAGGTGGCAGTTTGTAGGTTTATTTAAAAAAAAAAACAAACAAACTTGATATTGTCAAACAAACACAATGACTTTTTTTCTTCAAAATTAGAATCTTAGAATCTGAAGAACATCTGTCATTTTTAATCATAATTTAATGTGTCAAAATCCTAATTCTGAACTTAATTTAACATAATTTAACATAATTTTGTAAACCTTGCCATGGTCTGAAGCAACTGGTTTTCTAATGTATTGTTGCTTGCTTTAAAATGTACAATGTTTAAAATATATATTTTTCAATTTTCTGAGGTTTATAAAAATGAAAATATGACATTTATGTGTGTGTTTGATTCCTGTTCATTAGCCTGTTATCACAGTTAAATTTTACTGAGCATTATAGAGGAGAGAGCAGAGTAGCACAGAGGTCAGAATAGGTGAAACATACACATTTTCCTTGTTAAAAGTCATAGTTTTACTTTACATTACCATCATTTATGACATATAGCACACTTTATATCATACTTAATTGGGTAATAGTTCTGGAATTACTCATTTACCAATATTTATAAAAGCCACATTATTATTTAAACATTTTATTTTTACTCTTTCTATAGAACTTATATAAACAAAATCAACAGAAGTGTTTTGCAAATACATTAGAATAAAATAACAAAAGTACGATTAATAAATATATAATGTAAATTAGAAGAATTTTACATCCAGATATTAAAAAACCCATAAAAACATTTATCAAGCAGTGATTTAAAAACAGGTAAAATGCCAGCATGTCAAATTTCACAAGACAAGGAATTTCAGCACTTCAGGGTAGTTGTTGATTGCAGTGAAATGTAGCAAAAACAAAAACTGATGCTTAATCATTTTCACTTCTTCTCTTTCAGAAACATAGGTAAAGCAACTGTTTTCAAGTTTGGATTACAACAAAACTCAAAGACACAAAGACAGTGGGAACATGGGAACTAACCCAAAAAGGACAGTGACGGTCCAGATGGTGCCTCAGCTGGCTGCGGTGGACACACTAGGCAATAAGGAGTCTAATGCCAACTGGACTAAAGAGGCCAACCTCAATCTCTCACAGGTTTGTCCAAACCCCATCCTCACATCTCCTGATCACAAACAGGACAACTTACTCCTGACTGCTGCTCCCACTAACATCCCACATACACAAAAAACAGCGACCAGGGGAGGTGAACCAATTCCAGACCATGAAAACCAGAAAAAAACTGAGCACGTGACAGGTGGAGACCAACAGATGCCAGATACTTCTCTACCTGGCAAAGGTGTTTGTGAGGCAGGGGGCGACCAGAGGGATTCTAATGCTAACATGAAAATGTTAAGCCTGGGCGATGAAAAGGATATAAGTAAGGCTGGTGTGCCATCTGCTCTTAAAGCGTCAACAGTCGACATACACACCAGTGACTGCAGAATAAAAGGGCCAAGTGCAGCAGAGGCGGAGTGTTTAAAGCCGGCGTCCTTGGCCAAAGACAAAGCACGAGAGGACAACAATAATAAACACATTCTTACAAGTAATAAAAATCTTATCAATGCCTGTGATTTAAAACAAACAGCATCTCCACACCAAGAGGGAAGTAAAGGCAGTATATCAGCTACCCAAAACAAGGACACTGCTGCAAAACAGAAATCTAAAGACCCTAATCATATACCAAATCCTTCACAAAGCTGTGACAGTCTGCAAGAGACTCCCAAATCTGAAAATAGCCTCGAAACTATAACTCCACTCAGCTCTTCTAAGCTGTCCATCAGCAGAGAAGTAGAAGACAGGTCTACAAATTACAATTCAAGTTCGGCTGTGTCAGAGAAGCAACTGGAAAAGGAAAAGCAAGTCTCCTCAGATAAACATCAGCCATTGTCTTCACACTCGGCCTCCTCTCCTCTGCCGCAGGCTAAACAAATCATGAAGGCGTATGGGCAGGTGGCTGAAGGAGCCAGCCAGACTAACACAGCTGTCTTTGAAGGGCAGCAGGAGCGCTGCAAACTCTACAGGGAGGCGTCGACTATGACCTCATCCCTGTCATCCACCCAAGTCAAGCAGTGTCATGACATGGAGGTTCAAGCAGTGGCTAACATGTGCAGTAAAGCTGTAGCCACAAGTCCGAGCTTGCTGTCTTTCGCTGTGACCCGCAGGCAGAGCGGTGCTGCAGTCCCTCAGGAGGAGGTGCAGGGCTTGGCTGTAGTCTATCAGGGGGACAGGGCTGTAGGTCTCCAGCAGCTACACAAGACCCCTGTATCAACCTCCACCGATCCAAGGTCAGAGAGACATACAGTGGAGGCAGAGATGTGTCATAACCAAACTGCAGTCATGGTATCTAACTCCAAACCAGATGGAGGATTGGGAGTCAAGCCTAAAGAACCTGTGTCAGCTTTATGTAACATCCAGCCAGTTTATCAAATCAACATTGAACACAGCAACCACATAAAGCAGGGAGAGACTGGTAACTCCCAGTGTAAAACTGCAGCTCAGGCGTCTGCAGCAAAAACAAGCACTGCTGAAGCTCCCACTCTGAAATCAGGAACTACCCCAGAGACAGCGGGTGCTTCCGAGTCTAGATCTGCTGACTGTAAGAATACTGTGCTGTCTCAGGCTGCTGTTGCAACCAAGCCTGTCCAGGCGCTGCAAACAACAACTGCAGAAAACACAGCATCCAAAGTATTGACAAAGAAAGGAAATTCTGGGGAACAGAAGGTGGAACCGGAAGGAAGAAACAAGGACGACGATCAGTCAGAAAAGCAGAAAGACAAGAGCGTGCATGATGTCGTCTGGGATGAACAAGGAATGACGTGGGAGGTTTACGGGGCTTCTGTAGACCCAGAGTCCCTCGGTTTTGCCATTCAGAGTCACTTGCAGTGCAAAATTAAGGAGCAAGAGAGGAAACTGATCGCTCAGACTTCCCTCCGAAAGTCAGTCTCTGCCGTCGACTCCCCACGACATGGCAGGAAGACCAAAAGGAGGCAGCAGAACATTTTCAGGTCAATGCTGCAAAATGTCAGGCGGCCTAACTGCTGCGTGCGCCCCCCTCCCTCCTCTGTCCTCGAGTAGCACAGCACAGGAGCTCCAGGCTCCTCTCTTTTCCTAGAGGTCAAAATGTTTTTCCTCCCCTCGTCACATTTGCAGTGCCAAGTGAAACTTTAATTGGGTGACGATCCCTGTAAGTAAGTGAGTATACCGGAATGTTGTTGCATTAAGAGTCAAACTACTTGTGATGTTTGTGATCAAAGAAAGTAGGAAATAGAAAAATGATATGAACAACTCAAGACTTATTTTCTAGAAATAGATAATGTATTAAAAAAAGGGAGAAAACTTCTAACAATTTTTAAACAATAAAGGCAATAATAGTAAAACGCATGTATATTAGTTGCTATGGCAGTTGTATATCTTATAAATGAATACAGATCTTCACATTGTATGGCACTGATCATGAATATTTGTGCAACTAAGTTATGCCTACATCTCATTACATTTGGTGCATTTATATATGTTTTTGAGGTGTTTTAGGGCTCTATATTTATAAGATGGCTGTGTTTCTTTTTTGTGCACATTTATTTTTAGTAAGTGATTATGCTGTTCAAAAGAAAAAGGGAAGAAAATGCATACATGCACTGTTTACTCTCTGTTATATGGTTTTCTATTAAAGTAACCAAAAAAACAAGTACACTTTCTTCATTTCTGACGTGTTAACAGACTATTGATGTCATATTACAGAAATCAAAATGGTAAAAAAAAGGAAATCATTATCTGAAGAGGAGATTGTGTGCATGCTGGGGGATGTGAGGCAACAGCAGTTATTCACAGGGAATGTAACAGTGTGAGGGACTGCAGGAGAGAGTAAAGGTACAGTATGTGATACACTGCTGATAAACCAGTGTCAAGCTCAGTGGGACATTTTGTGAGCTCTAACAAGGTTACAAATAGGGTAGAACTGATACAACATTCTGCACTGGTATTGGTCCAATGCAGGCTAAAATTACTGGATATTGGTAAAATAATATGAAATCTGATACAATTCCAAATCACTAAATATATTATTATTATTAAATATGTACCGACACTGTCATGTAATGAGAATGAAAGTGGGGATTGCACGTCTATGTCGACTTAGTTTAACATAAAAATACAGTAAAATGACTGAATCAGAGTGATATTGGTAGATAGTCATGGCTGTAATATTGGTAATATAAGTAGTGGCTGGATGATGATAAGCATTGTTGCCTTGTAGTAAGAAGTTCAGCAGTTCAGATCCTGGTTAGACCTTGTCTACACCTAAACCACCTGTAAATGTAGTAGGTGTTTTTGGCCAAAGGCCAGTGGGGAGTTAACCTTTTCTCCATGTATGTGGGTATCTTTCTCCCACAGTCTAAAGATATGCTAGGGATTAGGTTAATTTGCCTCTCTTGAAAATTAATGAACATGGCAAAAGTAGTATTGAGCCAGAGCCGCAGCATTTTCAAACTTCATTGAAAAACACCAGTGTGGATGGCAGGTGCATTTGCAGCAGAATGTATGCATTTTTAAACAGAGTAGTGTGACTGTAGTCAGAGACTTGAGAGAATATAACACCTGTGTTTTAACCGCTTTTGAACTGGATGTTTTTTGGGGAGGGACTTCTGAGGTATGCATTTTTATTCTACAATTGGTAACATAGCTTATTTTAATGTAAAACCTCCCATTGCAACAGTTTTGTCAAATATTTCACATGTCAGTGAAGTGCAGAAGAAAACCCATGCTGGGGATATTCCCAAGAAAAATGTTTTGCGCATTGCTTTGCTCATATAAAGGTCTAAAATTAAGATAAGCTTTTATCAGTTCAGATAATGTGCAGTTAGTGCAGAGTCATAGGAGAGAGGCTGTACAGCGTGCAGTAGGCAGTTTTTTTTAATCTGCACTGAATAGAGAAAACTGTGAGTTTATTGTTCATTATATGCCTGTTACATTTCAGATACACACAGCACCAATGTATTCAGGCACTGAATATAAACGTGTGCACCACATGGATAACAGAGACCCTGAGCTGCATTTTGTTTTTACCAGTTTAACTTTAAAGCTTCTGCATGTGTTTTAAATTACAATATTTTTGTGCTTTTTTAAATATGACTTTTATCTTGCTCATCTTTTGTGGTTAATTTACAGTCATATACAGATCTATGGGCACAATACAGTTCAGTAGAACTTGGTGCAAGATCATTTGCTCATCATTTTTTTGGTTTAGTTTTTAAAGTTAACCGCAGGATACTACTGCTGGAGCAAAATTCTGAATTTTAAGAGTTGTGATGTCAGACATCATTATCCAGTGCAAAAACATGCTAGTATATAATTTTCAAAAGGTTTTTCCTCAGAAAACCGTTATAGAATGGTGATCCCTTCCTTTCAGTGTGAATTTACTGTTCCGACTTTTGTAACACTGATTCCACACGACTGCTGTTACTGTCTTAACAAGCTTGTCGCCTTCTGTTAATGTCATGAAGTGATAACGGGGAAATGTCTTCTCTCCTCATGGTCTCTGTGATGTGAAATGCAGCAACCTGTAAATAACAAAACAGACTCAAGTGCCTAAACCTTATATGTGTATTTGATCGATGTATCCGTCCAGTCCTGAATCCCACCTTGATTTGTGTAAGAACAAGAGCCTGTGAATGTTTCTGGAGGTGGCAGTGCCTCCGTGGCTTCTTCTGCCTCAGGTAGATTGATCTTGTAGATTGTCGTTCTCTGCACGTCGCCTCTGTCTATTTCCGAAGATCCCATTCACTAACCATAATTCATGCTCCTTCACCCTTTCACCCCCATTTCTAATAAGCTGTGTTTCGAATCGCTATGTCATTATGACTGGCTCCCATTTGGACGAGTAAATTAGATCTGACCACAGGCAGTGGCATTGCACAGTGGGAGATTCATTCCAGTGACAAGAAAGTCCAAGATTGATTTCAGTGGCACATGCAAAAAGGAAAAATAAAACAGAAGGACAGAAGAAAGTTTCTAGAAGGGCATTTTAATGAACTCATGTATGTTGTGATGCTCACACTGTTTAAGACCCTGGGGTTGAATTTGGCCTTGGACCCTTATGGTGTATCCATATCCCTTTTTCGTAATGTCCAATCAACCCTCAGTAAATTAAAGTATAATGTGGAGGAGAAATTTTACTCTTTCCATAAGAATAAGAGCCTGCATCAGTTTTTCTCTCCATACTTTCCAAAGTATGTTTTTTTAATAAGCATATCTTATCATGTATAGCAAATGTATTTCTATATCTTCACGTGTAAGTTGACATGTGATCGAAACAAAACAAAAAACCCCAATAGAATAGACAGTAAATGTGACTAACTGTGTATTCTATTGTAATATCGTAATTGAAACAAGTAAGCAAAAAAAAAAAACAGCCATTAATCAGGGCGCCTTTCAGATGTGGATGAATACACATTTGGATCACAAATGGTTTGTGTATGTGTGATAAATTCAATAAATTACATGGCCCATGTTTATCTTACTGGCAAAAATATGCAACATTGTGACTCGCTGCAGTGTTTTTGTAGTTGTTTTACATTTTGGACATCAGTGATATCACTTTATTCTTCTGGATAATAAGGTACTACAGTGTTCACAGATTATATTTAATACTAAGTGTTATCAATTATTTGGCCTTTTTGCACTTTCAGTTTGGAAAAATGTAAAACTACCATCTTGAAGAGTCGAAATACCATATAAGAAACATTTATTTAACACACAAATGTACTGATAGGGATGTAATTTTCTAAATCAAACCACAATCAAGCGATTATGTTGTCTGTATAGCTCTATAATATACAAATTCTAACAATAAAGTGATACCAAAAATATTTGTTTTATCAACTTATCATAACGTAACATTACCAAATGTACATTAGATCCAAACCATTGCAAACTGCGTTCATATATTGTTGATTAAGCCTATCATCCTCACACCACCTTCAGCACCTGTTTTCAGATTAATAATGCAGCATACATATAATGTCCACAAAGACCAAACTGTGGTAGAATAATACGTTAACAACACCAACAAAAACAAAAACACCAAATCTCATCATCTTTCATGTTTTTGGGTAAAAGAAGGAAACTATGTCATATGTTTAGACATGGCAGTAACAGCACGGTACTGATAATAGAGTTAAATAATTACTGCATTAAGCTCCAGTGTGTAACTCCTGCTGCTAAAAATCCTGCTAATGCCACTATCACCCCAGATTCAGCCCTCACCTGAGAACCGAGGCTAATTCCTTAACCTAAAGTTCCGTGCCATCTATCCAGTCCAACTTGATTTATAAAGCACTTTCAAAAACAACAACAGCTGAAACAAAGTGCTGTGCATCTAGCTTGATGCATCACTCTGTGTCACCACAGACACAAAAAAGGCAACACTGCTATACTGCGGAACACCGAGACACGTGTGGAGTTTATCGGCTTTTTCAACATCAATGTAATGGACATTTCAGAAACAAGAAGCAGGAGAATCCTGCTAATGTCCATGATTGTGACTCTTTCAGATTTGTTATAAGCAATCTGACCCTCAGGCAGACAGAATGTAACAGTTGAACATTATATTAAATTTATTTAATATAATGTAAAATACTGCCTGTATTTTTTATTTTTTTTTTTACCAAGACTATACATATTGTTTTTTCAAATATCTAATATATACCAAGAGATTTCCATTGGAGTTTATGTGTGTACAGTTGGCAAATTTATAATCCAGATTTTAATGGTTAAGGATACTTAACAATAATAAGAAAACACTGTTAATGTGTTACCTAATGCTTTAGTGGGAAAGATGAGACATACTTTTTTGCTGTCCTGTTACTGGGATTTCAGTGACCTAGTTATTTTCATAAACCCAACAACAACACAGAAACCCTTCAAGTGCAAATGTCCAGTAGCTATTACAATTATTCAGACTATCATCAGGATAGAATCTGTCCATTCACAGGTCATTTGTGACAGATACAGGGAACAGGGAATTAGTGTTAATTAGTATTTACAAATCATTTGGTGGATTGGGTAATTAGCAGTGGCTGGTGATCATAGTGATACTGCCTAAACCTACATAAGCCAGGCTCATTTGACTTCTCACAAGCAAAGGCTTACAATATTTTCATTTCATTTTCAACCACTGCTGTGCTGATTTTTTTTCCCCTCCTGTGTCTGTGCCTCATTCTCTCACTGTGTCTCCCTCCCTCTCCTCCCAACTCCCCATTTTCTCACCGAGCCTCCATTTCTCTCTGTTCCAGACAACCACGTTATCCAGTGATGAAATCATAATGAAGCATAAGCCTTTAACAGTGAGGTTATTAAAGCTGACCCAACAGAATCTCTCTGCCTTGGTTTATCCTTCTTATGTATCAGCCAGGTAGCTGGGAGAGAAGCTCATCTTCTAGATGGCTGCTCCATTCCCAGTGGAATATGTGGCCTACATTTGTTAGTGGTGCAGTGTTGGGCTGCGTTTCTTCATCAAACGCTTCCAGGTTTTAGCAGCGCACCCTTTTATTTTCCTCCAACGTAAATTATTTTGAGGCCACATACTATTTTTAATGGTCTGTTTCACTTTTGCTCTGTGACTTTTCATAACCGCATGTCTGTATGCAGCTTTTCCAGTCACTGATTGGTTACCATTCAGCTCGGATGCTCATGTCTTGTTGCCTTTGTAACAGAGCATACAGTACATGTGCAAAGATGCAGATTTGAAGAATAGCACACACACACATGCGCGTATACACACAAAGGTCACCTTCCCTGGCTTCATTACAGACTGCTTTATTATGGCTGACAGATGAGGCCATAAATCATAGCTCCCCTGGTAGAGTGAGAGGATCCAAAACAAACTGACAAAGGTGAAAAAGAGAGAGAGAAGGGGAGCAAAACACAGACAGGAAGACACAAAAGGACTTATGCACATACAGTACATCAATATAAAGCATTTTTTTTTACCAGGACCTTAATGGACTTTAGACTACACACTCATTTTTATTATCACTATTTTCCTGTTTTACTTTTATGTTTTTATTATTTTTATGTTTAATACTTTGTTTCTATGCCTTAACTCTGAACTTTGGTCAACCACGGTTGCTTTTAAATGCGCTCGAGTAATAAAGTTGACTTCACTTGACTTATTGGGAAACCAACAACAGCAACACTCATAGACTTATCATCAACTTCACCAAGGCTGTTACGCTGTAATACCACATGTGAGTGAGCTCAAGGTCCATCCACACTGGTAAAGTTCAAAGCATCAGTGTGTGTAAAAGCTGGTGAATAGTTGGATGAGGCTCAGTCTGCATCTCCTTTGCCACGAGGGAAATGGATGCAGAGAAAGGTTCCCACCGGTCCAGGGGATTAAGCACCCTGGAAAAGTGCTTAATATTTCTCTTTGTGGCCATGACTGGTGCCTGCATTGGCCTTGTGGTCATCTACTTCACAGAAAAAGCCGACAAGTCTTCTCCTCATGATGAAGGTGAGTGTGTATACTTCAATAGTTAAAAAAAGTATGCATTTACTTTTATTTGCTCCAGAGTAGAGAATATTCTTTCAAAAAAGAATAGCTCAACAAATTTAACAAGGCAAGGATGGAGATGCCAATAAAAAAAACCAAAAGCGAGCTTTCTGAAGCCACTACACCAGTGACTCAGCATCATGTAAACATGTGTGCTCATTTTGAACCTGCGTTTTAGTTTGACCTACATGACATTGTCAGTTGTATTGAATGTAGAAAGTGACTTTTTGTTATCTGTGCTGGTTAAATATAGAAACCAACTTTTTCTTTAACATTTTCTGCTGGGAAAAAGGTAGTTAATAAAAATGAAAAACATTCATTGCTTGTTTTCCAAAATTAAAAACACACAGGACATTGTAGTCCACATATCACTTGCTTAATTCAAGTATTTAAGTACTATGAGGCTAAATGAAAATCCACACTTCAGTAATCTTGTTGGAAAATAAGATCAAGCTTTTGGTACAGAAATAAATCCCATTCAAGCTCAGCATCATTGAAAATAATGAGGTTTTTCCTCAAATGACTCCCTTAGTCCTACATAAAGTTAAAAGGAAAGGAAATACACTGTTTATGCCTTGATGTAAAAAAAAACCCCAATAAGATTATGTAACAGTAATGCTCTGACTAAATAGCCATATAGTACATTATAGTTTTTTGTTGCCGAGCATAGACACACAAACAAAAGCTGCTTCATCCACAAGGGAAATGTCAATGCTGTTTCCAAGGCACTGCAATTGATTCTGTTTTTCACTGAAAATACTTTTTTTTTAATCAGTAAACACTTCTTTTCTTAACCAACTGTCTGTTGTTTGTTCAATAGGCCTTTTATCAATTGAACAAAAGACAATGACGTGCCACAATAGGCCACGCACAGGTGTAGATGATGACATTAATTACTGGGAGTCATTGTTAATGTTATGAGGAACACCTGCACCCTTCCTGCAGTGGAGGCCCAGTGTCACTTCTGCTGTGAAAATAACTACTGCAAACACCCCTCTATGTGTTGCTATATGTTGTGACTGATTTGTTTATTTTAATAATATTTATAAGAAAGTCTGCACTTTTTAGCAACTCAGCACATTAATGTTGCAATGTATCCTGTGAAAATGTAAAAAAAGTGTTTTTGTACAGATATAAAAATTGTATCTTTTTTCTTCTCCATATTTGTCCATTAACTAGTTCCATATACTTCAAAAGCAAAACTTCATTCTAGCCTCAAAATTATCAGCTCATTTGTGGAATTTTGGCGTGTAGCTGTCTAATTTGAATAAAACTTTCCTAAAACTTTAATGTTTTTTGCACATTTTTTTTCTATTAAAATGAATTGAAAACCTCTTAACACACACTCTCAGCTTCTTAGTAGTCCCACATACTTAAATGTTAGAAACTTCATTCAAACTTTAAAATGTTCGGCTCAATCAGGACATTACTCAGGTTGGAATATTTCATACTGTCTGAAGATATCCAACTTTTTTTCTAAAAACAACTTCTGATTCAAATGAAATGCAATAAATGAATTTTCTACCAAAACATAGACCCAAGTATACAGTACTATATAATAAATAGATTGTTTCACTGCTGTTCACTGATTCTAGTTACCAGCTGCTGCTGTTACCAAGTGTTTTTGCTGCTATAATCTTTTCTGTCATAAATTTTCAGTGCTAGATTCTGGTTGTGGTGGACCTAGGGATCTGTCAGGAGAGTCGGGCACCTTCACCAGCAGGAACTACCCCAGCAATTACGACAATGGCAAGAGCTGCACCTGGCAAATCACCGTGGTCCCCGACAAGGTGACAATACTCACTATTCCACTACACTATTTTTTTTTTAACTCAAGAATACCACTAAACTGCTGTATACCTACCATACATGCTGTATACAATGCAACATCATTCACAGTAATAATTTGACAGTCCACTGCTGAGGAAACAGTGTTAAGTGAGGCCATGCAGTGGAGGTCATATGGGATGAAGTACTGCTTACAGATGGTGGCTTTGTCTCCTTCATTTTTATCAGCTCTCCTTCCCAAACTTGCAGGAAAAACCAAAATCCTTGTGCTTGTATCTATGTTAGCATGACTTTCGCTCTGATTTTCTTTCTGTCTCTGCAGGTCAGTTTGTTATCTTTGAACACACACATATATATATATACAGTATATCTATATATATATAGTGTATAGGCACATGCAGATGTACATGCTCTCACACTTGCCTTCCCTCATCAGCAGCTCATCTGTCTCATCAAACTCTCAGCTTTTAAAAGGAGAGGTACAGCATAAACACCTGTGCATGTTTCTGTTGCAGGTGATCCATCTGTGGTTTGAGGAGTTTGTACTGGAGGAAAGTTCACCCTGCACGTCAGACTTTGTCACACTTCAAGACTCTCTGGGAGTCATGGGTAAGCCAGAATCACACTCTCGCTGATTCTAAATGATAGACAGACAGGCAGAAATCATCCATGTATGACCTACACAGTGATCTATTTACAGTGATCTGCACACACTTCAACACTCCAGACTGCAGGATACTTACTTCAAAAACATGTTG
Organism: Brachirus orientalis; assembly: GCA_016785285.1. Taxonomy (NCBI): domain Eukaryota; kingdom Metazoa; phylum Chordata; class Actinopteri; order Pleuronectiformes; family Soleidae; genus Brachirus; species Brachirus orientalis. The sequence continues at coordinate 9,578,541 of JAFBJR010000175.1, forward strand.
ATTCCATGTCTATTCTCTTTAACATAAATTAAGAATTCTGTTTAAAAAATTAAAAGCCCTTTCCCTCACATGAGGATAAGACACACAGAATTTGCAAAGATGGTGATGCAAAATCCTTTTAGTACCTTCTCAAATTAAATGCATCTCTGTAATGACCGCAAGTGGAGCCACCTCTAATTCCTCATGACTTTCTGTAATGTTTTGACAATTACCTCATCTTTTAATTGCACCTATCTCGTTACATTTCTTTGAAGGTAAATACTGTGGCCGTGCCAAACCAAATCCAGTGGTGTCACTGACAAACCACCTGACGGTCTACTTTGACACAAATGAGAGAAATACAGACCAAGGATTCAAAGCATATTACAAAGCTGTTCCTCCAGAGCTCATGGCCCGTAAGATGATTTATTTTAATTGTTTTAATGATTGCCTACATTCTTCTTACATTCTACATTCTCTCTTGCATTATATGTCTGACCTAGAAAATGGATGTTGTTGAGATAAAAGGGGTGCTGGTGCTGGGGGAATGGAGGAGAAGGATGAAGGAAGTGAAAGTGGGTGGGAGTGAAGGGAAAAGAGATATAATGTATCCTTGTGGCGCTGAAGTGTTCTCTCCTCTCTACTACCAGAAATAGCCGGAGCCGGTGGCTTTCTGCAAGGTGACCGGGGGGATCTGATGACCCCTGACTTCCCTGAGAAGAACTACCTGAATGGAGTATTATACCAGGTACTGTCACACAAACATCATGCACAGTTCAAACGCTACAAATGCAACATTTACAATTAGTGTTTTCTCGTAATGTCAAACACTTGTCTTTTAACTGAGGATTTAAAAGCTGCAAATTCAAGCAGCAGGAGGGTTGTGACTACCTGGAGCCAACACTGACAGTTTGTAATAACAATTCAGACAGTTACACCTGGAGCAATTGCTTGTGTTACTCATTTCAATCAGCAAGTGGGTTTTTACTCTGACACTGTATTAATGTGATTTCTTGTTCATACTTTAAGAGGTAATCAGTTTAACAATGTTTGCAGGTGTCATTGTCTTTCTAGGCCTTAACTTTTTGTTTGCTTTTGGGTTTACTTTTCATAAAGTACACTGATGTTCACTTATCATATACACCATAAATGTATGTATGTTGAATCCACTAATCACCAAAGTCATGCCTTATTACAGTCACCAGAGTTGTACACATTGTGTTTGTATAAGATGTTACAGATTTTAGATCTTGTGTTGTGGTGCCTCATCATTGAGAAAAAATATCAATTTCATGACTTGAAATGACTGAATGTCAGACTAAAGGTTGCATTGCAGCCACCAGAATAACTTTTACTGGCAAGTGTGTGACTGTTTTGTGCTTGTTTGTTGGGTCAGTGGAGAATCACAGTGCCTGAAGGTGAGAAGGTCAAGCTGACATTTAACACCTTTGACCTGGTTCCAGAGATCTGTGGAGACTTTGTTCAGGTCTATGATGGCTACAAGCCTGGCTCCTCTTCAATGGGTAAGAATGACATCTTCTATGTTGTTCTCAGTCAAAAGGGTAAAGACTGTGTTAGATGTGACTGTGCAGCACAGGATTCACGGCAGACTTCAGTGAACTTTATTCAACATTAACAATATCAATGATGTTGGTCCATGTATAAAACATGAGAGTGTAATTAACGGTTTGAGAAACTATTTAATAGAGACCAGCTTCTGGAGTCTATTTTAAACTTGATTAATTCAAAAGTGGCTGCACAGACTGAATTGTTAAAGCAGGATTGATGATCTAACCTGTGTATTTCTGCCATACAGAATATAGTTATACATACAGAACTATACATGTAATTCAATCAAAAGCTTTTGTATTGTAATAATAGTATTATTAATAAAATTATGCCTTTCACATTTGTATTTCAGTTTACTGTAGAACATAATACTAAAATTGTACTGTATGATAAATATTGTTGGAGTTTAAAGGAACATCATATACGTATCTTTGAGTATTTACATTTTTATTGTCATTTATAATGATTACAAACATGATGTAGAATGTAATGATAAAACCATAAATTTAAAGTGTAGAATACAAGGCAAATATAAGACAAAAATAGATTTAAAATCACCCCATCTGCAGTTGTCACCTCTGAACACAGACATTTTTTCTATTAAAGGTAAATTCTGTGGGGGATCGATGCCAAAGCCAGTGGAGTCCAGTGGCAACACAATGGTGGTCCGCTTCACATCTAACAACCGTTTGACTTCAAAAGGATTCAATGCTACTTACACAAAAACCAGCCCCACCACAACAAGTCCCTCACCCACATCCAAACCCAGCCCCAACACAAAAAACACTCCATCTCCTACATCGAGTGGTGAGTACGTGTCCCAAAAACCTACTTTTCTGTTACATTTTCTATTTTTTAGAGAAAAAACTTTTATTATTAAAACAAACCTGTTTTGACATCAGTACAAAATCAGATATACAGCATCTGTCTGCTTAATACAGCTGTATTGGTCAATATATCCTCTAAAATTTCAAACTATAATCAAGGATCTATGTATTTCAAGTTATCATCATTTATGGACAGATATGTTTTAGGTTCAAAATTGTTACTTGCTACTGTAAAAACAATTAAAAGCATATTTTTTAAGATAACTGAGCTACCATGGTCCTTTTTATTGGTAGGTTTTTAAAAACCCACAGATGAAACGGTGACCACTAGCACTGATTTATGAAAAAAAAGTGACAGTGACAATATCATTAGTGTTCATTAGTTTTTTTTTCCCCTCAGGCAATGACAGTTTTTTACATTAAGTAAGTTGCTGCCTCATTGTGCAGTTATCCACCAGCTCTAACAAGGTGACAGCCTCCAAATTAGGATGGTTTCATGTTTCTCCCTGCACAGGAGAGGGAGGTTTATAAATTCATCTGTATATTAAAGCTTTTATCACCCACTGAACTAGTTCAGAGGGTCAGTTTGTTTTCACATCCACACATAGCTACTGTATGTAGCTACTGGCCGGACCTTAATTAACATATTGAAGTGTGACATACATCCAATACACCCTCTGATTTTATTTGGCAGGAAGTGGTGGTCCTGTGATTCTCCAAGGGCGCAAAGGTGTGATCCAGTCCTTGGGTTTTCCAAATGCCTACCCTCCTCACCTGAATAGTTCATGGAGGATTTCTGTGTCCAAACAATTCCTGGTAAAACTGCAGATCACTGAAATGGCCATCACAGGAGAGACTGGACAGTGTAAAGAGGACAAACTGGTCATCTCAGATGATTACAGCAATCTAGGTTTGGATACTTCTTGATACTTTTACATTTAGATTTCGCTTTTCATTTAGAAGTTGACTTAACTCGTAACACAGCAGGTGAACTTTTGTCACTGCAACCTTCCTTGATCTGGTATGATTATAATTCCTTTCATGTAAATTCAGTTTACAAAGTATGTAGGCTTTCTCTTCTGCTTTAAATGTTCCATTACCTCACTCTAAGCTACAGTATGTTTTTTACTTTTACAAAAGATGTCTCTTTGTGATTGAAATTGGCTGGGATGCCCAAAGGTTTTGGCCCAAAACAAATGTGGCAAGGTTTAGGTAAATATCTATAACATTCATCATCATGGTTAGAATAATTTGGCGACATTTTTACGTTATACTACCGTAATAATGTGGCAATTGTGTGGTTATTGTACGTAATGGGAACATAATGGTATATGCCAACACCATCTTATTCTAATTCTCAATTCCAAGCTAATTACTGGACAGTGTTATTGTACTATTATCTCCTTATTATCATATATTACCAATGTAACCACCAAGCTGGAAATTGAATTCAAAATAATGTTTTATTACCATGATTTTATGAAATTATTATCATAGTGTTATTGTACTAAAATGTTACGTTTGACTGTCAGTTTAAAAAATGGGAAGTACACAGTGAGCTCCCTGCCCAAAGTTTTGTTTGGCCATCCAGTTATTTCAACCCCCACAACAACCTCACAGTGTTCACTCATTAGTGCATTTTTACTGTTTAGCTGCATCCTTTCATCATCCCTTCATCCCTCAATGAACTCTTTCCGTCTCCCTCCACCCTCTCATTGTCAGGCATACACTGTGGCTTCATCCTTCCCCCAGTGGTGGTCAGTGCCAGTGAAACACTGTCTGTTACCTTCCAGTCCGACAGTCGCCTCACAGACCGAGGCTTCTCCGCCAAGTGGGAAGCTGTGTATCCTGAGGATATCACAGGTACAGAGGACTGCCATGCACAGAAACACTCAATCACATGGTAGCACAACACACATACACACACACACAGGAACACACTCACAACTGAGGCACACTTTCCTGAAGCAGCTCAGCACTTTGTAAAGACTAATCATAAAACATCTCACCCCTCTGTCATATATTTATAAAAGAAGCTAAATTGTTGCGTAGGCCTGGAGTGTGAACTCTGTTGAAGCACAGCTCAAAGTGCAGTGTGAAGCATAAAGAACAAGATAAAACTCCTTTATCTGTTTTTTATCCGTACTATCAGACCAGAAAAAAAGACTTGAGGCCTTGAGTGTGGAGGTGGAAGTTACTCTAGTTTACCAGGTAAAAGTAGTAATGTGACGATATAGAGGGTTATAATAAAAGGTTTATATAATGACTAGCAAAATGTATTTGTGTATGAACATTAAAAGTCCTGATTATACAGAGGCTGTTAATGCCTTTAGGAATAGACTTAGAGGAATGGACCACTATTGAGGTCCATTGACTGCTTAATCCTCCACATAAGGGATGCAGGCAGAGATGGAGCCAATTCCAGCTGGCCTGGGTTGAAAGGACACTAGTCCATTAAAACACCATCAGGTTCCATTAGCTGGTGGTTTGGATGTTATTCTTTCAAAATTACATAAATGAACATAATAGAGGACAAAGTTGTGATGGATTCATCTTAAAGGATGCAACTTTGTATTTTGAGAGAACAACATCATCTTACAGGGCATCAGTATAAACGTGGTGGTGTCTATTCATTGCTGCCATGATGCTGCACATTCAGTTTTAACATTACAAGTTTAATCTAAAAATGTGTCTATTCCAGTTTTAGATCTAATGCACAAAATAATTTTATGAATAAAATGAATAAAATGTCTCAATTAAGATGCAAATATCTGAAAACTGTTATTACTTTAACACTAGAAACGCCCAGTTTCCACTTTTTGTCATGAATGAATCATGTATTTATTCTAAAGGACTCTGTTATGACATGAAAATACTTCATTATTCTGATCATGCATCTCTCAGCTTCTTGATCACTCCCTCTTCCTGTGTCAGAAATCCAGGGCTGTGGCTTTTCCTCCAAGGAGGGAACTGGAGTCATCAAGTCCCAGAACTGGCCAATGAACTACAAGGCTAACACAGAGTGCATGTGGAACATTGCTTTGCCTTTTGGCAAAAAAATCACACTGACATTCACAGACTTTGACCTGGAGGACAAGGACATCTTCTCATCCAAGTGCTATGACAACATAGTGGTGTATGACATCAATGGTTTGACTAATGCACTGATAAAAAAGCACGGTGAGTCGGTTGTTAGATTGAATTTTTCTGATTGCATCAAAAATACAAAAAACATAATGGATTCCATTAATCATTTTAGGTTTTATTAAATACAACTGCTCTAACAGAGACTGATTGATCCTTTGTTTATCAGGGACAAATGATCCTTTTAATGTACTCTAGGTCCATTCTGTGGGTCTAAGCTGCCTGAAACCATTCAGACAACAGGCAGCAGGCTGCTGATTCGTTTCCACACAGACTTGTTTACTGAGGGCAAAGGCTTCAGGGCCTATTGGACCACAAACCCCAGTCAGCCCGCTCCCACTGAGCCACCTGCTCTGCCCAATCCATGGGACAACATCACCATAGGTGAAGTATCTGCATCAGCACACTACAACACTCCAACGACATGTAAAAAAAAAAAAGAAGAATTGATTTATTGTTCGATTTTATTTATTTTGGTGCAAACTCCAAATTGTTAAAACATGGTCATGGCAACAACAAAAACTAAACAAAAATTTGAAAAAGTACTAATCTGTAATTAATGTCTTTATAATGGGTCAGATGATGATGATGTGTTTTGCAATATGGGTCACTCAAAGGAATGAAACCACAGAGAATTTATCTGTCCTACAGTTCACCTCAGTTCCACACCCTCTATACTTTTATTTTAATCTCTATTGATTTAATTGGTTGAAATTCTGTAAAATTATCATCCTAGCGGGCCGAGGTGATTTGTTTATATAGCTGTGTATTGCCCATTAATATTATAGCTTTAAATTAAGCATGAAAGTCAATCAGTCCATGACTGACAGAAAGCTATTTTAGACATTTATCTATAAATTTATTTATTAACTGCTGTTTTACCTATTTAGAAATGTGAAATATATTCATGATTATTAAAGGTTTGATGTAGCTTTACATTAGATATTTTGGGCATGTTGAGTTTCCCACCTCTGCAGCTGCATTACAGTGCATATTTCATCTTGCATTGTCGTCCTGTCACTGATCACTGTGGCCTACATCCCGGCTACTCAGATGCTGCACAGAGTCTTGCCCTATATTAATGTGATCCATTCTTCTTCCCATCCTCACAGCATCTTCACACTCACCTTCCCCCATATCCTCCTTGCAGAGCCTTGAAGTGCAATAAAAAGGTTGATTTGATGTCCTGTGAACTCAATGTGAAGTGGCCCATTGTTTTGGTTTCCCCTTGCTGCTCGCTGTCACCTTCCCATTCTTCACACTGCGATGAGCCCCAGGTGGCTCAGGCCTCTGTCCAGTCAATTGCTGGAATAGAGTTTTATAGATAGACTCAGCTGCCTCTTGACCCCCCCCCCCCCCCCCCCCCCCCCCCCACCCAACCCGCGCTAGCTCTGACCAGCGGTGGCCTGTGTCTAGTGTAATAGTAAAAATAGTCTTCATGCATTTGAGCCAGTTTCAGGACCTAATGTGTGTGTGCAGATAGGGTTTGGTATTAAGTTTTATGCACTAAATCCAGTGAATACTGCAGACAAAAGATTAGGCAATGCCAAAAACCACATACATAGAGAAAGAGAGAGACAAACACTGGAGCAAACAAATGATTTAGACCCACTTTCCATCAAAACGAGAGCGTATCTGTTGGCTGCAGATACACACTGATTATTCAGCCTTTGTTTATACAGACACAAAACAACACATACACGATGTGTCTTCTTCTTATTCCTCCATCGTCTGCATGTGACCAAACCAGCTCGACCCTGCCTCTCTAAACAGTTCAATCTGAGCTGTTCCTCAAATATGCCCATTTCTAATCTTGTTCATCCTGGTCACTCCCAATTAAAATCTCAGCATCTTCAGCTCTGCTTCCTGTCTTTAGACAGTGCCACTGTCTCCAAGGCATACATCATAGCAGGTCTCACTACAGTCTTGTAGACTTTCCCTTTTACTTCTGCTGCTATCCACAACACTCATCTCCACCTAGTCTACCCTGCCTGCACTCTCTTCTTCACCTCTCTTGTGCACCGTCCATTCAGGTATTTAAACTCATCAATTCCTTATATACTCACTGTACCACCCATCTCACGGTCATTTACACACAGGGTTTTCTTTCTTGCTCCTACTAACCTTTAATTATCTTCTTTCCAGTGCATACCTCTACCTCTCCAGGCTCTTTTCCACCTGTCCCCTACCCACACTGCAGATTACAATATCATTTGCAAACCACACAGTCCACGAAGACTCCTGCCTGTCAACCTGTCCATCACCAGTGCAAACAAGAAGGCTGTCAGAGCTGATCCCTGATATAAACCCACCTCCACCTTGAACCCATTCGTCATTCCAAACTGCACACCTCATCACTGTCTCACTGTCCTCATACATGTCCTGCACCAACCTCACATACTTCTCTGCCACTCCAGATTTCCTTATACAAAACAACAGTTCCTGTCTTGGCACCTGATGTATATGTGATGACACACATATACATCTGAAGTTTTCTCTGATTTCCTAGACTGGCCCAGTACATGTGGCAAACCAGCCATTCCTCCTGCTGTTGGGTCACGTATTGTGAATGGAGAGCCGGCCAGGCCACACTCCTGGCCCTGGCAAGTGTCCATGCAGGTGAGAGTGTTTACTCATAAACACTGAATATTCACATCAAGATAAAAAGTATTACAGTGGTGTTTGGGGTATAGCATACCTGTTATTTCATAAGGGCAAATTTAGTCTAGAAACCATATTTAATTAATCTAACCTTTTTTTTAAAAAAAAGAAAAAAAAAGTTCTTTTTTAAGAGTTCACTTTATTTTATGCTTAGAGGTGTGTGTCTGTTTCAGGTGTGGCCAGCCAGTCGCCCAGAACCTTCATTCTCCCACACGTGTGGTGGCACTCTTATCCACAAGAACTGGGTGCTTACAGCTGCTCACTGTTTCATAAAGTAAAGTTTTCTTGAATTTTGTATGGATATCTCAGCAGACAGTTGTTACAGTGTAAGCCCAAAGGCCTTATTAGAGATGCCTCCACTCTTTGCCTAATGGTGCTCAGTCCTCTGTAGTGAAGGCATCCAGAGTACTGCGGCTGTGCAGATGATATATATAGGTTTCACGTAGATTTTTTTTGCAACATTTACTTGTTAGGTATTATAAAAATGTAGGACCCACACACAAAGTAGTTGTGGAACATAATGAGCAGAAACAGAAAACCAAATAGACTAGCTGAAGAAAAGGAGCACAGAGACTAATCACAGTGGAGAGGCAGAGATGTTTGTGACACTGAAAAGAGTCACAAACGAAAGAAACCAAACTGACAGGAAATAACTCCAGAGATGACACACTAGGAAGAAACTAGTAAAACAGAAAGCCATGACAAATCAGCAGAAAACCAAATAAAGCAAACAAATTCAAAAAGTACGAAGTCAATAATTAAATGTAATTTGGGACTAAAAAGATTAAGGTCCTGGGTTCAAGGAGTGGATTAGTTAATATCAGAATATCTAATGTGTAGTACAAATACGATGGTTTACTTCTGTAAAAAAAATATATCAGTTTATGCAGTTTGATGCACTGAGTTTAACATGTCCTGTTTTGTGTTTACAATGGGGTGTAATTTTTGATTCTTCTGCTGATTCCCTGTCCAGCTATGCTGATGAACTGCAACGCTGGCAGATGTGCCTTGGCAAACACAACCTGACCTACACTGAGGCAAGCGAACGCTGCTTTAATGTGTCTGGAATCTATCGTCATGAGGGCTTCAAGTATCCCACAGTGCCAACAGTGGAGTTTGACATTGCCCTGATCAGGCTCGACGGGGAAGTGGAACCCAGTGACCAGATTGCTTACGCTTGCCTTCCATCTGAGGAAGAAGTCCTACCCAAAGACAAGATGTGCTATGCCACCGGCTGGGGAGATGAAACCGGTGAGGTCTGAATTTCATGTTCAGTACACAGCAGACACGTTAACATGTTTTCACAGGAAAAGCATATGTTTTCAGATTGACATTAATAAGACTGTTCCCTTCATGTAAGTCAGGATAGTGTGAGAGCATGCACCCTGAAACTCAGGGAGCTAAATGGTATAATTTATTTGATTATTTACTTCATGAAAAACAAAAAAGACCCATAGTGGCTTTCACATGCAGTTCACATTTGTATGTTAATACACATTAGAAATAAAACTATCGTGTAACCATATATTATTACTATATTATTCAGTCAAATAGCACAATAATATGCCGACTCATGCAGGAGACACTCACATCCTATGCTGTTTTATGCCGTTTAATATTCACTGTTACATCTTTGCATGCCCTCTAGTGGACTGAATGTGTAAATAACCTCAAGTTTTTATTTTCCCCAGAATATCAAATTTGACTTTTCCTCTTTTTTTTAACAATCAATCTGTGCATTCATCAGGTGACTCACTTAATGCTAAGGTGGCAGAGGCTCTTAACCAGGTGGCCCTGCCTGTTGTGCCATATGACACGTGCAGGAGGATGGATTACTGGTGGTTCCAGGTCAAGACCTCCATGATCTGCTGTGGTTATACCCTGCCTGATGAGCTCAAGTCTGTCTGTCAGGTAAAATATGATGGATGGATAGATAATTAGATACTTGAAGGGAAATTAAATTGTCACAGCAGTTTGGGTATGAGGTACAAAAACAAACAAAAATGACAGGACTAAAATATTTACAATTTGCATTTAGAAATAAAAAGATGGCTAAGTATACATTAAGAGCCAAAGGTCTCTACAGATAGCAGTGATAAGACCAACATAGATCACAATGTATTCTGAGCTGATGAGATAAAAAGGTTTTTGTATCTAAGTTCATACAGATAGAAAAAGCGCTGACAGTGTTGTTTCATGACCTTGATTGACAGGGAGATTCAGGTGGACCTCTTGTGTGCCAAGATACTCCTGGTGGCCCTTGGGAGGTTCATGGTATAACCAGTTTTGGCCCAATTGGATGTATTATGAATAAGAAGCCCTCAGTGTTTACCCGCTCCTCTGCCTACCTCCCCTGGATCAGAAATGTCATCCGTAGAGACATCTACAATGAACACAGTATGAATCCAGATGGTCTGAAATGACCCACTTTGCTCAAAAGCTAAATATGGTGCAGGTCTGTATTTTTTCTGGTTTTCACCCTCTGTTCTCCCTGTGTAGCATCTGGCTGCGGAGGGCCAAAGGACCTGACTGGCACAAGTGGCAGTGTGTCTTCTATGCATTATCCTGGTGGCTACAGCAACAAAGCCCGCTGCCAGTGGAACATCCAGGTGCCCGAGGGCAAAGTTGTGCATCTCCATTTTCACAGTTTCTCCCTTGAGGAGACTCAGATGTGTTTAAATGACAAAGTCAGTCTCACAGACAGAATGGGAACTCTAGGTATGTGCACACTGTATCTGGTTTGTTGAGTGGTTATTATATTTGATTACTTGAAAACCAGAAGTGCATTAACTAATAAATTATAGAAAACAAATCCTGAAATTTGGAGAGGCATCCAAATTTCAAATCTGCAGGCAACTGCAGAATAAATGTACAGTATGTTTTCACAGTAAATGCCTCAAAAGATTTAAAGGGGTTATATGAAACAAACTTAATGTATTAAAATGTCATCAGAGATTAAGTAAGCATGTTAAAATGAAATACTGACTTCCTGTCTTCATGCCATGTGCATGTACACAAAATAGTGCAACAATAAAAACGAATAAGTAAGTATGATGTAGACTAAACCTCATATAAAAGCTCATGACAGAAAACTCATGCTTTAACATTGGTACCTCTCAGGCACATTCTGCAGCCATGTACCTCCAAAAGATCTGGCCAGCGATGGAAACACACTTCACATCAGCTTCTCCTCCAATGACAGGGTAGTGGACACGGGCTTCACTGCCACCTGGAGGGCAGTGGATCCAGCTGAGGGTAAGACAAGAGAAAGTACCCCCCAATAAGTCTCTCGGGGATTTGTTTATCACCAAATTAAAGAGTATCTCTTTCCTTTATTTCCTCCCTATTGTCATCACACATAGCTCCATGTGGAGGAAGCTTCAGCAGTAATCAGGGTGAAATCCTATCTCCCAACTGGCCCAGTGACTACCAGGCACAGTCTGTCTGCACATGGCGAATCACCATCCCCTCTGCAAAAAGTGTACATGTAGCCTTCACTCACTTTGAGCTGCAAGCTGCTAATGCACTGGGAAACTGTGTGGACTATGTGGAAGTCTTCAGTGGAGAAAGCATGGTATCACTAGGTTGGTGACTGTAGTACAAATTCTGTTTTTTCTATTTTATATTCTCTTTTGTCTGTCATCAGTGACATTGTCTGTGACGATGGTGTCAGTTTGCTGCACACCTAAAGGCACACTTAAGTTTTATGTCTGTTATGCAGGTCGATTCTGTGGCTTCGCCCCTCCATCCACCATCACCATCCCTGGCAACAAGGTTGTCATACGATTCCTTTCTAACAAAGAAAATCAGCAGCAGGGTTTTCGTGGGTACTGGACCACTGATGCCAGTGTTATCCCTACTTTACCCCCTCCAACCCCTAATCCATGGGACAATATTACTATCAGTAAGTGTGGGCCTCATTCGGTTCATAGCAGCCCTGGATTGGTCATGTGTCTTAATCTCATGTGCAGGTTTTTTTGGTCATTGTTCTCTTTGCTCTTTTCATATACAATAAACTATAGTGGTATCTGAAACTGGATCAATTTAACCTGCACATGTCCCAGGACAGTGTAATTTTTACTGTGACATTCATTATTCTTTGACATAAAACAAATCATTTCCTGTGTGCAGTGCTGATATGTTGAAGGGTGACAAGAGATCACACCACTACACCGAGAAATACAGAGTCATGTGGAGCTAATTGATAAGCTTAATCAGCAGTACAAGCTTATTGACAATGATTTGAATGTAATGGAAATGTGTTTATAATTTAAAGTTGTGCTCTACAGTTTTATAATTAGAATTAGAATTGGTATTAACTCATCATATGGCATATACTGTAAATTTAGCAGCAATTCTTGGCTTACAAAAAAATTGTAAATGTTCTCTTCCCAGACTGGCCAGAAAATTGTGGAAATCCAGCAGTAAAACCCAAAACAGCAACCCCAAGGGTGGTGAATGGAGAAGAAGCAATCCCCCACTCCTGGCCCTGGCAGGTCTCCATGCAGGTATTGTCAAATCTCATGTCTCTGTGGGGACTAGAAGTGACTAGAAGTGAGTGAGAGAAAAGAGCTTATAATTTTAGCAACAATGTAACTCTTTTCTCCAGGCTTCACCAGTGTTTCCTATACCATACATGCACGGTTGTGGAGGCTCTTTGATCCATAATGAGTGGATCCTAACAGCTGCTCACTGTTTCATGATGTAAGATGCAACCACAGACAGAGACAGAGTGTCTTTTTAAAAGCCCGCTGTTCTCTAAAGTGGCTAAGAAAGTGTGTGCATGTATTGATGTTCTGTAATCCAAATCTAAAGTCAAACCTGATGTGGATTTCTTTCTTTCCAGACCGTTAAATAAACCCTCCTACTGGCGCATGTGTCTCGGGAAGCACCACATGAACTCCTCCAAGGATGTTCCCTCAGCAGAAGAGTGCTACAAGGTGGACACTATCATCCGCCATGAGGGGTTTGTCTATGAGCAGGATAGGAACGACATCACCAATGATATAGCCCTGGTGCACCTGGCTGAGCCTGTCAATATGACAAGGGAGATCAGCCCAATCTGTCTGCCCAAACCTGGGGCTGTGATGCCTGCTGGAACTTTCTGCTTCGTTACCGGATGGGGGGACGAGAAAGGTAGACATGATCAAACATCTGTATCCTGTTGAGGAATTGTATTTCAAAAATGTCTCTTTTTTAAATTTTAAATGCTGCTAGTAATGTGTTACTGTGTGAATGGTATTTTCGGTTGTCATGCTCTCTGATAAGTATGTGACCTTTAAAAGAAAGCACACAATAAGGATGATATATGCATCCAGCAGCAGTGATTAGGGTTTTTTTTTAAAGTGTGCTTCAATGAGATATGGTCACATATTGTACTTACTCAGAGCTGCTTAAGCTATATGCGCCCCCTGCTGGCCCCCAGTACTAAGAAACTTGAGCTTATTTAAAACATGGCTGCCAATTAGGATGCATGGAATTTTTACTTTTTATTTTTTTTTGGTCACGTGACAAAAGGTTCACCTTATATACAAAAACTATATACAACTGCAATATCTTAATAATATGTTCACTGCTTCATCTCACCAATAAACACACTTTTCCAACAGAAAACTGAAGTTTGAAAACAGCTCACACTCTTGCACCAAAGCCCATAGAGGATATATGGGCTTCATATATGAAGTTACTAATAGAGACAGCAATGGATCAACAATTGTGTGTCAACAACTCCTGTGTCAAATCAAATTTTGTCTATGGACTTTGGTGTGTGGAGAGAGCTATTTACAAACTTCAGTTTGTGGTCTGAAAGGGCTTTTTGATGGCAAGAACATTCTGTTAAGTTGCTAAAATCTTCTTGTTTCCCTGCTGGCAGCCATGCTTTCAGTTAACCGAGAGTGAGGGTTCATGTCTCAAGCTGTTTTAGTGCTCGCAGTGGCATACTTCAAAAAGCAGCTGTTCTCTCTGCTGTGGCCTTGGTTTAAAAATACTTCATAGAGTTTGATGTTAATATCAGTGTCCTGAACATTAACTTTTCTTTTTTTCCACTTCTGTGTCAGGTAATCTTTTCCCAAAAGTGGCTGAGAAGTTAAATCAAGCAGCTCTTCCTATCGTTGACTTTCAAACCTGCAGTAAACCTGCTTACTGGTGGGACATACTCAGGCCCTCCATGATCTGTGCTGGATATGAGTCTCCAGATGAGCTTAAGTCCGCGTGTCAGGTGAGAGGACACATTCTGAAACCAGAGATGTGCAGAGAGAACTCATATCTCGACAGAGGTAAATTGAGAGGCGTAAGAAAGCGAAACAAAAGTAATTTATCCAGATCAGAAATGTAAGTCCTTAAGCCTTGCCCCAGCCCATAAATGATATTTCAATGAAAGTAGCTCAGTAATGCTGCTAACAGGCAAATAAAAAAGATAACATAATCTTCTTGGTTAAGGTAAGAGAAAATGGTACTTGTTTGCTGAGATTCCCTCCATGCTTTTCCTCAAACATTACATAAAATGTCTGTCCAATAATGATTTGGTTGGCCATTATGCAACATCCTGTGCACTGTTTTGTTTGTGATCAGTCAACCTTGATTGCAGATGCCTGCTCAGTTTTCAGACAAAATTGGACAAGAGAAGATAGAACATTATTTGTTTGCCATTACGAGTAACCATGCAAGTGAGGGCAAGGAAAGATTTGGAAGAGCATTTCAGGGGACGAAAGCACTGCATACTTAAATCATTGACATTTAAATAAAATCCTCTGATTATTAATAGTTGCTTGTTCTCACAGAAATTGCTGACACAGTGTAATTAATTGAATTCCTGTACTTCATGCAACATGAAAAGAAGACCCAAAGACAATATCGTTTTCTGAAAGGACTTTCAGAGCATCTTACCCTGTATCATTCCATTGTGGAATTGCTTTTAATGTAAACTCTAATCTGACCACATTACTTCACAGACAATCACATCATCCTCAGTGTACACTCACTAACTGCTTTATTATGTACACCTAAGGAGTAAAACCAGGAGTGGATTTCTGCTGCTTTAGCCTTCCAGTAGCAAAATATGCAAAAAAATGCATATTTTCCAGATATTCTCTGCAAACCTTAGCGATAGTTGTGCTTGAACACAGTAGTTTCTGAAATACTCAGACCAGCACCAACTTCCATGCCAAGTCATCAACTTCCAAGTCATCACCTTTCTTCCTTACACTGATGCTGAATTTAAACGTTAGCAGCATGTGTCGACCATGTAGACATGCCTAAATGCATGGAGCCATGTTATTGGCTGTTAGCTATTTGTGTTATCAAGCAGTTAAACAGGTGTACCTAATGAGATGGCAAGCGAGTGAAATTATTACAAAATTCTAAAATAAGTTTCTTGGGTTTTTAGAAAAAATATTTTCATAGGGCTCAGAAAATTTTGTTAGTGGGCATCCATGGGGTTCATCAGAGCATTCACTTACAGTCAATATTAGCTGATGTGTTCTCCCGCTCTCCTGCAGGGAGACTCTGGAGGTCCTTTCGCCTGCACAGCTGCTGCTGCTGCTGCTGCTGGCACCAACGCCACCTGGGAGGTTCATGGTGTGGTTAGCTTCGGACCTCAGGGCTGCATCAGAGACAAGAAGCCATCTGTATTCACCCGTGTATCTGCCTTCAGTGACTGGATCAACAACAACATCAAGAAGTTTATATATGAAAATAGCAAAACTCATAACATGTAATAAAGATTTTTAAAGGTTTAGTACAAACTTCTTACATTTTCTACTGACCAAGTCACTGAACCTCTTAACTTTGAGTTCATCTTTAACAAGTTTCTTATGCTGAGTGATAAGTCATCTTATCTGACTTTTCCGGTGAGCAAATAGTTTGAGAAAAAAAATGTATTTAATGTTTGCACCAAACATTGTAATTACATAAATTAAATGTTATTTACAGCTCTACTATTTTTCTCTGACTGAAACTGTCTTGAAGTGTTGTGGTGTTAACTTAAGAACATGTTTGTGCATACTTAACAGTGTGACAAATGTGTGTTTGTGTGACTTACAGATGTCAAATAAAGTCAAAATTGGTTAAAGTTTTTACCCTTTTTTAAAGCATTGCAGCCATGTTATATATTTCTTTCCATATGTGTTATTTATGTATTTTCACTTTTAGCAGAACATAATTTCTTATTCTACATGTTGGCTTTTCAGCTCTCAGTCTCCAGCTCATTCCTCCTCATTTCCTCCCTCACTGGCAGGCAGATGAATCCTGCATGGACAGATTTAAAGTTTGGGGGTTTTAACCACATGACTGGGCAAATCAGCCAATGGAAGAGCTGGGCTCAGATTTCAGCCTAGAAGGAGGGGGTGAAATAAAGAGGGACGGAAAGAAAGAGACAGGCAGGAATCTGTGCTCATGGGTTGAACATAGTCCACCGGTGTCCTGACACCACATAGGCTTTACATTTCTTTGACTCTTTTCTGGATTATCTGTGTTGCGTTTTTGGATTATTTGGATGGCATATGTTATGACAAAAGGGATTTCCACCACTGGGAAAAATCCAGAACTGTGCCCTGGCACAGAGTGAGGAGGAGGAGGAGGAGGAGGAAAGTTAGCAGCAGTTTTTCACCTCATCATTGTCTTCGCAGTTTTTCTTCTGAGTGAAAATGGGGGCAGGAGCTCTGACCATCTGTGTGAGTACAAAGCCAGAATCTGTGATTAAGGGCCAAAGAATTTGTTACAGGTCTGAAGAGACAACTTTTGGCTTTCTGACACGTCAAGTAGGGACAAATCTTTTCTTCCTACAGCAAAACTAAGTTCTCCTCCCTAACCTAAAGTCACATTTCTCAATAAATACAGACATTCTGAAGTCGACATCAGTTCTCTCTCTTGCTTTGTTAACACAGAAAGCCGCCTTTCAGCCAATGCTGCATCCTTGTACAACTCCATACCTGTAACTTTTTCCAAGCAAATATCCAACCCTTCACTGAGGTCACTTCTCTTCACTAATGGAAACTGTGTCCTCATAAGGATTATGCCCACTCCACTCCACTAGCAATATTTTTTGTGTGCACTAAAGAAAACCTCTAAAAGTAGTTTGTGTGAGCTGAGCAGCTGTTGCTGACTCAATGGCCACCCACAGAGGGAGAGAGAAAGAGGCTGGAGGAGAGGGGGCAGTGGTGTTGAGGGTTGGGAGAGGGCTGCACATGCTCAGGCTTGCTGTTCCCTTCATGAGTGAGTTTTACCTCATAGGCACTTGTATACTTGACTGTCCAAAATGTTACAGGAAAAGCATCTCAGCCCGACCCCTACTGTAAAAAGGCCGGATTGACTACAATGACACTTGAAATAAGACGACTCTCAGCAGTCATTCTCACCCTGACTCTATCTCAATGGTCTTTTGACAATAGGTCCCTTTTTTTCACACTGTCAGAAGTTGTAGTGTGAAAACATTTTAATATTGGGGGAGGGGAGAGGGGATGAGGATCATTAAGTAAATCATAGCATTCTGTCCAGGCTGACAACAAAAAGATGCTGCAAAGTGTTTTCCTTTATTCTTGGCCATTTTTTTTACAACTGCAGCTTCATAAGTGTGGACACATATTTAGTACAGTATTTCTCTTTTTTTTAACTATTAATTCACATATTTGCTGTGACTTCTCTGGAGACAGAACATATAGACAAAAATTCTTGGCAGTCAAAGCTGTCCTTGACTGGACTGTCTGCTACGCTGAAATCACTGTGTCGGTCATCTAGGATTCATTTACATGCATGTTTATGTTTAGATGGGTTTTCAATTGGAGCCTTGTTTGCTTTCTCACCATAAGCATAGTCTGTGAGTTTTCTTTATTATAATGTGTTGGGGCTGTTTTCTGCATTGCTAGCCTCTAGTATTTGTTTGTGATGTTGTGTTTATGCTCACTTACACCAAAACTAACCACTTTACAATGAGGTGCCTTCTCTTGTTTCTGTTCGTAATGGGGCTGCTGATTCTATTCGGTGCCTTTCTGGAGTGTGTTGACAATATCAATAGTTGATCTCCTGTTAATTATGACTTTATAATTTACTTCATTTTCTAATTCCATTGTAAGAGACAGACTCCAACATACAAAGTACAAACCCATGTTTATTTCCCTTATCATACTGTGTGTGTGTGTGTGGGGGGGGGTGTATTATAGTAAAGACAGATTTAGGAGACATCTGTTCAGACAGGCTTATCACAGTGACGTGAACAAACCTGCTGTAAAATCTGTGAAAAGTTCCGACCAGTTCCACCTAAAACTGTGCTGTGAGCTATTAACCTCATTACTAACAATGAAGTGGTGTTTTTTAGTGTAAAGTAAATATAAGTAAAAATCTTCTACAGCAAAAGAGGGAAGCATTCTGAACACGTTCTGCACAGTTTTGTGCTACAAAAATCATTTAATTTGTTTTTACACCTGTTCATGACTTGTATTTATCGTGAGTGAGCAGCTACTTTTGTTAAAAAACTATGCATCAGTTGTCCCATTTAGCCCAGTCAGTGTCTTGCTGCTCCTCAGGCAGACGTCAAACCATGAGTGTACTTAATTATCTTTCACACTGACTCAGGAGGTGCAGTGGCTTATTGTTATGCACCTGCTAGGGAGCCATGCATTAGCAGCCTGATTAACACATATCTCCCGGCCTCTAAAAAGCCTTCTCAGTTGCTCATTTCAGTGTCTTATTAAAGCATCTGCCACGGTAAAGATCTTGTCTCCTTAGCCATCCTTGCACCATCTGTGAGTTGAGGATTTAATTAGCTGATCTGAGTTTGGCACAGGCTTTCACCCATTCTCTCTAATCAACTGGTCACATAGGGAGTAAAATAAGCATCACCTTACTTCATTTACAGCACATCTGCCATCCCCATACAGTAATTAACCAACTCTGTCATGTGTGGACATCACTATGACCAGATCACAGCCAAGGGCCTCTCATTCAGGTCGTGGAATGACAGGATGTCACATGGTGTAGTTGTAGCTATGGTTACAAGAGTTGGCTCTGAATGTGTGTGTTGCTCTAAGTACAGGACTTCCCCCCCAGTGTCTGAGACTGCGTCTGTTTTTTTGTGTTTTCTTTTGCTACTCCTCACACCGACTAAACATGTGAAAATGTGTTATGTTCTATGTTATTGTGCCAAATGATGCAGTAACTTAGCATTATCTGTCTAACGCTAATGCTTCCGTGATTGAGGATGATGTTTGTTTAGGGCGATTGTGTTTGCACTTCGAAAGACGAGAGATAGATAGGATATCGTGTGGCACTGTTTGCCTTAACAGTGCAGATAACTGAGGCGCACGTACTGTGTGCATTGTATACACATACAGAAGATATATTCTCATATGTATTTTACCAGTCTACTATTTGTGCATATTGTGTGTTTCCCTTTTGTGCACAGGTGTCTGTGTCACATGGTGTTGCATGGTAACCTGACATTTGTCATAGCAACACATGCACGCCATGGCAGCCCTCCGCTCACACTTCCTCTTCCTCACAGCTCTCCACAAACACGCTGTACCCTGAGTGCATGACACTGTCATACCAGCATCAGCTCCAGACATGGACTGGTGTCTCAGCAGAACCTGACGCTGGTTGTGGCACTGCCTGCTGTAGCCTCAGAGTTAGGGAATGACTGCTGCTCTCTGCTCCTCTTCGTGCAGCACAACAAGACAGCTGTGCAGGTTAAAGAAGACATGAAGAAGATGGTCCAGATACCCATGCTGAGAACCAGGACTGTGGCAGCACAGCACACCAAGGTGTTTGGAGCATCCCTGTTTGAGCTGCAAGAGAAAGGCCTGGTGAAGGATGGTGTGCCTCTGGTGGTACGGAGGATGGTGGAGCATCTTCGCAAGCATGGTAAAGAAAAGCAAAATTAGGCTTTCCACTCTGAAATTCACTGTGTTTGGAAAAGGGTCCATTCTGAAGGAATTATACCAGTTCAAGAAGTTGTGTACTTTTAAACATTACTATAATCAAATATTTTTTAATCAAATCCCACATTTATACCTTATCATAGTTAGACCAATGACTACTGTTTATTATTTTGTTATTTTATCATTTGCTTTAAGTAAATTAACATGTTCAATTATATAATCACTGCTGTCACCATCACTACAGTCATTCACTGTTTATTTACTTTGGGAAATGCAGAAATTATGTATTCATTTTTAATTGCATCACAGCAAAAGCATTTTTGAAAACAAATTTGTTATCTCAGAAAGGCTTATGTATTTTTTCCCAGCTTTTCATTTCTTGCATAGTATTAAATTATTTTGTTAGGCTTGTGATCTGCCACAGAGAAAATCAAGTCATTGGATTGTTTTTATCAGCGTCATCAAATGTAAGGCATTCTTTTCATTTTAAGTACCAAATCATAAATACATGATGGTATGCCCTTATTTATTGTTTCTGTACTTATTATTGTCTACCACTAGATGTCAGCCCAAGAAATGATAACTTGATTCTAGTCGTTACTCCAGTTCCTTTCATTGTGGGCCTGTCGGTTGTTTTCAAACTGAGGGCAGGAAAATTGTTTTATTTCCCTTAAGTCAATTATATAAAAAAATATAATTTTTTCATGAGCACATCTGCTTTTGATTTTGTTTTGCTTTATTTTTCTGAGGGATTTCCAAAGTCTGGGCTTTGTTTCCCTGGTGGGCTGTGGTGGTACTGCAGGTGAACAGTGCAAGTTCATTAAAAAATAATTTTATGGGGGGAAAAAAAGGTTTTAATTTTCAGTTTTGTAATTAAGGCTGAAAAAAGCATACAACATTAACAGTCAGAAGTTCTAAAATACACGCATGAGATGTGTTATTCTTTAATCTGACCACAGTCATCAGATTTGTTGACCCTCACATGATCCCCACAGGATTGTAATTGATGGTGGTTTATAGTTGACAGAAGACTCTATTGTGAAGTGGATAAAGGAAAGTGTGTGTGTGTGTGTACCTGGTATTCTTTATGTTGTGGGGACCTAAATCTGTTTACACAGTCACATTATGGGGACTTGTCTTCCTTATAGGGACAAAAATGTAGTCCCAATAATAAAAATAATAATAATACATTACCAATTACCACCATTAAATTAGTTTTAAAGTTAGGCTGAGGTTAGAGTTAGGTTCAGGTTAGGATCAGGATTAGGGCAGGTTTAGGATTAGGATTTGGTGGGTGTGTTAGTTAGGGTTAGGGTTAGTTTTGAATAGTTATCAAAAGAGCTGTCACCTGTGCTACATGAACCTGAAAGGGCTCAGAGAAGTGAACTGAACAGTGTCTCTGCCTTTTGCTGCAGCCCTGCATCAGGAGGGCCTGTTCAGAGTCAGTGGGAATGTCCGTGCTGTGGAGACCCTGAAACAGCGGCTGGAAGTTGGAGAGGAAGTGGACCTTCTCTCCGAATCTGATACATGTACGGTGGCCAGTTTGCTCAAACAGTATCTCAGGGAATTACCAGAGGGACTCATAGACTCAACAGTCCAACAGGCGCTGATACAGCACTACCAAGGTAGAAGAACTGTTCTAATTTAACAAGTAGAGTAATACAATCACAAATGCTTTAGAATGCTTGCTGTTACACTGTCCTGGCTTACATTATTGTGATTAGTAACACCTGTCCTTTTCCTGCTCAAACATGTCAAACTGGCTACTGTGCAAACAGCCCATTATCCCTAAGGAAGTGATTACATTGCTTTTTATTAAGAAGTCCTCTTGAGGTCATGATCATTTGTTAAGAAATTACACACACAATCTGACCTCTGTCGCGTGGTAACAGCAGCCTTTTTGACATGCAACCGAACTTAAACACAGGCGTTAATTGTTCGTGGCATTAATGTTTCACTCAGGACAGGCGATTAGTCACACCTGTGCTTAAAAACTCTCACATGTCAAAATGGTGCTGCTCTTAAATAGGTCTGCAGCTGCTGTCGTTGACCTAAGCTACACGTCCCCCTCTCCCTGTCCACACTGAGACAGTGTGCACACTCTCACACAGACCCACACTCTCACAACTCTTGCGTCACTTGGATGTCAATAGGATCTGTAGTCATATCTGTTTATCCAACTGTGACCCAATTATGTATCCACAGATAATAGCCTCAAATGCTCACGTACATATTACTGGTGACCACAACTCCTGATTAGATATTACACAGAGCAGGTGGATGGACAGAGCTGCCTCCTAGAGAGATATTTTAACACTATTCACTAAAGGAATATTTTCATGTTTTGCATGTTTTCCACAGGAAAACTAGTTGATCGTGTTATTAATCACTGGTCATTTGACTTTATAGATTTCAGCACAACACCAGTGTCAATAATTGGCAGTTTTATGCATGTTTTAGCTTTTCTGCTCAAGTTTGTTTGCCAGAAAGTGTGAAACAGGACCATCCACTGTCCCAATATTATATGTGTTCTTGAACCTATAGAGTGTGGTGATGACAGTTCATGGTCGGAAATGAGAGAACTTCTCCAGCAGCTTCCAGATGTCCACCTCGGTCTCCTTCGCTACCTTTGCCACTTCCTCACCCTTGTGGAGTCCAACCACAAAGACAACCGCATGACTGCCCTCAATCTTGCCACTGTCTTTGGACCCAGTGTCTTCCAGTGAGTTTCAGCATTTTATTGAGTGCATAATCATGGATTAATATTCCATTTGTCTTTTCACATTTTATGTATGATATACAGGACTCTGCAAAAGCATTAGAAACGTTTGAATTCAAGAACCTTCTTGCCATAAAAACTGGACTCACGAATTTTAATTGGGAAATTGATGCTGTTCTTAACTGCAGCTTCCCAAATATCAATTTAGATAAATGTAATTGATGAATACTGTTAGTAATTAATGGCATTATTAATGGCTTAAACATTGTTTTAAGCACATTTATTATAGACTTAATGCATTTCAACCTGCATTGATCTATTTCTTGCATATTTGGGTGTGTTGCAATAAGATTTAAACAGAGCACATATAATCAGGTTTAAACTTAGATTTGCAGAAATTGCTTAAAAAAAGGTTGCTCCATCCAGCAAACCGAGGTGATAAGGACTGTCTGTCTCTGATTATTGTGATGAGAGTGTATCAAAACAAAATGTTTTTGGGTCAGAAGAAAATAAGAGAGAGAGATTGAGCTGAGGAAAAAATTATAATTGTTTACAAGCAGCTCCTTTTAATGTAAAACATTTGATCATTTGTTGATATGAAGCATTTGTTATTGCATCTTTTAAGGATGGCCATCAGCTACTGAAGAAATAATAAGAATGTTAATTTTGTGTGCAGTGAAAACAGTCTGCTTTAATGTACTGTAAACTGTAAAAATCACAATATGACTACGTTTACAACAGTGGGCCACACGGTTGGTGTAGCGGTTAATACTCTTGCCTTTGCAGCAAGAGGTCCCGGGTTTGTGACCCGGTCGGAATAAGGGCCCTTGTGCGCGTGGGTTCTTACCGGGTACTCCGGCTTCCTCCCACAGTCCAAAAAAACATGCAGATTCAGGGATTAGGTTAATTGGACACTCTAAATTGCCCATAGGTGTGAATGTGAGAGTGAATGGTTGTCTCTATGTGGCCCTGTGATGGACTGGCGACCTGTTCATGATGTAGAAAATGAGAGCAGTAGAAAATGAGTGATAGTTTACATCAATGCCTTAGTATGATACTGATTGCAATAAGTCACATTTGACTTTTATTCTTTCAGAGAGATTCAATCAGTGTCTGTAACTGAATATAACTGATATTCTTAAAGGATGTTTGGGATCTTGACCTTTGGCTTGATTGTGTTTGTTTTAGTCTTTAAATAATAGTGAGTGAACAGTAAGACAGCCTGGCTCAGACTAGAAAACAAATGCTGAGCAGGTCAGTCATACCACTATTTCTGTTTTTAGTGAGTCAGACATTTAACACTGGTTTTGATGTGCCAGAGCAGAAGGGTGGTTAAAATGAGTCTTCTGTTGCATCACACTACACATATTGAGTAAGATAATAAAAGTCAAGTACAGTGACCAGTGTGAATGCACAGTTTGGTCTGTAACAGAAATTACTTCTATTTCTTTTTTTCTTTTAATGAAAAAAGAAAACAGTTTAGTCTGTTTGAAAATTAGAAGAGATATTTAATGAAGTTCAGCCAGTTGGTGAAACAACACAAGCTCATAAAGTAAACCATGTAAATATACTGTATATAAATAAATATGTGATATCGCCACAAAAATTAGACGATACAGTATAATGAGGTCATGACTGTTGACAATTACCCTTTGTTTCTGTGGAAATATTTGGACAGCAGGTGGTGCTGTAGCTTATGTAATGAAGTTGAAAACTAAATTGTCAGTGTACTTGGTCGACAAGTGATATGCCTCTTTATAGAAGAAAGAACCAAATGAATATTGGTTTTCTCTTTGTTTCTAAAATGACATGAAATTTGTTAGTTGAATTTCTATTGAAATGTGAGGCTTTACTCTTCCACTTCGGAGAGTCTGTTAATAACAGTAAATGAGTCAATAGAAATCATCTCTGTATTTTCATTTACTGCCATTGTTGGAGCTATTTGTGGGTTTAGTTTAATTTAGTATTTTTTGTATAATGTTTTCATTATAAAGTTTAGTTTATGTTCGCGTTTGTGAATGGGCCGTCACGTGTGTGGGTTTTTACGTAGGCTATATATATAGGTCAAGTGGGATGGGTCAGGCAAGGCACTGTGGGCATATGGTTTTTTACCAGGGATCAGAGAGGGTGCAGGCTTTCTTTTCTGTCTGTAACTTGCTGCCAAAGGTGAATAAATCTGCTCAAACGCATTTTCGGTATGGACCTGATTGTTTGTTTGACCTGCGTAAAGCCTATTTCCAGACGGTGCCAGAATGGTTATTTGATTTTGTTTTGTTTAAGTTTTTTGGACAAATAGCCAATACAGCCATAATAAATAATTGCATTCACAGGCCTCCAGCTGGTAAACTAAAAACAACTCTTCTCACCTGGTTGTTTTTTAGGATGTGTTTACTGCACAAGAAGTTACACTTCAAAATTCCCTGCTCTGTTCTTCCAGACTGGTAACTGAAAATCATATCCACTAATAAACTTGTTTATGCTTGGGAGCCCTGCACAAAATAAAGCTTAATGTAGAATATTGAGACATGGATACTGTTTCATATGTACAGTCTGTTCCTCTCTTCACCACACCCTGTGCTCGTGTATCTGTCTGTATTTGATGTTATATAATCAGGCCTACAGTTTGGCCCACAGCCAAGCGGTGTATGTCTAACACACAGCTGTTCAGTGTGGCATCAGACGTTATTCTAAGTGAGGCAGTTGATTTTATGTTGTGTGAATCGGGTCAACCAAGTGACACCCAACTTTCAACATCGGTGTCATACTTTACAAAAATCACCATCAAACTATGTTTGATCAATGCAGTGTGGAAACCACAAAGTCCTTAATTTGCACACGTTTTGTTTTGTTTTTCCTCTTTGACCCTTCTCTCTCTCTCTCTTTTTTTCCAGTGTGGCTCCTGGTTTCGAAGCAATAAAGGACCAAAATATCTGTAACAAGATCATGGTGAAGCTCATCCAGAACTACAGCAGCATATTTGAGACAGACAAAGACAAAGAAAGATGCACAGAGGAGCTGTCAACCATTATCTTTGTCAAGGTGCTTGTATGCTCACACAAACACCAGCTGCTAATATCTATATGGAATAGATCTGTGCTGCCGCTGCTGCTGCCGCTGGTTAGTATAATGTAGTGACTCTGGACAGACAAACAACCAAGTGTGAGTCACATGTCGTACCCATGCACTTTAAAAAGTGTGAGCTCCTCTTCTCAGCCCCGGGATCACACCATCTGCCTGTTCACTGGGTGGATTGATGGTTTATACATACAGCTAAAATGATGTGAGGCTAAAATCTATTCAAGCATTGATCTTAGCTCTCAGCAACAACTCCTCCACAAGTGGCAGTTGTTCACTTGTTGATTCATTATTGTTGCGTCAATGGCCGATGTCTTTATCGATCTGCTGGTTTGTTGTTCTTCTTCAGCCACCTGAGGAATAACAACAGCATATCTTAAAGTGTTTTAAAGTCATATTGTCTCCAGATTCCCATTAAATCTCTAACGCTCTCACTCTCTTTCACTCACTTTCTACTGCTTTAACCACTAAGGGTCGCGGGGGGTGCTGGTGCCTAACAACACATAAATAATGTAGCTGTTTGACATTTGTTTTTTCATTACATATATATATGTTATTTCTTTTTGTCAGGATTACAGAAATATTGAGGTCATGACTGCCATGAATGAATTTAAAATAAGTTTGGTCATGTTTCCCAACACAAGGATTTCTGTTCTGTGAAAATAATTATCCAAAGTAATTAGTGTGTAAGAAGTTTTTACAAAGAACACCCAAGATTGGGTGTTCTTTCTATTCAGGATAATGTGGTAATTCCACAAAAGATTTTGTGGAATTACCACATTATCCTGAATAGCAACTCTACAGACTTCCAAGGAAAAAATTTACATAGTTATCTGTTTTTTGTTTGTTGCTGTAAAACTAGTTAAAATTGAATAAATTGAGATGATATATCAGTTGAATTAGCTTAAAAACAGCCCTTTATAAACTAACGAGTACAGTTTCAAATATCAAATCACCTTTTTTCTACACTTTTGGAAAGACATCTTTCACCAGCTTCTCCATCGTTGATTGATAACTCTGTTATTGCTTTAAAACGTGATTTACGACATCTGATGCCACAGAATGGTGACCAGGCAGTGACTGAGGTATTTGCCCCCTGTGAGTTTTTTTAACATCATCACACAGGTCAGGTTCCCATTTGAAAAGAAAACATCCTGAAGATGTGAAACATGTTCAAAATAAATTGATCACATGCTGCCTTGGCTCATGAGATCCAGAAATTCAGATTTTTTGGGCAGCAGCCGCAGTCAGATTTGATTCTGAAACACTTTGACGATACTGTGTGATGTTTTTTTTTTTGTGATGACATTTGCCGTCACTAACGTCAGTGATGTGTTGGAATGCCTGTAAGGACACTGTTACATGAGACCTGCTGACCTGTGGGAAACCCCTCAGTCAGATAAGATTGCCTTACACACATGCATGCTCACTTCCACATACACACATGCACTGATCCTGTGAGGCCCCACGCCACCGTCCTCTTCACACCTTTGAACGCAGCACATATCTTCCCTGGTGTTGCCTTTACTTCATAAAATGCTGACGACTGGGAGTCGTACTGTAAAGTGTTCATGTGAGTGTGTTAAAGGATATTTCCATACAGTACATGCATAATAGGCATATATGCATATTATGATCATCTTTAAATCTATTCCGAACCGTGTTGTCAAGGCATTTAGAAGGAAAGAGAAAGCGGAACGCAAACCTT
This sequence comes from Brachirus orientalis, assembly GCA_016785285.1. NCBI lineage: Eukaryota > Metazoa > Chordata > Actinopteri > Pleuronectiformes > Soleidae > Brachirus > Brachirus orientalis. The sequence continues at coordinate 9,606,093 of JAFBJR010000175.1, forward strand.
GTAAAGTGACGATTGTACAAAGACGTTTATCTACTGTATATACTGTATGAGGCCACAATTACAAGAATAACAGGAGCAGAGAAAAAAGCTTCTTGACCTTTGTTAAACACAATTTATTTCACGCCTTTGTTGCGCTGCTATAGAATGAGACATAGATTACAAATACACAACAAACAAAAAAGACTATTGTCTGGTCACAGGGGATATACGTGATGGATGTAGACACAAAGAGGTCACCCAGCAAAGACATTGGCACCAGTTCCCAGGACAGAAGTGCATGCTCTGCTTTTCAATAGCTCACCTTTGTGTTTGTGTGTGTCTTTGTTGTTTACTGGATGTTTTTGTCTGACTCTGTGCTGTTGCAGTGTTGTTGTTTATACTTTACCTTCCCACGTCAAACTTGCATGAATCCTTCAAATTTCCTTACATAGTCGTTTTTAGCTCCAATCATGTGATCTGTCTCACCATATTAACATAACATGCACATGTTTTGGAAAAAGCCGTTTCTCCGTGCATGTGTGGGGGTTTCTGTGAGCTTTAAAGATGTTATCAGTGTCAGCTGACTTGTCCATACTCCCTGAAATGGTATTTCAGTTCACTGAGTGTGGGAATACACGATGACCTTTGTTTATACAGTCATTACTGAAAATGTCTTGCATGTGCTGAAATCATGAAGCGTTTAGTCTGATTTCTAATAAATAGTGCAAAGATATAAAAAGTATAAATCATCACATTTTATTAAAGCAGCTGCAGTAGCAGGTCAAGTTTTGGCAACTCTTTTGTAGCTGGGTTTATTCTCTATTGTCTAAATAAAATGCCTTCTTCATGTCACAGTAAACTTATTAATTGGAAGAAATTAGCATATTCCCCGAACAAGTCTTGCTTTTCCCACTAATGCTGATTGGTGCCAAAGCTAAGGTTATTTGACCCGGGAGTGAATGCCAGTTAAACACATTCCCACTGGTGAAAAAACAGTTAAATCTGGGTCAACCAGGTTTTTGACTAGTGGGAATTGGGTAGTACACTCATTTTTTCACACTCTCATTTTCTCTCTATGCATTTTTCCAGGAAGGACAAAAAGACCTACCAGAAAATAAAGGGCTTCCAACTAAATCCTCAACTAATTCTGCAGTGGCCAGACCAAGGAGGAAGAAGGTACAGAAAATAAGTCTTATCTGATCTTTGTAATTAATTGTTTTCCTCAAAGGGTTTAGTCTGGTGGTTTACTAAGCTCAGTTCTCACCCTTTTCAATAAATACTTTACTGCCGTTTTATCTGCCGTATTACCTCAGTGCTGATTAGCCTGACTTCAGCTCTCAGGCGGCCTCTCGTACCTCGCTGCTCAGTCACATGATGTGATTTGAAAAAAAACGCCCTGCTGCAGGAAAAACAACATGTTTATTTACAGCGAGAGTCAAATGTTTGCTTTGATGTTCTCCTCCAACTCTATTGTAGAATTATTACAAATTCAATTCCATGAATTGAAGCTTGGAAATTTCCTGTTCATGTGCATGTTTTAGAAAATGTGCCCTGGATTTATTTATTTAAATAAGAGGCCAATGATAGAGCTACATTTGATAGATTAGGATTTGGTTCTAAAATGCCTCTCTCTTAGCTGAGTATATTTTCATTATGCATGGTAAAATGATTATTAATCCCACTTGCAGGTTTTGTATCTTTCAGCAGTTGCTTCAACTAAAGATCTGCTGGCGTAAATGTGGTGTGCGTATCAAAAGCAGGGTCACTGTAGACAGATAAAGGAAATACTGACAGACAGTAAAATTCTGTAATCTCAGCAGAAAATAATCTGCAATCTGTAATCTCAGCAGAAAATAAGAAATGTTTTTTCATCTGCTGATGAAAAAACATTTCTTTTTCCTCTGCACATTTCTGTCATGCCTGAGTGACTCTATTGCTTCTTCTCTCATAGTCCCGAGACGTGCACAGAACGTCACACATGTTTTCACATATGAACTCTGGGACATTTCCAGAAAATTCTAAGTTTGGCATTCTCATGTAATGAACACTGATTGTCTGGCTCAAAGCATGTTCAAAGTTACAAGATTTACATAATTATTTTCTTCTCTCATTGGCTCACCCTGTGGCATTTTCCAAACATTTGACGAGGGGTCTGAAAGGAAAAACCCCCATGAAAAAACATTTGCATTCTCACATGTAACCCTTCTGGACAATATCAGGAAAATGTTCTTGGCTGAGGTAATAAAATGCCTACAGTAAATGCTTCTGCACTGCTTTCCTAGCAAATGTCACATGTAATAGCGTCAGTTTTGTAGGAACTGCTGAAAGCTGTGCCAAACTGAGTTGCTATAGCAACACACTGTTTAACTGAACCTACTGGTGGCAGAACAGTAGCCATCAGCAGTAAAATAACGTGACAGTATCTACAATGTGATATTAAGAGGCTCTGGAGATTCTAACTTGAATATATAGCTTAGTTAATATTAAATCACTAATCATGATTTCCAGAATACACACCTTCACTTCCAAATAAAAGTGAAACTATTGTGATTATCGTAAACTGCTTTAATCATTAATCAATCACCATGATAAAGATTAATCATTACCGTAAATGCTATAAAAAGATCTACTTTACTCTTATGATCAGACTCAACACTGATTTGGCCTCGATTCCTCTCACATTCAGTGTAATAAGACAAAATAATGTTGCACACCTATGGCTCTGGTTCATGCTATGTCACTCTGAGATCTGTCTGTACACATTTTTTGTACAGTTACCTTAGTGAGGACACTCATAGACATGATACATTCACTGACCATTTACCCTAATCCTTAACCTAACCTTAATCTCAACCCAATAGTAACCCTAACCCTAAAACCCGATCTTAACCTTCAAAAAGCAGTTCCACACTTCCTGTGAGTCATACACTTTGATCCTCACAAAGCCATGTTTATGCCTAACCATAACCTAACCACAGTTCAAATCTTGGCCATTAACTTAACAAGTTCCTTAGAAATTAGATTCTACCTATTAGGACCAGGTCTCATTGAGGACTACTGGTCCTGACAAGTTTAGGACCAGAACAAGCACACACACACACACACGGCATGATATAAACATGGGTTGGTATCTTTGTTTCTCTGAGTGAGTCTGTCTCTTGCAATAAAAAGAAACCACACACTTCATTTAAGAAGCCCTAAACATGTCTGTTGTATCTGCTTGATTTATTATACACCTGTTGTTATGCACCATTAAAAAGGTGACCATGGGATCAAAGGGGAAGTTGTGTTTTGTTACACATACATACACACAGATGTGACTCGAGGTCTCGGAAAGGCAGACAATAATTATCAGCAATAGTAATACCACACATCATTTTTGCTTAAATTTCATTACTCAAGGTAAATATTTATTCTGCCAACCACTGTTTAAAAAAACTCAAGTGAAAGTGTTAAGTGTTAAGAGGCATGGATTATATTGCAAACTGACTTCTGAAAAGGGAGACATCTGTGAAACAAGCTGCCTTTGTTCTGAATGGAGATCACTGAACAGTGGTACAGGTTGTTTTAAGGCCAGGTACTGCTGCAGTTCCACTGAAGCAGGTTACCGGTGGCTCACTGAAGAAGCAATTTTATTCGTTTTACTTAAAAATCCTTTTGGATTTTTGTCACAAACTTTCAAATTATTTGTGAACCCATGTGTTAGAAACCAGGTCATAACCTCATTTTGGTCTGTTGGGCTTCTTTGCCATGTGACCTATTTAGTTGCTCCATGTTGTTGCTCTGTTTGACCAAGAATAGAGGTGATATATCTACATCTGTATGCATGTGAGGGTTTTGAGTCAGATTTCTTGTTGTTTCTTGTTGTAAAACAAAAGACATAAAAAAACACATAATTAGAAATAAACAACACTGGCAAATTCTACTGTCAAAAAGCCATTTTTAACCTGGATTTACAAGAATGTGGACTTTTCCACTATATCCCCATGATATTTCAATATGGAATATGATTAAAACATCCTCTGTCTTTGTGGGTCAGTGAATGACAATTTGAGCTAAATCAATTACAAAACCTCAAGGGACAAAATCTATACCAGGTCCAGCAAAAGAAGCTAGTGGAGCTAATTACTGGATGTTCTGAAAGATTTGTCCATTAAGTGCACTGATGATAATGGGTCTAAATGGAGGCAGAATCCATAGGTTGTAGAACAATCCATTAAGTTAAACCCTAAATGGAAATGTTCCACACATAATTGGTGTAAAGAAAAAAAAAACCTTTGAATTCAGTCATTTATACAGCCAAGCCTGTTTTAGCATTGGTTGTTTTTGACCATTATCAATACTCAAGCTGTTAGTGTCAGACCCATTTCATACCCTGTTTACCACAATCACTCGGCTTCTTGTCTTCAGTGTACATGGACAACCGCACCCACCATCTCTTTACATACTAAAAGAGAGCTTTTTGACATATTCTTCCTAAGTTCTTTCTTGTTTCCTTGGATTGAAAATGCAGAAGGGTAGTTTTCACAATGTGGCTGTAATTCGTTTAAGGTTCTTCTCCTACACAACAGTTGGCAGTTCCCTCTGTTTACACCCACTCAGGGTCAGCACGGTAAGACAAACATTGGTCTAACTCTACAGTTTGATAAGCTAACCTATTTTTTTACCCTCGCACGTTTTATGGTATTTTATCTATGTATCTCAACTCAAAAGATCCTCGAATGCATGTTTTACAGAAGTCACAATAAAGGTTGAGGGTGTGTCTCTTTGTGGTTTTATAAGCTTGATAATGTAGAAATCCTGTGCTGTCTTTTAATTCCTGTCACGAGACTCACCTATTCTCTGTCCCTTCCTTGTCCTTTGTTTCTCCATGACACAGATGAGGAAAGTGAAGAGCGATGGCTCACCTGAAATTGTCCCACAGGCCAGCCGTTCTGCTCGATTACCAAATGTGAGGCCTCGCTCCATACCCATTGTTGTGCCCCTCACTTCTGAACTGAGGAGCCTCAGTCCAGATGCAATGGAGACGACTTCCATAACTCTGACTCGCCAAGATGCCCCAGACCCTGCCTCGCACCCGAGCCATCTCAGTGTCAGTCCCCCCGGCAGCACTGAGGCCCTCAGTAGGTGAGAGCGATGAAAGATCTAAGAAAATTGTTGATAATTACTACAACATATGGCCAGTTTTAGCATTTGGTTAACAATTATTATTTACTCAGAAAAGTACTGTATATTGTGACCAGTTAGTGACAGAGGTTAATAAACATGTGGTTTATCAGATTGATATGTTATAATGTGCTTAGTTGGAAATGAAGTCAGAGTGGATATTTATGCTTATCATGGAATATTTTGAAATTAACCACAATTTCAAAAATACGTAATTTAAACCATGAGCAGAAAAAAAGTCTGCAGTCCAAACTGTAATATATTGTGAAAAGCAGTCAGCTACTCCTGCTTTTTTATCATAGTCTTATCTGTAAAGCTTAATCTTTTATGGCTCCACTAATAAAACCAAAGGGCATAAAAGACAAACGTTAGTTTCCAATGCTAACCATTAAATATTATTTTTTTTAAAAAAAGAAAGAGTAACCACTATAGGTTTTTCTATGGCCAATGCCAATCCTTAGAAATCAGTTTGATAATAACAACAATCGGAAAAAAATTACCTTTATTGAAAAATACCTGTAGTGTGTCTGCATTGATATGCAGTATTGTAAATAATAACTATGTATAGACTAAATATTATATACATGAAACAGGCACTCAAAAAACATCAATGAAAAAAATTATGTTGAATCAAGTGACTGAGAATTAAAATGTCCACTGTGTAAATGTTTAGACGGTTAATCAAATTTAATCCTCATGCAATTAGTAAAAATTGCAAAAATCTACTGAGCAACTTACCTCTACAACAAATTCTTATTTATTTTTGTGTGATGCGCTCCTGCCAGTATTTGCCATTTCTTTAGTGGTGCTGAGGGAATCCTAGAAGACATAAACAGGAAACAATCTGCTTGCATATACAACAGGTAAGGAGCTATCAGCTGAGTTAAGGAGGTGAATCTTTGATGCTGCCCCAGGTCTGCAGCTATGTGGCTTTGGCATGCAAACGAGCCTATTATAAGAACCTGAAACTGGAACCGCTCAGTGTCGAGTGTCCTCAGTCCTGGAATAACCAGCCTACAGCTGTGTCCGTTGTTGGGGCTCTCGCTGTTTTAACTGACGAGCTTAGACCAGCATTAACCTTATCACAGTGATCACACGCGCACTGTTCACACACTCCAAATCATATTAATCTGACACCAGATATATATATATATACACACAATATTAGTATATACTGTATACTTCCCTTATAACAGACCCATTTTGTCACAGTGTCTGTCTCAACTACAAATATGATATAGCAATAAATATTGGATCAGTGTTGTCTATGTGTGTGTGGTGCTGAAGCAGTGAGATGGTAAATGATGATGGTGTCTGACTTGTAGTCCAACTTTTAGAACCCTCCTACTGTGACCTTTAGCATGACATTAATCAGAGTTTGAATCTGTGTCAGCACAAGATCCATTAACAGTTATTTAGTGTGACACCAGTACAGTTGCACTCAGACTTACTTGCATGTCTGTGTGCAGTCCACTGCATACAACTATGTCTGAGTCAGGTGTGCTCCAGCTTATACCTATTTTAAAAATCATATCAGATAAATAAGATACATTTGTACTATATATATATATATAAAGATGTACTATATACAGTTCATAATAGTAAAAACAGTGACAATATGTGCAGTATGTTTCAATGCAATATGCGCAAAACAGTATTTCTGTCACAATATTAGGCAGGAAGCAGGACCCAGGTGCAGGCACGAATCAGAGTTCAACAAGGTTTATTAATTACAAGGAGAAGGTGCGAGGTGAGGGATTCACCTCGTATTAATATTAAAATTTCAGTATTAATAGGCCCCTCGAACTTCGTGGTTGTAAAACTTGCATTGTGAGTAAACTGTGTTCAAGACAGTCTACCTTATTTACTTTATTTAGTCACTATCCCCAATTGTTTGGTCCCAAAAGTGTTAATTTAACACGGTCAATTGTTGCCTCTTACAAAGCAGATGTTGCCGAGTAAATGAAGTGGCCAAGTTTTAATACATTCGCAAGTTGTCCTCACCATGTCAGGGTGCCTGTAAATCTCTCAGTGAATTATATCCCTACCCAGTAAAATTCTCTGCGTCAGGTCGTATTAGGTGACTGATCTACAAGCAGCATGACCGTGGGATCTCAGTAATGTGTCAGCAATCTGAACTCACTGGAACATCTAATAGACATATGAAAGAAGAAAAAAGATACCAAAAAAGGTACCAAAGATGAGATATTAATAGTAAAAAGTAGAGAAATAGGGAAAGTGCTTTAAGAATTCACATTAACAATGTTTTCGGTTAACTAGCTGGGATTTTGATGCATAAACCCATCACAAACATGATCATTTTCCATCAATGGAATTTGGTGTTTTCATTTCTGTAGGTGTACAAATTGTACTTTCCGGCTTGCTCTCACTTTCCATAGTGTAATGTGTGTCAGCAGCATATACAGCAGCACTGGACCACATGAGTGACAGAATCAGGAACCTGCTTTTGTGCAGCATTTTTTATTTAATAAAATTGTTATTTCTTTTAAAATGTTATGCATGATAATTGTTTTATAGGTTGGGAATGTATGACGTCAAGAATTTAATAGGACTTTATTGGTGCTCCAAGATTCTCCCGAGTTTCTCTGGCCACTGTTCATGTTTAGTGTTAATGAAAACCTTCACTCTCGGCATTTTTCTCTACTTTTTAGATCCTCTCATGTAGCTCTTTCGCCTGAAAGACTTTTTTATATCACGGTGCTCTCACCTGAAATATGACACCATCTTCATTCACAACCCATGAGCCAACATATCAGCATTATGTGAACATATTTTACTCCTACCATTGAGTAGGTGGATGCATGCTGGCTTTAGTGTGACGTTGCCATGGTACACTGAATCTTGTGATGTAACTATTAGGTTTCTTAGAAGCCTGTTGGAAATAGGTGAGAGTGAGGAACGTTGCAGTGTGGTGTGAGTGCAGGCTCCCTGTGGGTATAACGGTATTGTTGGCCGCCTGTCAGAAAGCCTCATCCATTAGCCCGAGAGGCTAAAATCATGACAGCACAGATAAACAGTGGGAACCAACTGGCTGGAGGAGACTGGTGTTGCTGCACTTCTAATGTCTGTGCACACTACATTAAGATTACAATGAAGATTCTCTACTAGCCTCTCAGGTAAAAAGTCCAAGTTAGGTATCATAACAGCAGTTCAGCTAAAAGGCTTATTCAGTTTTGATTTGATTGCAACTTCCCACCATAGACCATATAATAAGCGGACGTTGTCTTTCAGTTGCAAAACAATCTCCCATTCTGAAGCCTCAAGATTTACTGTTTTATTGGTACCATGTCAATTTTTTTCACACTTCCAACCAGGCTCCTATGTGACGATACTAACTGTCAATCACACTCATATCTGCCGTGATAAATGACATTATACATCAAGAAAGAAGTAGACTCTTTTTTTTTTTATCATAGATTTACATTCAAATTGAATTCTTTTTACAACTAATGGAGTCAGTCCTTCTTTTAGGCTTCACTAGGTTTTTATCTACATTATATGCTACCCACCAGTCAGAACAGCTGAAGCCTCTTAAATAATGAAATTGCTAAATTTTAAAGTAAAAATGCCAAACATTCACTAGTTTTTTTTTTTTTTTTGGCTTTTCAAATGTGTGGATTTGCACCTTTTATCTGAGCACAATTGTTTTTTGAGTTGTTTTTCAGATGATATGTTTGTCATTTGTTTTCTGACATCTAAAGACATCTGACATCTTATCCAACCAAATTGCATATCTGAACTGGTCTCATTGAAAGAAATGTGGTGTCTTCCTTTGTCACCATGGTTTTACGGTCAAGAAGGTGTCACCGAGATAATGACCATACAAAACAAGTTGACTCATAAGCTGTAGATTGTTGCATTCAGCTGCGTTGGTGTTCTTTGCAACATTTTACAACCTAAAAGATGATGGCCATATGTTGCTTTAACGGCTTTTCTGATGGTATGCCCGTGTTCTGTTGTATGTTATATTTTGATAAAGGCAAGGAAGGGCAGAAGGAAAATGACCCTGCTGCCGCTGTTTACCCTGACGACTAGACTGCTTTTGTGTGCATATTTTACTAAATGTTTAAAAAGTGGATTGTGTCCAGATTGACCAACTTGTCATTTGTAGTTTTCCATTTAGCCCTGAGAGATTAGGCCTTTTTATTATTCCAGCAAAGCTTCTCAGTATCCCCTCAGTAAGGTAGTGAGTAAGCAGGATTTCCGCTTTTGCAATCCAAGGCGGCTGTGACGGCACACATTATTTTAATACGTTTGCCAGACTGAGTAACACCAATTAAGAACATGAGTAGGTGCATAGTTCAGGGGGACTTTTGCCACTGAGCCTGCAGAAGAATTTAGAAGTATTGTTTGGTGAACTACACCTTTACCCGGCTTAAGGAACAAGAACATTTCCTCTAAATTGTGACATTAGAGGAATTCTTTGGATGAAGTTTGATGAACTTTGCCCCATTTTGATTCCCCGCCTGACTTGAAACCTAAATCCTTTGTTTTGAAGTCGTTGAGGTTTGAGGTCTGTGTGGCCAGAGTGTTTTTCCTCACCAACAGCTACACCTGCCTATTACCGCAACCCTCATGAAGTCATGTCACGTACCCAAACACACAGTTACCAAAACATTCTCTTAATAACGGCTCAGTCCTTTATTGTTTAGAAGATCTGTCTAAGAATCAGCTTGTTTATAACCAACAATACTCTATTATTCTGTTCCTTTTTCTGATATTAAATAAAACAAACAAGCCAGAATATTTACATCATCCTCTGGATGCTAGAAAAACACATTTGGTCCTTTTGGCACCTGTCAACTAGAAACAGCACAAAGGAAACATGATTAGTGTCTAAAACAAAACAGAATCTTACTAAACCTGCTCTCAGTTGGTATTTTTCCATGCACAAACCTGACTCTCTGCTAATTTGGACTATTGTCCTCGTCTCAGTATAAAAGTAAGAAAAGCAGGTAATCGACTTCTTGGATAAAATGTGTCAGCCTCCACTAGTCTGTCCTAGACTTCCCCAGGTTTTTTTTCTTGCTGTTGTCTTCTTCTGTGTACCAGCTCACTTATTTTATGGAACATGTACATAGGTCAGTTTGGGTCTCATTGAATGTATACGTGCAGTAGTCATTATATTCCAACAGCATTATAAGGTTGTGTTAGATGTAGTGATGTTGTGTTAGAAATTCACAAAAACAAAAATGTAAACTTACTCAATAATAGCTGTATTTTCTGACAGCTCTTTCTGATTTGGAGTGTGTGATAAGTGGCATGGGTCTCTCAGTCTCAGGCGTCTGACTGTAAATCTAGAAGAAACCTTTTTTAGGATCCAGTCAGGAACCACAAAGAGATGGCTTTCTCTGCTCCTGAGGTTAGGCTGTTTGTCATGTTCATTTGGTTTGGTGATGTGGTGACGTAATGGAAATGTTAGCCAAAAGATGAGCCCGCTGACAGCAGCTTTAAGATATCCATCATTATTTATTAAGTAATACTGTATTTACTGACCCTAAATGCAGACAGCCATAACCAAATGGAAAGGAAACTAGTCTTGTGACAGAAGGATTGCCGGTTCAATTCCCTGCTAAGTTAAGGGCTGGGGTACCCAATCCCCAGTGGGAGGGTTATATCATCTGGCGCAAAAAATTTCTGCCAAATTAAATTTGTCAGTCATTTGCTGTGGTGACCCTAAAGGGGAAAAAAGATTTAAAAAAAGATAAATTATTGATCAAAAAGGAAAAAATGGAGCTCTCTGAGTCAGCCAGAGAGGACACAAGCAGCAATCTTGAGGAATATTAACGGGTTAAAAACATATTCAAATGGTTAATCCAGTATCAACATCCATAATACAATCAACAAAAAACATTCCATAAAATCTAAAATGTGTTTTCTTGATTAGACACCAATTCTTTCAGCTCTATTAACATGTGGCACTAAGTGAATTTGTTTTGGAAAACAAACTAAACTCTCAGCCTCTTGCCTGTAACTGCTTGGCTGATACTCAAAATCTCTTACTGATCTTTCCTGTTGTACATTTGTAAAGTCAGAACACAGATAAAGGTTATTTTGTTTCGTTTTGAGTGCTCACATCTCTCAGGTTAACACCCTCCCCACAAAACAAAAACAAGCAAACAAAAAAAACAGTGAGAGTAAAAATGAAGAAAGGCCTAATAAGACTAATATAAAGTCTTTATTGTATTGGGTAAGAAAACCTCGTGTTAAATGAAATAAACATGAACAAAGGCAGCTTTGTTGTGTTTCGGGTTTGGGTTGCAGTGGTTTTCTTTCTGGTTTGACTTTAGAGTGGAAAATACAACATTCAGCTCTAATGATTATGAAATTTTCAGCTTGTTAGTGTCAGGACATGAAAATGTTTAGCAATCTCAACATCGGAGCCAGTGCCAGTTCCTCTTAGTGTTGCATAATTTCATCAAGTGTCACTGACATGCATTAAGTGTCCATTTCTCTGTAATTACCCCCAGACAAAAGCACTGATCTGTAGAACTGCGTCCCATTATTCTGCAGACAAAAGGCAGCTGTATTAACCTGTTTCCAGTCACAGTAACGTGTAGTAACGGGTGACTGTGGGAGTTAATTTTTTATACAAAAGTATTTGACAGCAACATAATGCAAAGTAAATACTAATCCTTGTTTGTTTTTATATTCCAGTTCCCAAGAAGAAGAGAGGCCAATGTCTCCTTTCTTCATGAGGTAGGCTTTTTCACTCAGTGACAAAAACTGGCAGAATTGGGTGAGAGTATGTTGGCGTGGGCTGCAGGTGTGTGTGTGTGCGTGTGTGTGTGTGTGTTGGCGGGTGTGGGTGGGAGTAGCAGCTGTGTGCTGCTTCAGTGCATTGTCATTGGAAACAATGGAACCACCAGTTAGAGGGAAAGCAGGGCAACATGCACATGCAACAGTTTGCTCACCACTGTTGTGTTGTTGTGGCAGAGGCAGCTACAGCACGTGTTTCAGACGCACCTAAACAACAGACACGTCTGAATGAAGTCCCCGTTTCAGAAGGATGTCATGGTTTGGTTGAACACTATGGAAAACATAATCTCTGAAGCTTATAGTTGGTGAACAAAAAATTAACCTGCAACAACTTTTATTATCAAAACTATAGCGTGTACATTGTAAATAAAATTCATGCCATTGTCGAATGAGTTCACACAATGCTGATTAAGACAATCTGCTCCACACGTGTTGCCCAGTGACATTCCGGCACAACACGCAGGAATTGATTTGGTTTATGTCTTGACAAAGTGAGGCAATAGTAACACTGCGCAAAAAAAAATTGAGAAAATACAAAGAAGCACCTATGAAAAGTTTTGAAAGTGAATTCTACAGCTCAGTAGCAGTTCAGTAGGTTACATGCTTCTTGTCCCCGTCCAACTCAGTGCTGCCACTGTATACACACAAACACTCAGTCAGGTCTGATAGTATTGCTTGTCTGAGCCCATTTTCAGATAAAGAACGCCGCACACAAATAATGTTACATTCTTTCTGTTCACAGACACCAAACAAAGGCAGAATATTAATGTCATCAACAACAAAAATTAGTTATGCACTGCAGTTTTAATTCATTTTCCGTGGAAAAGTGGGAAAAAAATGCAGAATATTGATTGTTAAGTTTCAGTCACTTAAAAAGAGAAGGATTTACTCTTCATCATTGCATTATAGTAAAGCGATAATATTTTAATTTAATTAATTTACTAGCTGAACATATCTCCTTGATAATCATTCACTCACTCACTCATTGCTGCAAAGGCAAGAGTGCTAACCACTACACCAACCATGTGGCTCCTTCATAATCACTTAATCACAATTATCAATTACCCCACTGTCATTATTTCCCAGTTGGTACTGACCGTGTGTGTGGACTTAAAGCCTTCCAAACACAGCAGCGTGTCCAGTCATGGACAGTGTTAATGACTGACTGCTTCTTCAGTTAGTCATTTGGAGTTGGCACGTTTTTTTGAGTGTTATTTGCTAATGTGACCTTAGAGCTGATATGGCTCAAGGGCGACTGTGTTTGTGATCAAGTGTCATTGTGGCAGTCAGTATTACAAGGTTACAGGCGTCAAAAGCTGAATACAGTACAAATTTAAATAAACTTTATGATTTTATGATTTGTGCATAAAATGGACTTGAGCAGTAAACGATAAAGGTTTGGACTGTATGATTAAAACCTACTTTACAATCACACCATAGCAACAATATCACTGAAGATACTTGTGACTATGACCTAAATACTTTAACACATTAGACTTGTGCAGCTTTTTAATATTTTTTGGAGCAGCAATTAACCTACAATCCCAAAGAACATAAAGAGTGATCTAATGAAATACAAACACTGTTCAGTCCATAATGCTCTGAAGTGCCGATCCATGCATTAATCTCAGGCTTAGACACGTGAGCACGTCAGCTATGTACAGTATGTGTAGCATCCAATACATAATATCTGTGCTATATGACTCATAATCTATTTGTATTACATACTGTAATCCACAATATATTCTCAGCAAATGGAAATAGCAATAACCTACCAACATATAGAAAAAGTCCAACTCACTGAAAACTACCATTACTTTAGATTTGACTAAAATAATAAAATGGTCATAACATAGAGACTATGAGATTATCCTCTGCCCAGACCAAAGACTCTAAAGTCAATGGTACAGTCTGAATAGTAAACTTTGGGTTCACACTGTGGGAGGATGGTAGAAGCATCTGCTGTGTCAGCTTTAGAGTTGTTTCTTTTGCACTTTTTAGGCTTTAAAAACCTTAAATATCAAAACAGTAACTACAGAAACATCTAATTTTGTCCTTCATTTTATTTGCAGAGCAGTTTTCTTCACTGGTAGGTCCTGAATAGAGCAATTATACCAAAGCTTCTGTAAAACAAAGACTTGCACTGCTGGCAGTTTCAAATCTCAACCAGCAGTACGAAACAGCACAATGTAAGTTTCTGACCTGTCATATGATTATAGGTGTGACTTAACTCTCAAGCGAATTTTACAGACACCATCAAAATCAAATCAGCCCACCTGCTGACTCGTCAGTAGTTATTCAGAAATTTGCATTTTCAGGCAATCCGGATAAAAGCATTATATTTGCACTAGGGGCTTTATTGGCAGAAATTGAAGACAAGTAGGAGGAAATAGCAGAGACAGTGGGAAAGTGGAAGTGTGGAGAAAGTTGTGTGTTGAGTGCTCATATCCTTTCTAGGCATGTGAAGGCCACCGTAGTTCCCTAACATACTTGGTGAAGGGAAGGGGGAGTAGGTCCTCTGAGTAATTAAACCTTTAAACCACCTTTTTTCAGGTTACAAAAAACAGAATATATACGGTTAGTGTAAAGTAGTGAAATTATACATATTTTGCCTTTTTCTGGTCAAACACCAGCAACTGCATTCATATTTATTCTACTGGGTATTTAGTCCATGCTTACATCATTGGTACACTCTGACATCACTTGAGGCTTGTTGTCCCAGACTCCTCCACCTTTTTTAAATGAGCTGTTCCTCAGAGGAAAAGTGTTACAGTAACCAGCTTTTTCAAAGATGAACCATTAATGTCGTAGTAAACAATGGAAAGGCAAGAAGTGACACTATAGAGACATTTGTTTTCCAAGACTAAAGCTTAAAAAAGTCAGCTTATTGGTTCTGATCTAACGCTAGGTGAGAGCAGGTGTGACATAATTTTACATTTTTAGATTATGTGTTAAAGAAAGGTACTGAGTTATACTCTGGACGTTTTTATTTCACTCCCGATACAGTGACTCATCCGTGTTGCCCTCTGCTCTCTCTTGTCAGTAGCTCAAGTGAGAGTCACCATGACACACCAGCCAAAAATCCCTCCTCATACCAGCGTGGTTTGACATCATTACATCTTTACTTACTGCTAAATCTTGTGGGCAGTGATATCATTTCCTTTGGTTATTTAGCAAACTGCCACATTTCCATCAGCTACACCAACATGAGGCTTATTTGAGACGATGATGATAGCTGGCAGATACATACTTAATGACAAATGACAAAATGTTTTATACTTATGCTCAACCAGGCCCAGCTGTTGGTTTCATCAGCAGCCCAAATGTGTTTGAAACAGAAGGCCGATTTAACATTACGTGCCAACATAGATATGTGTTTAAGCCAAATGGAGTCAGTGTGTTTCAGGATGTCAATGAAAATGAACTTGCACCGCAAAAGGAGTTTTTACTAAAAATGACTTGTACTTGGGAAGTTAGGTTCTGCACACAATTTATTTAAGTCGAAGAAACCGATCACGTTCTCTGAAAAGATGCAAAGTGTTTTGATTTTGACGTTAGTTGTCAAAATTTGACATTGGTTTTCAATAACTCTCAATGTACACTTACATGGCCTGGTGTGCCCAAGGTAAATTTGAGAGATGAAAAGTTAATAAAGGTAAAATAACTTTATGATTGACTAATCTGTCAATCAGAAAATATTCCGTTAACTGTAATAGAGGAGCGAGTAAAGTAGAAATTGTTCACACTGAAGGAGCTGAAACCAAAGAATTTAGGTCGGAATTGTATTTGAGAAAAAACATTACTCAATGAACTGGCCAAGAAAATAGTGGGCACTTAATGTAGTAGTAGAACAAAATATACTTCTTTAATGCACATTTCTGTTGACTTTTCAGAATTGTCTTTAATTCATGAAACATGTATCTATTCACAACTGCCAACTTTTAAAAATCTGGTACAGTAAGCTTAATTTTGCCACATTTTCACCACTTTTATATCAAGAGTAGTTGGGGGACAATCTTGACTTTTGTTATATTGGACTTGATGAATGTGAGCCTGTGATATTTAAGAGTAAGTCAAAAGGAATAAGCTGTTACACCATCTCTGTTGCTCTAACCTCGGTCTTTCCATAGGCAGCAGGCTATTATTCTTCCTGCTGTGCGCAGAGATAATTGATTGGTTTAGTTTGCTGTTTCAATGAAACCTGTTGGCCCCAGCTGACATTAACTTTCACCTTCCTGTCTGTATTTTCTTTCCAACACTAGAAAGTAAGAAAATAGGAAATGAAACTGAAGAAGGACAACTTCTTCATTTTCACATGATAACAATATACCAATGACAACTGAAAATATAAATTGACAGTTAACATACAAGTTCATGATTCTAATTGTTTATAGTCGTCAAAGTGATCAGCTCGTAATCACACTACAGCGCATGTTCACTTTCCATGCGACTCACTCTCCTTGCTCATTACGTCTTTGATAATGTCAGTACATGTGTGGGTCATTCTGCACAGGTTCACCAGTCACCTTCACAGTGTTCTTCCATTCTTCCAGGATTATCGCTCTGTTTATCAGCGCTCTATACGGGGCCTCTGACTAGCTCTGCTGTTACTGTCAACATCACTGTTTAGGATTATTTTTCCAGGTGACTCCCACATGTGCTGAGGTTGTTCTGCTCCAGGAGAAGCAGACGTGACGTGTACCAGCTGCTGACATCTACGAATGCCAGTTTCTTTTACTTTTCTTTTTTTTCTAACCAGTGTCACTTTATGACCAGTTATGCGATTAACAAACACATGTTCTCTGGATTTATAGATAGATTTCAACACATTTAACATGACCCCGGGGTGCTTTTTAGTTGGACATTTATTCTGTTTGGTCTTTTAGTTGTATTTTTCTTTACCTTGAGTTTTTAGTTGTGTGCCTGGTTTTCTGATTTCTGCTTTTCCTTGTGTGTACCTTGTCCAGTTTTGCTTCCCTTCCTGTCTTCCCTGTTGATTGTCTGCCCCACCCTGATGTGTTTCACCTGTGTCTCATTAGTTTCACCTGCGTATAATTGCCCCTGCCTCCCTCCCTAGTGTATTTAGTGTCTGTGCTCCCCAGTGTCTGTTGGTTCATTTTGTTGTTTCATTTCAGTCCTCTCTGTTCCTTGGGTTTTATATGTTCCTGATTTTTTCCCCCTGTGTTTCTTCTCCATGTTGTTTTTTTTTTAAATTTGAGTTTTGCCTTTTTGTCAGTTTTATTTGCTAAAGAATCTTTCTGTTAATTATTCACAAACTGCTTTCGGGTCCTCCATTTTATATCCCCATGATAGCTTCAGTGATATTTCAATTTAGATGTGCTACATCTCAGATTACTCCTGTATCTTGAATAATCAACTGAAAACACCCCAAAACAACTTTTTAGTTTCATAGAAAATCTGATGAATAAGAACTATTTTACTTTAGAGTGAAAAAGTAAATCTTGGTGAACAGAAGCTATGGACTGTATGTGAATGTTGTGTCTATCAATAATAAACCAAGTTGTGTAGTTAACATTTTACTTGTTCAATGCTACCTTCTGAATTTATGTTGATAAAAACTTAAGTAATCCTAAGCTATAACTTTTTATAAACTGTAGATTTACACCTGTGAGTACTTGGACACAAGGACGGAGAATTGTTAATCATATAGGAAATGTTGCTCCTATATTCATTTCAAAATTTATAAAAGCCAAATAAGGGTCCACAGTAGATTTAAAAAAAAAAAGTGAGAATAAGTGCTTACAATATACCACATAATTAAATAAATACAGTTCATATATAAGCTGTTTCTGAGCTTGAATGAGTAATGAAATCAGCTCTTCCACAGGATGTTTAAAAATGCTATGATGCTATTAAAATTTAAAATAATATTTTATTTCAAAAAGAACATAAATAACATATCAGACATTAAAAAAGTGAGACATTTTACCATTTCATGAAAAATATTTGCTCATTTTAAATTTGATGGCAGCAACATAACTCAAAAGTTGGAACAGGGTGATGTTGACCATTGTCTAGCACCCCTCTTTTTTTAACAATTGTCTGTAAATGTCTTGGAAGTGAGGAGACCAGTTGCAGGAGTTTTTGGAAAGGAATGTTGTCCCATTCTTGTCTGATGCAGGATTTTAGTTGCTCAACAGTCCTGGGCATTTGTTGCCACATTTTTCCGTTTCATGATCCACCAAATGTTGTCTTCTCCAGCGAAGCCATGCTGTTGTGATGGATGCAGTATGTGTCTTGCTGAAATATGCAAGGCCTTCCCTGAAAGAGATGTTGTCTAGATGGAGCACGTGTTACTCTAAAACCTCTCTGTACCTTTCAGCATTGATGCTAAGGGAACCCCACACCATCAGAGATGCAGGCTTTTGAACTTTCTGCCAATAACAGGCTGGACGGTCCCTCTCCTTTTTTAATCTGCAGGTCAGGGCATCCATGGTTTCTAAAAACAATTTCAAATTTTAATTAATCTGACCACAGAACAATTTTTCCTTTTTGCCTCAGACCATTTTAAATGGGCTTTGGTCGGAAAAGATGGCAGGATTTCGGGAGCATGTTCACATCTTCTTTGCATGATACAGGTTTAACTTGCATTTGTAGATTGTACAGTGAACCGTGTTCATAGACAGTGAATTCTGGAAGTGTTCCTGAGCCCATGCAATGATTCACAGTAGAGAATTAGGCCTTCGGCCTTATCCCTTGTACACAGAGATTCGTCCTGATTCTCTGAATCTTTTCATGATATTATACACTTTTAATGGTGGGATCTTATAAGTGTGATGCATAGACATTTATCTTTATTTTGTTTTTTATTTTGTTCATCTTTGTATAACTGTAACTTACTTTCATGTGATTGCATACTTTATTCTGTCAATGACGTCTCCTGGATGAAAGACACTCAGCTCACTTTGACGTCTATGGGACGAAAGACACAAGCTCAGTTTGATCATGAAAGGAAGAAAGGGTGCAGACTTAAGGTACCACCATGTTGCTCAACTCCAGGTGGGGAGACGCTTCCCATGATTCACAATTAAGTTCCACTGAGACTTAAATCGTCGCCCCTGCTCCACGTGCTTGTACAGCATCGTAGGGCTCACACTCACAAACAGTACTTTGCTCCATCACGTGCAACAAGGAGTTCTCTGGAGACTTGCAGGTACTGAGAATGCACTAAGACAGATTGATTTGTGCCATTTACTTTTCCAGCCTTTTTGTAATCCATGCCTTTGTCACCTCTCGGCTGGATTACTGTAATGCACGTTATTTGGGTTTTAGTGGGACGTCCATTGCTCGTCTTCAGATTGTGCAAAACGCAGCTGCACATCCATTAACCATTTTATTTGTTTTTTTAATCTCTTAATGGCCTAGCCCCGTCCTACCTCTACATCTTCATTTAACCTTCCCGCTCACTCAGGTCAGCTGATCAGCTGCTCCTGACTGTGCCAACGACTAAACACAAGCCCTTGCACATTAACCAGGCCTCTTCCCTCTCTGTTTTTAAATCTCTTCTTAAAACTCATCTCTTTTTATTGGCCTTCAACACTGTTTAAGTTGTTGATGTTATTTCTATTGTATTTTATTTTGGTTAAATTTTTATTACTTTATCTGTTTTTATTGTGATTTATTTTGGCTGTTTCTTTTTATACATTTTTTAGATGTTTTAGATCTTGTTGCCTTTCGTGAGCCTCTGTGCCTTTTATTTATTGTGTCTTTTATTTATTATTCTGTACAGCGCTTTGGTCCACTGTGGTTGTTTTAAAGTGCATTAACAAGTAATGTTGGATTGGATTTTATTGCCTCTGTATCAACTTTGTGAGATGTATTTCTGCCATCAAATAAAAAATGAGTTAATATTTTTCATGAAATGGTAAAATGTCTCACTTTCAACATTCGATATATTCTATTGGAAACAAATGAGGGTTTATGAGTTATGCAAATCATTGCATTCTGTTTTTATTCACATTTTACACAGCATCCCAACTTTTGGGGAATTGGGGTTGGACAATGACAGAGCACATAGAAAATTTAAGCAACAGTATATTAGCTTGGCCATAATATTATATTACAGGTGTTACTTGTCATCATATTAGCTGGTCGCATTTGCTCTCTGTGAACGCAGCTGAAGTCAATACACACTCATGCACACTATAGATGCCTTGATCACCAAGGACCAGATTCAGAACCTGGGGGATTTTCATTGTTGCTCAGTGACCTGTTGTGACCACCTGTCACAGTAGCATGAACTCACCTTCCCCTCCTGTTGTTTTTTTTTTCAGTAACCACCTCTCCCCTGTCCACTGCAGACCAGATGTGGTGAAGTAAGTGGCCTTTCGTACCCTGATTTCACATTGCGCTTGTAGTTAATCAGTTTACACTTTTGCTACAGTTTACAGAGCTTAAATTTATATACAGTACGTATATATTTTAACGCTGTCTCCGTCATTTTATTTCCTACAGTGTTCTGGACAGGACAATACGCTCAGCAGTGGAGCAGCATCTGTTTAATGTAAACCCTTTAGGGGATCAAGGCTCAGAGAAGTGTGAGTTGACCCCATGTACACCGGTGACGCCAACTGCACGACAGAGACGTCGACACCAGAGAGACCAGCAGCAGGAGGAGGAGCATCTGAGACTTCCGGAAAGAAACGGGTACTAAATTATGTCAGAAGTTGATTGCACCAGAATTAGTGGCAGATTGTCTTAAGTGCACTGGGTAAATCTTGATGTCATCAGTCTGTCATTACAGACTGATAGGTATGGCTGATTTTTGTTTTACATGATTTCATTCTTATGGTGTTATTTGTACGCTGCATCCTTCATCTAAAAACAGGCTCAGTCAGGCAGTACTATCAGACTTGATTGTGATCGAGTTCATGTTTATTACAGCTTCCTGGAAAGTGGTCACACAACATGAGATCTTAACACCTCCTGAGAAATACAGAGGCTTAATTAGCGTTGTGTGAGCACATTTGACTATGGTTTCAATGTTACAGACATTTGTTAACATTTAAAAGTTACGCAGTGCAGTTTTAAAGCAGGAAAAGACATTTTTTCCATGTTATAATGATAGAAAAACAACACTGTACACATTTATATTAATCCTCTTTAAGTGTCGCCTTCACTGTTATTCTAACAATACGACACACAGGAACTGCATTATTTCATATCCAAAACACTTAAGACAACATTGTTCAGTGTTCGTCTACATGTATATTGTTTTCAAACATGGGTGCATATTATGACGCAACATAATATTGGCTCTGAGAAAAGTAACGGCGTATTCTCACCACTGCTGCCTTTTCACAGCCGCAAGGGACATGAAAACCCCAAGAACACTAAAGTAGACACTTTGAAGTCTAATTTTCTTTCATTTAAGGGTAAAGAGAAAAGTGAATATGAAATGTGTTATTTTGCTTTTTCTTTTTCTTCGCTTGACTACAATATTAATTTGAATACTTTTACCATATGAAATCACAACTTTATTCTTTTATATTTAAAAAAACAGATAAGTACAATAAGTATTTCTATGTGCAATATGTTATACAGCAACAATATACTATACTATGACAATAATTGTGTAATTATGTACATCAAAGGAAAAATGTGTTACAAATCAAAGGCCGTTAACAGGTTTTGAGTGTGAGACTAGCGTCGTCTTTGGAGTTGCTTTTAGAGGAACATAGTGGAGTCGCTGCCCAATGTCACACCAGTTGCATTGTGGGCAGGTGCCAAGATTCTTCCAAAGAAGAGAAATGTGCGTGCTGAAAATACTTTTTTTTTTTAAAAAAAAATGTCTGTACATGATTACGCTGCAAAGTACTGGTCATTACTCTTTTCGTTCCCAGGATTAACTGTTGCTTTCTATTCCTTATGCTCGCACTGAAATAGGTAAAAGGGCTTTTGTCCATTCTGTACCATTTACATGGAACATGTAACAGAATGATTTGAAAATGACAGAACTGATTTCACTGAGTGCTTTTAAAGATCCAAATTATGAGTATTTGAGGACGATTCCATCACATGCTCTTGTTTTTAGTAAGCCACTTATAATTTTTATCATACCTTGTTTATTTGTCACTGTTTGTAAAATATGTTTTTAATCTCAATGGTATTTACCTGGTCAAATAAAGGTTAATAAATAGATAAATAAATAATTTCTGCCCATTGTGGGTCCCACATAGTTAGAGGAATGCTCTGTTTACGGGGATCTTTTCTCTTACGGGGAATTTGATACATTTATTTAACATAAATGAAATAGAATGATTTAATGTTCAGCGCTCTTACCACCAGTTGGTGTTTTGGAAACAAGATCATTTGTAGGGTTTTATTCTGCATTGTGAGCTTGTCCACTGAGACATGGCACAATCATAACAACTGGAGTCATGTAGCTCAAAGCTAATCCTTGTTGATGGAGAGACCTGGCAAAGACGAAGCGATCAGTGTCACATGGATTAGAGAAGTGCATTTGTCCTAAGACTCCAGGAAATCTCAATATGAGTGTGGACAGTAAATATGCAGTAAATAGAATTAGCACAGAGACTAAACAGCACCTTACAGAAGGTATAAGTAAATGAGGTCCTGCAGTGACCTTGGCATTTAGTTTCATGTAGTGTTTTACCATGTTCCAAGCTGGTAAAGATGGCCCACACTTAAGTTTGCAGCAAAGAGAGTGAGGTGGAAAGCAGGTGTCATTTCTTCACCCTTCTCTTACAGGGCTGCGTCCATCCCGCCAGACACCAACAAGGAGAACATCCCATCCAGCAGTGGAAGAAATTCTGTAAGTGTGGGAGAGAATACAGTCAGCAGCAGTGTGGACTCAGGCCAGACGGGTTCCACTGATAACACCCCCAAACCCAGGAAGTCAAAACAGAACCCTACACTAGTGCAGCTCACTGACAACCAGGATTTTCAACAAGTGAGTCACAACACCATTTTTTCCTCTTCATCTTTGTGTTTTTGTGATTTCTCTACCTCATCAGTTTCTCTCCTGTTCTTCTGTTATTGTGTTTTGTTTTCCTGTTTCGTCTTTTCAGTCACTGTCTCAGGTTCATCTTTGGTTCAGGTCAACAGTTAACCTTAACAATGCGGGTTCAACGTGTCTCATATAAATATATGCAAGGCTGTCATCAAAACCAGCATCACAGTATTCACTCTCCACTAATGCACCTGTTGTAGAAAGATTTTCAAAGCATTCAGCTCAACCCCCATCATCGTTTCTGCAAATAGCCTGTTGCTCTTAAAATGAATCGTTAAATGGAAGCTAAGTTGGAGGATGACAGGAAGCTGTGCAGCTGCATAAATGTTCCCTGCTATTGTCATTGTACAGAAGGTTGTAATATGCAGCATGCCACAATAATTAACCACTTTTTGCAAAAGCAGTGTGGATGTAAGGGCCATCCATGACTGTGCAATTATCCACCAAAGAATACGATCTACCAGAGAGCAGCATGTCCTTTCAGCGGTTGTCATGGTTATTTGTCCACATGTTCCTAGTGCGATAAGCATGTGGATCCTGTCAAGCAATTATTCAGTTTCAGTGAAGTCCATCTTTGATGTAGACTTTACTTTGAAATTCTAGTGTTGCTTTTGTGTTTTACTTAATAAATTTGCTCAGACTGGGGTTTGACAAGATAATGTTACTATAGAAGGCAATGAAGGTAGAACATGAGGTTGAGATGTTTTTATGCTTTTTTTCCAATAGAGACTTCTTTCCACTGGTCCAAAAAACAACTAACTGTGTAATAATACCTCGTAAATATCTTTGATTACTCTCAATGTTTACTCATCAACAGATTGATGAAGCTGGTATTCTTTTTTAATAGATAAATTAACCAAACTCTCCCTCCATGTAATGTTAAACTCAACACTGCTATTTTTGTTCAGTGACTGAAATGCTCAGGTATGTCCCCCTGTGCTCATGTCAAAGTTTTTAACCACGTTATTCTGTATTGCATATACCGCAATACAGAAAACATTTAATCAAATTGGAACTGTTGAAAAACATTTGTATTCCTCATAGTTAGATTTCAAGGGAGAACATTGTTTGGTTATTAGCACTGAATTTGTATTTTCTTATTGCTGCCTTTATTTTGGCCTACCATTGTAAAATAATGTTTTTTTGAGTATTTTTTAAGTCCAAACCAAACCAAAACTTCTAACTCATCAACCATAAACAGTATATATTCTTTTGCTCTAGTAACAGTATATATTGTTTGACGCACCAGTGGTGTGTTACAGTGGAACTTCTAAACAATGGGTGTGTAGAAATTGTCAAAGTTGTGACAAGGACATTGTTGTGATGCTTCTCCCTGTAGTAACATGAACAACTGGAGCTCTGCACATAAACTGCACATAAGCAAGCTGGATTATGATTCTCATGCTTTTATAATTCAAGCTAATGTCGAGTGATTTATTTGTCATTTGCTCCTGATGCCAACCCCTTATGTAACATACAAGATGACATGCAATGCCTTGACACACGTGATAGTTAGCACTGCAGAGCTGAAGGGCCAGCTAAGTATTATGTCTGACGGCAATGGCTTGATGTTAGCGAGGGTCTGTGTCTGTGTTACTGACAACAGCCATCTCTTTGTGAATGTCATTCCAGGTTCATCGGGAGCTCTCAGACTGTTTTTTTTTTTAGTGTGTACATTTGTTTATACATCTGTATCAGAAATACATCCAAGTTCACTGCGTACACTGTATCACTCTTCTGCAGCCTCTAAACGATCTTTGTTTTAATCCACGATCGCCATGTGGTTGGCTGTGTATGTCATTTGGTCAATACACCACTTTAATCTAGTGCCGTTAGAAAATGTCTGTAATATGATTAACATAATAATGACATACTCATCAATCTGTAAACCATGATTAAGCTGTCAACATATGCTACAGTTGATACTGACTATTATTTCTTAATATGTCACTCATTCATTCAGTCTATACAAATAAATATTACAGTTCCTAAAATTCTAAATGTCATGTCAATCAACCAGTCAATATTAATTTGTGTAGCCCTTTTCATACAAATTAAATATAACACAAAGTACCTCCATACCATCACACACCCACATCCAAAACATAGTACATTTTTTTAAAAATGGTCTTAAGTCAGCTTTATAGAACGTTAACATTTCAAATGTTTACATCTTTTCCCAGGTAAAAGAGTGTGTTGATAGACGACCTGAAGCAAAACACATGGATACATTTCAGAAAGGGTAACTTTCTTCACTTAATCTCTTTGTGGAATTTATGATGTGATATAATGTGGATCACTTCCTGTCGCCACGTTGATCCTTTCCAGTTACTTCATAGCACCTGGTAATGAAATGCTTTATGTGGTTAAGCTGCTCCATCTGTGTGGTGCATGGCATACTGTGCTGTTTATAACACACACTTATCTGATAAAGACAGGCAGCAGGGATATAACTGTATAAATATGCTGTGGTTTCCCTGAGGCTTCTGTGAGATAAATCTCTGTCTTGCACTTGGTTTGACAGAAGCTAATGATTTATCAATACATGATTTTTAATAAAAATCAATAAAACTGATAAAACTGTCTTGATTTTTCAGGAAAGACATTTCAAGAAAGGATGGCCTCCATTCTCCTCCACAGGTAAGATGGAGTTTATGGTTCCTCTTCCAATGAGTCACACAGGCAAACACTGACACGGTTCCCATTCTGTTTAGAACCTTGGTGCTCTCAGCAACCAGCACATATTCACACTAGAACAGCAGAACCATGGTTCCACTGTCCTACATCATCAACTGAAGGCATTACTCAATGCTCAATGCAAGTGAAAGTAAATTGTGCCTCTGAGAGCATTCCTTCTATCAATTCAAAGGATTTTCCAGAGATCACTGCTTTTTTTTCTTTGCCGTTTCACCACTATGATGTCTTTCCTTCTCTCTGCTGACATTCACCCTTTTGTTGTTTTAGGTTCATGTATCATCAAAATAATCTTAGAGACATTATTTGAAGGTTGAAATCCTTTTAACAAGCTCATGAATGCAAGTCAAACTGGCCATCTTAACAACAACTGCAATACTGACTGGTCACTTGTAGTGGAATTGTAAATAATAGGTACAGTATATCTGTAAACCATAGAAAAAAAAAAACATCTTTGTATTTCCTGTCTGTAGAGACCAGTAGACTATTGACATAAGTTGTTGGCGTTGTCTTTCATTTTGTGCGCATGTTTTGAAAGGAGACGTGTGAAAGGAGAGTTTAACCAAACGTCAATGTGTGAGAGAGCAAAGTGTCTGTGTGTGTGTGTGTGTGTGTGTGTGTTCATGCATGGGTGTGTCCACAGTGCTATCACTGTCTGTCTGCCTCCTCAGCAAAAATTCCCCTTAAATTCCTCCATGTGTTTGCTTGTGCACTGTGTGTAAGCTGTCCAAACATGGCTTAATCATTGTCGAATACATCCCCCCCCCCAACCACACATGTGCACGCACACAACAGCTGGACCTCTCATGATGATATAATCATGGCTGTTTGAGTAAATTCAGCACTTGATTATCCACAGAACAGTGTGTGTGTGGGTGATTGTGTGACAGTGCGTGTACCTACACTGGCATCACATGGAGACACAGCAGGTTTAAGGTTAACTGTAACATCTGTGCTCCTGTTAATCCTCCATGATTCTCTCTCTGTGAGCATCTTGAAGCGATGTTGCATTGTTCTCTCCACACTGATCCCTGACAGAAACCTTTAAGGACGATTCTGCCAGTGAAGAGCAGATTGAGACTGAGATTCTAAAAGAAGCAAGACACATAAGTAAAAGTGAGGGAACAGCCATGTATTTACATATGAAAAGTGTTAGAAAATCAAAAGCGCAGCTTGATGATGATAAAACCTGTGGACGACCTAAGAGTCAGTAATGTGATCAGAGGGAACAAATGATCAAGGCATGCATCCATACTTAAATTCCATGATGACTATCTGTACACTTAACACTGCCTGTATAGAATAAGGTGCAAATTGGCACAAAACCAGTATCTGATTACACTTAATGTCACTTGACACTTCCTGCTCCACCTTAGAAACAATAGTTTACCCAAGCAAATTAATATTCAACTTAAAGACTGTGAAATGGTTATATTGTAAATACTATAAAACAGTACTGAAATGATTAACAAGTTCAATTTATGACAGAAAAGTATTAAACACCCCAAGTTACCTTTTATGTGAATGTATTTTATATTTATTTGTCTTTTACCAAACTGAGTGATTGCAGAGAATAAACAGCAGTTTAAAAGCATCTACAATCATTCAGATAGCAAAAATCACTAAAGATCACTATAATATACATACAGTAATATTTTAACATAGAGACATTCCAAATGTTTTAGCTTCAGCACTTTTACTACATGTACAGTATTTACAAAAGTAAATGGGGTAGATACATATGAAGTGATGTGAAACTAAATCATCATACATGTATTTGACTCACACGTGCACCGTGTGTTCACTGGGCCTGGAGGCTGATTTAACTGCACATGTTATTCCCGTGTGAACAATTATACGTATGTGTTCATGTGGATCTGTGGTAAGGCGCTCGTAATTGTTGACACGGTGAGCCGGTGCGGTATGTTCTTGTTCACAGAACGGCTGAGTGGGGTCTCAGTGATGGCCAGTGCTACACAGGGGAAATTTCTGCCATTAGATCCTAACAGATTGCACTTTCCTCTGATCACAGCGGAGTGATTTCCCGAGCAGCAGCCTATGAGACTTGATAAGTCCTGTTTTTGGCTTTGTCCTCTCAGCTTCAGCACAAGAACACACACAGACTAAATTACACAACCCTGCTTCCAACAACAACAACAACAACAATTTAGCATCATTTACAAAAACACCAATCAAAGGCTTTTGTGACCACATGTCTTCCTGTAAGTCGCCTGTGACATTCATGAGGTTTGGGAGCAGTGCATCTTGATCTGTTTATCCTAAAAATAGCTTGGTCCCACGCCCAAATAGAGGAAATGGAACCCCATGGGTCTAGTGCTAAGTGATTCATGGACACCCTGTAAAGAACTCTGCCATGCTGCTTCATCGTGGATAGGCAAATAAATAATATTGTAATGCAGTGGTTCTCACACTTTTTATACCAAGTATCACCTGAGAAAATGCTGAGCTCTCTACATAACGCCATTATCGCCAACGTTATAATACAGTGGTGGAAACAGGCCGAGCAAAGTCAGCTACAGACTTTTCACAGGAAGCAGATTTATTGCCAATAAGATCATTTGCTCTCTCATCATCCTCCTCTTCATCACAAATACTCCAGACACTGCTATTTTTGTTATCACATACCTTGGCATGTACAGTAGAACAGTATTTCTGATTTTCATCCAAGTTACCACCACAGGAAGATCGCACACGTACCAAAGTTTGAGAACCATGGTTGTAAAGTTGTAAAGAAGTGACTCATTCAGTTCCTCCTTGATGTAATTGAAAACTTTTTTTTTTGGTCAAAGTGGCCGTCACAGATTTTCAAATCAGAAATTTGTCACCTCACTATGTGGTCCCAGATTGGACATAACAAAAAATCCGATGTATTGTCTTAAGTTGAGTCTTATAGGAGCCCATGGGGCTTTTACCTGTTTGATGATGACATGTGTTGTCAACAACACAGCAGAGTCTAATAACAGTGGAGGAGTCTGTGCATATTCATGCTGCTTCAGAGAACAGTTGCATTCTCATGAAGGAGATGCAATCATCAAATCTGATCTGTAATCGGACTTGATGCCACAAGGGAGCATATGAAGTGTTTGCCCACTCAGTTGTATTTTCTGCCCTCTTTGTTTAAGGTTTTTGCATTTACAGTAAACTACTTAAAACAAGAAATTATTGAATGAAATACATGTGACTATAGAGCTGTACTGAAATGAAGTGTAGGAACTGGGAGAAGGAGGAGTCGCAAACAGTCTGTCTATTTTTTCACCAGGAAATATGGAGTTAAGTTTAAAAGTTTAAAAGTTCTTTTGGGACCAAAATGTGAAAGTGACTCATGCCATAGTGCTTGTGTTAAACTGCTTATTTTTATTGCACATAGCGAGCGTTGTGAGTCATTCTTGGGAGTTTGAAGCTGACGCAAAAAGGAAGACAAAGCACAGCAGCTTCATTATACAGGACATAAAATAAGATGCAACATCAGATGGTTCATCGTGCCTCGCGTGTGTCTTTAAATCCTACAAACTGTCCAATAGGTTGCCTGACAGACTTTGAAACTACCCGGTGACTCAAGTGCACCAGTGTGTGCAGTTCCGACTTCAGAGATGTTTGTCTGAGAAATGCAAGAATTTTTACACCTAGGGAGAGAAAGCACAGCAAATGGCATTGATGAGTCATGAGTCAAATGACAAATACACACAAAAAATGGAGGAAAAAAGGGGCAACACACTGAGTAACTTGTAGAGCCAAAAAAAAGTGCAAATGGTGATTAAAATGAAACAGTCTATTACTTTGAGTAGAAATATGTATTTCCATGGATTTAAAAAGGTGTGGAAACAAAAAAATTTAGCATTAGTCTCTTAGCTTTTAGATAATTAAAAGGCAACATTTTATATCTCGAACTAGTGCTAAAATTTGGATTGTTGCACATTATGACAAAGCACAGCAGCGTCACTAAACTGATTGTAGAACAATGGTCATTTCATACTGCATTTAGAGCCATACAGTGATTTTAAAGTGACTTTTTATTCATTTACTGACTTGCATTGGTTCGTTTTGAAACAGAAAAAACTATTGTCATTTATTCGTATCTGATGCTATTTTATTTGTAAATGGATGCATTTTTATTTCCAAAAAAAAAGTTACCCTCCACATAAAATGTTTGACATTCACTTCTTCCTGGTCTGACTTGTAATTCCACAGTTTGACACAGTGAGAGCGAAAAAACAGTCAGTAAGCCTACGTGTGCTCGCTCACGTGTCCTGTTTTTTATGTCCTCGTTGTCTCTCCCTCCTCCTCCTCCTTCTCTCTCTGCTGTGAAGCAAACAGGTCCAGCTCCACTCGCGGGTGGGGTCTGGAGTGGGTCTGGTAAAACACGTCAGTCATGAGCATGATCATGGCGGGCTCCTGTAGGAAGTGGGGAGAGGAAAATAAGCGGGAGGGAGGGAGGGAGGGTGTAGTGGGGGCACTGAAGGGGGCGGGGCCTCTTCTCTTCGGCTCTCCCACACACACACACACACACACACACACACACACACACACAGACAGATGGGCGGATGTTTTGACCAGCCACGGCGGCCAATGGCGCGCAGGGGGCGGTCCACTGTGTGAGGGCAGGGCCAGTGGGAGCGAGTGTGTGAGTCAACTTAAAGACTGTGTCCACGGGCTGCCCGTCATTGTTGAGAGCTGTTTTCTTTTCTCTCATGGTTGTCCAGACGCTAAGGATGAAGATCCAGGAGTCGCCTGTCACTTGTGACACGGGGAGGGTCGGCGGAGAGGTTCGAGACGCGGACTGCGAGAGGTCGAGCTGTGAGGATATTCCTCGCCTGGACCTGACAACACTGACCGAGGACACTGACAAGTGGGGAGGTGAGGCTGAAGCTGCCATCTTAAATGTAGTTTACTCGCTTTTCTTGCAACGAATGCACTATAAATGTGTCTTAAAAGTACCAGGAACACACACTTTGTTTGCACACTCACCCTCCACCACCCTGCTCTGCACATGGCTGTCTGAGAAACAGCTGCTGCCTGCACACCCCCCTCTGTTCCTCCTCCTCCCTTTTCTCCTGATGCAACTCCTTCTGCTTCTCTTGCAGGATTTATCTGAAAAAAGATCCTCTTAAGTTTTATCCACTGACTGAGATGTGCATATTTACTCAGTTGGCAAGAAGAGGCAGCAGTGCAGTGCAGTTGTTGTTGTTGTTGTTGTTGTTGTTGTTGTTGTTGTAAACCAGTCCTTAATTGATTTGAGGTTGTGACTCCTCCTGTGGTTTTATTTAAGACATAAACAGTGAGGGTTTTACTAGGGTGTGTCACTCATTTTACAATATGTGTGACTGAATGAAAGATGGCTTTTTTTGGGGGGGGGGGGTTCTACTGAGGATGAACGATTTGGGGAAAATGTCATACTGCATTTGTCTTCAGTTCAAAATTATTAGAACAAGTGATGGAGCATGTACTGCATAACAGATTAAAATCATGAACTACTCAGCGTACAATGCAAGATGTAATCATAAAGATATGAATAGTCTACAACTTTGTTTGGGTACATTTACATAGATGACAGAGTGTAGAAGTAACAGACTTATTACATATTAAAAGATTGTTGAGCCCTAGTATCTGCCTAAACAATCCTATATAGTCTTTTACTTACATTTAAACAACGTACCTGCTTATAAAATTTTGTACTGGTGCCTTCACCATCTAGCTATAACCAGCCATGCGAAAAACATAATCCTCCAACTTCATGACAAACATTTGCATCTGTCATCTCTCCTGACAGCACGTGTCAAGCATTTGCGTCATATTTAGCATTTACAGACTGCATCAGATTGAACTTTTTCTCCCAATGTCCGATCCGATGATTTTTCCCTGTGTATCAGTAATACTGATACTGTGTATTATATCGGCTCATCCCTAGAAACTAGTCCTTATTTCGTGTATGGTTGTGGCTTCTCCTGTGGTCAGAAGCAAACAGTGGGGACTTTATGAGGATGTGAGTGACACTCATTTGGCATTAATGTGACTGAACTGTTCAGATTCAACTGCTGCTGTTGTTTCCAGTCAAAATCAATCATTCCATCGCTCCATTTTTAAAAAGTCAGGTTAAACTCCAGAGCCATTTTTTTCTCCCTCTGTCACTGCAGGAATAGTGAGTGATGTCTGTGCATGTGCCTTCGATAACCAGCTTTGCACAAGCTCATATTTAAATGCAACTAAAGTTGTTCAGAAATAGCCAGCAAGCATTGCATTATTGATATTCTGCTCCAACTCCCATTTTGCTGTCAGACCTCCTTTTAGTTTGTTATTAATGTGTTTGCTTTTGCTGTGCTGGCATGTATGCAGGAAAAGACATTATTTTTTGCACAATCGCCATGTGCTGAGACGGTGATTGTTTTGTTATGACATTGCAACACAGAGGAAGTGGGTGGAGATTTCTCTACAGACCAGTGAAAATCAAACATTTTTCTCTGAACTGTACCAGAATGATAACCAACAGGTATATTAGTACCGTCAAATACAGGAGAGGGACATGCTGCAGCAAGCACTGACTTCTTTCCTACTGCAAACATTGGTCTTCATTCCCACCCCCGCACTACTCTTTCTAGCTTGATGTAGCAGACAGAGCAACATTGTTCCATGCAATAAATCTCCCAGCTTTAGCAGCCTCATGTTTAAAGTGTTCTCATGTGGTCAGATGCTTTGTGGAGCTCTCTTGTGGTTAAAGGCAGTGGTGTTGCTGCGGCTGTGCAGTATTTGTTGTATAGAATATTGCATTTATATCATTAAACTGTTACCCGGGTGCGTATAAATGTGTGTTGCAGTGTGTTCCAGCCTTAAGCACAAGGCTGAAACACGTCTCTCAATGTGTTCACTTGCCGTTTAAATGTAATTTATATTTTACATTACATTTTTTATTCCTTACATCACTCCAGTTTTTACATCAACATGAAAACAAATATGCTTCTTGTTGTTTCTTTCCTTTGGCTTCTTCTTAAACCTCCTTCCTTGAATACATAACTCACTTCATGGCAGCGATGACACCACAGGGAGCCTGCATCATCGGCTCTGACAGGTCGTTCACATGCACAGTATCCCCTCATGAGCAGAAGGATGAGCAGGGCTTAAAACTAGTGACCTTTTTTTTTTTTGCTGTTAAAGTTCCAGTAAAGAAAGTAAACTTCTGATTTTTGTTCAGGCAAAATAAGCCAGGATTAACCAGCATTCAATAAGCAGAGTATAACTGGACGTGTGCCCATTATAGACACTGTTAGACTCTTCAAATGGGTTGACAGTTGGATGACGGCAGAGGGATGAGACCTTTGTCCCAGTTCAATTTGTGCCAATATCTGACATGGTGACCTGATATTTGCTTCTGCTCTGCCATCATCCGTCTAACAGAGGTGTAGAAAGACACAAAATTGACATAGATGCATTTCTGAAGGTCATGTCTTATAAGTTATTCGGGGAAATGCCAGTTGTAATTGTAATATTCCACATTACTCGCTTCAAGAATGATGCACACTTCCATCTTTCTCATTCCTTCGTCTTATTCTTATCTTTCTTTCCCCCCCTCTTTTTCTCCCCTTGTTCTTTCAGATTCTACATTCTATAACACCCCTTTCCTTGATTTTAAAACCGTTTTCCATCCAAGTTGTTGTGATGGTAAGTAGAGCTCAACTGATACAAGGATTGCTATGACTAATGACGATTTATTTACATATCAGTGTAGCCGATGGCTGATATATGTTTTCAATTTTTGTTTATGTACTCGGTAGATTGCCCTTTTTTTACGCCATCTGATAATGTATAATACAAATTATGTATACAATTGCTTATCCAAGCGTTCATTGAACATGTCTTTCTCTGTATTATATTTTGATATAAAAATGTTTAAAATACTATTAAATAAATTGAAACAGATCATCAAAAATAAAACTTAGTGAGTTAGCAGCGGTTATCAATTTCTGAGAATGACAATGTTAACAATAACGTGACAAATTTTGAAAAAATGAAAAAGTGAGGCTGATAAATTGGCCAACCTCCTAATGGTAAGTGTTATGTTACATCACTGTCACGAAAGAAAGAAGGGCCTGTCTGAATGACCTTTTCTTCTGCATGGCAACACGCTTGAATGGTCTGGAACACTGCGACTGAGCGTCTCACTCACTCGCACACACACACACACACATCAACCTTTAGAGACACTGGCATGTTTTCTGTTTCATTAGTCCAGTTAATCCTCAACCATCAGTGAGCAGTTGATTTAAAGGATTCATTTACTGTACAGGAAGACATTCAGTGTGATTGAGAGTTTCACCTGCTGCTGTGAACAAGCTTAAACATGGCTGCCAGCTACTACTTGATAAACTGCACGTACCTTGAGGTGCAGGAGAAACCCTCAGGGGTCCAGCTGGAATTTGAGCTAAGACGCTTCCCGTACACTCTAACTCACCCCAGCTTAGAAAAACATGCATGTGCTGTTTGAGACTGGGTGTGCATATTTTCTGTTACCCTCAGTGTTGATACTGACAGTTGGTCTCCTTGAGGCTGTGTTTTCTTGTCCTCCATGATTTCTCCCATCGCAGCCACTCTACAGTGTATTTCTAGAGTTTGTTGACACCAGATATCAATGGTTTTTCTTCTTTCCATGAAACCTACTTTATTTCTCTTGCTGCACTTCATGTATTGTCCCTCCCTGCTGTGATTTCCCTTCTTATTACAACAGTGAACTCTCTCATGCACAAGTGCCTGAACAGCCTTGTCATCATGGCATGCTTCTCACCATGCAGAGTGGAAACCAAATCTCAAACTCCTCACTGTACCTCTTGACATGAGTTATGCACTGACATTATCCCACAGAGAGGACGGCTTTTATTAATAGCCCAGGCATTGTCAGGGGTTTCTGCTTGACTATTTTCCCCAGACATAATTATTGCCAGAGTGGAGACTGTAACCAGGGGAGTGTGGGTGTGTCTTACTCGTAATTTCAGGACATCTGTGAGTGTCAAGTCTCGGAGGATGTTTTTTTTTCCTGCACAGTTTTAGAAAGTGTGGCTTTATCATGTCCAGTAATTTATTTTTTTAACAGCACCACAGAGAAGACCAGAAAATGTGCAGTGAGAACCGATGCAGATCTGTGGACAACACGCACACACTGTGAAACATTTTCAATCTACTTGTGTGTTATGTAACCCTTAAATGTTACAACTCCCCCCCACCCCTGAAAAAAATTAAGGGTATAGGTATAGGGTAAGTTTTGGATATGTCAATCAATTTCTTTTCCTAGCACAATGGAAAATTTAAAAAAAAAAGATTAGGAAGAAGTAGCTAATTAAGACCCTATTCTCAACTTTTGGTGAAAATGGTGAATTTGCTGTTACTGCACTGCGAGCTTCTTGTCATGTGCTTGTAGGCATGCGCCACATTTCCTTTTCCTGCATTGTCTCAGGAGTAAGTGTCAGGTTTGAACTCAAAGTGTGTATATGTGTGTTACTCAGAGCCAGTTCCAGCGTACTCATCGCTGCAGAGGGAGAGCATGGACCGCGAGGAAGCTCGTCTGTCTCCTCACGCTGGTGGACGACTAATCAGCCAGTTACTGGAGGAAGACAGCGACCCGATGGTGTCCCCTCGATTCTATGCCTATGGACATAGCCAGCAGTACCTGGACGACACCGAAGTGCCTCCCTCACCTCCAAACGCACACTCTTTTATCAGGTAGACACTCTCAACATGATTTTTGTTGGCAGTAGAAAGAAGCTGCAGGTGACATTAAAAAAAAAATCTTTCTAGTCGCAGG
The DNA here is from genome assembly GCA_016785285.1 of Brachirus orientalis. NCBI lineage: Eukaryota > Metazoa > Chordata > Actinopteri > Pleuronectiformes > Soleidae > Brachirus > Brachirus orientalis. The sequence goes on from JAFBJR010000175.1 coordinate 9,641,510, forward strand.
CGAAGTTCATCGCTTGGCTCCTGTGACGACGAGAAAGAGGAGTTGACGTCGGCTCAGCTCACAAAAAGGATTCATGTCCTGAAGAAAAAGATCCACAGATTTGAAGAGAAGTTTGAAGAGGAGCGAAAATACAGGGTAAGTTGTAAAAACCTGTTCATTTATCACGAAGAGAAAGAACAAGGTTACCCACTGCCTGAAGAGAGACAAATGATTCATTGAAAATACAAAATCCATCTCTGCTCTTGTTTATTTGCAAGGCTAATTACCTTGATAGGGCTGATTATCCCACTCTGTGTTCTACTTCAATCCTTTATTAATGTGGCAGTCACAAGAAGATCAGATTTTTTTCTCTTTTCTTCCGTACAGCCCTCCCACAGTGATAAAGCTGCGAACCCAGAAGTGTTGAGGTGGGTAAATGAACTGGCCAAACTTCGCAAGGAGCTCAAAGGTAAGGCATTAAAAAATGAAAATCACTCATCTGTAATGAGGTCATCCAACTCAAAAGTGGTAAAGCTCATGGATAGTTTTTAATTCATTAACAGAACACAAGCTGATGAAGTCTGAGGAGGATCTGCCGCCTCTGACCCGTCAGCGCAGCAACACGCTGCCCAAAAGCTTCGGCTCTCAGCTGGAGAAGAAGCCTCAGCAGGAGAAGGTGCCGAAGCCACCGGTGGAGTCGACACTGGAGGCGATTTTGAAGAAGCTGCAGGAGAAGAGGGAGGAGGTGAACCGTCCCGAGGACATCAAGGTATAACCATGTTTGTTACCTCCTTAGGACCTTTGCAGGCATGACCAATATTCCTGAGGAAACTGGTTAAGTTTAGGGCTAATATTTAAATTGTGGTTAGGTTAAGGTTAGGGTAACTACTTTGTATAGGCAAACAAGCAGAGGTCATTGCAGAGTCCAAAGAAGAATAGCTGCACAAACCTGTGTGTGTTTGTTCAGTTTGTTAGAGGTTAGCGTTGGCGGTATATACAGTATTATGTCAGTGGAATAAAAGAGTGTGTTTAAACTAAACACAAGGTTTCAACCGAGTAGTAAACAGTAGTCACACCACCCATAAGAATGTGAGAATCTGATAAGAATCACATTGGACGTGACCAACTTTCAATCACACTGGTGTCCACTCAAATTTTCTGTGTTTTATTGTCTTGAATTACTGACATTATAAATCAAATGAAAAGTAGGCTTATTTTCCCATAGACTAGCTAGTTCTTTTTGCAGCCAGCAGATTCACCCCCTAGTGTCTATTCATTACATTCTTACGACCTGGTTAGCTTCCACTGGAAAACCAGAAGACTATGTCCACCTATGTACAATTTATGGTTGCAATTGACAAAATGTGTTGACCCACTTCCTGTCCACTTTCCTGACAGGATATGACACGGGAGCAGATCGGAGCAGAGAAAGTCGCCCTACAGAAAGCTCTCCTCTACTATGAGAGCATACACGGCCGACCAGTAAGTCACGTCCACCGACACACACATACAGTGCACCGAAATCTTGTTAACCACTTGTGATTGTGATCCAGAACAAAACCAAACTGACAACACTCTCTGTTTGATGTCCGGCCAAATCCAATTGCAGTAATTGTGTTGTCCTTTCCCAAATGGTACTGTTGTATATCAGGAGTTACAGCTGACCTTTCTGTCACCCCATCCCTCCCCACTGCTCTGTGTTCAATGACCTTCTCCCTGCAGCCAGTTTTCCTGTAGGGAGACAGAGGACGACGCTAAGAAATTAATACTGCTAACAAGATGTGTTTATTTTTTTCAAATTTTTTTTATTTCATTACTTCAGGTCACCAAAAACGAGAGGCAAATCATGAAACCACTTTATGACAGATATCGCCTGGTCAAGCAGATCCTGTGCAGAGCCTCCACCATCCCTGTCATTGTAAGTATCTCATCTGACCTTCATTCCTCCTCCACAGCTGTTTTGTTTGTTTGTTTGTCATGCTGCTGCTCGACCAGCAGCACTGAGCAGCCGATCATCATAGTGCACTGTCCATGACTACAGACGCTAAATCCCAGCTTTTGTGCGGTGGGAACTGATGCAGGTCGGGCTACAGATGTGTTATATATGTGAGCTCTAAGTCCAGCTGTTTTGGTGAAGAAGCTCACAGGAATGAGTTCATAGGAAGTGACAACATGAATAGATGTGCCAAGGCGAGATCAATCTTAACAAAAAGCATTGTGCCTATCAGAGTAAGGCACAGAATATGCTGTATTTCCACCATTTTTCATGCACCTGGCTATGCAATAGGCATTTACATTACGTAAGGTATGATCTGCATTATGTACAACAGTATGCACAACAGTACAAACATTATTTAAATTACTACCTCTAATCCCCTGCATGTTTATTATTTTGAATAGTTTTCCCATTCGATTTTTATTCGTATTTTTTTCATTTTAAGCTCCTGAAGTTCCGATGCTTGGATCCTAAAACAGCTCTGTGACAGTTTAAGAGTGACTAGTGAGTGAATCACACCTTTTTAGTGTTAGTGTCAGTTAAACCTCCTTTGGAGCAAAACTTGTTGTAACGCTGTTAAAGGAGGGAAAACGTGTTGAAAAGTGCAAGGAAGTGTGGCTTCTTACTCTGGCTGTAAACACGAGCGTGAACATGTCAGCGTGGTTAACGCCTCCCTCTCAACCGTCACCACAGGGTTCTCCCTCCAGCAAGCGCAGAGGGCCGCTCCTTCAGCCCATTATCGAGGGCGAAACCTCACTCTTCTTCGATGATATCAAGGTGAAGAGCTGCTGTTGCTTCAATAATCAGACGCCAGCTCCCCCTTCTTCTACTCCACCTTCCCCTTATTTATTACATTGACTCTTCTAATGAAACTGATTGCTGCCTGTTGATTGGCTAGTTGCCTCTTTCCTGCCGCCAGCATCTGTAGAAATTCTGAATCAGTAGCTGACAGGACATGACGTTTGAATCTTGATGAAAACATACAAGTAGGAGCTGCTGAGAAAGAAATGATAATCAATCTGGGTCTTATTTTAACAGCTTTGATCATTAATTCTGTTGAGTAACTTGTGCCAAGTATGAAGACGGCTGGGGTTGATTTTAGCTAATGATCAGACTATTAGCGTTCAGTTTGTTTTGTATCGATGGGAAAAGTTAACTTAAACTTAAAATTAAAGCAGTTAGTTGAGTGAATTTTTTTTCTACTTTGAAAACACATTAATTATATTATGATTAGAATAATATACACATATTCATGTTTAAGAGAATGGAAAGGGATTAAAAAGATTGTGTGAGGCTGCAGTTAATTGTTTCTTTGCTTAAATTACAAATTAGTTACTGGCTCATTCGCCTGCTGCCAAGCTTAACACCAGGTTTATTACTGTCGCATACAACAATTGAAGTGTCACGGAAAAATATAGTAATAATGTGTACGTTACAGGGTAAAATAACACCTTGTTTCAAATCAGCAAGTGTTTCTGATATCTGTCCAGTTTGGTAATTAAGAGAGAGAAAGTGATGGTCAAAGCTTTAAAAACAAGGTCCATGTTGCAGTGAACCAGAATGATCCTGCAAGTGAGTTCCCTTGAATCAAAATGCAGCTGAATTAAATCATTGCTCTCAGTGTATTAAAAAGATGGATGTTCATTGCTGACTTAAATTGCTCTAGTTTGGTGTTCAGTGGACTGTGTGCCCTCTCGTCCACTTTGCTCATTAAATCCAGACACTAATGAGTATTGACGTGAATCGCAAAAACGAAGACCGTTGAAGTGCATTTTGCTGCTGTATTGTCATGATTTATAAGCACTGATGACTAACACTGCATGACCCTCATGCACTGGAGCGTTTGAGCCCTGAGGTGCAGCCGAAGGCCCCCCACATTCATACCACTACTCACCCCCCCGTTGCCTCCTACAGGAAGAGGAGGACGGCTCCGAGGACGACGGAGACTCGAAGACCCAGTTCGCCGTGACCGTCCGACCTGACCTCAGCATGCTCAACTTCCTGGACCACTTGGACGAGGAGGTGGATGGTTTCATTTCCCCAGTGGATGAACTCTCTCCTTCTAAAAACACAATTGACATGAGGCTGTCCAACCTCCACTCTGCAAGCATGTAAGTTACTGAGGAGAGAGGAGGAAAAAAAAAAAACAGGACTGTCTCCACAGTGGACAGTAACTAAGGGAAATCACTGAAAAACATTTTATGTATGCACATCTCTGTATTTCACCATTGAATACCACATTATACTTTACTACATTTCAGAAGCAACAACAGTTGGGCCATTTCATTCACCTGATTGCTGAAGTTAATATTTAAAAGTTTATAAAACGCAGTCATTTGTAACATTTTTGGCTTCCAACCATTAACAAAAAAGCAGTGTACGGTTGTCATACCATGTGTCATAAGTGTCATATTTTTATTTAAAAGTTTTGCATAATATTTCACAAATTAGATTGGATTGATTAGAATTGTATTTCTCCATTTACAAACTTTATTGACTTTTGTTTAAGTATTTCTATTCTTTCTCTCACAGAGAGGAACTTGTGGAGCAGCTCCAAGAAGCCAGAGAGGAGAAGAAGAGAATCCGCAAAAACCTGAAGGAGTTTGAGGACCAGTTCTTCAGACAAAATGGAAGGTAAAAGGAAAGGAATTTGCTCAGACTATGTGACCAATGGACAGCATAACCAACATTTCTTTTCCACAGCTGAGCCATCTCCATTCCTTAATGTTTGTTGTCCTGTTCCCATAGACATGTGCAGAAGGAGGACCGCTCCCCTTTGGCAGGAGAGTACACCGAATACAAGCACATTAAAGCCAAACTGCGGCTGCTGGAAGTCCTCATCAGCAAAAGAGACTCGACTAAGTTCATCTGAGGGAACAAATGAAAGGACTGTTGCTTAGTTTTGTGGAGGCACATTCAGTCACATCTCAACCTGCAGAGGAAAAGAGCTGACTTTGCCTCATGTCACCAGCTGTGCTGCTCATGACTCTGGCTGGGGAAGCAGCAGAATGTTAGTCTGTTCTGTCAAGCACAGCCGGGTTTTCCCTGGACTCTTCCCAGAGAGCCGACTTCCCACGCCACGACTGATTAAAGCCAATCAGAAGTCGGCTGCATCTCTTGACAGGTTTTTGTTTTGTTTTTTTTCACCTTCACAAGACGGACATGTCTCTTACTGACTGAAGCTTGGGGCGCACAAATCACCTGAATCACACTTATACTGCTAATAATTTATTTTAGTCTTTTGAATGTGTTGATGAGAACAGCAGTTATTTTGCATATGCTTTAATGTAGAAGTCTTAAAAAAAAAAACTTGTAAGTAAACGAATAGATGAATTGAATCACTGCTATTTTTAAAGAAGGATTTTGTGATCAAAATGTGCGTGTTTTTGTAAAGGAGATGTTACTATTTGTATAACTTCAATCAGCTGGACAGTATTGACTAAACCAATAGCTTTCACTGTTTGAGTCCTGACCACTGTATGATGTCTAAAATAATCCTTCGTTGTTTATCTAGAATTTCAGTTCAGCTTTTGCTCAATAAAAGAAGTAATTGTTGTACTTAAATCTAATTTGAACTGAAAGACACAAACTGTGAGCCAAACCTGCCCAAATGTTCATTATATCGGATAAATGGCCCGTTTGTTTTCGCCGGTACCTAAGTTGGCATACGACTCTATATCTTATGCATTAATATCCTTTTTCTTGTCCTTTTATTCACTTACACGTCAAATAGGCAATTTCTCTTTTTGAAATCACTGGTGTGTTTGTGTTCACGCTGAACAGAACTGATAAGGCCATTTGTGTTCGGCGACTCTGGAGGACAGAAATGGTCACTAAGGCTTCAGCTTTCCCTGCAGTCTGTGTTTCCTTCTCGTCGTCTTCGGAGCCATTTGTTCTTTTGTAAATACGGATCAATGTGTATGTTTACATTTCTGTGAGCGACTACTTTTTCCTGTCTTTCTCCAAAATGGATGATTATCAGTGTGAATTTTGTTTTTACTGAATTTAAACTTAAGCTTAATGAGTTTTGAGCGTGTACATTTTAGTACATAAATTGTATTTGTATTTTGTACATATATTATGAATGAAATCATATTTTTACTGAACTTTGGACTGTGTCGTTTTCCTTTGTGTGGATATTGTTTTAACGGCTGCAGCTGGCGTTCATCACCGATTAATCTGACAGTTATTTTCAGTTTGAATTCTGACTTTAAACTATTTATTTTTTAAATTTAGTTTCCAAAACATGTTTGGCACTAGTCATCTTCTGTAGGCTTCAGCAGCCAATGGATTAGTTACTAACATGTTTCCAAAAGTTAAACTTGGAGACAACACTTTTTTTTTTTTTATCAACCACTGCTTTTAAATGAGACAATTAACTTTCTCTCACTTTATAAGGCAAACCATGTTTTTCCAGTCATCACGAACCAGGCAGGAAACACATTTGTACACTGTATTTTTAAACTGTGGCTGAAATAGAGAACTTTGTGTAGATTATATACAATATTCAAAAATGCCATTTTCCCAGCACATGAGACAGTTCTGCAGATTAGAGGGCTGCACAAATAGTTGCATAGGACTGAATTCTGCAGGAGAAATCAGCTTTAATTAGATATACAATATTTACTGAATGTATAGAACGTGTACATGCAGCACAGAGCAAAGGAATAAAACCAACTGATGTAAAGAACGTCTCAGAAGAGTCCAGTGTTCATTAAAGGCTTTCATTACCTCAATGGGCTGTTTTAGGTTGTTATTGCACAACAGAGGCATCAGTATGACTGTGTTTAATCACATCACAGTCGTGTGTGTGTATATATATATATATATATATATATAAACTATAGTAAATGTAAGACCTCTCTGCAGTCATAATGTAGGTTTCAATGTAGAAATAAATACAGTAACTGATCAATATGACAGTTGACACAGTTGATCGGCTGAATTTACATACTTACATCGGTTACCTGCCCACACTGTTAACTACACTGTGTCCTCCTGCCACAGATGGAAACAATTATGGTAATCAAATTGTTTAATTTGTTTGGGAATGTCTTTCTGGTGGAGACACTGATGAGAACATAAATCAGAAACTAAGGAAAGAATCAGGCAACAAAAACCAACTACAGCGCCTTTTAAAGGTGTATATGATGTTAAACAGAACAAACAAACAAACAAACGACATCATAAATTTAAAGGTGTATATGATGTTAAACAGAAGAAACAAACAAACAAACGACATCATAAATTTAAAGGTGTATATGATGTTTAACAGAACAAACAAACGACATCATAAATTTAAAGGTGTATATGATGTTAAACAGAACAAACAAACAAACCAACAAACAAACGACATCATAAAACAACAATGTATCCTTTTCCTTGGGGGTTCGTAATTGACAATTGCTCTTGACAGTCAACAAAAAAACAAACAAAACAACTGAAGCGTCAGAAAGCATCAAGTGTTCACACAGTTTTTTGTCACCAGTTTGATCGTTACGGATGTGGAAATATTTTTGATGTTTTCATGAGGGGGAAAAAAGTACTTGATTACAATCACGAGTCCTGCGGAAGTAAAAGTATTCAGGTATTTTCAGGAATATGTTCTCTGTTCAGGTCACTGTCACTGGTGCAATAAATTATTTTACATTAGTTGCAGGAATTTGTTTCTAAAACAAAAGTGCACACTGGATTGTAATTTATTGGGGTCAAACGGTTGGTGTAGTGGTTAACACTTGCCTTTGCAGCAAGAAGACCCAGTTGGAATAAGGGCCTTTCTGCGTGGAGTTTCCATGTTCTCCCTGTGTGTGTGTGTGGGTTTTCTCCAGGTTCTCCAGCTTCTTCCCACAGTCCGAAAACATGCAGATTTGAGAATTAGGCCCACAGGTGTAAACGTGAGAGTGGATGGATGTTTGTCTCTATGTACTGGCCCTGCGATGGACTGATGACTTGTCCAGAGTGTACCCCACCTTTTGCCCATTGTCAGCTGGGATTAGGAGATTAGGAGCACCCCCCACAACCCTCGTGTGGAGCATAAAGCGGTAGAAGATGAGGGAGTGGTGTAATTTGTTGATAAAATTGCTATAAAGTAAAATAAATAAGCATTGAATATGATAGCTGATATTTTTTAGTTACAAGTGAATATATATTATCTTATGATGTTTCCAATTATTTTTAAATGCAATCATATTGTTTCATTTCAGCTGTAGTATATTTGTTCAACAGGTAAAAAAGTAGAAGTCTGATGTATTAGTGTAGAGTCAAGAATGAAAGTGTACATGTACCTCAGAATTGTACATAGCTACAGCTTTCAGTTAAGTGTGCATCATCACTGCTTTGTAGACATTATGGCAGCATTGTTAACTACTACTAAAATGATGCATGATACAAGATAATACACAGTGTGGTGATAATACAGTGGCAAAAATTGGCAAAAATGTTTGTACACTTACATTTTCTGTATGATTAAAAAAGGATGAATAATAAAGCTCTAATTCTGACACTGACAGTAATTCCACTGAGAAGAATTAGAAACCCATTAACAAAACGGACAGCGCTGATCTAAGATTTATACTAATAAAATAACTTAAGAGTGCCTCTGCTTTTTTTAAACCCAGTTTCAAATGGCAACAAGCCGGCACAAATGAAAAGCAGTAACACAAAAACAAACATTCTGACAGGACACGATGCAGCAAACCAACTCTCCACCACAGAACTAACAAGCATCATTCTCTAAATGTCATACTTTTCAGTGACAATCTGATTTTTATTATCTTTTTTTTTTTCCTTTCACTCAACAGCATGTGAACCGAAAACATCCAGGAAAAAGGTGAACTTAAAAAATTCAAACATGTCTCATGTCCACATGGGAGGTTCTGCTGTAGAAGGCAAGAGTGTTTCAACTCAGCTGCTGCGTGACACACAGCTACAAGCGTTACGATCCCAGGGTCGTGACTTCCTTTTCCTTTTCCTTGTATGTGAGTGTGTGATGGGTTGCAGGTGTGCATGTTTGATTGAATGATGTGTTCGAGAGGCTAAGGTCCTACTATGGTCCTGCATAGTAGGTTCCACTATAAGAGGCCTGATCATCTCGGTCGCAGTGGACTTCCCCTGAACCTCTCACAGCCAGACTACCAGTAGAAGTTTTGTACTTGTTTTTAAATAAACCTTTAAAATAGTTTTAATGTGTTGCTGGTGGTTTCTTGAGAATTGGGAGGAGGGAGTCTCCACACTCTTGTTGCAATCAGGTTTTCCCCTATGCCTAGTTGTAACACAAGGAAAGGCAGGACTATTTTTGATTGTTTCATCCCGCTCTTCTCTGCCTGCCACATATAAGCTCCTACTGACAGCTGTAAATATTGTATTCAAACGCATGCACACACCAACACACACACTCACTTTAATGTACATATTTACTCTGTCAAAAAATAACCACTTTATTTAATAAAGTAAATGAAACAAAAAGAAACATTTATCTCAAGGTAACAACATAAATCTTTTAAAGTGAAAAATAGAATTTAATGAATTGAATATAAATTACACAGCTTTACAGAAATAAAAGACATGAATAATAAACTACACATCATCAAAGTCAGAGTTTCTCAACCTGCTCTGGCGTTTGACTAAATGTTTGTCATCATGTACTGTTGTACTGTGCATATGTCAATATAGAATACATCTATATTTTTAAATCACATATCAATTTGTTTATTCCTTTAAATGATCCTGAGAGGTTGAGAAACTTTGCCCAAAGCAATAAAATCCCAAAATACTTTGCATTTACATATATAGACCTTTTTATCATCAAGTTGCTTAAAAATTAAGCTCATTTCAAGAGCGTGACCCTCCCTGTGTGTGTCCCCGTCCCCACTGCCACCTCTTACAATGTTTTGACACTGACATGTGCGACGTGTATTGCTGTTAAAGTGCTTTCAATTAAAACTGCTGCAGATTTTCCTCCACTCCTCAGACCAGGCTGAAGCCCTCGTACTGCTCCACAGCCTGAGTGAGACGATGGCGCAGGATCTCTTTGGTCTGGTAGCGCGGCATGTCCAGCAGGTTGTAGCAGGTGTGGGCCACTGGCAGGTAGTGCTCCTCGGCCGGAGTGGACTGTATGATGATACGCAAGCTCTCCATGCCATGGATGGGGATGCGGTCACTGCCAGTCAGAAACACTGAAGATGATATACACAGAGGGTGAAGTTAAAATCATCTTCTGAAGCACTGTGAACATGTTTCTACACTGAGAGTGAGGCTGGTTTATAAAATGTCTGGGTGCATCCGTGTAAAAATGTTAGCTGTCATGCAGATTGAACAGTCAGGCAGATAGATGCTTACACAAGAACTGCTTCTTCTTGTCCAGAGGGAATTCGTGGAAAACCTCCCAAAACAATTTGACTGTTGGATGAGTGGCTGTGTATTCGCCTTTGTAAACGGCATTCTGCAAAAACAAAGGGGGAAAAAACAACTATATTGACAATAGAGTGTAATTTTTTGTCAATCTCTTCATCGGGACACATTCAGAAAATATGTGAAACATGTATTTAGTTTCATGTCAAACAAAATCTGCTGTGAAAATTACATACACATTTCAGTCAAATTACTCCAGTGAGCACAGAATTTGACAGACACAAAATAAACAAAGCTGGTGGTAACATGGGTTTTTTACACAGTACTGCACATTCTGTGGTGTGGACCAAAGCAGGTGAACATCACTGTATCCCCAGTTTACAAAATTAATGCTCCAATATCAAAATATCTGTTTAACAACCATTAAGAAAAAAACACAACACTGGTTTGACTACAGTTCTGCCCTCTTTCATCTTTCTCTACTAGCATATCTGCAGTCTCACAGCAGTCTGCTTCTCCTTCTGTTCTTCTTTCTCTCTCTAAACTTCACTCAGGAATATTATTAATTTTACTGACAGTGACCATTTTTGAAAAATGGTGAACTGTGCAGCTCTGTTATCTAGTTTTGGATTGGGATTTGGTATCACCAGATACTCAAAAGTAAAAAGATTAGATTAGGATTTGGGGGCCAAAAAAGCTGATCAGGACATCCCTAATCTTCATCATCACATCTAAGTTTCAGTTGGTTTAAAGCTTTTGGACCAAAAATACAAGTCAGTCCGATGGCATGTCCAGACATCAGACTCAGAGTCAGTGTACAACTGTTGAACTAATGCATTGAGTCACAGGTTTCTGTTCAGCACTGTGTTGTAATATATGGTGACTAATATTTCCAAACAGCCATGAGGTAGAAGTCATATATCCAGTTTTGTTTGATGAAACATGACCATTGTCACATCCACAGCTGTCAGTCTGAAAACACTTGTGTCACTGGGAACTGAGGATTAATCCTCATACTGTGTTTCACTCCAACTATGGGATTTTACATATGGAGGGAAGTTGAAGTCAAAATGATTAAAAATATCTACTGAATGTTCTACAAATGAAAAAAATAACAGAACATACACATCACTTTGTGTTTTTGTGTGTGGGTATTTAAAGAAGCTCACAGACTGACCTTCTCCATTTCCTCCCAGTCGTAGTTGGTGTTCCCAACAACCATGGCCATCAGCTCCGACGGCTGGAACAGCAACAGGATCTCACCTCCGCACACCTTCAGGAAACCAGAGGAGAAGGCAGAGTACTGCTCACTTACCGAGTCTGAGAACACATAGCGCAGATAGGCTTCCACAAACTCCTTCCTGAAACACACAGAGATTCATATCATTCATTTGGTGTGTGTAACAGCTGCATCATCACAGACCTAATTTATCAGGACGTGGACTCAACTATAGGTTCTTTCTTCCTCCTGCACTGTGTGTGTGTGACTAACTTAATTTCAGCTGTGGTTTAAAACATTTCCTTTACATCACTTGTTCTGTAACTAGAGTCCATCCAGCAACCTCTCCATGTAGGTGATAATCTCTGTGAAATCCCACTTTGAGATCATCAGTTCAAACATTTACAGTGGAGCCGGTTATTTTAAATTATAATAAATAACAAAGATCAGCCTTTAACCACCCCATTAGAACTCACAAATACAGCACATATCCTATTAAACAATACAGTCCAACAATATAGATCACTAAGTTCACAAAACCCTGAAAACATGAACAATCAATGGTAAACACTCAGTCCAAATTAAAATCAATCCATGTTATGATATTTTATGCTACAGCAGCACAGATTTCTCTTATTACAATTTAATATGTGAATACTGAGGGGATTTTTCAGGAACAGCATGGGTCACTGCTGCTCTCACCATCTGTTCAGCACCAGCAGCCAGACATGTTAACACCACCCACCCCACAACTCCTCCACACAACACTGTAATCAATGCCACGGGCACAAGGACAAGCTTAAGAAACAGGCAGGAAGAGCAGAGAAGCAAACAAAGACGCTACACTTCAAATAGCAAAATCTTTTTTAACAGAAAACATGACCTTCACCTGGAACAATGGGACACAAGCTGCCAGCTGTGTATGATAATCTCAGTGCTGAGAAAAATAAAATGTTAATAAAATGAACACAGTCATCCCTTTTTATCTTTCAGAAATCAGAAATATTGATAAAGCAAAAGGCGTAATTTCAAAAGGAACAGACGAACAGACTTTGTGATTTAAAATCATGAGGGTTGAAATGTTTTGTTTTTTTTTGTTTTTTTTGAGTACAGCATGTCTGTTCTGTCGAGCTGCCTCACCTGTTGTCTCTGTCCACACTGATGCTCTCTCCACCTGGGATCAACTCCTTGACTTCTGTCACACCGTAGTTCTCCCTGGTGATCTTAGGATTAAACACAGCACGCACGGCAAATCTTAGATCAAAGTTTTAATGTGGTAGTATGAGCAAAAGTTGTCAGCTATAAAGCTGATAATGCAACAGTTTTGGGGATAAAGAATTCATCTGCTGACATTTTATATACATATGCGTTACTTGTTAATAAATAATCCAACAAAAAGACCAAAATCAGCAATGAAATCCAAACTACACGCTGTGCCAATCAGTAGAGAGAAAGAAGCCGAAAGAAGAAAACAAAATAAAACTGTATATAAATAATGTATGTAGTCTATAGGTCTGGAAAATGAAGCAAATGTGGAAGTGTCTCATACTTGTTTTCTCCTGAATGGCCATCAGGGGGCTTCTCCACGGGTTGAAAAAAGAAGCCAGCTTGTATACAAGTCTCATTTGATTTACAAAATCAGTAAATATTACCCCGAAGAGTTAAAAGTCTTGATCACTAGTTTCAGGCTTTTCTTCAGTACAACACAATTTCCATTTTGAAGACTACAGTCACATTTAGAGTAGAACAGAGAATAAAGCAGGGCAGCTTTTGGGTGTGATGCAGGTGACAGACGGCACATGTTGTACTCGGTAATCTGATGGTCCTTGTGCTCTCTGTAAGCTCCTGAAAATAGTCCTTGACTCATTTACTCCTTCAACACACACCACAATGAAACCACCATCAGAAAGTCAGAAAATACTCAGAGAAAACACTTTTTGGTCAATTTGATGGATTTGGTGGTAAATATAAAATACCTATAAAACTATGCTTTAGGGTGCCATAAATAATGGTGACAAAAAGTTATGCTTACAGCAAAGCTGAGAAGAAATGTCTCCTCCACATCACCTCCTTCGTAGTCTAGAAGCTGTTGTAGACTCCTGAGAAAAAAAATGAAAGTAATGAAGTAAAGTTTAAACATGTCATTATAATGTTAAAACTCAAAACATAGTGTAAAGGCGTCAGAAACACGACATGATGAGCATTATTACTGTTATCTCACAGGGTTTATGTGGAAAAAAGATGACTCAATTTAAATCGTGCCACTTGGTTGGTTTGTACCCTGTAGCACAGTTTATTGCATTCACCTGCCACTATAGCTTTACATCTGCCCTGTTTGACTTTTAAAATGAAAACCAGGGATCAAAAAGATAATGATGTCTATTCTATTAGAGATTTACTGGTCACATTTGGCTATTAATAAGAAATGACTCACAGGGAGCGCTACACTAGTTTTCCTGCAAAGAACATGCTGGATATTCACCACCCAAACACAGGAAACATGGAAAGTGGGCACATGAGCTTTCAAGGGAAATGCTAATTAGTCACAGAGGATGAATTGTTATTGTCGTGCAGCAGAACCTCAGCTACTGGGCTGAGAGCATTATATAGTGTTTTTGCAAACAGTGAAGAGACGATACAAATGAAATGAATCTTTACACAACATGTTATCTCTTTGTTTTCAGTGTGAGATGACTGTTGTGATGACTTGAACTGCTCAAACATCTACACCAGTCAAAATAACAATGCAGCATATGCTGTATAAGTGAAATGTCATTTGAGGTTATGTTGTCTCTAATAGCAACACAATATTTGTATCTTTCCAAAGGCTAATCTCAAAATCAAGTCAACCAGAGACAATTAGGCTCCAAGGAAACACTAACCCTTCCTGCTGAAGATTCAATAAAGATGGTTTTCTGAAGGCAAACAATATAACTACAGCATAAAAACACTGGTTGTGTAAGGGAGTGACATACTGTTGCATCCAGATGACAAAACATAAAGAGCTACTTTTTTATCAGTCTGAGATCTGAAAAACAGGATTAAGGACTGTTGCTTAACCATTTTGCATGCTTTAGTTATGTGGACTAACAGGAAACTCAAGACACAATTGGACTTGAGCAAAATAGAAAGTTTGGAGCAGATTTTATGTAAAAAAAAAAACAAAAAAAAAACAAAAAAAAAACACCACAGTTACCTGGCCTCAGTGGGGGAAAGTTCCTTGAAGTCCTCCAGCATTGGTGATACATTGAGCAGCTTCTTGTAGAGAGCTAAGGGGAAATGGAGGTCTACCACAATGGAGTTGTAGATGGCCAGACCGCAGATGATCCCAATCAGGTGAAACCAGTTCTGCTCTACAAAACACTAGAGACAAAGAGAGGAAATATATATATATTTGTTTTGCCACAACCAGAACTCTGGAATTTGCTGTAACCACCAGTGACCTCATGTGGCAAATTAACCTTCAGCTTGATACTACAGAACATAATATACCAGTCAGACAAACTAACCATTCACCATTGATTATTCAAAAACAAAATTTAAAAGGCAGTTTAAATACAATAGTTTAAATACAATGACACTATACATATTATATATATTCCTGAAATAAAAATTTAAAATTTGAATTTTGAATGTCTATGTGAATAAGCTGGTACAATATTTCATAATTCTAGGAAAACTCTGGTCCAAGAGAAATGAAGAGAACTAAATAATTGATGGATTATAAAATAAAAATATCTGACATTACATAGACAGAGAAACAGGTTACTGAAAAGGTAAATGCTGATTTCCAGAGTTCAAGGACATGTTCCCACATAGATCAGTGTTTTGTAAACCAACCAAACCCACTGACAGTATGAGTACCGATGACAAAAACACAGACATAGTGGCTGTTCTTGGAAATACAGGGCATACAATCTTGCAGGTCAAAAGTAAAAGGATTCATTCTGAAGATCACAAGTTTACTGCAATTAAATATCCAAAAAAGGCTTCTAATCAAAGAGTGATTCTTAATTTCAACTCTGACAAACTTAAATGCTGCTGTTTAGACAAACTTAAACTTGGCAAATGAAATAATAAATCAAATATATGTAAACAGCTTCATCATCAAAAAGATGAATTAAGAGTCACAATGTCATGATAAATAAATGTGTATGTAAATTTGTAATTATATTAGTGATGTATATACACATAAGAAAAATTTTAATGTTGTACATTTTATATGTTGTATATAAGGCATATTACTGTTATCAGATGGTGTAATTGAGACTCATGCAATTGGATACAACAAAACGATTTTATAGAAAATGTGGTAGAGTACATTTTGATTTCCAATCACAGCAGACTAAACAAGTAAGAATACTGCAAAAGCACAGCTTTTGAGTACATGTCAGTACAGTAACGTACTTTGTCTGAGAACCACAGCAGGTTGGACTCTTTGTAATGGGTGAACATCCCATAAACAGGGTCCATCAGCTCCTTTAAAAGCAGCAGGAAAAACTCTTTAGTCACTCCACCTGCATCTACAGCCTCCTCTCCATCAAAGATCACCTGGAAAAAGATGATGATGATGATGATGATAAGCATAGAGAAGGTACAGATGTTTACCTTGTTAATAGGAAAAGATTTTTGCATTCAACAGTTCATCGTCATAGTCTTACCTTGAGCGGCTTCTTGAGATCCACGTCAGAGTACATAGTGAGCTCACGCAGAGTATCACTTACTAAATAGTTCCTGCGCACATGAAGCACCAGATAAGGATTTCTGGCAAGGTGGGGTTCCAGGGTGAGCAGCATGAAAACATTGTGTAGGTTTGCACCACTTACTGCCATCTTGGTAACAGTTGCAGGTAGAAGTGGAAAAGAAATAAACAATTTAAAAAAATCAAGTAAAAATATTTCAGTACAATTCTGATTCCCTTTGTAGTATAGAAATTGATTTGTGTCATTGACCCATATGTCAAATCCAAGTCACTGCTGTATGCTACAACAAACAAAACAACTTTGATATTAGCACTAGGTACCTGCATTTGCAGTTCAGCATCTGTTTGCAGCATAGTTGTCTTGGCTTGGGCGTTCAGTATGAATGGGTAGGCACATAGGTTCACTGAGGGAAAATCACTCTGCAGGTATAAGAAGATGTGGCTGAAAATGTATTATAACTGCATTATAAGATAAACACATAAACCTGAAACCTGGATGCTAATTTTTAATACCTGAGATGGAGAGGATTCCATTTTCTAGAAAAAAGAAGTGAGAAAGAGAGCAATGTCATTGGACCTCACTTTCACTGAGGGTAAGGTAAAGCATCACAATGTAACAAAAAACTTTCACTGAGCTATAGAGACTTTTCTGAGAATTTGGACACTTGTTGGCTAACAGGAACTGACTGGCAGGTACACACCTACAAGCAGTTATGAAGAGCAAATATGTATTAAGTGCAGTGCGTGTGTGCAAACTCCGAAGATAGAGAGTAACATGGAAGTGCGACATAGTCAGAGAATGTCAGTACTCACAATCTCAGCTTTACTCAGAAACCATTTGAGGTAGTCTTCCTGAATGTCCACCAGGCTGGTGATGTCTGGGATGTAGAAGCAGTTGTACTCCACGTGGTGGACCTTTACGTTTACCTGGAAACATTAAACAAAAACACTTATGTTCACAACTGGAAATGTCACAGTTCAAAATATAACACAGGTCACCTCAACAGGTACTAAGAACACATTTCCTCTTCAGGCTGTTGTGAGGAATAATGCAAAGTAGATGACTTGTTTACAGGAGGAAAAGGAGAAGGGGTGATGATACCTTGTGGAGTTTTTCCAGCAGCCTTAATGTAGCAACAAAATAGTTCTCATAGAACACTGGTACAAGCAGCGTCTTTCCTCCTGTCAGCATGAACACCACAATGCGCTTGTACATGTCAACCATTCTGGTAAACACACCGCTGTCCACAATACACCACCAGTTGTCTGCAGGCAAAGAGAAGAGGATTTCAGTAAATAAATTACCAAGAAATTGCCTTTAAAAGACATAATACATTTTATAATTTATATAGTATCTCTTTAACAGTTGCTGTTGCTAAGTTAAAATGTGTGTTACACAGCTATATATAACAACAGCTGTGACTGATCTACAGCGTTAAGTCAGTGTCATGGGTCTCTCAGTCTCAGGTTAATGCAAGAAAATCTTGAGAAACATTTTTAAGCATCCCACACCAATTTATCCAATCAGGAGCCAGAACTTGATGCCTCCCTCACCAAATGCTTCATGAGGTGACATAGACAGTAGAATGCCAAATGTCAACATCACCTAAAGCAGCTGTATCTCTTTTTTGGTGTAAATATGTTGGAAAACATAAACATAAATCTTGTTTGATGGTGTATTTTAAATATTCATTGAGATAACAGGTTAAGATAATGACGAAACTGGCATACTATGTAGTTTATATCAGGGATGCCCAATTTGGGGCCCGCGGGCCACATTTGGTGCTTTTTTTTTGGCTTGCCTCAATTAGCATTAGCTGCAGTTCATTTTCAGACCACAGTTTTATACGGGAGGAAAAGTGGGGCCTGTTGAGTTTCTGACTCTGCTTTATCAGCAGGCTCATGACATGAGTGAGAAGCAGAGGTTACTATGGAGCGCTGGAGTGTCAGGCTGTGGCACACAGGTAAAAGAAAATTCAAAAACAGTTGGCCATATTATTATTTTTTCACTTAAATTGATTTCTCAGCTATGTGTTTTATCTGTAGACAAAGAACAGCAGTTTTAATATAATACAACATTCGTCGTCATTACGAAACCAAACATTTACCTCGTTGTCCAATTCCCTACCCATTACTCTTAGTCTTATTTCATATTCAAGTTCTTAAGTAAATACCCTCTGGTTTCACAAGTTAGATCATGCAACTGTTTTCAAATTGCTAAAAAGGCACATGTTACTGCTCAATTCACATTTTAGTTCATTTTATGGTTACTCAAAATTTATATTAAGTCTTAAGTACATTCCTTCTTACTAGATCTACCAAAGCACTGTCAGTCACAAGGTTGCTTCCCTTTCAAATATGCTTCTACCTTATCTTATCTCTTAAGCTATATGGATCTGTTATCATGAAATTATAATGGTACTGTAAACATAAAAAAGAAGCCTTTCATTGCTTTAAACATGTACAATTGAGTTTAATGATAATCTTATATTAAAATATGACACATTTCAATAAAATGTAAAGTGATGTTTTTGGCCAGCAGCCCACCCACAGAATTCATTTTTGGCCCATTATAGGGAAGAATTTGGGCACCCTGGTATATGTTAATTAATGTGTTGTGATGTCACAGCATGGTCTTACATGCATGGCATGATGTGACATGTGTTATTGGTATGATTGGTGTAAAAAGATTTCTAGTGTGTTCATGCACACGTGATACCCAATACTTTGCTGGGGTTGGTGTCGAGCCGCAGGATGGCCATTGCCAGTGGGATAGTGAGACGGATGTAGTTTTTGGAGTCCTGAAGAGCTGGACATTCAGACAAGATGAGGTAGATCCTCATGGCTTCGACATCAGGAGGAGAGTGTGGCAGCTGAGGGATCAACAAACTCTCAAAACTCTTTGTGGCCTAAATAAACGATTGGACACAAAAATTTCATGTTAAAATAACTTTAACATAAGAAACCAAATTTGTGATAAAACAATTTTTTTCCAGGTCCAAAACAATGAGTCAACAAGAGTAAAATATCACTTAAGTTTGACACAGGTCATTAGTGGTTTGGAATGTGGCCTTTATGTTGAGCTGAGATGCTCATATACCAAGCCTAACATTACTGCTTATGTAAGAAATTATGACTCAGTTGTGCGTTTTCTGCCAGGGATCTGTGGCAGAACCTGATGTACATTTATAAGGGAGCAGCATATTCACATGAGAGACATGACTATGTACTATAAGCTCAAAAGTTTTGTTTCCGGCCACTTGATGATGAATTTAAGGCAAATATTCCATCTCTTCAATGCTCTTCTGTTTTGGTTCATTTGTACATATGAATGAAATACAAAGCTCTTTAGCTTTAAATGTTTTCAACTAGTTGCAACTGAAGCAGAGCAGTGGATAAAACAGGAACTGAACTGACATATGATACAATTCTCTTTTATGACCTCGCCATTAGGTGGCCTGAGACACTACCAAATATTGCTAGATATTGGTGTCCTTGTAATAAAGCAAAATAGGTTTGGAAGACAACAGTGTCAATAAAAATGGTATATCTTTGCTCACATGTATTTATAAACACACCAACAGCTAGTACCTGCTCCAGAAGTTCAGAGAAAGCCGGTTTACTGAGTGTCTCAAATAGCAGTCGTACAGAG
The DNA here is from genome assembly GCA_016785285.1 of Brachirus orientalis. NCBI lineage: Eukaryota > Metazoa > Chordata > Actinopteri > Pleuronectiformes > Soleidae > Brachirus > Brachirus orientalis. Next base: position 9,661,407 of record JAFBJR010000175.1, read on the forward strand.
ATGAGATCAATGCCTGGGATCTTTGGATTGGTTTTGAAGTGAGTATCATCACTACAGAAGGCAAACAAACATGATTATATGGACCATCTGTGAAATCTCGGGGAGCAGTAACAAGATAAAAATAGGTCACAGCTCAGAATCAGGGACTTTGTGGTGAAGCCTTTATGTTGCTTTGGATCAAACATCCATTTATTCCAACGAGTCATGTGGCAGAACACAATGGTAGATGAGCCTTCACAAAACCAAGAAAACCCAGAGCTCTGAAGGCAGCAACTATTTACAGCATAACCCTTTTACATTGTTAAACCACAGGTTTTTATTTAGTTATAATACAAATACCATTATACATGATGCTTTTTTTGTCAAAAAACATAACATAGATTGGAGAGTCTTTGCAATACATCTCTGTGAAGAGTCCTTATCTGCAATGACCCACTACATTTAGAGACTGAGCTTAAAGAAACATTAAAGCAAACTCCAGGTCAAAAATGTAAGAATAAAGCAATGGAAATTGCTGTTACTCTATGTTATAAACAACAACAGCAACAGCTCATCCCACAGCTGTTACTCTCATGCATAAATCCAGAGAACAATGGATTCCAGTTTAATTTAAGACTTATGAATCAGCACTAAAGTACTGAGGTATTAGAGCTGATCTGTGCACACAAAAACTATCCAAACTCAGGCTGGATTTGTCATTGTATGACTTCTTCAAAATATGGAGATACATCTCATACCAATATTACTGTATTAAAAGTCTCATCTGACTGCATGTGTCTGTTTTTCCACCCTCATGTTCTCCAAAGCGTATTCTCAGAACATGATAAGTATCTGCTGATGAGATGATAGAACGGAAACATCACAGACTAATGGTCAGAGATATTTGGAGTGGCCAAACCGACAGCAGCATTCCCAACACTCACACAATGAGTGAGAATACTGTATGTGTCAAGCAAACAAGTCTGTGATTTCCCTGGTAAATTAGTTCCCATGGAGTCTTGCTTACACATGACAGTCATTGGTTACATAAAATACATTTATGTTCCATTTGAGTATATATGTGGCTGAATGGCAAATTAGAAAGTACACCATGAACTACAATGTAAGTGATACTAATACAAATACATTGATACTAATGACAAATCTATTGACAATTTTTCAAATCCGATGATAATATTTGATGATTTTTATTATATTTACTGATTTGCACCAGTCTGATATTGTAGTGACTTGCTGTGTGCCAGGTTGCTGGGAGTGGTTTGAGCAAAAATGAAGATGGATAGTGTAATTAATCTGTCAAGCATGACTGTGGGTTTGTGTGGTCTGTCACCTGCCTGGACCCAATTCAAAGATCCTATACAGTATGTGCTGTTCTTTATTTTTAATTGGCAGAACATACAGTGAAAGAATAGACCGGCTACATGTAAATACCTTGACAGACATTTTCCATCTGTTATGTTCAGGAGAGTCATTGTAATTGCTTAGATTAAATGTTACATAATCACCATGGGAATGTTAGGCAAGATACTCCTCTACTTTTATTCAACTATGTACTTAAAATAGACTGTTTTTTCTCTCTACTTTTTGATAATTTTATGTTGTAATGGCCCATTTTTGCAGTATTTAGCTCATTGTGAGTGTTGCACCAATGCATGGTAATATGCCGCTGTGTTAAACAAAGCCTATCAACAGCTCCTGTGTAAGGAAACCTTACCTTTGGTCCAAGAAGCTTCCATTCCAACAAGCCGTGGAGGAGAGTTGAATTATAATGTCACTGAGCAGAAAGACAAAGCAAAAAAGTATTGACTTTGTTCAAGCAAAATGAAATCTTATAGCCACTGCACTGTCACTGTCACTGACACTGCAAATGATCAGATAAATTAAACATTTTAATTTGTGACATACTTTGTGACACTCGAATCTGTGCTGTACATCAGTTTTAACCTCCACGAATTTAACCTTTCATAATTGATTGGGGAGAGGCTTTTACTGATATTAAACACTCTGAAGTCTTCTGGGGCGGCTGAGCTCTGCATAGAGGAAGATAAACAGACACAACATAACAACATTGGAAGACAGTTTGCTTAGTACACTTGAATACACTGAGAGACAGGGTTGAGTCTCTTTTCTCCATGAAGGTAAAGAATAAGAAATGCTTGACGCCTGAATATTTTGCAGCAAAGGTTAAGAGCATAATGTCTTTATCTGTGTAGATTCCCTGAATATTAGCTGGATATGTGCAGCATACATTTGCTCCATATACTGGAATGTTCCTACACAAGAACTGGTAAAAGCTTTAACATGATTGCCACCCTGTGGTGAAACACGGTAACTATTTGCAGTTATGTTTTAGGTAGTATCTTTTATTATTGAGACACACAACACTTTATTCACTTTTAGTGCTAAATGATCAGTGAAACCAAACAGATGAGAGGAGTAAACTGTTCAAACACGTACAGTGGAGGACACAAACAGAAATAAAAGGATGTTTGTGCATCTACAAATGTCAGTCTGATAATTTATTATAAAATACAGTGCCTTAGAGATCCCAGAAAAACTCAACTTACAGTATTTGTTTTTACGGATCAAGCTCTACGGACACCTTTTTTTTTCTATGGAATGTGCAAAGCACAGTAAATCGTTATTGGCAGCATTGTAAATTATGATTCAAATAATGTGGCAATAAACAACTGTTACCAAAGAGCAATGGAACCATCAAATAAAGCAATCACAAAGTGGGCAGACAATAACAACACTGGAGATCAACTGGACAAAATGTGAACAAACTAAATATGGCAACTATGAGACGCACATACCTGTTCCTTAGAATACAACAAGAAACTATGGTCTCCTCCACAGATGATTTTGGTCACTATGTATTGTTCTGACTCTAATGAATATAGAAAGAAAACATTACAGAAGGATAAAAAGGGTTTCCTCTGACCCACAACCAATAGATTATATTGTCAGTGTAAACATTTTTAAATCACAAGCAATTCTGATATTTTATAAAACAAGCTGCTGTGGATATATTCTTTCCATTCCCCCTTATATAATAATATAATATTAAACACACAATGTAAAGTCAAAATCAGAATGTTTTTACCTCCTAGAGGTTAGGTATGTTTATAAAGCCAATTTACAGACAAAGCAACAACTCTTCTATTTACCTGGTCTGTTAAAACCACCAGTCAGCAAACTGGTCTTTACAGGAAATGGGCTTCTAGCATCACCGAAGAGTCCTGTGCCGAGCTGGCCATGGCTGTTACAACCAAATGCATAGACTATACCAGAGGAAGGCACAAATGCCAACGTGTGGTGCCTGAAAAAAGGAACATTTTAATAAGACAATTTAAGCTACACAAGAGACAAAACTATACACTGTCCAAAGATACCAGGAATCAGTTTATTAGCTTAAGCTGTAAAATGACTGGCAATAAAATAGATTAATCTGCAATAAATTATAATGCTTTCATTTATTAATTATATAAATAACAATATTAATTACATTTTTATTTTCTGCCTACACAGAACTGTTAACAACCGAGATGATTCTTTAACTTTCACAATGGAAAAAAACTATCATGAAAGTATTTGATGATGAGAAAATAGTTATTGTGATATTAATTTTTGGTCATGTAGCCCTATATTCAACAACAGAAACAAAATTTAAGACACCAAAAAAGACAGACTATATTGTTGGGCTAATGCATCCAGTTACACTGCAAGTTTAAAAAAAAAACTTGTTGTTGTTGTAGGTTTAGAGTAGAAAGTACCTGCCACAGGTGATCTGGGACACCTCAGTGCCCATGAGTTCAATCACTCTTCTGGGTAAAAGTTCATTATTGGCAGAGCCATGACCCAGCTGACCCCATGAGCCATCACCAAATGTAAATAAACCACCATCCTGCCAGAAAACAGAGTTTGCTTTTTTAGTTGATGCACTCAGACGCAAAACAAGTAATGAGTCTTACACCCATCTATCACTTGTGCATTTACATTTAATAAACATTACGATACATTAAGATTATGTGCGTCTTTACTGTACTGATAAGGCGTCATCAGTATCTGTACCTTTGTGAGCGCTGCAGTATGTTCATCTCCACAGCTGATGTAAACAACTTTTTGAGATCTCAAAAATTTTATGTGGCAAGGGACAGCACGGTCTAAGGACAAGAATGTAAGCAAACAAGTCACATTGGTCTACATTTGTGCTAATCTGCTGTTGAAGAGTGGCAAGAATAGAGAGCAAACAAGGGAAATTCTGCATCTGAACTGTCACTGTGTCTAAGAGCAGCAACTTTCATTCAAGAGATAACAGAACAGTTTGCCTAAAATGTTTTATACACTTTCCTCTTTTCAAATGTGACCATTCATAATAATTGGTCCAAAGAGACTCATTTATAAATTCAGGTAATCTGCCACCAATTTTTTGCTCATCCATGTATAATTCTCATTCATGTCATTCATTAGTACATGGTACCTCTATGAAAACACACACACTGATGATTACCTTGTCTATCATTGAGACCCAGTTGACCCGCTCTGTTTTTGCCCCAGCCAAACACAGCTCCAGACAAGGAAAGGGCAAAGCTGTGGTCTCCTCCTGCAGTGATCTGAGCCAAAGGAATTCCTGCCAGAGACTTCAGGGGATGAGGGAATAGTTTACTAGGCTCTCCTTTACCCAGGCCAAGCTGACCACTGGTGTTCTGGCCCCATGTGAACAGCTGACCATCTGAGAGGGAGGGGAAAGATAAGACTTGTTGTACTATACAGTCTATACTACATCTATAACTGGCACGCAGTATGAGCTAATACACAACATTTATTTGGTAATGTGGTGTTGTTCAGATTTGCAAACTACCATTTTCACCTCAGCTGTAGAAAGAAACAGATGATTTAGACTATACATTAATCTTGGTAACTTTGCTTAACACGTAACAACATTTAATAGGTACAAAGACAATGGATGTTTCCCAACCTATGCTAACTGCTAATGTTCCATCCATGCAGTCCCCACTGCTCAATTACTGTTATTTCCAGAGATACAATAATACTTAAAATACTTAAAAATACTTAAAGTACTTAAGTTACGTAAAGTACTTAAAATATTTAAAAAATTATCATAGAGTATAGAATAATTTCTTCTTGATTTTACTCAGTCTGCAGTGATTACATAGTTGTTTCATTAATTAGAAAATTCAGAATCTTAAATAAACCCACAAAATAAAATCAAGCAAGTAGGCAACAAAATTAAAACGGAATTTTCTTAAGAATGATTCGAGGTTTTCTGATGTCAGGTGTTCCATTTCATCAAAATGTGATATGCACACAGTATATGCTGTATGGAAAAAAAGTTTGCAGATCTCAACATTGTTGGCATGTAGTGAAGATGCTGTGAATATCACACCTCTAGAAAGTGCGATGCAGTGCTGATTTCCACACATGACTTGGGAGATGTGATGGTCACACAGTCTTTTGACCAACCTAAGCAAAACAAGAAAAACAATTATTTATCAAGACAAAAATTAACATTGTGATGTTAACAACAGGCTTAAAAATGCAAAATTGTTATTCACTGCATCATAAATTTAATATGGAGATATTGTTACCACTTAAGGAATAATTCAATGGAAAACAAGCATTCATTGGATGCACAGGGCCCTGTGACTATAAATGTGTTTTGTGTTTTGGCAACTGTTGCAACTGTTGTATACGTTTTCTTGCAATGTTTATCTCCTGACTAAAAATAAAAGGTTGAGTCCTACAAATGGGGCACTGCACAGCCACCTTGGGATTCGAACAGCCACCTCTGCAGTCCCCAGGCCGAGTTGACCCCCTTCACCAGCTCCCCAGGCAAAAACTTGACCTTGCTCATTCACTGCCATAGAATGGGCCCAACCGCTCGACACCTTTGTTATCTTCTGCGTATCCAGAGCTGCTACTGGCTCTGTGGAGAGGAGGATGAACTCGTCAGAGAGTTAACATGTCTGAATTTCATTTCATTTTCATTTCATTTTGCAGCTCATTATAAGATTTTATACACACTGAATTATCTTTTGCTTTAGATTATCACTGTGATGTGTCAGTTTGCAAACTAAATACAACAAATGGCATTTAATCACGTTTTAGGCTCTGTTATCCAATGCCTAATGAAGTCATAGTACCCTCATGACCCCAACCTCAATTTTATCTCAACAAAAGTAGTTTTGATAAGACCATAAGGAAAACGGGAAGGATAAAACAACACCTGAGATTCAGATGTTAGAAATGAATTCACTACAAAAGAAACTGCACAATGAAGGTGTAACGTCTCCAAACAGCACAATGCATCACATATTAGTTGAGAGCACATGTGAAGAAGACATGTATGTGGTTTTCTGCTACAAAGCAGATTTTACACAGAAAAGTAACTGGGTTAAACTAGCTACACGTACACTTAAAATTAAAAATTTTATTAAAAAAATTCATAAAAATTTCATAAAAAGATCTGATCTGAGACTTAAACATGATCAAAGCAAAGTGGGTGTGAATTTCTATGCATATCCTCAAAGCCGTTCCTTTCCTGCACACTATGCCTAACCCAAGGATTTCTTTTAGGTATTTTTGTTCAAGCCTCAAGGATAATGGCATTCATTGTTGTTACACCTTCACCCACACCCATATTGCACATCACACAACTTTCCACCCACATTATACTAGAACAGACCTACCACTGTCTGCAATCACTTTACAAGTTATGAGTGTTTCAACTCGTTAAGTGGCCATATGGTACGTTGCAGACCACACTTGCCCAGCAAAATTAACTTATATTATTAAATGAAAATGTACTTTTGGACAAATAATCGTATGCTGCTTGTAATACAGCTAAATAAAATGCACTAGCTATGAATTAAAATTTGATAATGCCATATCTTTACTAAGTAACATAGTTGATGTTCAGCCATCCAGGTTGTGTGACATGCAGCAGCTGTTAAACTCAACAGCAAGAAAACGGGTTTGCTGTCTAGAATTTCAGCAGCTATTCTGTATTAAAGTCATCGTGAGAGTATATCTACCAAAGTAAATCTAGTTGCACCTCCAACATAAGGCTAATTATGTCTTGAGAAAATAGCCATAATGGCTATCCAATCGCTACCAATACAAAAAGCCTTTAAGAAAACAGAGCATCATGTTCACACCCACATTCTCACATGTTTGATAACTTTGTACAAACACCTATTGAAAGCACTGCCCCGTGGTATGAAACATACAAACTGTAATGATTAAATAAGAGTTGGTTAAGGTGTTGTTCACACTCTAAACTTACCTGGGCAAGTCCCTAGTTTGTTGTGGCCCAGCTGTCCACAGCTATTAGAGCCACATGAGTACACAGTACCATCATGCAGCAGGAACAGTGAGTGTTGCCCTCCACATGCAACCTCTTTCAGTCCTCTGTCACTGAACACATGACAGTTCCTTGGCTCAAACACAAGGTTCCTCTCCAGACCAATACCCAACTGTCCATCTTTTGCATTACCCCAACACAGCATGTTGGCAAGGGGAAAGGGGGATGAACACCAATCTAAGGAGGCAGGCAGTGTGACTGGCCAGATGGATGAAGACTATAATGTTCAAGCTTGATCAGCACCGCTTTCTCCTTTTCATGTACATTTCAGCCCTGGAAAAAGGAAAACATATGAGGGAGGGTGACACATACTACTAACCCCTAAGCTCCATGTATGAACCCTGGTGATGTTTTTTTTTTGAGAATAAAGTAAGGATAGATTTAGAGGTGGATGTGGCTGTTTATGCAAATGGTGTAAGGGCTCTATGACAGAAGAACATGCGCTGTTTAAATAAAACCTGACAGCATAATCCCAGCTTAAGACACTCCAAGTAGCCCAGCTATATTGTCAATACACGCATGTTATTATCTCAGATAGCCAAGGGTAAAAATACAAATGAAACAAAAAAAAAATCACAATAATAAAAGAAAAGGTGAAAGCAGGTGTAAGGGACCAGGATTAGGAGGTATACTAATGCAATCTAATTAAAGACACCAACAGTGAATCTTATATAAGTTTAAACATGTTAAATAATAAGTCATAGACACATTAACTGATAATAGCCTATATAACATTGTTCAAGCACCTTCTGTTTAAACACAATTTACAAAGTATTTATAAACAAATATTTTAAGTTATTATTAGCAATGACTTTTGGGAAAATCATATTGATGGAGTTTCTACATGATGAGTAGGATGTAGGACCTGTTATTGTTCATAGTGTCAAGTGGTGCAAATTGAATGTGAATCAATGACAAACAAAGAGGTGAAGGGGGGGTATCTCTAAACCTACCAGAGCAAAAAGTTGACATGATTAGTTCACACATAATTGGGAAATTAATAAATATGGCAGTAGTAGTATCAGCACTGTAATCAAAATTGGGGTAGCTGAGTGTGTATATATGATCAGCCTGGATCAGCCGATATGACTAATGACTACAACATTAGGCTAAATAGACTGCTAGCTCCTTGACTTCTATGCTGGCGCCCTCTACATTTATTTATTTATATATTTATTTATTTATTTATTTATTTTAGGTATTTGCTCAATGAAGACTTCTACATCTGCTGCGACATGAGTAGGCAAAATATTGTTACCAGTATTGGATATCGGCCCAAGCACTCCTAATATAGTGGAATATCGTCCAATATCGTACATCTCTAATTTGACGTTACGGTGGAGACAAGAAGTTGGGTGGGTTTGTGTCGTGCCATTAGACAAGATAAACACTATCCAAACTACACATTTCCACTGACATTATCAGGTTAACTAACGGACCAACACGAATGAAAACGAGCCTTCCAAGTCCTTAGCTAACTAAGCATACCAAGCTACAGTAATAATGATGAAAGTCTTAAAGCTAAAAACATAAAATCCCTTTAAGACCGATGACTACGTTGTCATTAAGGATGTTGTATACGTAGCTTGTTTAAAAATTCAAGTAAATAATAATAACAATAACAGAAAGGGGGTGTTTACCTGGGCGGATGCATCCTAAAATTGGGCGTCTGATCTCGGTGCAGCTCAGAAAACAAACGCGGAAATGACATCGCTCCCTACGTCACAGGATGTGATTGGTCTGTTTTTATTCCGTGACAGGTCCGTACCCATGGGAATCCTAGACCCCGGGCTGCCCGTGGTAAATCCCTCGTCATTGGAGTGGTCCACACTAAAAACAGTAATTTACATATCTGTTTATCTATATCAACAAAGTCGAGATCTACATTCTTATCCGTCCTTCCGTCTCCAGAATGTTCATGTTTCCTTTGAGATTTCTAAAGTTATGTTTTTCATTGTTGTTTGTTGTTTTTTTCCTTCAGAAAGTCACTGACATATTGTTCTTATACCATCACCATACCCCATATACATAACAGGAATACGGTGAAGAGAAACCAGTGACTATTGTCAGTATCATCGTGTCTAACCCATAGACTGTAGTCGTCCTGGGCGAAGCCAACTGGAAGACTATATCCACTTTTTATATACAATTAGATACAATGATAATGACAATGAAATGTGGACATAGTCTTCCAGTTTGCTGTTTGAAGCAAACCAGGATGAGAACCAGTAGGAGATTCTGCTAGTTGCAAAAACATAATATCATTTGAATGGAAGACTATGCAAAAATTTGCCTATTTGTCAACTGATTTACAACATCAGTAAACATTTTCCTGTGGAGTTAAGGGTCTGAGCCACTGGTTTCTGCTGTTTGTCAGTGGAACATGATAGATATGTTACAACCGCATAAAAACAAATTTCTTTATGGAACAGTACAGTCATTCACTCAGTGGCTGCTTTATTGGGTTTTAACATTTAATTGGTAGACAGGATATTTATTACAGATATCTGGAACATCATTCTTACTAGTCAAATCTACATTTACAGACATCTGCAATTCAGTGTTTACTATTCAGAATCACTTTGGCCATTCATGTGTATGGGGTTTGTCATCATAGATATCTACAATTCAGTTGCACACATATTGTGGATATCTCTACTTCCAGTTTCTACAACATCATTATGACTAGTCATAATTCAAGTTCAAGTTATCCTCAGCTGAAGATATCAACAACTGGAATGTTGTTGATATGATGACAACGCCATACACATGAATGGCAAAAGTGATGTCATTATGAGTAATTAAAAATTAGTCATAATGACATAAAAATTAAATACCTATACCTGAAACTGTAGTTTTACTAGTAAGAATGACGTCACAGACAAACTACAATTCATACTAGTCACAATGACATTACGACTGGTCAAAATATCGTCACATATATCTGTAATAATAATTCCAGATAGTCGATCTTGCCATATGCACCCATTTACCTGAAAGTGCCCTCTGTACGTCACTAATGTGAAGCCGATGAATGTACGTCAACAGCAAAAGTCTTCCCTCATTTGCTATAGCAGGCCAACATTACCGTTCAACGATCGGTGCAAATAGCTGTCAATAATTGTTCCGCTGACCAATTATCTGCCACAGTTATGGGGCGTAAAAAAGGGGTGTAAACGTTTGTAGTTCGCTGATTGGTGCGGTGACATCACAGGCCTTGTTTGCTAACAAGAGGCCGACACTCGGGTTGCGTGAGGACTGGTCGCCGGGATTGATTCATCGGTTTTTGTGTTTTTCTCAAAGAGCAGAAGAGGATTGGAACTTAATAGTACAACTAAAAGATCCCGAGGTATAGTTCACTGTGAGCTGGATACCGTCGCACTAATTGCAGCGCGAATCTGTAACTAATGCTCGCCACCTACGTATATTGCTAACCTGCTAAAGTTAGCAATTGTTACGTAGTTGGCTAACCATCCAACGAAAACGATACAGGGACGTGAAATAACAGACTTTAATGTTGAGTTTTTCACAAATGCAAAAAGTATGTTATTTAGGATAGTTGAACCGAGACATGAGCGCGACCCATTGTGTATTGTGGACCTGGTTTGTTAGTTAGCGGCTAGTTGTGTAGATGTTGCATCATTCTTGTAATCAGTCGGTATGTGTGCACCTACTAGGAATGTGACAGCGGTTTTTAGTATCCTCACTTAATAAGAAGACACGATGAGTGTTAAGCGTATTAATTGAGTTAAATACTGAGTTAAACGAGAACATTGTAGCTGAAGTGTGTTAAAGGGAGATGCATTTCATTATTGTTTTAATTGACAGCAGCAGTGGGGGAAAATATAGTCACTTTTCTCATAATAAACAACAAAGAGAACAGCCAAATCCAAATCTCATACAGACTGTAACGTCTATGTGTTCATTGTTTGCTTGATAGCTGACAAAACAACACAAATGTAATATATTGTCTATCACTGTAGTCTCTTCTTAGTGGGAGACTTGTAATTAAATACTGTTTGTAGAGGGATTGCGTCATTCCAACAGGTTTCTGTTTGCACTGAGATTAGAATGCACACCATGTCAGTGTAGTTTTAAGAAACAAATTTCTGTTGATTTTATGATTATTTTGAATACAATTTTGCTGGTATTTAAAGCCTTACAAGGCCTTGACTCTGGTCATTTAACAGAACCTTTACTGCTGCACAAACCAGTATGAGACTGACCTTAAGAAGTTATCATGTCTGCACATTCTGTTGTTACTAAATCACTCTTAAAAACTCACTTTGTGTAAAATGGCTTTTAAGGGATTTTATTTGCAATCTATTATTTTTAACTTGCTTGTTTTGCTCACTTATGTATTTTTTCATTTATATTATTGTACTGCATTTTGAAAGTGTGTTTGGGAAGGTGGTATATAAATATGATATATAATACAGGGTCGGTGGAACAACATTTTAAAACAAATTGCTTTTTCCTTTATGTTCATTAATATTCTGCTTCCAATCTAACCAAATAATTTTTCCTCTGTGTTGTATCATCCCTGTTTCTCTGCATCTGGTGCTTCTTCAGTGTTTGTGCTGTCAAGGTGATGTCAGCTGCTTGTCTTGCGCGCCTGGCAAGGTGCAGTGTTCCTTATGTTCCTCGCAATGGTCTTCTTCAGGCAGCCCTAGTCCAATTCCCATTGCAACAAGACAGCCACCTCCAGTTCGCAGTCTTACGTAGACCAATTCACAGCCCATCTGAACAACGACAAAGCAACACACGTTTTGATCCAGACAGCAGTGGCCGCCCCACTACTTGGGATTCATTTGGCATTTGGGACGATCGCATTGACGAACCCATCCTGCTGCCTCCCAGCATTCGCTATGGAAAACCAATTCCTAAGGTCAGCTTATCAAAAGTGGGTTGTGCCTCTCTGATTGGTCAACGCAAGGAGAATGAAGACCGCTTTCAGGTGTCCCAAATGACTGACAACATCCTCTATTTTGCTGTTTTTGATGGGCATGGTGGACCTCAAGCAGCTGACTTCTGTGAGAAACATATGGAGAAATTCATCAAGTAAGGAAATGATTAAAATATGTCAATGCAGAGGATATTATGCTAAGAATGAGAAAACATTTAAACAAAGTAGACTTTTGTTGTTAATATTCTCCTCTGTGTCCTCATTTTGTTGTTTCAGGGATCTTCTGCCAAAGGAGGCAAATCTGGAATTAGTTTTATCAAAGGCGTTCCTTGAAGTAGACAAAGCTCTTTCAAGGCACTTCCACTTCTCTCCAAATGGTATGTTCTTTCATAGTATATACACACACTAATATTGTAATGAAGTATATTTATTGGCATTTTTCTTCTCTTTTCAATACCCTAATTCTACTTAGGCTTTGAAAGCCTTGGATATCCCAACTGATATGACCTGAACATTTATGGTTAGAGGTCTGTCATTTGACCCAGAGTAACTTTATAACTGATGAACAATAAACCAGCTACAGGTAGAACAAACACTCACGCCTGACTGCTTCCAGTGTTGCATCTACATATACAGATCAGTGACATATTAAAGGAAAAGCTTGAGCACATATCGTATAAACATATCAGTTTTCATTCATATTATATGGTCTTTTAGTATCTCAACCCAGTTTAACATTTATGGGCTAAACAATGTTTTTCAACAGCATCAGAACCCCATGTTATCAAATATCCTTTACAGGAATCATTCAGTTGAAGTCTTCAGGAATGTTGAGTCGGCACCACAGACTCTAAAGCTGTTAGGCTAATGATGACCAAACACCTTAGAGGCACACTTAAGCTTGTGATTTTCCTTTACTTGTCACCCATCTGTCGATATTTTAATCTGTACCAAATCTGAGTGTTCCTAAAACAGTTTAATACAAAATGTTTCTTAATAAGTCATAGTTTAAATGTTTGCTGTAGTGATACTGAAGCTAGTCAATTAGCTTGGCTTTTCTCAAGCAGTATTATGATCTGATGAAGGTTATATAATGATATTCAAGCTAGTATCTGTTTTTGTGGCCATACAGTGGCCACACTCTGTGAAATGTCCCAATATGCCTGTGTGTGTGTGTGCATGTTATCTACGGCAGCTGCTGACCCAGCTAAGAGCTGGAGGCCCTTGGCACCAATGTGGATGGCGAGAGGCTAGATATTGAAGGAGAGTCCAGCGGGTCCTAAATCCTGGACTACTGGAAGGTTCCCTATCTTTCTCTCACTCCTCTTGCTCTCTCTCTCTCTCCTTCTCTCTCTCTCTCTCTCTCTCTTTCTCTCTTCCTTTTCTTCTCTAACCAAGTGTATGCAAAGCTTTTTGTGAGACAGTGCTTCAGTTTGACAGGTTGTATGAGATGTATGATGTCAGTGACAGTATTAGTTCCTGAGCTGCATCATGTTTTATGCTCCAGTGTGTAACCTTTTAGGCATCATAAACAAATTTCCATTACAGTCAAACCATTGTCAAAAGAGTTCACACAATGTGTTATTAACCTATTAGTTCCACACCACTTTCTCTATGTCTCAGTGTAACAGTGTTTGGATTTCATTTTGTCCGGCAAAGTTCCTGCATTGCAAACAGGAATTGATTTTAATGTCAAGACAGACTGACACAGCAGGAATGTTGTGCTAATAAAGCAAGATGGTCGCAAACAGGTTGGAATTTGACTGAAAACACAAAAAATCAGCCAAGTAAAGTTTTAGCTCAAAGTAAAGCTCAAAAAAATAAAACCTAGTTGTTTAGCAGTTTGACTAACTAATACCCCTTACCCACACACGTCCCTGTGCTGCCTCTGTTTGCACACAAATGTTCCCTCAGGGATGATAGTATTGTTTGAGGAAGCCCATTATCAGGTGAAGGACCCAGTATATAGGAAATGTTACATTGTTTCTTTTTTGCAAAGGCACAATATTAACAACAACATCAAAAGTTACACACTGGAGTTTCAGTATTGAGATTAGGTTGAAAAAACGATTAAATATACTGTAGATGTTTGCACATGAATCTATTTAATGACATTATTGGTGAACATTTATGGCAGTTAAAGTGGCCACTGAGTGTATGTTTACTGTTCCCTATATTGTGGAGATTATTCTTTTTGATTGCCTCTTACTGTTTACTTGCATGAATTAAAACTATTACAAAATATTAGAATGAATATTAGATAAATGCTTGCAAAATAAAGAAAAAAAAATTCTTACTGTTGAATATCAGGTTAGTTTTAGATGAGTTCTTTTATTGGCCGTATTGGACACCCACTTTGCCAGATGTCAAAATTTAATATTTTTATGTTTAATTTCAGATTAAACTCTGTGAGGAAATTTGCTCTGGAACACAAACTGAAAAGACTGAAAAAGTTCAATCTGCATGTGTGACTGCCTCCTATATTGTTTACTGTGTAATCTCTAGTGCGCTATGTACATGTCATGTCCCCTATGGCTTCCCACCCATGTCTTCATACTTAACTGTGTAGATGTGAGAGTGTGAGATACACCATATGATTACTGTGAATGGTGAACAGTAAGCTTTTGTGTGGACCTTCATGGCTGGTTCTACTTCTGATGTCTCTTTTTTTGTCTCTGTAGTGCCTGGCATGAATGCAGGAACCACTGCTACTGTGGCCCTGCTGAGGGATAGCATTGAGTTGGTGGTGGGCAGTGTGGGCGACAGCCGCGCCATGCTATGCCGTAAGGGCAAAGCCCATAAACTCACTGATGACCACACTCCTGAGAGGAAGGACGAGAAGGACAGGTACATAAACAAGGGTTGCCAGCAGGAGATATGAAACATGCTTTCAATATAATACAGGAAGTCCAAAAACTTTTATCTTTTACACTTACTGAGGATGGAAACATACATTTGGTTGAAGAAAACTTAAAGGCATGGTTAAAAGGTTAAACCTTATGTACTTAACCTTTACTTGATAACTGTTTGTTAGACAAATTAGCTGGAAGCACCACTCCTTTATAAAATAAAGTTCTGCCACTGCCCTGCTTTTATACACAATAGTCTTTATTTTGATAGGTTACTGTTGTCCCAGTGACGGCTGGGTCATACTCACCACGTTCCGTGTCTGCAGAGAGCCGCTTCGCATTTCCACATGCTCATGGTTCCAGTCATACCTTATTGAGGGTTGACATCAGTCTAGTGCTGGGTTTCCATCACGGTACGGTTCAGTTTGGTTTGGAATGGCAAAGCCCTGGGTCAAGCCTGCGTTTTTCGACTGAGAACTGTACCTTAACTTCATAGGCGGGATGTGGGCTGTGGTCGATGGCTGTGTAGTGTGACTTCATACCGGCGTGACAACTATGAACAGCGACATGGAGCATGACAACACAACGGACAACAATGGAGGACATTCAGCAGCCCTGTTTTCCCCCTCTGTTTGTCTCAACAAGACATCAAACTTTGTATAAGAATAGACTGCAGGCATTTTTTTTACCTCCATGTGATGTTTACACCAATCACAAGAGAGTGACATTTTCTGCTGTCCAGTCAGCTGATTGTTGTGACTGGAGCAAGTCCAGCTCCACTCTGACTGATTTTTACTCTGGTAGCCAAAGGGAAGGGTGCCAAAGAATGGAATGGTTAGGGCTGGTTATTTTGGTACTATTCCTAATGGAAACACAAAATACATACTGTACTGTACCAAACCAAACCTTTCCAATTTGCTTAGTATTCCAATGTGTACACAGTCTTGCATCCCATTTTAGTGGCAGTTGGTGCTTACCAGGAATTCACCCTCATTTGTGTTTCCTTGTCATCTTTGAGCATTGAGTTGTGCATATCTAGGTACCAGCATACTTCCTTATATAACCTCAAGCAAGTTTCCTTGGATACCATTTTCCTCAAGAGCGCGCTACCAACTGGACTGGAAAATGTGCTACAGGGAGCATACGCAGTTGTTGTGTAAAGTCTACAAGGAATCAATGCGGACCCTAAGCAGTTAATCGGATTAACTGCTTAGGGTCCGCACGGACCAACATGTGAATGGGCGGATGATAAAATGTACATCACTTGGATCCTATTGGACCTCTGTGGACAGGTGAACCTGGAAACTCTGACCACAGCCCAAATACAATTTCAAAACACATGAAAAAAGTTTTGTCACTATTTGTTGTTATTGTTGTTATTATCATTATTATTATTCATTTTGCCTCTCTCCCTCTGCACTTTCCTCAAGGATTAAGAGGAGTGGGGGTTTTATAACCTGGAATAGTCTCGGACAGCCTAATGTCAATGGCAGGCTGGCAATGACACGCAGTATCGGAGACTTCGACCTGAAGAACATGGGGGTCATCGCTGAGCCTGAGACCAAGAGAATAACGGTAACTTTACAAAAACTGAATTCTTTACAACATAAATTAATCTGTTAAGATTCCACAACACATGTTATTTCAGACCCAGTGACTTTAAAGGATTTTAAAAAAAATGATCTACTGTCACTATACAGTGATGAAATAAAATGTTAGCTTGTTAAATTTGGATTTAATTTAATTTAATTTAAAATTTTGCTTCCCCTTTCTTTACTCCTTCAGTTGCACCATGCTCATGACACGTTCCTGGCGCTGACCACAGATGGCATTAACTTCATTATGAACAGCCAGGAAATTTGTAATGTTATCAACCAGTGCCACGACCCCAAAGAGGCAGCACAGAGAATATCTGAGCAGGTACTTGAGGTTCTATATTGACCAGTATTAATATAGTAGTTATAATGTGTGTGTATAAAGCAATACGTTGAATTATGGTTGACATTATGGTGCTGGAGCATATTGTGTTGTAAGACCAGAACAAGTACTGTTGTTGTAAATACAACTTTACACCAACAAAATATTGATGTTTTTAAGCATTATAGTTTTCCCTTCTCTCTCAGGCTCTTCAGTATGGCTCAGAGGACAACAGCACGATAATCGTGGTGCCTTTCGGTGCTTGGGGAAAGTACAAGAGTTCAGACGCAAGTTTTTCCTTCAGTCGAAGTTTTGTGTCCAGTGGTCGCTGGGCGTAGACAGCAAGACAATGGATGAAACACGTTGGTCTGTGGACTTAATTATTGTGTGCAATACAATCCCTGCCCTTAAGGGAAACCTGTCGTTTGCCCAAATAATATAACCTAAAGGTTAAAATATGTTATTTAGAGCACCATGATAATTATTAGCCTTTGTAAAGTAAGAACTGGTGAATCATGTGCACTAAAAAATGCTTTATGCAAGATTTAACTGTAGTAAGCCAATGACCTTACAGGTGCTGAAATTAGTTTTTGAATGGCAGACAGGAATCAACGGCGACAAGTCGACCCTTAGCAGATACTGTATGTAGTCCGTCTACATTAGCTGAGATGTCAAGACTACGGTCACCCTATGTCAGCCATTCAGATGCGTTTTAATCTACTTAGGTATTCGTATACCCAATTTTGCACTTATCCTTTTTTAGGTTAACTTGGATAACTTAAATTTTCAATTGGGATCAAAAATAAAAAAAATATCGTTGAACTTGACCATTTTACAGCCTCCCAACTTCCAAAGTAACTTAAATATAAGTGTCATGAGTAGGTTTTAATGAATGTTGATTCTAGAGCTTCCTTTCTTACGTTTGTGGGTCAAAGCATCTTAATTAACTTTGAGAATGTTTTGGTAAATGTAATCGGACTTGTTCCACACAAACGGCTATTTTCTTTTGTACCTAAAATTACTTAAAGCACTGATGAGATTTAATGCCCATTTGCACAATGGTGATGGCGTGATCCCTGCATGTTGAGTAATCTGGTGAACTGATGGGAGGAAGAGGAATTGCTCATTGCTGTTTGGTATGACAGCATTTCATTGGCTTGACATTAATAAAATAGGACATAGGTTTTTTTTTGTTTTTTTTTACTCAGGGTGGAAAAGTGTTGATCACAGCAGTGATTTGAACTTGGTGTGCTGGGTGTGGAAATGTACATTATGTTTTGTAAATAATTCTATTTATGTATTTCTGGACAACTGATTCTAATTCTCTGTTATATTTACTCAGTATCTTGGTCAAATCTAGTATCTGAATATCTGGAATGCACTGGACCTTTACTTCAGTGATGTGTGTGTGTGTGTGTGTGTGCGCGCACGTGTGTGTAAAGCTTCATTATTAAAATTGTAGCTTGAATACTCATTCATGTCTGACACTTTTCACCCAGACAGAATGAAGCACACTTAATGCAGCACCATATAAATGTTCAGCTAAGAACCGTGTATGACAATGTGAATGTTTGCTGAAATTCCCTCTGACTAAAACAACACAATCCGTCGTGTGTAGTGTGGAGGAATAAAAAAGCTGTGCAAGTTTTCTTGGCTGATCTAATGTGAGTGCTCATGTGTCCAGTGCATTGTAGACTTGAACCATTATTAGATTGTCTGTACAGTTTTTGTTTGTTTTTATTTGTGGTTGTTAGAGCTAGACTAATGAAAGTGTCTATATTTATCAGTATATATATCTTCTAATTATCTAAGTTGTAAGTGTGTTGGTTTCCTCCAAAGCTATTTATCAGTGTTTGCGTTTTGTTCTAAGCATTGATTTATTATAAGGACCTGACAAGCCTCCTCATCTGTTAAAGCTGTCTTTCAGTGTGCTCAGTATTTTTCTTTACTGTATTTTATTTCACTGCATTTCACATACTACCTTTGTTGCCGTGGACCTGTAAACGGGACCGAAATGTGATTGTTTCAACAGCACTGTTACCTGTATTTTTGATGGCTTGTGACACACAATTAAAACCTACACATAAAAAAAAAGTTTGTTACAATGTTGTGAAACAACCATTCATGTATATTTGAATAATCTTTATTTATTTCTATACTTCTCAAATCCAAATAAAACACAAAGAACCTAATGATAAAATCAAACCCAGTTTTCCTTAACCACTTGTTTGTTTGAAAGTAAAGAATTGTAATGTCGTCATTGATAAAGAATAGAAGCCTTTATTATTGACTTTGTATATGAATATGAAAATGTGCCTTAAGACAAACAAACAAGACATACCAATCATAAAGTCAAGGCAGTGTGGAGTGTGTCTGGATAAATATAGAGTAAAAATATCTGAATACAAATATTGGTCATATTTCAATGCATTTTCATCACACAAACAAGTTATTGTACCTCTTGAATGGTCTTATTTGATGTGCAGGTTTACACTTGTAAGTCTATTTTATCTGTCTGCTATAATTCTATTTTTTGCTTTTTTGAGGTTGAAGTTCCACTGCTTTGAGTTGTCATCAAGATTAGAAAAATGCTATATAAATAGAGTAAATTTACCATAATAATACACAACTGATATTCATGAAAAGGACCTAAAGAGAAACACTCGTTGATCTGTTGCCCAGTCACGTTATGTTTACTTGGTTTTCATTATGGAGACATAAGTCAAGTCCCCACAATGTAAATTACAACGTAGTTAAGTTGAGGTTAAGGTTAGGGTCAGGGTTGGGGTTAGAGTACGTCTCCACGAAATGAATGTAAGTCAATGCAATGTCCACTGAAGTCATAGAAACCTGTGTGTGTGTGTGTGTGTGTGTGTGTGTGTGTGTGTGTGTGTGTGTGATTGTATTGGAGTGGTAAGAGTTAACTTAAAAATGGGGGTTAGGATCCTGATTGACTGTGAGGCACCTGTCCCTGCTGTCCTGAGCTGATATTAGTCCACCTACTCTTCTCTCTGCTCCATCAGTCTGCAGCAGCAGGGTTCTCTTCAACAGCCTCTCACTGCTCGGTAAGTCACTGAAGCCAAAACTGCAACAGCCTGTCACCGTTTGCCTTTCTTTAGAGGATGTTTCAGTCCAGCTGAGGTTGTGTAGCATTGTCCTCTAACTGAATTACTGACATTTTAGCTTCCAGTCCTAAATATGAGTGAATTTGTGTAACATTGTTTTATATAAAAAAAGGGTGTCTGAGGTATGAAATGATACCTCAGACACCCTTGAAAACCCTACAAATTTTTCTCTCCTGTAAAAAACTAGTAGAAGTTAATAGCCTTTTGAGTTGCATGAAAATTGCAACTAATATACTCAACATGGAGAATAAATTACAAGGCAATAGCACAATATTGGTATTGGTGTATTCTGAGTACCTTAATTTGTTCCATGTTTTTAGTTATGCACACATTTTTATTTCTGAAAAACTATGAGGTCTATGAAGTCTATTTTGAAGTTTATTTAAAACCTCTATATGTGTGTATTATTTTTAATATGTGTAAGGTATTTGCCTGCTGCTTTATGGTCACACCTTTTGTCAAACAACACAACAATTCCAAAATTATTTGTGGTTGTTGTCTTTACTTTAAGCTCTAAAACGGTTTTGCACATGTTTGGTGAGAAACGTGGAAAAAGACAGATTCTGATCAGACCCCTGTCATTTGACAGGGACTCTGCTCAAGAGGACAATGGAGAGAGCCAATCACATTAACATTGCGATGACAGAGGACATTGGCACCAATGGGACGTCCACCTCAAAGGATGTCAAGTCCTCCGACCAGGACAGGCAGCCGCGTGGATCCAGTGTGAGCTTCCACGACGTCCAGTACAAAGTCCAGCTGAAGAGCGGCTACTGCAGGAGGAAAATCAGTGCCAGGGAGATACTGGTGGATCTCAAGTCAGTTGAAAAACATGTCTTTGTCAGTGGCTTCTTTTCTCTTTTTGCACTTGTTTTTCCTCTGTTTTCGTATCCCACTGCAGGGACTCGGAGAAATGCTGTGGTGCTCAGAGTCACTCTTCTTGACACAGATGTAGACAGACATGTGGTATTTGAACTGTGAACTGTGACATATTGGCCAGTTTTTGTTCCCTCAGCTCATTTAGTCTAATATTAGGTTTGATGTTAAGGCTAATTAAACTTTTTCTTCTAATAATAATCATTTCTGACAGGCTGTACAGCGAGAGGTTCAGTGACGTCCTCCACTGTACAAAGATCTTTATCTTCTTTAGTGTTTTGGTGCAGTTTAAAATGGTTGATCATTCATTTGTATTTTCCCCAGACATGAAAAACTAAACATTTGCTGTCGACTTTTAGTTGCTGATTTACTTTACCGCACAAATAACAAAATTAAATAGATAATTATGCCATTGGAACAACACAAAAAGCCCTGATCCTCATGTCGACTCACTGTAACCTCATTCTCTTACTCTGGTTTCTGTCTGTTGGTGTTAAGTTCAGCTGACATTTCCCATGGAACAATGAATCATTTCACACAAGTTTTTTGGCCTTTTACTGCCTCGGTGTTAATTATATGATATTAAGCATGGTTTATTGCATGTAATCTCTCTGATGCACTGCAGAGCAGTCTGCCAGGGGGACGTATTATATGCTGACACGTGATCCATTTTCAGGCTTTTATTCACTAATTTAATTGCGTTTCGTATCGCGGATCCTTATGTTCTCTGGTGCTTTTGGGCGACTGCTCTTAAGAAAAACTATTTGCTTTAGAATTATTTTCAGTGGTTTCACACTAGTGCAAAAAGTCCTTTAATAGACATGTTTTTTTGGGATAAAGGATTAAAGCTAATTCTGAAAAGCACTCTGGGGAAAATCGAGTTCCACTGATTTGTATCATATTATTCAAGTTTGTCTCACATGCTTTGTATTAGGAAGAGAAATAGTAGCAGACAACTTATACAGTGATATGAAAAGTCTTTTACATATATTTGGGTTTTTCATTTTTTAAAAGCCACAGTATTTGGATTTGCGGTACAGAGAATATCACCATTATTTTGTGTCAGAAAAATCATTTGAGTGCCTCCAACTTCATCCTATTAATTTATTTCACACACACTTCATATTTGTTGCATAAAATCGCTAAAATCTTAGATTATAGGCATCAGCGAAACTGAGACAAGTTTAAATATGTTGCAATATTTGCAATCCATGACAAAGTAGTTACACATGTTTGAATGTTACTGTCCTGCAGTGGGATTATGAGACCTGGCCTCAATGCCATTCTTGGACCCACAGGATGTGGGAAATCTTCGTGAGTACTGCAACAACTTCCTATCATTGTATCATTGCAGTCTGTCTTTGGTGGAGATGCCTTAACTAATGCACAGTTTTGTGCTGCAAAGATTTTTGGATATTCTGGCGGCAAGGAAGGATCCTTCAGGTCTCTCAGGAGAAGTCCTCATTGACGGAGCTCCACAGCCTCCAAACTTTAAGTGCCTCTCTGGCTATGTTGTTCAGGTGCAGTTGAATTATTTTTCAGTTACTTTCAACTTCTATTTGAGACGGGGGATAATATGTAGCTATAAACAAAGCACTGACACGTTTTTAGTCAAAGTTGTGATTATATACATCCTGCGGTCTGATTATCCCTCTCTGCTTTAGTAACCAGACCCCATTTCACATCACATCTAATTATGTGGTCCCTTCTCAATATAAAAATGTGACGATGACAGTTTTGAATAATGAGTTTATTAGGCCTTTAAATCTCTCCTGTTCAGGTCTTCTAGTACAGCTGCCTTTTAATAATCCCACATGAAGCGCTTTGCGTTGCATTTTGTTTGTATGGAATTTGTTATAGAGAAAAAAAGTCTTCAGGAAAAAGACAGCCGAGCAGGACAATAGCAATCTTGTCTCCCTCTTAGGACGATGTGCTGATGGGAACTCTGACTGTGAGAGAGAACCTGCGTTTTTCTGCAGCTCTGCGTCTGCCCAGCTCGGTGCCTCAGAGTGAGAAGGAGGCTCGAGTCAGTCGCCTCATCAAAGAACTGGGTCTCACCAAAGTGGCTGACTCCAAGGTTTATACAAACACACACGTGTCTCATTTCCATCAATAATTCATCCAAACCTCATATACCTGGCAGGCTTAGTCAAGCCTCATGGCATCAGGTGAGAGTCAGGGCAGACTGACTGATCTCTGTTGTTGTTGTTGTTGTTGTTGTTGTTGTTGTTGTTGTTGTTGTTTTGTCCAGGTGGGCACACAGATGAGCAGGGGAATCTCAGGAGGAGAGAGGAAGAGGGCCAACATTGGTATGGAGCTCATCATTGATCCATCAGTTCTCTTCCTGGATGAACCAACCACAGGACTGGACGCCAGCACCGCCAATTCTGTGCTGCTGTTGCTGAAAAGGTAAAACATATAAAAGTCTGTCAATTCTTTCTTAAAACACAGACTCTATTCATCTGTCAAATCCATGCACATTTCATTCCCAGTCTAAAGGTGTTTTCTTTTTCCTAGGGACAAAATTTCAGTTTTTTTAAACGTTGCTTTTCTACAAACATTTATTAACATCTGCAGCATCTACAAAGATGAAGCAAGGAAAATGAACTTTAATTATGTTTTATTATTACCTGTTTTTTTTTTTTTTTCTATTTATGTTACAAAGAAAATAGTTCAAGCACTGATCCTGAGGAAATATTAAAAAGCTGTTTTTTTTTTTTTTTAGAGTTTGTGTGTGTTTGTGCAAAAAAAAAAAGAAAAACTACCTGCACTATTTGTTTATCTCTGAAACACAAACACAACAATTTGACCCCATTTGTTTTAGCTCAATTTGAAATCACAAAAGTATTGTGTTACTGTTTAAAATGTTCATTACTATATCTGTTTTCAGAATGGCCACTCAAGGAAGAACCATAATTATGTCCATCCACCAACCTCGCTATTCCATCTACAGACTGTTTGACAGTCTGACCTTGTTGGTTAGTGGCAAAATGGTTTACCACGGCCCAGCTCCTAATGCTTTGGACTACTTTGCCAACATCGGTGACACACTGTTGATTACGTCCACAAGATATTCACACTTTCTTTTATTTATTTTTTTTTACTTTGAATAAACAAAACTTTGTTGTTTTGTTTTTAAATGAGGTATTACAAACATGGATCTTTGTAATGTGTGTGTACCAGGATATCCCTGCGAGCCCCACAACAATCCAGCTGACTTTTTTCTGGATGTTATTAATGGAGACTTCACCAGTACAACCATGACCACAGGGCTTGGTTCCGAAGGTAAAGCCGTATAATACCATCACAACTATGATCAAGGTGTTAAACAGTGTCTTCTGATTTCATAAAAGGACATTAGTAATAAATAAAGTGAAGCAAAATAGTGAAACTTTTGTGTAATTGTTTACTGAATATTTTGGGGTTGGTTGGATAAAAAATATGTGTTTGCTTGACATGTCATGACCTCATATTATTGTTTTCCTGTGTGCATGGCCAGATTTGGACTTTGAGGAGCTCGGTAAATACAGGCAGAGCATCGAGGAGCGTCTGATAGAGGAGTATAAAAACTGTAGCTACTCCAGTGACGCGAGGGCGGAGCTGGACCGGATCATCCGGGATAAAGAGTGTATCTCACGTCCAGCATCCCGCACCATCACCTACAACAGCTCCTTCCTCCACCAGCTGCACTGGGTCCTCAAAAGGACTTTCCAGAACCTCATGCTAAACCCACAGACATCTGTCGCCCAGGTAAACAAAAGACCAACAACTTCACACCACCTCTTAATTTTATTTCTTCATGTAATGTAACGCACAGACAGAGCTCATTTGATGTGTTCTGGATGAAGTCCAAGTCAAGTCTCAAATCTTGAGGAGAAAAGATGAAGGGAAAGTAGAATCTTCTAAAATCAAGGGAAAAGTATGACGAAGGCATAGCTAAAGCCACAATCATGTTATACAATATATAGCTACAGCAAGCACTTGTTTTTATTATTATTCATGCCTTTTTGGCCCAAAATACAAAAACTATGAAGGCTATAGTCATTTTTTTCAACATCAGTCACCTCAGCTTTTTTTTTTCCTTACAAGTTTAGTCCTGCATCCCAACATCACTGCAGTGACACTATAAATCTTTAATTTTGCAGCTCTGACAGACAAATCCTGAGCTAACTTTGACCTCGCTGCTCTAAAGAGATCAAAATAACCCATATCAGTGCATTTATCATCATTAACAGGATGCACAGACAGCAATGTTCTGAGGCCCGGACCTAGTGCTTTCATTATTTACCCCATATTTGCAAAATGTCATCAGAAGTCTATAATCACTTTAAGAAATATTAACAGCTAATTGGTCCTAAATATGTCACAGTCATCTACAAGAGGGGCTCTATGTGGTGTGGGCATCATAATCGGCTTTGGTGACCCCACTTTTGCCTCTTTGGGTCAGGATCTAAACTGATATCATATCTGGCCAAAAGCCCTTAGCCTGCTCTGGTACTCATCACATGATCGAATCATGACCTGTCCCTCCACTGGCCCACTTTCACATGAGGGGCTGAGGGGAATGAGGTGAAAAAGGCTCAACCTTATCAGCTTATCCCCTCACCCTGGGAACCGCTTAGTCCTGTCATAATCTGTAAAATGTCGGGATTAAAACTTGTGTTGCATTCACTTTTCTCACTCTTTTCTGTCATCTGCCCCCCATCAGCAGGTCTGCTTCTTGTCTCGGGGCCAGGGGCTCAACTTGACTGTTGATCCCAAACAATTAATAAGCTATTAGGCCAATGAGATGTTTTCTTATTTTTACTTTTCAAAAACAAATAAAAACCAAATAGAAATGTTTTACTTAGTCACAGTGTTTGCGTAGGGCCTTCATAAAGGTCAACATGTAAGACTTCACAAAGAACAGTGCACATAAGAAATGAGATGAGTATTAAAGCTCCAATGTGGAACAGCTTTTGAACCCTGTAGACTCACCGCTCTCTCGCTCACATACACAGAGACAGTCAGCACTAATATTTGGCCCAGTAGATGAATTCAAAAGTCTGATTTTTTTTCTAAAATGTTTTTAAATTGTTTGCTTTTCTTTACAAAATCAACAAAGTTGTGCAGAATTCAGAGTGTTTACTCTAAAAAAAGTGAGAGAGCTGTTTTAATACACTAGTAACATACTGTTGCAAATTCAACCTTTAAACCAACACATCTCATAAATTTGCCATTTTTGCACAATATTGAAATACTGAAAGGTTAGTAGGAAAAAAACAGATTTTTCCCAGATATGATGTTTTGGCCCAGTGTCCAGTTGCTTGGAAAAATATATATATGTGCTGACATAGTGTTACTCGTCCAGAGGCTGCCCAGGGAACATGAAGCTGCTTATAGTCAAGCAGTGGTTTGGTGAGTTCTTGATTTGCTTTGCAGTCTAATGGAAGAATGTTTCTTTTTTTCATGATCATGATTTCTGGAAGTAGAATTTTTTTCAGCCACAGTCATTCTGTATGCAACCATGTAGCTGTCAGTCATGATGTAAAATGCGTTACACTTTGAGCAGCACAGGAATGTCTCAGGCAGCACAAGAATGTAATACTGCTATGCTGAGAAACACAGAGAAACAAGTGTTAATATTGGAATTATGTCCTATTATTAAATTGTTAATTCACTGCTGTATCTTCCACATGAGGGTCACGGGGCCTCTGGTGCCAATTCCAGGTCACCAGTCCATCACAGGGCCACTTAACTTCTGCATGTTCTTGGACTGTGGGAGGAAACCAGAGAACCAACAGAAAACCCATGCACACGCAGGGAAAACATGCAAACTCTGTGCATAAAGGTCCTTGTTTCAAACAGGTTGCGACCCCGGGTTCTTTTTACTGCAAAGACATATTACATT
Source organism: Brachirus orientalis (assembly GCA_016785285.1). Classification (NCBI taxonomy): domain Eukaryota; kingdom Metazoa; phylum Chordata; class Actinopteri; order Pleuronectiformes; family Soleidae; genus Brachirus; species Brachirus orientalis. Next base: position 9,688,357 of record JAFBJR010000175.1, read on the forward strand.
ATATTTTATAAAAGCTATGCACTACGGATTCAAAGAGAAACATTATGTCCTTACAACCACTGTTAGAGTTTTGTGCAGGTTAATATACGATCAGAATGTATAGTCTCTTTCCTCCTAATGTCTCATTTTTTTGTGTGTGCACAGGTGGGAGTCAACATTTTCCTTGCACTCATCGTCGGAGCCATTTTCTTCAGAATCAAAGATGATCAAAGTGGTATCCAGAATAGGTGAGTGAACAAAGCACAAATGAGTGAAAGGGTTCTGAGATTAGGCAGCAGCAGCAACCTTTGGACACGTCTTCATATTATACCTGATTATTAACACAAAAGCTGTATCAGTGATAATATGAAATTTCCATTGTTATCCTCAGACACGGCTTAATGTAGATCTTTTGAGCAACAACAGTAGGTTTCACAGGAATGAACGGTTCAGTGAAGAGTTAATGAAACAGTCATTAGGGCACTCAAGATGATATTTAATTTTAAACAATTTATTCTGGTGTACTCAGCGTTGCTCACTATGAATGAAATATCAATGTGAATTTTAATTAATATATAATATGTGAGCAAAATACCTGAGGTTAAAAAGTGGATTATAAAAAATTTATTTTGGGGGAACAACCCCTGTGAAATGTGAATGATGCTTATTAAATTAATAATCAGTTATTTATTGTCTATTACAGCACATGTTAAAAATCACTATTAATGAGGGTTATTTAGTGTTTTTTGTTTTTTTAGAGTTTTTGTTATTAATGTTAGGGAGACATTTTTAGATATTACAGTCTTTGTATCATTTTGCATAGTCTCATTTATCTCACATATTATGATGTGGCTGTATAGGAATGGTGACATGTTGCACATTTTTAAGTCAGTGTTTGCTGTTGGAAGTGTGAAAAGTGGATCAGGTCCTGCACAGCTAATCCTCTTACCATGTTTTATTGGCACAACATGGTACTCACAAGCTCAGTGAGGGACATCACAAATCTCAATGGTTTGTCTCTCTCTCTCTCTCTCTTAGCAAGGTTCACTGGTATGAAAGGACCTAATGTCATTAAATTCATGGTCAGTGCATAGGCAGTATGTCAGACACAAATCTACGCAGCTTAAATGTTATTGACCCCCCCCCCCCTTCTTTTCAGTGGCCACAGGGTCAGACATCAGGTCTGTCTGTCAACTTTAATGTCTTTGTAGTTTTACAGGGACCACGTTTAATCTGTACAGTGCAGTCAACTCTTTATCAGACAATCAGATGCTGTATTGAGGTGATTTTGATGTAGTGCAATGGGCATTACTGCTCTGTACATGCAGTCATACAAAATATAACCCAAGGTTTTAAATAAAAGATGATCAGTGTCAAGACACTAAAACACAAAATGCTGAATATTTGTCGGACGCTTTTGTGAATTTGTGAAACACACATACACACATTAAATAATCTTAAACCTGAGGAAATAGAAGAACTTTCAGTTTAATGTAGAACATGGGCAAAACATGCAATAAGAATAAGGACTAAAGTGTCAAAGGTTTTTCCTGTTTTAATATGATGAACATTCCCCAAACTTCAATTTTTACAGTTTTTACAACACTCTTCTGTAGTCACAGTATCCAGTATATATGTATATATTAAAATACATACAATTCTAGCGGCGGCAAACAGTTTGGGGAAATACATAAGTGTGATTTTTCTGACATTAGATTTGACTTCACTGGTCCTCATCACTTTTACCAACAGTACCCAGGTTTCTGATCATCTGTGCATATAAAAAAACTGAATAAGTGATAAGTGATGTCAGATATATAATATTCAATTGTATAATATTACACAGCAAGTCACATTTTCCCATGCAATGCACTCTGTCCATAAACCCTAAAATCAAACCAGGGTCATCCCTCTTTGTTGTTACTTACCTGTTTTTTTGTTTAAATTCCTTATAGTACAGTACCTGGAGCCAGTATTTGAACAGACTCTGCATATTGTATGTGTTATGAAATAATATGTAATATGTAATAATATAAAAATGTGCATTTCCCAGGAGAGCAGTAAGGACCAAACTTTGTTGTACTGTTTCCTCCAGGATGGGAGCCCTTTTCTTCATCACTACCAATCAGTGTTTCAGCACAGTGTCTGCAGCCGAACTCTTCATCATTGAGAGGAAACTCTTTGTGTATGTAATATGCTCGATGTGCGCAAAATATCTGTGAAGGTCACCTTGAGCCACTGGCACTTAAATGGGGGTCCAGACCTTGACACACTGCCAGGGGGGTCTGTGATAAGTCCACTGATTCATCTGTTACAATTATTATAAATATAAGATACTGTATTTGTACATTGACCCAGTCATAAATTAATATTTGTTTTGTAATCTCAAATAATTTATAGATTGCTGTCTTTTTTTAAATTTGTTCTATGAGGTCCCTGGCTGAAAACAAATGAAAAAAAACAAAACGTACTGTAGCTACATACAGTACGTCTCTTGTGTTAATTCACAGGCAGTATTTGATTTGAATTCATATTTCTCCCCTGGCAGACATGAATACATCAGTGGCTACTACAGAGTTTCTGTCTACTTCCTCTCTAAGATCCTGTCTGACATCACTCTGCGCACCATCACCTCTCTGATCTTCAGCTGTGTCGTCTATTTTATGATTGGTAAGGCTAACAGATTAAATAACTAATTGATTTATGGAATATCTTCAGGTTTAAGATTCACTCACTGGGTGACTTTCGTCTATCAATCTTCCCGTATACTGTGTGTATGTAGGAACCAATATCATCACATGATGCCCTGAAAAATTTGGTCTCGAGAATCAGAACAGAACTTTGGAACTAAAGCTTTTAACTATGCTATATTTGAGTTGTGTGTGTGTGTGTGTGTGTGTGTGTCAGGGCTCAAATCCACAGCTGCAGCTTTTGTCGTCTTCACACTGACAGTGACTCTGGTGGCCTACACGGCCACAGCCATGACCATGGCCATCTCGGCCGACCAGAGCGTCGTGGCTCTTGCCAACATCTTCATGACCATCACCTTTGTCTTCATGATGGTGAGAGATGCACACAGAATAATCCTGTATCTTTAGGTTGATGAGTTTTAGAGATGCATTTATTATTTTTACTTTATCTATACCATTTGTACCAAAATTTGTCTGGTTTTATTTGTTGTTGTCAACCTAGTTGTCAAAATGCATAATATGTTGCTGTTAAACTGGCCCTGTCTTGGCTATAGGTCTTAATTGAAAGAAATTGTAATCTCATAGTAAAATAGTGACTTATAGTAAAAGTTGGGACACTAAAACTAAAATGTGTATTTAAAATTTTCACTGACAAAGCTTACTGTATTTAGCAAATACATATATGTTTCATATATAAAAAATGGAATGTGATGGCTGCAACACACCCAACTATGATCTACTATGTGGCAGCCCGCTCAGTCGCACAACCCTCCATCTGACCTCATAATTTTGTTATTTCAATTTTGGCTTTATAATGACAATAAAGATTCTTTCCTTCATTCCTTTCCTTCCAAAGGAGCATCTACTCAAGGCTTCCTGTTTCTCAGGGTAAAGATAATGTTTCTCAGGGCAAGACTGTAAGGACTTAAGTCTTTCACCATCTAAAGTACGTAAGATTGTGAAATTATTTAGGGAGTCAGGAAAAATCTTGGTGCATAGAGGCCAAAGACGGAAACCAATGCAGAATGTGCATGAACATTGAGCACTTGGGCAGTTTTATATAAAAGATAAGTGGCATAAATAATGGATGGATGGCTAATACCACCTTTGTTCAAAGGTACCTGCTGTGAGTTTTGTCCATAACTTGCTTTTGTGTTGTGTTTGTAGATTTTCTCTGGTCTCCTGGTGAATTTACCCAGCGTCATGGATTGGTTGGCTTGGCTCCAGTACTTTAGCATTCCTCGCTATGGCCTTGCAGTAAGTCCTGACACCTCCCTGTCACTGTTCCTAAACTTTAAAGATGGTGTCAAAGAGAATTTCAGTGAGCATCATTTGAAACTACCAAAAACCTCAAATGCACCACTTTGGCATTTTCCAGGTTTTCAGTGATTAAAAAGATCCAATCATCCGCTCTTATTTAACAATGCACTAAATGAGGCATTATACAGTTTTAAAATAAATCTAGTAAGATCTCTCTGCAGGGACAGTGTTTGTTACAGACATAACAGTGTATTTGTCCTCTCATTACTCCTGCGTCTTGTTCCATATTGACTCATATACATACATGAATTCAACTGTATACCTGCAATAAACTGATTCCGGTTGAAAATATATCATCCGATTATTAATGTTTAAATAAATCAAGACAGTGTGAGGACCAGTTTCACTTGATACTGGATAAATATGATACCTGGATAAAACGTTTTGTGGCAACTTTTTTACCCTACACATCTGACAACCAGTTATACTCCAGTCTGCTGCTGCCGTAATAATAATTAATAGTGTCATTGGACTAAATACATGCACAGATTGTGAGAAGTAATGAAATTGATTCAAATTGAGGAAATTCACTTTTGTTCTCTTAGTTTTGTGTATTGCGGTTTCTTTTTTTTGTTGTTTCATGTGTCTTTTCATACAGTACCTCCTGGTCTCTATTATTTTTCTGTCTGTCGTGATCAATTTCCCAATCAATCAATCAATCAATCAAACCATCCTACAGTTTGAGTGGTTGTTTGGTTGAAATGTTTCTTTTCCCAGTTGTTGATGTTTGATCTTAGAAAACTGTGAACACCTTCTGTTTTGTCTTGTGACAGTAGGAATACTTTTAATTAACACAGGTAATGCTCAAGAATTATTTACACGAGTGCTTTTCCCACATGTGTGTATTCACTTTGTTGCCCTCAGTATTCACTGTGCGTCTCTGTGTCCAGGCTTTGGAGATCAATGAGTTTGTAGGTTTAAAGTTCTGTGAGGAGGCTGTGCTCTTAAACACCGACATGACTAATTCCAGTGTGAACCCTGTTGGCCTCGCGTGAGTGGATATCAAACTGACTATTTTTACAATTTTAACAGACACAGTCATGCTGAATGTCCGTTTTATTGACTTTCTGAACATTTCTAACCCGCTTTATTTCAGATGTACAGGAGAGCAGTATCTGGATTACCTCGGAATCGAGTACACCACCTGGGGACTGTGGGAGAACCACGTGGCTCTGACGGTCATGTCCATTATATTCCTCGTCATTGCCTACCTGAAACTCCGCTACATCAAGAAATTCACTTAAACCTTTAATTCGGGCTTTAACAGACCACAGAAATGTCAGCGGATAATTACATTTCAGGAGAAAGGGTTGCCTTGTTGCGATGAGATACCACTCTAATACCCATATGTGTACTGGACGTAAAATGCAGCTTTTACCGCCAGCATTTCATCATCTTATGTTACATTTTCAGCAACTATTTGAACAGTATTTTTCACTTTGTTTGAGCCTACATGAGGATTTTGTCAAGTATGAACATAAATATACTTCACAAGGGCACACATTTCTAATATTTCAGTGTTTGCTGTGACTATTTTTGAATATTTACATTTGTTGTATTACAGTTGTATTTTTAAAAATCTGACTATGTCTTTTTACAGCTGTTGTTTGAATCAGTTGTGTTGATTTCATTTTCCTGGATAACCCAATAACACTAAAGTTAACCTTTTCCTGAGTCTACCTTAAAACTTTTTTTTAATTAATAGTTTGCTGTAAAATTAAATCAGATAGAAGTTGTTTTTTTATTGTTCAAAAATAAATGTCTATAAATTCATTTGAATATTTTAACTGAAGTTGTTAAACAGCATTGTGTTGGCCTTCAGTAATTCCATTGAGCTCAAGGGAACATATTCGTATTTAAAAGAATAGTTTTCATTTAAGAAAAACATGTTTTACATGTCTGAAATCCCTATTTTATCTGCAAACATAACAAAATCAATAGTTAAACCTATATATAAAATATATAAAAAGTTTAAATACTGTTAGGCAACTGATGTGAGTCGTTCAGGACCTGTTTCTTTTCTTTTTACATACATAACTAAAGTTTTCCATCTATTTGTAATTCTTAATTATTATAATGAACCCAGAAGGAAATGATTTCAATGAACTCCTACACACAGTTTAGTCTATACTTGTGTATAATGAGGCTAATGTAAGACCATTACTACAGTGCTAAAAAAATAGATTTTATTTTATAGATTTTAAAGAGAAAGAAAAACAAATTACACCAATGTTTGTTTTGATAACACTTTAATTGGCATAACAGATATATACTGTATAAAAAAGGTAAGGCACACAAAATATAGATGCATGGGTTTCCCATGAACATTAGATGCACTCCAAATTGAAGTTTGTTTCAAGTTACAATATGTATCATAAAGTGATAAGCTATTTAATTAGAAGCTTAATTGGTGTACAGATGATGAGTAAATATGACACAAATGTGCCACACTTGTACCTATGTTAAAAAGATGGGAAAAAAAAATAAACATTCAGCAAAAAGTAGCATTTAAAGAAATGCCATTTTGGTTTTTCTTGAAATGCTTAAATGTGTAGCTACAGTGATCAGAAGCAGGTGAGCATATTTCTCATGTAATACTAAAATCATATGCCGTGAGTAAAACTAAGTGTGTTTGCAGCCTTTTGTATTGCATCCAATACTGTGATTTTAATACTGAACTGTAAATCCTTCATTGTTCTTCAGTCCCCGTCACACATTCTTCATTTTCCCTTGCATTATCCTGTTCATGCTACAATAGCTGTAGAGACGGATCAAAAACCTTTTGGATGTCTGTCTCTCAAGAGAACCTCACTCTCTTTCAGTGCATTTATTTATCTAAGGTGAGGTAAGTTTGGAGTTTGTCACTTCATTTGTAATTTTTCAAGGAATTTTTAACACCTTCAACAATTATTTTGTTCAGCAAAGTGTCGAGCATCATAAGTTACTTGTACCATTGAAGGATCATTTCCAATAGACGGATTATTGTCCAAAGCGGAATGTCATTCCTTTCAGCTGGCCAGGACGTCACACGTGGCCGCTTCCAGTTGTGCTTGTTTCGAGGCCGTCGGTGGACAGTGAAGAGGACGGACGAGGGCGAGGGCCGACAACAGTGGCTGACTGTGGGTGACTGACCTGTGACACCATATCATCAGACTCCCAGCGCTCCAGTTCCTCCTTCACCAGCCTCTCCATCTGCTCCCTGTGAGCATCTGTGTCCCGTCCCAGACGCTCATCCTGTCAAACAGAAACAGCAGGTAATACCAAGTAGCAAACAGCCATGATATCATGAATCTATGAGAATTTGAACTCCCGTTTGAAACTCTTGAGATTTGTAAATTGGGAGGTTGTTGAGGTTATGCAACTTGAAATTTACTGAAAACACCTGCAACTAGGCTCCTCAAACTGGTACTGTATTTTATCCTCCAGTTTCCTCTGAATGGGAACAATATTTACAAAATCAGCATCATCTTCCATTGAAAAAAGATGAAAGGATTGATGTTATAAATCAAATGAGTAGTAAACTACTTTTCCCATAGACTTCCATTCAAACAGAGTTCCTTTTACAACACCCCAGTGGCTATTCAATATAATCTTACATCCTGGTTGCCCTGAACACTGTGGAAGAAACCCTTTCAGTTATTTAACATGTTATAATATAAAATACAGTGTGTGGCTTCTCTAAATGCATGTAAACACATTGATAGTGCATCTATAGTGTCTGACCTCCATGACTCCATCCAGAAGTCTGCCAAGCACATCCCTCCTTTTAAGTTTAGCTCTCTCCATGGTCTCGAGCTTCACAATCACAGCATCGATCTTGGACACTATGCTCCCAATAGAGTGCTCCATCCGGTCCACACGTCTCACCAGCCTGAGATACAGAGAAGCATTATTTACTACTACAGTCATACTCATAAAATATGACTAAAATTGTAAAAGGTGAAAGTAAAGGAAGTGATGTCAGCTGGGGAGAAACAGAGAAGAAAAGTCAATTAAGACTCAAACTCCCTACACTTGAAACTCCTCATAGGAGACGCCACCCGAGCTACTGCCACGGCGACGAGAGCTGTGGCCGCTGTCCTCATCGTCATCCTCCTCCGAGTCGTCCTGGGTACGAGGGAAGCTCCGCCCGCTGCTGGGTCTAGTTAGCGAATTGCGTTCCAGATCCAAGTCCTCCTAGCGTATGAGCAGAAACACACTGAGCATCTGCAGCTGCTGTGGTTGCTGTTAAGGTTGTCATGTAGCTTCAGTTTTGTTTCAGCATTTAGGCACCGTCCACTGTTCACTGAGTGCTGCAGCTGATGACCGCACTCATTCAGTAATAAGAATAATGGCTGGTTAAGGTGAGCAGACCGTACCAGCTGGGGCGTCTAGGCCGTAATGTGTGGTGCTGGAGTCAGTGACCTAACTCACTGTTGAAGGAGGGTGTTGTTTGGTTGGTTGGGTGTTATTCACAATTTATAAATGTAAATAATTTCAATACTTTCTCTTTTTCAGGAAGTAGTTTTCAGTTTCTCCTATTTCATATTTGAGTTCATGAACAATTTAACAAATGTGTGTAAATGCACAATGTGTAATTTCTACAGCAAGGCATCTCTTGAAGCGTGGAATCATAGGAACTGTTGTGCAGGGAATGCTTCAGCAGCAGAATGTTGAACATGAGTAGGGCTGAAAGAGTAACTTGATTAATCAATTATTAATCGATTACTAGATGATTTGATTAATCTCTTTAAGTGCGTTTTTTTTAAGAATTAAAAAGAATTTTTCATCTTCTTAAATGCAAACACTTTTTGGTTTCTTTGCGCCATCTAACAAAGAAATTATTAAAACTGAATAATTTTGGTTTATGGACAAAACAAGACATTTGAGAACATCATAATTTCCAGGTTTGAAAAACGTTGATATTTTATGGACCAAACAATTACTCAATTAATCAAGAAATTATCAACAGATTAATCAATTACAAAAACAATAGTTAGTTGCAGCTCTAGATATGAGTCGATGCGTGATAAATATGCACAGTCACAAAAAAACAAACAAACAAGAGAATTATGAACTGGTAAAGTTTAGTTCCTCTTGTTTGATTATAATGTTTCTCCCTCCTTCCTTTGAGCATCTCACAGGGCGTTAACAATGCATATGCTAGCACACGTTATGTCTTATGTCTGCTCTTCATCCACCAAAAACCAAAGGGACAAACTGGTGATGCCGTCACTCACTCTCTCTTTCTCCAGATCGTCTCTCATCTGCTGGTTTTCATGCTCTGTCAGCTCCTGATCGCCATCGTGATCGTACTTGGCAAATATGGCCTGAATCTCTGCATCTGTGTGGCCCTTTCTGAGAAAAGACAGAAACAAAGAACACTCAGAACAGACAGAAGCAAAAAACAGCACATGAAACCTAGGCATTGCTTTGCTATCACTGTATTTAATACAAGTGGTATTTATTTTGTTGTGTGGTTTGAGGTTGTGGTCACCCTTTCAGATCCTGGCGCAGTTCATCGAAGTTCAGTTTGCCCCCAGCCTGACGCAGACTGTCAGAGATGTCGTCCACCGCTGTCTTCTTCAGTCTTAACTTCATCAATGCTTTGTTACAGCCCTAAGAAAGGACCATCAGAGAAAATCTTTTAGTCCAATTTACTGTATTTAGCCTGCACTAACGGCACCTTTAGTCTGTGCGACAAGTTTCATGCATGCTGCATTGGATATATTAAAATCATAGTCTCGATCTGTGTCAGACAATATTGGTTAGAGACAGAACTTAATTTCCTATTACTCCCTTCCTTTTTTTTGTGTACCAGCGTGTTAGTTTTTTTTTCCCCAAAAAATAATTTTTAGAAATGGCCAGTAATGTCCACAACATTTCATTGGGTATTGGGATTGTTTAGTTTAGTTTGTAGATATCAGCTGTGGCAACAGTCACACAAAATGTCTGACACTGTATAAATTATGACACGCCCAAAAAAATGACACATGTAGATGAATACCTTCTTAAGGAGGTCTGTCATCTCCATCTCTGACCTCTGCTGCGACATGTCAGCCTTGACCTCTGAGTATGAGTCATTGATGATGGCCAGGAACATGTTCTGCATAGCAAGGATGAGAGAATGTATCCTTTTAAGTTAAATTAAGTTGCTTACCAACACACAAAAATGCACTAATCCAACACAACAGCTCACCAAGAGGATGAAGAAAATAAAGAAGACAAAGGTGGTGAAGTAGATTGGTCCAAGCACTGGGTTTGCCTCCTCGATCTCAGAGAACTCAAAATCTCCCAGGATGATACGGAACTGGGTAAAACTACGTAAACAATAAAACCATTTTTAAACTGTCAGAAGTATTTATATGTTAGTCAGCTATACATTATATGGACAAAAGTATTTGGACATCTGACCATCACAACAACAGGGACTGTTCAAATACATATACTGTATTTTAATATGGAGTTAGTCTGCTTTTTTGCTGCTATAACAGTTTCCACACTTCTTGGAGGATTTTCCTCACGATTATGCACTTCTATAGGAATTTTTGCCCATTCATTCTGTAGAATGTAGAGGTCAGGCACTGATGTTGTACAAGAAGGTCGGGCTCACAATCTCTGTTCCAGTTTATCCCAATGGTGCTTGATGGGGTTGAGGTCAGGGCTCTGTACGGTCCAATCAAGGTCTTCCACACCAAACTCGTCAAACCATATCTTTATAGGACCTTGCTCAAAATGTTGCCACAAAGATGGAAGCGTAGCATTGTCCAAAATGTCTTGGTATACTAAAGCGTTAAGTTTGCCCTTCATTGGAGACAAGGGGCCGAGCGTAAAGCCTGATTGAAACACTGAAATTCAGTACTTAACAGGTGTGGCCAAATACTTTAGTCCATATAATGTACTTCTTGTAATTCTTACATGCTGGCTTGGAAAGTGCTGAAATCATTGACTTGGGTTCCAAACACCAAGTAAGCCAACTGAGCATATGCCAGGAAGATGATGAAGAACATGATGGCAAATCCCACAAGGTCTTTGGCACAGCGTGACATGGTGCTGGACAGCTGACTCATGGTCTTATTGAAGTTGATAAACTTAAAAAGCTGAGAGGATGTGAAAGAAAACACTATCAGTATCCATGTACACTTGTTGGGTTCTTATAGTTCCATGATGGTAATGTTAGAGAGGAAAACATTAATACCTTGACCCAAGAAAAGAAGACGATGACTGCAGCCACATTGTTGAACTGGACCTGCAGGTTGGCCAAAGGCTCAAAGCTGGGGTGAGATCTGTCATTCTCCAACAGACCTTTGAGACGACTGCCAACCATGGCTGTTCTGGTTATGTTCATGATAATAGCAGAAACACTCAACTGTAAGAAGAGCAGAAACATGGCTGCTTCAGTGACATAAACAACATATATTTAATAATACCTTGTAGAACCTTGACACTCACCGCCAGAATGAGAACATCTAGACAGTTCCACAGGCTCTTGAAGTAGTGCAGGCGGTGGATGCGGATCTCCAGCACCTCCTCCACCACATAGTACAGGACAAATATGCAGAATGCCACCTCACACACACCCACAAAGTAGTCCCAGCTGGTCACATATCGCATTAGACGAACTGTCTGGAACTGCCAGGAGGTCACCACACCACCAGTGGCAGGGAACTCGGCCAACAACCTGACAAACGCATCAAAATACTTTGACTCTCAGTGTTCCTGGTGCTATCATGGTGACAAGACAGCACTGTTATAATGCAGTGACAAATCGAAATAACAATATAACGAAATAATATATAAATCCAACATATGGTAAGAGCGATGAAAAAGTATTCATGTTTCCCTTTTTATGATTTTAAAATGCTTAGTAATGGCAATAGAAGGAAATCCACACTATATGTTATTCTGCGTAATTCGTGTTAGATTTTGATGAGATGTTCAAATTTAATATGGTTAATTTAGTTATTGTTGCACAGAAAAATTGAAAATTTAATTAATCATTTAAGTAAAAAAACTGAACACCCATTGCTTCCAGGAGGCTTTGTTGCAGCTTTCCTCTGATTTATACGATTTATTCTGAATGCTTAGGGTTTTCTGGGTGTTTCTGGGGGAAAACTTACAATCTGATTGTCACCTTTGACATTTTTTGAATTCTTTGGAGTGAGTGATTGCTATTATTGATTCCAGGGATTTCTATTTTTTAAATATTTAAAATGTTCCTACTGCATATTATTGAAAGTAGGTAGTGGTACTGTCCTTTTTGGCTTTTCTAATTTTGATATTATTAGATATTGTTAGGTGTAAATTTGGCACCTGATCAATAATTCATTCAATATTATCTCTAATGGGGGTCATTGTTCTTTCTGTTCCACACCAGTCAATAAATCTGACAGATCTATAAGGCGCAACCTTGAAATAAATTGTAAATTTATTTTTCCCAGGTGAAGGGATTTTTTTAATGTCTGCCAATATCAGGTGCCATACATCACATATTGTTTTGCACACAATACTGAGTGCTAAAATAAAAACATGAGATAAGAAATAGGTTGTGTTTTGAGTAGTGATTCCCACCGGACAATGCAGAAGAGGTTGATGTTTCCATTGTAGACCGAGAAGTCGAGAAAAACCGCTCTGGTGCCTCTGTCCAGCCACAGGTGGTCTTTGAGAAACCGCAGTTGGATCACTGACTCCTCTCTCGTACGAGACAGATCTTGGTAATATCCTCCTCCTCCGTAATTAGACACCTGACCCCAGTAGCTGCTGCCATTCATCTCACTCTCAGTTGTATAGACCCACCTGACAGATGCCCAAAACAAAGAAATAAGGACATTTGATGCAATACATATGATAAAGATTAAATTATCTTAACAAAGCATACTGTAACAATTGTTTCATAACATGAGGAGTGAGATGTGGTGTTACTAATCACTGCATATTGAAAACATGGGCTTACGCAGTTCCGTTCCTAGGGCCAAAGGAGGCAGTGTCCTCATTGGCTGGAGTGAACATATTGTAACAGTCCAGAACCTCATCTCGCAGTTCTTCGTGGATGGAGCACGACTCGTTGCGGACTTTGACCTGTCTGAGTCGTGGCACTCCAAGGAGGAGATTCTCGTAGTAAATGAGACTGTGATTCTCTGGCAGACTCTTGTTGTTGTACCACACCTCCCAGTACATACTATTGAGGAAAGGCCCCTCTGTGAACTACAAGTTTAGGAAAGTCAGGACTGACACACAGATTTTGGCACAGACTTTCTTTGACTTCAAATTAGGTTGATGTTTCCCACCAAAAAAGGGCAATTCTTTAAAATACCTGGCATCCTGTTCTGTAATTTAATGCTGCTGTCTTGCTGTTGACAATGTGTACAGGAAATAGCCAAAGCTGTCTGCATTGATTTGTTTTCAGCTTGCCTAAAGACCTTGGAAACTGCAATAGTGATCTGCATTTCTTCAGTTCTTTAGTGTGGCACATTTGAAAAACAGGAGGATGGAGCTGACGCACCTATCAGCACCTTTTAAACTAACAACAGATTTTGTTGCCGTGACACAAAGTAGGGAAATACAAACTAATATAATGCAAACGTAAGAACAAAATACTTCTAAAATTAACCAGCTCTGCAACTGAGACATAAATTTCTCTCGAAAAACACATAAATTATTTTACCTTCCAGAAATCCTCCATTGTTGAGAGGTGCCTAAAAGTCATTGGGTCTCCTGCAGACAGTGGTGTGTCCAGGAAAAGCTGAGACATGACTTTGGTGTAGTAGTACATATTAGCACTCACCATCCCGTAGGTCACTGCAGAGCAAATACAACACAATCATTACTTATTAAAATTAGCTTGACAAGCAGACTAACACAGAATTAAAACTATATGGACATTTTGTATGTACACATGCTTGACTTGACGAGACTTGACAAGCACAAGAAATAAAATTCAAATGTTTCATCTATGCTTTACTCTGAAAATGGCTTCAGACTGCCAGTTTAAGCTCTGCTTGGCAGTGTAGACCAGAGTAGTCTGCCAGGAAACATTTCCTGATCCACCCTTAACCACAGTTTGGCATTTCTCATAGCAGAGGAGAAATAAGAATAGAGAGAATTTAACTTTCGTTCTTTTCAATCATACACGTTTTAATTACTTTGCCAAACCAAAACGTTTCTTTATTAATTGAGCTGTTGGTGGAATTCAAACCACCTAAAAACTGTATGAATGGGTGAGATGTTCAGCTGCCAAAACCATTCAGGATGCACTGAGAGTGTGGAAAATAACTTAGCCAAATGCATATTTGATGCCAAATGTTAATGAGCTCTCTGAGTCGCTTAGACCAAATGTTAGTTCAGTTCAGCCCAGGAATTAATCCATGGCCACAAACAATTTATGGATACGGTCCTGTTTCTATGATCGTCCAAATCACTCTCTATATACAACTTGTTAATCCCACACGTCTGCACTGAGAATAATTTTAAAAGTGAAGAAACAGCAAGGGTGTGGAAACTCTGAATAAGTTGTCTACAGTTAGAAAAATGCACCTAAAGTGCTCGACGTTTGTGTGTCTACTTACGGATGCAAATGGTGATGAGAAAGGCGATATACGTGAGCATCTCCCTCAGTATGTTCCTGAGGTATCTTTCTCTACTGCTGTCACTGTCCTCCATCAGCTCTGTGCCCCACAGGACTGCAAAGGACAGAAAACGTTAACAGGACTCACAACACAGATTACAGTAGATTACAGCGGTTAGGAACCGCATCAGCAACAACAGAAGTTCCCCAAATGTGTACATGTTTCTAATCATATACACCTTTTACTCAATTAGTGTGTTTTTTTTTCTTTTAAAACATGTTTTTTATTCGATGCTGGATTCCTTAATTTGCGCTCATAGTTTTAGCTTTAGTTTAACCTTTATTATGTAGTTCCATGTTAACGCCTTTATTATGCATATGTTTTCCATCTAGACTGATTGTTTTGGAGAAATTGTCTCTTTTACAATTTATATTGTGAATTTGGTCATGGTGGTTTGGCGTCTTTAAAAATGGGTCCTCATATAGAAAGACTGGCAATAATATATAACGTAGATCATTATTTATTAAACATATAGATACAAATTTAGGGGTGAAGCGGTCTTGATTGCTCTATACCAGTTAAAACTGTGATACATATAAAGTGGAGATGATTCATATCCTCATCCTAAGAGTACAGGTTAATATTCCGATAGCGTCATATGGTAATACACTGCCATCTTTTAAATATATCACAGTGAATAGTGAATTGAAGCTTCCCCATTTTATGAAGAATGAAGAAACGATGCACATAATTCTGCTCATGCATCAACAACATGACTCAAAACTCAAAACAACCAATGTAGTTCTAAATCCTGATTTTAGTTTAGTTTAGTTTCGCATACTTTCTTCACTTAGAAACATGTCAATATTTCAGAGTATATTCTGGGCTAAAATGAATGCATTTACTGTAAATGTTATTTTGGGACAAACACCCTACACTTCTCCATGAAGAGACAAACAAAACTATTTTCACACACTTTTACACGTCTGACGATGTACTGTGGCCTCATTAAGCCAAAACATACAAGAACACTTTTTAATGATAGTGTGAATTAATGACATCAGGGTTTATTGGACGCAAATGGCTTCTGAAAGCCAACAAAGTGCATTGTTTTGATATAAGGAACCAGAATTATGGTTTTCACTACTGGGTTTCAAGGAATATCGTGGAGTTTTGACGAAATAGAGAGTTTTGAGAAAATGAGCCAAAGAGTGAAAAGCAGTTTTTACTCAAGAGCCACATAACTACACTAAAGGCTGCCAGATTTAAAGGGACAGTGCAATGAAAAGCAGTTTGATGTGTGTTTATATTTTTTCAACATTTACAGTTTTAGAGTTGATGTTTTTGATACAGACATTTATTGTAAGCAGATTTTGCACTGGTAGGATTGCACCAAGGTCCATTTAATTTTCCTAAATCGTCCAGCACTACATTAAAGTTTACTAGAGTTTAACATAATAATAATAACAACAACAAATGTCCAAACATAGAAATTAAAGAGGCTCACTTCTTATCTTGTGCAGGATCTGCTTCATGCAGCTGGGGTGCTCATGTCTCTCCTGCTGCCGGGCATCCACCGTCGGGGTCGGGTACAGTCCTCCTGCGGGGATGTGCGGGCTGCTGGCCCCGCCACTGTAGCTGCCCAGGCCGCTGCTGCAGCTGCTGCTGGAGGCCGTGGACACTGACCTCCTCCCGGGACTCGCCGGTGGCCAGTCGGCCTCCATGATTTCATCCTCGGGCTCAAACCCCGGGTTGTCCCGGCTCCATGCCTGTCGGGACGGAGGGGACGGAGTGACCGCAGCGCCGAGCCCCGGCTCTGGATGCTGGATGTTCTCCATCTCTATGCCCTCGCTGGAGTCGAGTCTGTGCGGGAGCTGCTGCGGTCTGACTCGGGATGAGCTCATGGTCCAGTTAGATGTTTAAACTAAACGGGTAAAGTGGGACATCTGGGGAAACTAAATACTCTCCAGAAAAAATAAAAGTTTAAAAATACTGAAGCATTTCGGACTTTTTCTCTCATCTGTAAGCAAAGGAAACTTAGTTTGAAAAATTAGTCCAGAAACGACATAATTCGATCCTACTTTTCCTGGTCAGTTTGAGTCTTTGTGGTAAAATTTCTACCAAAACAGTTAAAAAAAACTTCTTAAGTAAGAGGAAAAAACAGCGACTTTTTTCCTCCCCTAAAAACGAACCGTGTCTAAAGCGATTAAAGATGTTCGGATTAACTGTTTGCGCAGGATTAACGATCGCGTTACAGAATAAGAGTTAATGTGAGCAGAAGAAGAGAAAGAGAGATTTATAGTCCGGGAACAGCCATCTTGTTCCCGAACTGTTCCCCCCCAAAAAACTCCAGACTCAGATTACAGATTGCGTTAGAAGACATGGCGCCGCAGCACAAAGATGGAGAACCTCAGTGGAAAACTTTAAATTCTCCTCCCAAAAAAAAAATACAGCTACTCGATATCGATTGTATTAAATTTTCGTGTTGCAGTAAAAGATTGTAAATAACTATTTTTGGATTGTTTATGTTTTTGGAAATACAAAAAGATATACTTTATAAGTTAAAAGCCTTTAAACTCAATTTTCAAATAAAGCAATTCTGCTTGATCTTTAACAGTATTCAAATTATTGCGGATGTTGGTTACATAATCTCAGTGTGTTTAGGTTAGTGGTTGCTATGACAACGGGGCTCCCACAGAGAATCAGAGGTTTCTTTTTCCACATAGTACAGCAATTGTGAATGTCTGCAAAGAAAAAAATAATAATTTGCTGGAAGTCGGGTTTATCTGTAGTTGCCTACAGAAACATCTCTAAACAAGTTTTTAGAACAGTTTTTATTTACTTATTGTTTGTTTGTTTAATATAACAGTTAAACAGAACAAAATATCATTGGAGAAGCAACAAGTCTTCATTTAATTACTGTTCTAACACACATACGACGCCAGGTGGCGACAAAGGCCCTTCTCTGTCGCTTGTTGGTGACGTCATTGAAAACGCGACCATCACTGACACCACACATGTTTGCGACCTTTGCGTTATTTTCCAGCAGGTGCGGCGGATGACGATGCTTCTCGTGAGAAGAGCGGTGAAGGCGACTGTGCTGCTGCGGACACAACGGCTCCGCAGCAGCGGCAGGTCATTTTCTGCCTCAAACACTCTGAGCCAGAGGAAGGTGAGGAGCCTGATAAACACAAGCAGACGTCACATACAGTGAGCGAGCGAGTTACAGCTGTGACTGTTGGTTTATCTCAGTTGTGAGTGAGTGAGTGAGTGAGTGAGTGAGTGAGTGAGTGAGTGAGTGAGTGAGTTACATCACTGACGGTTTATCTCAGTTGTGAGTGAGTGAGTGGGGGAATGAGTGAGTTACATCAGTGACTGTTGGTTTATCTCAGTTGTGAGTGAGTGAGTGAGTTACATCATATCTCAGTTGTCTAACAGCTGTTTGTTCATGTGAGGACCAGTACTTACTTGCATATTATTTACATTCTTTCTTTAGGATATTTTGTGGCATCACCATTGATCTTGTCAGCACCAGTAGTCCTCATGGGGAACAAAACCTGGTCCTAATAAACAGAACCTAATTTCTGAGGAACTAGTTAAGTTTTGGGCAAAGAATTGAATTGTGCGTAGGTTACGGTTAGAGTGATGCTTTGTTTAGATTGTTTAAATGAGTGGAAAGGTTAGGGTACACAACTGCAGTGTCCTATGAACAGATGGAGCACAAACCTGCGTGTGTGTGTGATAACTGCCATTATGTTTGTGTGTCTCTGCAGGGTTTAGTGTTGGGGGTTTTTGAGAAGGAGGAAGAGGAGGCCAGTCTTCATCTAACAGAAGCAGCCAAAGGCTTTGACCAAACTGTGTCTGGGAAACTATCTGAACTACTGAAAATGTGAGTCTTCCCCACCTGCAAACTGCAAATAGGCTACAGAAAAGAATACATTCACTTGCCACTTTATTGGGTACCACAAATGCCTACATTTAGGCATGGCTTTGGTCAGGTCAACCTGCTGAAGGTCAAACTGAAGTAAAGAAAGGAAGAAGATAACATAAAACATAGAAAGAACAGAGGTCTAGGAATTTAGTTTTTCGAGGCGCTGGGATTGGGGCATTGTGGATTAGCCATATATCTAAAAATTATAGTCATACACCTTGATGGTCTATGCCAGTGTGGACACGCAAAGACAGTTAAACATGCTTTCTTTTCATGTGGTAAATTCATTAGACAATGTCAGCAGTTTATTGAAGTGGCTTACCTCAGTTTTATCCCATTCAGGACAGTTTGAGCTTTTCTTCTCGGGTATAGTCTATATGTAAGAATATAAAGCGACAGAAGCTTTTCTCTTTTCTTTTTTTGTGGAGGACCGCATTACACTTTTCAGTGGTACAGCCTGCCAGAAGAACATGAAAAGAAAACATACATACATTCATGTTCTGCCCCTTATCCACGGTCGGGTCACGGGGGCAGCAGCTTCAGCAGAAAAGCTCAGAATTCCCTCTTCCCAGTCACTTCGTCTAGCTCTTCTGGGGGAATCCCGAGGTGTTCCCAGGCCAGCTGAGAGACATAGTCTCTCCATCAAGTTCTGGGTCTTCCCCCCCCCCCCCCCCCCCCCCCCCCCCCCCCCCCGGGCCCCCCCCGAGTCTCCTCCCAGTGGGATGTGCCTGGAAAACCTCACTAGGGAGGTGTCCAGGAGGCATCCTAACCAGATGCCCAAGACACCTCATCTGGCTCCTCTCAATGCGGAGGAGCAGCAGCAGCTCTACTCTGAGCCCCTCCCGAATGACCAAACTTCTCACCCTATCTCTAAGAGAGACAGGGAGGAAAATAATTTCGGCCGCTTGTATTCACGATCTCATTTTTTCGGTCACTACCCACAGCTCGTGACCATAGGTGAGGGTAGGAACGTAAATGGACCGGTTAATGGAGAATAAAAAAAAAAACACTTCCTTATAAATAAAACATACAAGAGACATCAGACAAGCAATACGAGGTGCATGATGTCTGTAATGAGGAATAAGTTAGTAGCTGAGAATGCAGGAATAAGAGGCCATTACCTGAAAAAATTTCAGAGTTCTGATGGTTTGGGGAAAGTGTGGGAGGGATCCGTCAGTGTTTGTATATTTCCTGATGTATTGGTTTTGTTTAAATGTTTGTTATGCTAAGGAGACAAGTTTTTCTGTTGTCTCATGTTACTTTTCTGCTTTTCTTCTCTTGCATTTCCTGTTTCATGTATAAACCATGCATCCCCAGTGTTTGTAGTAATGACATTATTTAGCTCTACAGAGTGGAGATTCCAGACATAACTGGTCAGGGATTTGTATCGAGTCCTGTACAGACCAAAATGCACTAAAAGTAGTGCTACCACACTAAATTTAATAGTGGATTCCTAATGTATATGACAGTCTACTCTGTCCACAGGTTTGTTGAGTAAATGTTTGTTTTGAATTTTCCAGCTCTGGACCTGCTCTGAAGAAAGGGAAAACTAGAATATTTTATGGAATACATGAGGTAATAAAGTGTGACGTAGGTTGAAGAGAAATTAATGATATAATATCAATGAAATAAGGTGATTACATCTGTGCCGCGTCTTCTCCAGGACTTCCCCTGTGTGGCGGCAGTAGGGCTTGGTAAGAGCAATGCAGGGGTGTGTGGGGCGGAAAACTGGGATACCGGCAGGGAGAACATCAGGCAGGCAGTGTCAGGTAAGGACTTGTGACCTCTGCTTCATCATTAGATTTGGGTGCGTGGAGGATTAGCTGGAGTTTGCTGATATCAATGTGTTTTGTTCTCTGTGGACTCAGCTGGCTGCCGCTTACTTCAGGACCTGGAGGTGAACCACGTGGAGGTGGACGGCTGTGGTGATTCCCAGTCGGCAGCTGAAGGAGCTGTTCTGGGCTTATTTCATTATGACCAACTCAAATCCAAGAAGAAGGCAAAAGTGACTGCACAGCTTCATGGAAGGTAGGCAGACAAATGTCATATGAAACATTGTAAATTAAAAATTCACGTTGAAATTCATGTACTTTAGTTATTTTTTTTGTGATCCAATTTTATGTTGGTGTTAATATATAATTATATAGGATTTCTGTAAAGGAAAAAAATAGAGAAAGAAAAAAACGTTTTGTGTAACTGTGTGCTGTGTGTGTAATTATTCATAGTGCAGACTTGGTCGGGTGGGAGAAAGGAGCCATGTATGCAGAAGGCCAAAACCTGGCACGGCTGCTGATGGAAGCGCCAGCAAATCACATCACTCCTACTGTTTTTGCCAACACCATTGAAGAGAAATTTGCACCACATGCTGAACAAGTCACGATAAATAAGAGGTTGGCGCATCATCCCTTGTAATACATCAGACTCAGAAATAGACATTTGCAGTGTGGCTGTTCATCATTTATCTACTTTGTGTGTGTCTGTAAGCTAAAATAAGAGTACCAAAGACATGTGAAACTCTGTGTAGTGAAAGAAGTAAAAGACAATGTGTAGTAATTTTGTGTGTTTATGCAGATCTCAGGCTTGGATAGAGGAGCAGAAGATGGGAGCGTTTCTCAGTGTGTCTAAAGGTTCAGAGGAGCCCCCTGTCTTCCTGGAGATTCATTACAACGGTTCATCTGACAGCACACAGGCCCCACTGCTCTTAGTGGGCAAAGGCATCACCTTTGACAGGTAAACCAGAGTAATACATCCTCTAGATCACAGTGCCATGCAATACATCAAACCGAGTCAAACAAAACAGTCCTCTCCACTGTGGCCACATGTCTCTGTAGTGGTGGTATTTCTCTGAAGCCGTCTGCTTCTATGGATGCAATGAGAGCTGACATGGGCGGAGCTGCCACCGTGTGTGCTTCCATTGTCACAGCAGCAGCTCTGAAACTGCCAATCAACATTATTGGTGAGTTTCATGGTATTATAATCTATAATATTAATGAAACTCTGGGCCCATATGATGTAATTATAATTTGGCTGGTAGTCAATGCTTTTACCAGTGTCTTTGTTTGTTTGTTTTATTAATTGCAAATGGTTATTCCGCATTTCCACAATTGCTTTCCTTTTTTTCTTTATAATAAATGAATATTCTGTGGTCACTATCTCCTCCTATCTAACTTTTTTTTTAGCCAAATTCATCAATTCACATATAAAAACATTTGGTTTGTTTCTGACATTCTTGCTTTTGTTGAATTTAATTTTTGAAAATGACTAAACTGTTACAGCACTCCACGCCATCTTTTGAAAAATCACCAATTCAATCATGAAATAAGCCTTTGCAACATTTTTTTTCTTACTTGCTTCAGTATACAAAGCCCAGATTAAAAAAAAAACTGTTGGTGATGAATGAGTATATTATTTGCCAGTAGGCTGATGGCAGTCAACAAGGTGAATTATGACCAAAGAGAAAGTGTGTCTAAATGAAGGTGGATATCTCATCTCTGTCTGCTGCATATAATCCAATCAGGTCTGGCTCCTCTGTGTGAGAACATGCCCAGTGGAAAGGCCACCAAACCAGGTGATGTTGTAACTGCCAAGAATGGAAAAACAATTCAGGTGAGTGAAACTGTGCTGAAATAAGACAGTGTAGAGGGCTGTGATTTGAGTGTGTTTGTATGTTATTTGTATGTGCATGCTGTGAATGGATAGTTTGAGCTGCTCTCTCCACATACAGGTTGATAACACAGACGCAGAGGGCAGACTGATTCTTGCTGACGCTCTCTGTTATGGACACACCTTCAGCCCCAGAGCCATCGTTAATGTTGCTACACTAACAGGTGGGATTTTAAGCTCTGTCGTGTTTAGAGGTGATCAGAGAAGCATGTGGCCACATTCATTTACACATGAGAATTTAAAAATCCTTCCTCAGGATGCAGTAAAGTTTCAGCAGAAGTCCTGTGACCAGCTGAAGTTTACAGTGAAATAAAAAGAGATTCTACACTACACCAGGCACACACCTTTATTTATTTATAGCCACTGCCAGAATATTAACACTGATTTCCACATGATTTTATTTTCAAATGGTTTAAATCCTGTTTCATTGTAGAGCTGTGCTGGTATAGACTGACTCAGCTAATCCCAGCTTTTCGTTCTGTCTCCCATCTATTTATTGCTGATGTAGAAACACATTGACACACATGCACAACAGACACTGGTTTTTGTCCCCTTGTGATCAGATTTATCATGTTGGATATTAATACCAGGTCAGAACAGGGAGACAGGCAGTGTTAAGTTTAAATCAAAGGTTTTATTTTAAAAAGTGAGTTAAACATTATACATTCATTATACAATGCACCTTTTCCTGTGATTACTTTTTTTTTAACCTCTATCCCTGATTGTTCATGTTTATAGGGACTTATTTCTTCATGGGATCTGTGATGCTACAGAAGATAAATACAGATAAAACATTGTTTTCACACATTATTTTCCTTTTATGGGCTCATGTCTTGCTGATAATGTAGAATGGAAGTGCCTTAATTCAGTCACTTAGTCAATTAGTTCCTGGTTCGTTGGCAGTGAGTTGGTGTATAACCTAAAAAGCACTATAATAAGTCAAGAGCTCTTATGGCTGCACTGTTTGTATCTAGTTATAATTGAAAAATATAAAAATGTTGATTTGTTTTTCATGTTTAAGGTGCGATGGATGTAGCACTTGGCTCAGCTGCAACTGGAGTATTCACTAATTCTGACTGGCTGTGGGAGCAGCTGCACAAGGTACTGTGTTTGGTTGTTTGTTTGTACAAAAAACACATTAAACACACTCAGTAAGTGTCTCGGTCTCTGAGCTCCTGTGTTAACTAAAGGTGTGTTGTAGGCCAGTGTTGTGACAGGTGACAGAGTGTGGCGCATGCCTCTGTTCCAGCACTACACCAAACAGGTGACTGAGAGCCAGCTGGCGGACCTCAACAACATTGGCAAGTGCAGCCGGTATGTATCTCATGCAAAGCTGCACTTAACGATTATTTTATAATCAATTATTTTCTCAATTAATCAAGTACTTGTTTGGTCCACGAAATGCCAGAAAATGTCAAAAAATGTTGATTGGTGTTTCCCAGACCTCGATGATCTTCTCAAATGTCTGCAAACCAAAATTAATTGGTTTTAATTATTTTTCGTTACATGGAGCTGTTATATGAAACCAGAAAATAATCACAAATAAGACGCTGAAAAATCAGAAAGCTTGTTTTAATTATTTAAAAACTTTCAAACCGATTATTCGATTATGTAAATAGTTAATTAGTAATCGATTCATCAAATAATCATCGCAGCCTTAATCCCGTGCTGCTCAGCAAAAGCCTGCAGCTCCTGCTAGAGGCCTCAGAGTCTCAGACAAGTCTATTTGCAGTTTTATGTACCTGAATGTAATTTTGTTATGTCCGTTCTCTTCCTAGTTCTGGCGGAGCATGCACAGCAGCTGCATTCCTGAGAGAGTTTGTCACAGCTCCTCACTGGGCTCATTTGGACATCGCTGGTGTAATGAGTAATAAAGATGAAATTCCCTATCTGAGGAAAGGCATGTCTGGAAGACCAACGCGTACGCTGGTGGAGTTTGCAGCTGGGCTGGCTCATCACGGCTGAGAGATGGATTTAGAATCTCATAACACACAAGACTCTGGAACCATCATCTTACAGCATTTCGCTGTGATCTTTACACAGAAAGACGGCCAAAATTGGTGCAGACTTATTAATAAATAATATAATTTTCTTTCTCGGATCGTTGATGTTTACATAGAGCAAATGCATTTGTCCTTTTGATTTTTAAACCTTTTTGAAATACACATCTATTTCTTACCTTCACTGTTGTGATTTCAGCTTTGAGTGCACAATAGGTTTTCACCACAAGGCTTAAAGTGTATAGACTGATGACCTAACCTAATGACAGTTGGAAATCTCATTACAAAACCAGCATCTCCTTGCTGCTGACATGGACATCATATATGTGGGAAGATGGAAAGAGGGTGTTTGGTCTTATTTAGCTACAAGAACCTTAGTACTGAATTTTAACCCACCCCAGTGTTGTTGCATGGGGCTGAGTTTAGGATAGGAAAACAATTTGTTTATAGTGAGTTGAAGTTTTCCAGATTCTAAGATAATATTAAACCATGTTTTTGTAGCCAATGAAGCACCTGACTCAGATAATATGTCACATCATAGTAGTTAAGGTTTGTGATTTTAGCTTTCATTTGCAAGTACACACACTGTCCATTATGTTCACGTTTGATGTAAAAGTGCTCTAATTAACTAGAAACGTGTGAAGAAAAAGATAAATATCTCCGAAACAGAAAGTACACTAATGTAGACTACAACACCACTTCTCAACAATCAACTATAACTTCATCAACGTTATAATGTTCAGTTCAGGATGTATTTGTTCACTGATTTTCAATGAAATCAAAACAGAAGCAACCATTTTTTAATTTGGATGTTCAATTTGGGCCGTAAGAGAGAGCCCCTTCCCCAAGAACACTGAATAACACCATTTGTTTTTAAAAAGTCCATAATTTATTATGCACTTACTGGTGGTTTTATTTTATGTTTTTGAATGCCTTATTGATTAAATTTACCTACCAGTTCCTCTGTTAATTGTCCATTAAAATGTAAAAACATTGTAATACAGTATATCCTTAAAGATCAATTAATTAATTTATTTAAGTTTATGATAAAGAACACTGAACTGTGGAGGGCTATGGCAAGCGGCGATAACAGTATATTCACTACCAATATGAAAATGATGCCACAGGTATCTGTATTTCAGTTTTTACGAGTCATAAATGTCACTATTACCATTCATCTGTATGTGATTTGTCATTATACAACTTTACAGCTGTAGATATTTCTAATTCTACTTTCAGATATCTACAGTGTCATTATGACAAGTCGTAATTCAAGTTTAAGATACCTTCAGTTATCCTCAATTGAGAGATATCTACACACACACACATATATGGATGAACCCCATACTCATGAATGGCAAAGTGACGTCATTCTGACTGGCTAAACTGAATTACGGATATCTGAGCTGTAGTTTCGACTAGTCAGCATGACGTCACAAACATGTAATGGTAATTCCAGATAGTCAAACTTGGCGATTACTGTTAAAAAGGCTCGCCACAGGAGGGCAGCATTGCACGTCTGCGTGTATAGCCTGCCGGAAACTATTATTACTATTGGAAGAAGAAGATGGCGTCGTCAATGAGTGGGATGTTTCCCGGTCAGCAGCCTCCGGGTCCTCATCCCGTCCCAGGCCCTGGTGGACCGGGTCAGCCGGGATTCCCCGGTACTGCTGCCCGGGCACAGGGAAGCAGCACCTTGGTGGATGAACTGGAGGCATCCTTCGAGGTAAGAGGGTAACGTGCTAGCCCCCATTAGCTGTTTGTGCTAACAATCATTCACGCTTTTAACAGTCGCTACACAGTAAATGCGATATAATAAGTCTAAACTGACAATAAGAGGTATGTCCTTTGCACATAGAGTGGCAACAAAATTCGGCATTGGTTTGGAGTTAGTGGATCATATGACTTAGAGTTACCAAAAACTATGAATTTTCAAAAATATTTAACATTTAAAATAGTGGTGTAGCCTCTTTGTCAAATCTAGCATCAGTATTTGATTAGATTTGGTCTCCAGTTCCCTACGTAAATGGAGAAAGGGGATATTGCAGTCCAAAAGAAGACTCTCCTATTTAAAATAAAAATCCATTATAAATTCATAGATGTCTGTAGATTTGCAAACGTATGACTCCAAAGTGTGCATCAGGGCACACCTGAGAATGCACCATATTTTTAAAGACATTTTGTAGCCCAATGCAGTATTCTCCTTTGTTTTGTCTTTATAATTGCTTTGTGGAGAAAGTCTCAGAGAGAAAGACTGATATTCACTCTCATAACCAAAGGCAATTTTGTTTGCATAGGCTTGTTTTGCATCTCTGGTCAGCCAAGACTACGTTAATGGGACAGACCAGGAGGAGATTCGAACTGGTGAGTGAAACCCTGAAAGTTACACCTTTTGTATTTAATGAGTAAGAAACCAGACTGAGATTTGGGCCCTACCCACAAACTCCAAACACAAGAAGAGAATGATAACAATGGCAAAGACAGTGAATGGAAGCACGAGAGAGGTGCGATCGTGTCATCATAATTTTCCCTAAGTAGCGTGTTGGTTGTCTACATGAAAACTCAAGGGTGGCGTTTTGACATGTTTCTCCTCTGGGACATGTTTTCAAAAAAAAATAGTGTTTCAGTGTTTGCAAAACTCTTTCTGTGCTGATAAAACACCAATACTATAAAAAACGTCAGTGGATTCACCACGACCTGTTTTAATGTGGACAGCCTCTTAGTAAGGGAGAGGATACAAGAGAATCAGAATTAGCCACTGAGCAACCTGAAACACAGCTGCAACAGTCGCCGGTTCAAATTCCAGGATGGGTCTAGGGCTGCTGTGTCCCTGAGCAAAAGCACCCAACCCCCATTGCCCCCTCTTGTGCTCGGTTTGTATTTGTTCATTAGTGGTGTGTTTTGAAATGAGGATGGCTTAAATGCTAAGGTCAAATTCACTATCATTAATTGGTGCGTGTGCAAAAATAATTAGTTCTAATGTCTGACTCCAAATTAGAGATTAGGCTCCAGGCATTATTCAGGGTTAGGATTAGTTTGTTGTTCACATACTATGAGGAATGCAGTGGGATACTGTCTATGTAAGACACAATCACAGAGGCAGGAGAGGATCCAGGTGAGAGGGTGAGTTTATCTGATATGTTCTCACTTGAGCTCACTCCAACATTATGCAGAGATTATACTTGCAACAAGCAGAAGAGAATACAGAGACTGTCTACAGAAACTTCTGGTGACACATTCATGCATACAGCCGTTCTGGAGTTCAGTGTCTGAAAGTTGCTACACTATTTTTGCACTGCATATCAACAGTTTAGTGATGTTATTCAGTGGTGCCCTTTTTATATGTGTCTGTTAAATACAGGGGTTGACCAGTGCATACAGAAGTTTCTGGACGTGGCTCGGCAGACAGAGTGCTTCTTCTTACAGAAAAGGCTTCAGTTGTCTGTGCAGAAACCAGAGCAGGTGGTGAAAGAGGTAAACTATTACAGACTTATTTGGTCATCACAATCTCTCAATATCTACCCACTTTTTTCAACTATATGTGTCCTTGAGGTTGTTTTTTTTTTTTTATTAAAAAATTCTTGTGATTGACAAGTGTTTTTCTAAACACACAAAAACTTTTTACACTTTAAATGCCCTTTCCATGTACAGTTTATTGGTCCTCATTTCTTAGACTTAGAATCTGTGTTTATGGAGTAGTTTTCCATCTCATTTTGTCTCTTCTCACATGCCTTTTTTTCTCACTTCAGGATGTGTCAGAGTTACGTAATGAGCTACAACGGAAAGAAATGCTGGTTCAGAAGCACTTATCCAAATTGCACCACTGGCAACAGGTGCTTGAGGATGTGAGTCTTCAACATCGCAAACCCTCTGACCTTCCTCCTCCTGGACCACTGGCCTTTCTGGAGCAGGCCTCTGCTAGTCTTCCCCCTGCCCCTTTAAAACCAAACTAACACACAAAAACTCAAGGAAGGTACACCCCCACACCACCATGTTCATACTGTGATGCTCATTGTCATTACATGAAGAAACAGGAGAGCAGTTTGTTTTACAGGATAATCGTTCACACAGTTTGTCATATTTAAACAGTATTGTGTTTCATGTAAATATTCTTGCTGCCAATGTTTTCTTTTTATATAAAATAAAATACAGGTTTTGAGTATTTTTAATCTGGACTGAAACATTACTTTTCTTGTTTTTGTTTGTGAAAACAGGTTCACGATCTGGCTTTAGAATTAAGAGGCATTCCATCATTTTCATACATGTCCAGCCGTTTATCAGACTGAAAGCAGTTAGTGTGTATAATGTAGTTATAGTAGACCTTTTTTTAAGTCAAGAAAAATAAACCCAGACCAAGTCGGTCATTTGCATTTAGCAGAAAAGAAAATGCAGGATTCGTATTTAGAGCTTAACCTATTGTACATGTATAGTTGATTGGCTGTGAAAGTAATTATTCTGTCTCTTACAAATCTGTTAGTGGGAGTACACATTTTTTATCAAAATTAATCACGTATGCTTGTCCCTCAGAATGTATCTGACAAACTGAACTGTTACTTTGATCAGTAAGACGCCCAAGTTTAAATATCTAATAGTCTATTAAGGCTTAAAAGTGAACTCTTGTATCAAAACAGTGACAGAGCCTTCTGACAGTGTGCCGTCTCAAATACATTCAGTGTCTTCACACCATAACAGACTTGTTCCTCCAGCTTCACACCTATCGCCTGTCCACACTGACAGTACAGCCAAACATGAATCCTAACAGATTTCTGCAAAGCGGTGTTCTTGACATGACAAAGATTTTTTTAAAAAATATTTTGTTGATGTCTGAGATAGTGCATTTAAGTTATATATATATATATATATATATATATATATATATATAGTGAAAAGTAAGTCCTAGGTTTATTTAAGTCATAATGTCAGATCAAGATGTCTTCAAATCCCCTGAAACTATGACTAGTCAGAACTAAAATTGTAGATATCTCAAATTGTAATTATAGTTAGACATAGTAATAATGTAGACCTACAAATTAATATTGTGGATATCAATGATGTCTGTAACAATGAAGCCTATACACAAAAATTGGATATAATTATAATTTGTCCTAGGAAGAATGAAGGAATGAATAATGTTTTGTTATTCCGATGATGATGACGACAATGATGCGGAGGTTCAGTCTTCCACAGCTAGAGGGAGCCAGTGCCTTCTTGTGGGACGTCTTGTCCGCTCACAGGACCGTCTTTGCCGTCATGTCCTTGTTTGTGCTGTTTAATCGGCGATTGGAAAAATAACAGGTAGTCTTGTTCGTCAGTCTCTCCCTTCACATACACACACAGACAGAGGAGGAGTAGGTGGAGATGGTGGGGAAGAGTAGAGCAGACGGAAAATCAAAATAAACCTGGTTTGACTCGGCGGGGGGTCGGTTCTGGTCCTGTGTGGCTGCCAGAAGCAGCCGTTGGCTGGGTGCAGCAGCAGCAGCAGCATCAGCCGGGTACACACAGTCACCGCAGTCAGTCAGTTAGTCAGTGTGTACTGTCTCCGTGTGTGTGTGTGTTTATGACACAGACTGTTGCTGTGTGTTGTGTGGGCTGCCGTCAGCTCCCCACTCCGCCTCTGGACTGATGCTCGCCTGAGTTTGGACCCAGAGAAGAAGACTCTACTGTGGATATGGAATGGTGCATGCTGCTGGGCCAAGTGTGCAGCCTTTGAACAACACCACAATCATGGACAGTCACCCGCTGTAAGTCCACATACATGTCTATACACTGTACACCGACGAGCATGTCTGTCTGTCTGTCTGTCTGTGTGTGTTGACGTTGCCCACCAGCTGCCTGACGGATAGTGCCGCATTGACAGGGACAGCTGGCTGCTGCTCGGTGGCCGGGGGTGGATGACTGGAGACCGGGGACTGATACCAAGCCTGTCGGTGCAGCAGCAGCAGGCTGTTCGATGCATGTTGGCTATAAATCTGTGTGTGTATGTGGCACGTGATTATGTTATGAACAGACTAATTTCATGGATGTTTAGTTTTATAAAGGAGGAGAGGAAAAGTGGTGGTGAAAAGTGCACTTATAATGATAATGAATAATAAAGGCTCCTCAATTTCTCAGTGTCACTAAAGTTGTTCTCACCATTAAGATCTAATAATTTCTTCCTCTAATCAAAACCTGTATTAAATTGTGTCATTTATATAACTGTTTTCAAAACAAAGTGACAAAGTGCTTTGCAGGATAATTAAAGAATACAACCAGAGAAAGTACTCAGTGACCACAAACCTTCTTTCAGGCAGTTCAGATTCCCACAGTGAATACAATTAACATTTCATCATTCTAAAAATCCCTGACAAATCTAAAAACTGTCACTTCCAATTTTCACGTTTACATCTTGCTGTGTCTCATTTTGTCTGATCAACAGTCCCAGACCTGAGTCCTAAGAAATGTTGTAAAGCTGGAAATGACTTAACATGTTAGACAACACTTAAACTTCTTAAGTTTATTCTTCCTTGGTATACTGTACTTCTACACGATTACACTTTGGCTTTTTTTTTTATCACCTTTGATAGTAGGCTTTCCTATGGGAGACATATATAAGATGATAATGTATCATCTTAAGTATAAAAAGATAAGTATAAAAAGGTTATTTGATAATAATCCATCATAAACCTGATATCCCGCACCAAGTCTGAATGAGTTTAGACACTGAAGACAATCGAAAAAATGCAGCAGAAATGTTTTATATTTATACATATACATCCATTTTGTCTTGAATTATTCGGCATTTTGGCCCTTGTGAGGATCTGTGAAATTCTTTGCACAAATTTAGAAACACAGCTTTTCATGCGCAAACTCTGTCCATGCAGACCAGAACATATGGGAAGCTGCGCCAAAGGCCAAAATGTCCTAAAGGTGGTTCAGTGTATTTTAAAAGGTTAAAGATTAAACATCAGTGATACCAAACTGATGTAACGTAGAGCTGCAGCAGTTTGTCAGTTGATTGAACATTATTTCAACTGTTTTGATTAAGTGGTGTCTTTGAAGCAAAAGGCAATGAAAAAAAAACTGTTTTAGAGATGTAGAAACACGGATCATCCAGACAATTTTTTAATAATGCTGGGCTGATATAGCTGATTTTGTATTTTAGGTCCTTAAGATATTTTCAAATTAATCAAATGACCAGTACCAGCTGACACAGTTAACCTGGGGCTCTGGGTTACCATGGCAGTTGCCTGCTTTACCTGATGGATGATCAATAAATAGGTCTCTGATTGCATGTTTTTTTGATGTCATGGGGAGAGGAGCCCTTTAACCACTGTTGTAATTCAGATACAACAAATGTTGAACTGCAAGCATCCAAAGCTACAGCTTCTCCAGATAAACCAGGTCACACAGATGTAGCCTTAATTACAGTGATTGTTAACCAAATTTAGAGAAACTGATGGCAGTATCTCTTTGATAACAGTGGCGGTGTAATCACAGCTATGCACCCAGAAGTGCCCTTATACTCATTTTTATGATGTGTGTTTATATCTGTGCTGTCCTTCTCAGGTGCACTAGACTTTGTCCACACAGTCTGGACAAAGAAGATGGAGTTGAAAGGCAAGGTCCCATCACTTTCAACCATCGACACATGAGGAAGGCGTTCAAAGTCATGAATGAGCTGCGCAGGTGAGACTAACACTGTCATCACTCCTGTCTCATCTCAGATCCTGAGGATGTTCAATTGTCTTACCTTTAAAAGGACATGTTTCTCATTCTCTCGTTTTGTCTCCATGAACGCCATGTGAATACAGCCAGAATCTGTTGTGTGATGTGACCATAGTGGCAGAGGATGTAGAGATTGCTGCTCACAGAGTGGTTCTGGCTGCTGGGAGCCCTTACTTCCATGCCATGTTCACAGGTCAGTGAGAACTTCAATCCCTGCTGCATGATGCCATTTGGATTTTTGTTTTTTGTTTTTTGGCGTCTAATTTTTATTTTTTTCCTTTATCTCTGATTAACACAATGCAATAGAATAGTACACAATACACAGTCACTTTCCCAGTGATGATTGAAGGCGCATGTTTATGTGCACTAACAGGGGAGATGGCAGAGAGTAGAGCCAAACGAGTGAGGATAAAGGAGATGGATGGTTGGACTCTGGGCCTGCTGGTAGACTACATCTACACAGCAGAGATACAGGTCACTGAGGACAACGTGCAGGTAAGCACTTACATGAACAGTCTCTCAATGGACACTCAGCCAAATGCGTTTTTAACATAAATATTATAATAATATAATAAAGTTGCTGTAGGTAGGACAGCTAGAAAAATAGATGCTATAGTACAATCACTCAAATTCACATATCAAAATGTACTGTATGTTCTATACCAGGAAAAAAAAAAGCATTTTAATTTTGTTCATAACAAATGACTCGAAATGTTTTATTGTATTCAATGTCCAATTCTCTTTTACACTCTTCTCTTATTTAGTTGTCTTTGGAGCTTGGGGTTAGGTTGTTGGTCCTGGAGTAGCAATCTTTCCACTGATGGTACCTGTATGCATGGCAGTTTAGTAGAACAGCCAATAGAAGAGCGCTCTCCCTCTGAACTGTTCTGTGCTTGGTCAGAGTCCTCTGTCAAAGACAAGACATTGCCAAGGCTGTAAACAGAGTCTGTGATTCAGTTTTTATTATGCTAGAGTATTATTGTGGAATTACTCATCAGTAATGCTCAAACTATCCTGCCTACATCACCTCTCATTCCAAAATGAATTTTATTGAAAGGTGTTAAATTGCTACTATATATTTTCATGCCACTTACTCCACATTTGGATTAATATGGTTACATAAAGGCCCTGTCCCATTAACAACGTTTCTATATACACACACCAAATTAATATGTTAGATTACAAATAGAGGGTTAAGGTCTACAATTACATGTTTACCCGCCATAATGCTAAACCCCAGTTGACCTGGAGCTTGTCGGTTATGGAATTTTCCAAACAGCTCTTCTTAACATGTGTTCAGACAATTTTGAAGGTAGAAAAAGGAAAGTCCAAGATCACACAGACTTCCTCACCTTAAGTGCTAATCCTTTTATTTTACATAAGATAGGTTCCCTGCTTTTGCCTATTTAGACCTAATGACCTGTTTCAGCTTAAAAATAGTATATTTCAGTAATTTTATTCCCTCCACAATTCATTTGTTCATCACATTCAATTGTCAATATTTATCTAGAGAGTAGGGACGCAGACAGAAAAAGCCCTGTCCCCCCTGTGGGATGATCTGTAGTCCCTTGGCTGAGGACCTCATGCTTAATTGGTGAGAGATCAAATTACCCAGAAGCCAGTGGAATGAAGCTGAAACAGATGAAAACGAAAATAGAAGTATTTGAATTAGTCTGCACTTTGTATAATTCACTCTCCTGCCTTGTGTGTGACAGGCATTACTACCTGCTGCAGGTCTGCTGCAGCTAAATGAAGTGAAAAAGGCTTGTTGTGAGTTTCTGAGCTCTCAGCTTCATCCGTCCAACTGTCTGGGAATACGAGCCTTCGCTGACCTGCACGCCTGCTCTCAGCTTCTCGCACAGGCCAACAGCTACGCAGGTTTGTGTCTGTTTTTGAATGTGGGTCAGTAAGTGTGCATGGTAGAGAGAGCACCTGGTGTTCGTTGCTCTACTTAAACCACAGGATGTGGGACAGAATGGGAACAGTTATAATTAGTGAAAGCATGGAAATCAGAGGGGAAAGAATGTTCATTTTTTTGTCATAATTTTTAATTTCATGTTTTATTTGGTGCCAGAACAACATTTTACTGAAGTGGTTGGGAGTGAAGAGTTTCTGAATTTAGGCATGGAACAAGTGTCCAGCCTGATTGCTAGTGACAAGCTCACCATTCCCACAGAAGAGAAGGTACACACACATACACACACACACACTGGTTCCCATGACTTCAGAGGATGTTGCATTGACTTACATGAATTTCCTCTAGACTTAGACTAACCTTAAACATAATTTCTAAAACCCTAACCTTAACCTAACCTAACCTCAGCCTAACTTTAAAACATGTCTTCACCTTAAAATGTAGTCATTTACTTTAAGGGGACTTGAGTTTTGTCCCCATAAGGAAGACAAGTCCCCATAATGTGACTGTGTAAACAGATATAGGTCCCCACAACACAAGGAATACCAGGGACACACACACAGGTTCACACAGCTATCCTTTTTTTTAAATCCTTTTTAGCCTTATCTCTGACCTTAACCATAACCACAATTCAAATTTTAGCCCTAAACATAACCAGCTCCTCAGAAATTAGGTTCTTCCTCATTAGGATCAGGTTTTGGTCTCCATGAGGACTACTGGTTCTGACCACGTCAGTGTTTTTGCCAGAAAATGGCCTAAAGAGGTACCATATTCAATACGCCATACGTCATAGACCACCTTGAGTGTTTCATTTCTCTTTCATTCAAACGTGTGTTTAGAAGAAAGGGAAAAAATAAAAACAAACAAAAACATAAACCTATGTGTGTTAGATGAACACAGTTTAACATTTAATTGCAAAGCTCAGCCACTGAGTGTTTCCGCACCCTCTCTGTGCTCTAAGAGGTTGGTTGTTCACTCTTGTGTAGGTTTTTGAAGCAGTCATTTCTTGGGTCAACCATGATAAAGATGTGCGCCAGGAACACTTGGCTCACCTGATGGAGCACGTCCGCCTGCCACTTCTCTCCAGAGAGTATCTTGTGCAGGTATGAGCAGCTGCATCGACATGACTTTGTTGCAACTCAACTCGAACTTCTTCAAACACAAATGTAACACTGGACGATGTGTTTGCAAATAAACAAATCTAACTTTTAATAGTCAGAATATACTATAT
The DNA here is from genome assembly GCA_016785285.1 of Brachirus orientalis. NCBI lineage: Eukaryota > Metazoa > Chordata > Actinopteri > Pleuronectiformes > Soleidae > Brachirus > Brachirus orientalis. The sequence continues at coordinate 9,723,334 of JAFBJR010000175.1, forward strand.
CACTGTAAATTCCACCATCTAATTTGGTTCCTCTCTCACTGATTGCTCGTGTCAGCGGGTGGAGGAGGAGTCTCTGATAAAGAATAGCAGTGCGTGTAAAGACTACCTGATTGAAGCCATGAAGTACCACCTGCTGCCAGCTGACCAGAGAGCTCTGATGAAGACTGCACGCACACGCATGAGGACGCCAGCCTGCTGTCCTAAGGTATGAACACAGTCACTACTCACAAGGTATTAGGATTTAAATAAGAAAAAAAAATCCTCAAAAATACTTGATCCACAGTTTGCAATGTAGTGCCACTGCTGTTTTTGTTGGTTTCCAGGTGATGGTGGTGGTCGGAGGCCAGGCTCCCAAGGCGATTCGCAGTGTTGAATGTTATGATTTTGAGGAGCAGCGATGGTACCAAGTGGCTGAACTCCCCACCAGGAGGTGCAGAGCAGGTAGGAACCATATTAACCACCACATAACTTCATCACAAGTATGAAGCACAGACCTTTGAGGACCTGGAGGTCAGAGTAAACTCTCAACTACTACTTTACTATCCAAAGAAGATACTTTTTCATCATCATAGCTAATGAAAGGAAATGTTTATAAATAAAGTGTGAATATTTCTGGTTACTTGACCAGGTTTCATCCTGTATTGTTTGTGTTGTAGGTAAATAAAGTGCCAGCTAGTGCTTAACTTCTTGTGATTTAGTTGATGTTTATGTTATTATTTTGCCTCTGTTTGTTCGATGTAACTTTATTTGTATGCTGCATCTGAAAACTGTCTCAGTCAAGCAATACTATCAGACCTGCCTGAGGGATTGTTTGTGTGTACACAGCAACAGTGCAGGGGGAGGTTTTTTGTTTTGTTTAGTTATTTTTGAGCACTAGAATTAAATTGTGGGCACTGGTGTTTTCAGTCATACTCCAACCTGTTTGTAGCTGCTTACTTTACTAGAGCAATGTTGCTGTTGTCTCTGTCTGTCTGAATTTAAAAGGAAAAATAATTTCCAATGTGCAGCGCAGAAACGTTGCTGGGCAACAAGAAATCTAAACCCTGCGATACTGAGAAACAGAGAGAGAGTTGTGTACTTGAGCTAATCAGAGGCTTAATCAGCTTTGTGTGAACTCATTTGACAGTGGTTTGTATGTAACAGGCTTTTGTTTATATTTGAAAGCTACGTACTACAGCTGTATGAGATGATGATAACCGTATTAGAGTTTGTGTTACACAAACAACAGTATTCCCGTATTAGTATAATGATTTATTGCAGAGTGAGTCAAAATCAAACTTTTCTCTGTAACATATAGAAGAGGATACAAATGTGATGTTCTTTAAGAAACTCCATAATAGACCCTTTATTACAAAATTCAGGAGAGCACAATTCAGCAGAGCACAATAAGATACAGAAGGATGCAAAGAACAATCAAACCTTGTCAGCTGGAAAGTGTGTTCAGTGTAGAAATGCATCTGTTCAGTGGGAAGCAGCTACAGACTGTCATAACTTGTGTCTTTTTTATGGCACAACCTTGTGACATTACCAGTCAGGTGTGTAAAGGCTTGATGCCTCTTCACTTTGAGGCTTCTTTTTCTTTGTACTCTTTATGTTCAATTCTGTGGACATTTTACGTTAATCTCGTCCGTTCTTGTCTGCAGGTGTGGTGTACGTGAGTGGCTGCGTATACGCAGTTGGCGGTTTCAACGGTTCTTTGCGTGTGAGGACAGTTGACTGTTATGACCCGATGATGGACCGCTGGACCAGTGTGAGCAGCATGCAGGACCGACGGTCAACACTCGGCGCTGCTGTGCTTAATGGACTCCTGTATGCTGTGGGAGGTTTTGACGGCAGCACAGGTACATTTGTGTTAGTGTGTGGCTTTGGCTTCAAAGACGTGTTAAGGAATGAGAAAATATGTGATCACTTATGGTGTTTTCAACACATTTTTTTGTGTTTTTTGCAGGTTTATCAACAGTTGAGGCGTATAACGCCAAAACAGACGAATGGTTTCATGTGTTACCCATGAGTACCCGACGCAGCAGCGTAGGAGTGGGTGTCGTGAATGGTGAATACAGTTCCCAGTTTGGTTTTACAGTCAGCATCCAGATAAAGATAGAAAAAATGGTCAAAATAATAGAGAAAACAAATTTTCTTTAGTCTGTTAATGAATACAAACTTGATAAAGCTTTTTTTGATTTTGAGATTGAGGTGTTAAAACCATAATTGTAGAGACAGGAGCTGATGCTTTGGGTCCAATTATGTATTTTTATTCTTCTAAATCTAATATTGTACCCTTTTGTTTAGTTTATACCATGCAATCTTTTCAAAATTTTAATTGGAAGTGTATTGTTTCCTTTGTTGTCCGACAAATATGCTACAGTTATTGTTAGTAAAAATGAGTTTGTGATTTTTTTAATTTGTAATTTGAAACCTATTGTCTTCTCCTCAAAAACCTAAAAAAATGATATGTGGACATTCATCCACAAAGAATGAAAGATACATTATTAAATTATTAAGCTACCCACTGAATTCCTTTAACTTTTTTGTTTGTTTAAATCTGGTTTGCAGGTGTTTTTTTTCTATAATTTTAAAATGCAAAAAACTGTATAAGACAAGAAATTTTTTTTTACATTCAAATACTGAAGGATTAACAGCAATTCATATGCCTTCCATAGCCCTGCAGTTTCCAATACATTTCTAATATTTTGTCCACTATTCTGCCCCTGTCTTAAACATGAATTTAGCTTGGCTCCCATGTGTGTTTATCAGGGATCATGTACGCAGTAGGAGGTTATGATGGAGCCACCAGACAATGTCTGAGTACAGTGGAAGCTTACAACCCAAAAAACAACACATGGAACTACATCACTGAGATGGGCACAAGACGCAGCGGAGCAGGTGTGTGGTGGTCTCACAGTCACATAAGAGAACAATATAAAAAAAATGCAAAACCTAAAATAATGTAAAAATACCTAACTAAACCTTAAATGACTGAGAGAGTACCACGATGTCGTGAAGATTTGTATTTTTTCAATTTACTGTAAATATTATCAACCTGTGTTCCCAGGTGTAGGTGTGTTGAAAGGTTTACTTTATGCTGTGGGGGGACATGATGGTCCCTTAGTGAGGAAGAGTTGTGAAGTTTATGATCCGGCCTCAAACAGCTGGCGACAAGTAGCTGATATGAACATGTGCCGACGCAATGCAGGTGAGCAAGGCAGCAGAAATCCTGCGATGTTGCTTTGTTCAAAGTTCATTCATCTTCATTACGTGTGTATGCGTGTGTGTGTTTTCAGGTGTGTGTGCTGTAAACAACTTGCTGTACGTGGTGGGAGGTGACGATGGCAGCTGTAATTTGGCTTCAGTGGAGTTCTACAATCCAAACTCGGACAAGTGGACACTGCTGCCGACCTGCATGAGCACAGGTCGCAGTTATGCAGGTGTGTACATACAGCACACACTGACACAATGGCAAAAGCTGTGTTAAATTCCACAAAGCTTCGCTGATTTAATCTAAAAATGTTTAATATTTTTCATTCAAAATCCAGGATTATGTCATGTAGGGTGGATGTAAGTTGTAGGGGGAGAGGGAGAATCATGTTTGATGGTGTTACGTTCAGAGTGAAAAACATAGAATAGAATGAGCAAGATATGGACAAAGTGAGATATTTAAACCTCTGGTGAACTAAGTGAACTAATGACTTCAGAAATGCCTTTTGTGTTCATGGTGGTTATTATTTGTCTCAGATACAGAGCTTTGCAGAGGTCTCAGAGCACCACATGCTGTGTTGTTTTTATATCTGTCAAATTCGGGCATCACTGGCATTCAGGTTGGAATGTGACTAAAAGTTGGTCTTATAAATGAATAGACCTTTTTCCCAGCAAATATTTGTTGACTTAAAATAGAAGGACAAACACAGGTTTTACTTGTAACATTAATTAGGGTTCCACTCCAGATTTGAGAGAGCCAGGATCGAAGCGTAGGAAAGGTCACCCTAAATACTTTAACCTGTAGAAGCTGGGGTTTTTTTCCGGTGTATGCACTTAAATGTGTTATTTAAATCATACACCGGATGTACATCTAATGGTGGCCTATGACTTTTGAACACAGTTGTAACTGCAAACTGTATGTTTTTCATCTTTATCATCTATTCAGGCCTTTGTTTGCATTAATTTAATGTATTTGTTGTACATTTTGATGTGTCAGTGTGTCCGTGTGTGGGGATGTTTTGTGTTTCTACGTTTTCATTTTATGTGTATAAAGTGTTGCAGGAACAAAGATTGATTGATTTCGAAGGGGGAACTAGTCTATTTTGCAAATGATTGTCTTTATTTCTGAATTTAAATTAGGTATAGAATAATACATATTTAAAGAATAAAAAGACATACCATCATAATCTTTTTTTTTTTTTTTACTTATAGGTGTGACTGTGATTGACAAGCCCTTATGACTGCTCTTAACACCTGCCACTGATTTGGAGCAGAATGTATTTTCCTGCTGAATCCTGATCTTGGATCTGTTTAAGATGCCAGTGCCTGGATGTTTGGGCAGCATTAGCACAGGCACTTACACAGATGAAGGAAACAAGGACAAGATTGTTGTTGAACATGATGATGATGATGAAGATTTTTGCACTTGCCTGAATGGGAGGGAGCTGTAACAAGCGGGGAAGATGGAACCTGTGGTTTAAGTCCCTGCTGGAACGACTGCAGCAGCTACTGGTCAAACCGCCACTGTACCAATGCAGTGCCATTGAAATGCTACTGAAATTAAGCTACTATAACTGCAAAAGGTTGCTTTAACATTACTAATGTTAACAAGAAACCAGCTCTGAGAACGACCACTGATCTAATCCATGGGAGACAAAGGCAGAAAAATAGCAAAGGCAGAAAAATGACTGACATCTTTGTTTCTCCTCTGTTTTTATCCTCTTGAGAAATGTGTGTTTTTGAGTGTGTGTGTGCGTATGTGTGTTTTTTGAGTGTGTGCGTGTGCTTGCATTTAAAGGTGCTCCACTGCTTGCACATGTGAACACGTGAGCATGTATGTTTGTGTGCATCTGAGTCTCTGTGTGGTGACGCCTGGTCTGACGCCGCATGAGCGCACTCTGTCTGACTTTTTGATCTTTGCAGTTTTGCAGTGTTGCTGTTCAAGAGTGCCTGAATGTCAAAGTTACACCCTCCTCTTCCTCCTCCTCTTCTTCTTCTCCTTTGTTATGCCTTGAGTACTGTTACTGGACAGAGCACAGCTGGACTTGGGGCGGGGAGGTTCGGGGGGGGGGGGGGTTTTTTTTGGNNNNGGGGGGGGGGGGGGGGGGGGGGGGGGGGGGGGGGGGGGATTTTTTTTGAGAAGTGACATTCGAAATCTGGGGGTTTTCGGTCACTTTAGTCTGCATGAATTCAGAACAGCTACGTTACAAGCAAATGCAGGAAATGTACTTTTAAACAAAGAAAGACTTTCACTGGAATTCTAACTCTTCCAGTAAAGGAAAAGCCTTGTTTAGTTTTGCCAAACAGAGTGACAAAGGGAGAAGCTGCTGAAGATTATAACAGTTGGATGTATCAGTTCTTTACCGCCACCTGGAGGCCGTCTTTACAGTGGTTTTAACCACTAATGACAACAGTCTGAACTCACTGCATGGTCCCCATCTCTAACCTCTTATCCTTAACAGTACCCTCTTCTCTTTTGGTGTAGCAACCCTATTAACTACTGCACACCCTGACGTACTATGAATGTGCCAATTTTTAATGTATTTTATTTTTTTTTTCTGTCTCTCTTTATTACTCTACTAATCTTTTCTCTCTCTCTCTCTCTGGAAAGTGACCAAACCTACTTTTCATTTCTGTTTCTCTCTCTTCCTTCTCCTCTTATATTGAAAATTGCTATAATAGTAACTGTTATTGCTGTTTCTTGTCAGTGTATTGAGGAATGTCATGTAGGCTAATGACTTTGAAAATGTTTCATTACTTGTTTTATATTATCATTAATAAATATGCTTCTTGTATTTAAAGCTGTGAAAAGATATAATCTGTTTTTAAAACTTTGCCAAATCAGTAAAACATTCAAATGGAATCTGTGTGTGATACTTTGATCATTTTACTCTAACACATTTATTATCCAAATATAATTAAAGACTATATCTTTATATATATATATAAAAAAAAAAAATAAGTTTTTATTTTATCATTTTTGTGTATAAAATGGAGGAGACTTTTGGACACGGTTTACTTGAGACACATGAACATGAGTAAGTGGACACTGTAATATTAGTTTAATAGTGTGATTTTAAGATGAAGGGCACACACGTAGAGTGAAACCACCCCATCTCTCTGACTCAAACACTCTATTTAACGTCGCGGACGTTATGAAAGCGCAGCCCGCCACTGATTGGCTGTTGCTATAGAATTCTCCAGTCTCACTATCATCACTCCATCCCGCGGACCAATCAGAGACGCCGCTCAGCCCAGTGACGTCAGTCTCCTCTCTTCTCGGCCAATCACGTTGCTCAGTGTTGCTGTACTTTACCCGGCCTTCCGCCTGTGGCTCAGGTAGACGGGACGTTCTGCGGAAAAGGTGAGTTTCTGCTCTTTTGGCCGAATTTGACTAACCCGTAGTGAAAGTGACAGAAAACACTGCAAATGTTGATTTATTTTGTCATTAGTTTGGAGCAACAGTGGAGGCAAAACGTTATATTTGTCGCCAAATAAACCTGTTAACGGAATTTGAACTGGTGCTGTTTGTTACCTGACACTGTTTGAGTTAATTAACACTTAATTAACACAATGAGCTCGAATAAGTGACCTTTTAACCTAAATAAGAAATCAATGATAATATTAGTGTAGCGTGTAGTAGTTAGTGTCACATTTGTACCAAAATTATGTCTTGATTAGTAATAAAAAGTTTAATTTTTCTGATTAAATTGTGTTTATCAATGTTTGCTTGGTAAAATTTAATGCAAAGTAAACTCTGGTCAAAAATAAACTGCTGTAAAGCGTGACTGCTGAAGTTTAGATGAGTTAAACAACAAAGAAAGGGAAAGTGTTAAATTATTATTTTCGAGGTAGATAAATGTAAATAATTCAACTAATAGTTTTAATAATGACAATTTCACTCATTTAATCTGCTTATTGTGTTTTCACAATTAAAGTTTCACAGGTAAACCTAATCTTGGTCTTCTAAAGCTTTTTGTTTACCCGTTTTTATCTATATTTTATGTATATTTTATATTTATTTTATGCATTATTATTTTTTATTAAAACTGTGTCTGCAGTACAGATATAAAATGCTGATTGGAGGCAGACCATAAGTCCTGTTAAGTACATTTTAATTAAAGCGATTTTGTGTACCATTTATTATTATTATTAACTGTTGATTTTATCAGATTGAGGGAAGAAGAGAGAGAGAACTAGCCTTACACTTTGGCCTGAAAAAGACTTTAAATGGCCCGATTTCCAAAGATGGACATTGGCTGCCAAAAAACAAAAAAAAACAAAAAAACGTATACTTTTCTCCTCTCCAGACCTATTTTTCTAAATTTTAAGAAAGAAAGTCAGAATGTACCATTGTTGTCTGCAATACATGATAGATTTTTTAACGCTGTGTTCCTGATTTCCCCAGTCTTCTCTCTGGTCCTGTGCTCAACTTGCTTTGTCCATGATGACGCTGAACGGCACAGCAGACATCCTGAGCTCTGCCTACCTTGCGGTGGAATACGTAGATGCAGTGTTACCTAAAAACCCCCTACAGCCGTCCCTGGAGTATATGTGGGGTTACATGCTGGACAACTACACCAAGTTTCAGATCGCTACCTGGGGGTCACTCATCGTCCACGAGTTAATCTATTTCCTGTTCTGCTTACCTGGTTTCCTCTTCCAGTTCCTGCCCTTCATGCAGAAATACAAGATCCAACCGGTGTGTGCATGTTTTCCGTTGTCTGCTAAACTATTTTATCTCTATGGTGTTGCTTTGGTTTAAGTAATAAGCCTTCCCTCTGCATGCAGGACAAGCCAGAGACCTGGGAGAAACAGTGGAGATGTTTCAAGATGCTGCTCTTCAACCATTTCTGTATCCAGCTGCCTCTGATTTGTGGAACTTATTACTTCACTGAGTTCTTCAGTATCCCATATGACTGGGACTCCATGCCTCGGTGGTCAGTTTGACAGCAGTAATACACACCTCAGCAAGTCATTAATGTAACACCTTATTAATATACTGCAGAGGGGCCATGCAACTGTCACACACACACACACACAGGTTTGTGCAGCTATTTTTCTGAGGAAACACCGAATTGTCAACCATTCGTGTGGACAGCCAAAACAATGTATTATAATTATTCCTAAACCTAACCTTACAGGGACTACAATTCAAATTTTAGTCCTAAACTTAACCACCAGTTCCTCAGAAATGAGGTTTTACCTCATTAGGACCAGGTTTTGGTCTCCATGAGGACTGCTGATGCTGACAAGGCCAGTGTTAATGTCAGAAAAGGTCCTAAAGTGGTAAAACATTTGATGTAAATAAAGGGGTTTACATTAAATTTTCAAAACCTATTGGTTTTGTTTGAAAGAAAACAATTATTTAATAAGAATCTGTAACTAACTTAGAATTTATTTATATATTAAAATACCTCCTGCATAAAAATGCTCCTTGGAGGAGATGAAAAAAACACATTTTGAATTGAGCTAATGACTTTGTAGTGTTGTTTGTTTTTGACTCAGTGGGGTTTTTATTTTAGGCCGTATCTTTTGGCTCAGTGCTTTGGTTGTGCTGTTGTGGAAGATACCTGGCACTACTTCCTCCATCGCCTGCTTCATCACCGCAGGATCTACAAATACATCCACAAAGTCCACCATGAGTTCACGGTGAGTAAGACACAAAAGGTGAATAAGTGTTTTGGTTTTCTGGTAAACGTTTGAGCAGTACAGTTGCTTATCAGACCTTTCATACAAAGTAAAAAAAAAAAAAAACATCTCAGTCTCTGCTGTTTTTCAGGCTCCATTTGGAATGCAGGCAGAATATGCCCATCCTGCTGAGACCATCATCCTAGGAGCTGGCTTCTTCATTGGCATCATGATCTTCTGTAACCACGTGTTCTTCCTCTGGGCCTGGGTGTCCTTCCGCCTGCTAGAGACAATTGACGTCCACAGGTAGGATACAGTTACAGTTCACACTTAACCTTAACTAACTCACGCTAACAGCTCTTCTTCTTAGAACTCTGCACTGACTGTCATTTATTTGCACTGTCTAAACAAAGCAGTATCTCTAACCTTTACCATAACCAGTTAATAACTTACCATAAAACCTTAATCTGACCATAATTCTAATCTTAAACCTTAATTTAACCAGTTCCTCAGAAATTAGGTTCTGCCTCATTAGGAGTCAGTTTTTAATAACTTTGCTCCCCAAACTTTTACTGTCCTTTAAGTTCACTCACTCACTCACTCTCTCATTTTCTACCGCTTTATCCACTAGGGGTCACGGGGGGCGCTGGTGCCTATCTCCAGCTAACATAGGGCGAGAGGCAGGGTACAGGTCGCCAGTCCATCACAGGGCCACATAGAGACAGACAACCATTCACTCTCACATTCACACCTACGGGCAATTTAGAGTGTCCAATTAACCTAGTCCCCAAATCTGCATGTTTTTGGACTGTGGGAGGAAGCCGGAGTACCCGGTGAGAACCCACGCACCATGGGGAGAATATGCAAACTCCTTGCAGAAGGCCCCTTGTTCCAACCGGGTTGTGAACCCGGGACCTCTTCCTTTAATTTCATAAAATATAAAAAAGTTTGCCTGTTTGCTGCAGTCAACAAATATATGTTATCAAAATAACACACACACTCAGTCAGTTACCTCACTGCTTACAGTCAACAGTGATAGTTCAAGTAAACCTGCACATTTCTGTCAGCCATAATCAGTAACGTTTTGTTTTTACCACTAGAGGGCGACAAAGAATACCAGACGTTCCCATCATATTGCACTATAAAGTGAAGTGAAGAACCCCTACAGTCTTTTTGTTATGTTTTTTTACATTTATATACTTATAATAGAGACATGCAGTTTTTTTTGACTTGCACATTTTAATAATAATATTGTATATTATTGTTGTTGTAATTATTGTTCATTATAGTTTTAATTATAACATGGCTTCGCTTTATTCCCTTCTTTTTCCCCTCCCTGTGTCAGTGGCTATGACATTCCTCTGAACCCTCTCCACCTGATCCCGTTCTATGCCGGTGCTCGTTTCCACGACTTCCACCATATGAACTTCGTTGGGAACTATGCGTCTACGTTCACCTGGTGGGACAAGCTGCTGCAGACGGACAACCAGTACAACAAGCACATGCAGAAACAGGAGGGCAAGAAGGAGCAGTAAACCACTGGCAGCTTTGGCCAAGTCACACACTTAGATTATCGGGGGAGGAAGGCGGCAATGAGTCTCAGTGAGCACACAAACAGTTGCTGCTTTTGTCTCAGTAAACTAAATCAAACACACCATGAAGGTGTTTAAATGAATCAGCTCTGCTGTGATTTGATTCTGAATCAGATTTCCTGCTGACTTCAATCCACCCTCTTGTGCCTCAATGCAAAAAAGAAGTATTGATGTCTGCCTGTCAACAGCTGCTCGCTGAATAAAACCATCAACATCCTCACATCACCTCACATTGATTTGTTGCTCTGTCGTCGCACCACGACGTGTGAAACGCTTCCGTTTACCTCTGAATTTCTCAGCACTTTAATGCTTCCTCTCGAGTTTAATTGAGTCACGATGGCACAGTTTTTACTCTTTTCAGTAGGAAGTTTCTATACTCAGTGCTGACCTCTGAAACAAGTCAGGCATCTTTGATACAAAAAAAGTGATGAAAAAGGGATTTGCCCAGGGTTTTCAAGCCTTACTTTGTTTTGAGTCTGTAACAAAAATTAAATGCTGTTTAAATTTTTGCAAAAAGAAATCTTGAGTTTGTATTTTTTTTGTTTTTGTCATAATAAATAAAATATTTGAACAAAACTGAACAGGTGTTTGGTTGTGTTAAGCGCTTTTATTCAACTGAATGTGATCAGATTGTATTAATAAATAATTACTTTTAGGGATGGCCACTTTAGTCTTGGATACCGATGTCACAAGCTGAAGTATCTGCCGACACTGATAACACTTTAGACCTTTTAAACTATGAAGCTGTTAACAACAAATTTGTGCCATTTCAAGCTATATTAACAATGGAATTTTCCAACTGAATAACAAATAATCTCCTATAAAGAAGAAATTAACAGCCCACAATATGACTCAGCTAAAATGCTGCTGCTTATTTTTATTTCAATTTTTACAGTCTGTGCATAGTGAAGCACTGTCTACTCTGAGGTGGTGGGAAAGGGGGGCCCCCAGATCAAATTAGGCAGCCCAAGCCCCACAAAGGCCTGGGCCGGCCCTGCTCATGCACAGACAGTGGGTTCTGTCTGTCTCCTCTGTGCTGCACTGTGGACACACCTATACAGTGACATGCAGCTCACACAGCAGCAACAGCAAACAGGAAGTGACTGACCAAAATGATATGACTTTTACAGTGACTGAGTTATTCTGGTGCACATAGCACTTAAGAAATAATTAAATAGAATGCTACTGAGGCTTATAAGAGGCCCAGAGTTAGCAATGACATTTTACTGAGATTTACCCAACTATGTTTACAGGAAACAGTGTGATTTATTCAAACAACACAGCAAAAGGAATATACACCGAATCAGTGGAAACATTTGTAGATATGAGAGGACAACATGGTTTCAACACAGCCTGGATTCATTAACTGTAATGTGAAAATACTGCTCAAAACATACAGAACAAAAGAATCTCCTCTAAATCATTTGCAATAAACTTATAAATATTTCAGAGTTGATTTTTTTTTTTGGGGGGGGGATATCTTTTAAATAAATAATAGGTTGTAAGCTGTGATCAAAACAAGAGTTGATTGCAGCTTTTTCCTTTACTTCCTGCACTGTTTATTTGAAAGACTTCATTACACCCCCCCAACAATAAACAGTGTTACAGTGAAAAATCTGCATTTCATAATAATCTGCAGTGTGTACGTGTATTTATCTTCTTGTATTTCTTCTTTTACTATTTTTTGTAAAGCCTGTCCGTATGATGAATGATGAGGATTAGAATTAAACTGTTAATAAACTGCTGCAATAAACAGCTGTTGTAAAACAAAACAGCATTTCATAATAATATGCAAATTGTTCTTTGTTATTTAAAATGTTATGGTTGTGATGTTTGAGTGTGTATGATGTCTGTTTTTATTTATTAATTTTGCAACATTTTTTTTATTTCCCTTGGCCAGTGGTTCCCCTTTTACTTTTTTATACCAAGTACCACCTGAGAAAGTAATTAAGCTCTTTAACACCATTATCACCAATGTTAAAGTACAGTGGTGTAAATTGGCCGAGCAAAGTCGGCTACAGACTGTCAGGGTCCGGTTTCCTGCCTTTTATTTTGGTAATGTCGTTATTTCCTGTGGAGTGCTTTTGCCTTGTGTTGCAGGGGACTTGACCGGGCAGCCGGGCGGAGCCTCCAACCTGCACCTGCAACCTATTCCCTGATTATTTGGAAACCCTCTTAAGCATTGGTTTTGGCTGCGGCAGGTGTCAGAGCATCACACAGTATACTGTGGTAACTCAAACTGTTCAGGTCTGCTCATGCCATCTTTTCTCATGTCTAGCTCTTTTTGCAGCTCTGGTTTTTTGATGCTCGTTTCTCTTTCTCCTAGTTACTCACGGAGGCGTTTGCTTGGCAAGCCAGCCAGTCTCCTCGTCTTTTGTTCCCCTCGGCTTGTTCATCCTTATTTATATTTTTGTAAATGAATTTTGTAAGTCGCCTTTTATTCATGACTGGACGTCTGCTAAATAATATCATAACACAGACTTTTCACCGGAGGCAGTTAATTTCTCATCATCCTCCTCTTCCTCACATATATTTCAGACACTGGTATAGTGAAATTAGATTAAGATGGGGTAAGAGATAAGGTGACTCTAATTATTATTTATTTATTTGTTATTTGTTTTATTTTCTACTACTGTGGTCAAACTTCCTCAGTTCCACTCTGATCACATACCCTGGTTTATACAGTGGAACAGTATTTCTGATTTTGGTACCACCAGAGGACGCTCACGTACCATTGGTGGTCCACGTACCACAATTTGATTATTCCAAACTGTACATAAGATGGACGATGGTAGAATGATGACATCATTATGACATGCAGAGTTTTTTTTTTTTTTTAATTTATTATTTTATGGCTATTGTGTTGTGCAGTTTATTCTTGTTTGTTTGTTTTTTTTAATGAATTTTGCCCTTTAATATTATCCGTTTCTCGTGTCTGCTCTGCTCCAAACCATAACTTTAGACGTCGGTCTATACGTGCCACTTTACACTGAATAAATATCACATTAATGCCGTTAATCTCTGAATGAACCACTGTATTTTGAACACTGCAGCAGGGTCTGCGCATGCTGTGCCTGCCTTGGCGCTGGAGGGAGACAGGGAGCCTGCGCTCAGGTAGACTGAGCATCAGACTCTCAGAGAGGAGGAGAGAAGAGAGGCAGGCGAGAGGGAGCGACGTTCGCAGACTCCGCTGAGGCTGCAGTGCAGAGATAAGGCTTGGGACCAAGCCGCAGGCTGAGTACAGACGGACAGACGGACAGACGGGGCTTTAGGGGACGACACAGGACACGTCAACATGAAATTGTTCCTGTCGGTAGTTTTATTCGGGGCCGCAGTGGTTTCCCTGGGCAGCGCAGCAGGAACCGACGGTGAGATCTCCTTCGAGTATCACCGCTATGAGGAGCTGCGGAAGGCGCTGGTGTCGGTGTGGCTCCAGTGTCCGACCATCAGCCGCATCTACACCATCGGGGAGAGCTTCGAGGGCCGCGAGCTGCTGGTGTTGGAGATGTCCGACAACCCCGGGACGCACGAGCCTGGTCAGTTACACACACACACACACACACATACATACACACACAATGCGGTGATAATGTGCGCCCCATCCCCGCTCCCTGCTCTCCTCCGTGGAAAGAACCCCGTCTCCACGCGCTGTGACAACACAAGCACATCACGCTTATTTTGCGCGAGGGTCACACAGACACGAGCCGTCTCATCCCACGATGCTGAGGCGGAGCAGAGCAGGTGTGGTGCTGATCACTGCGCTACATCAGCGGAGGAAAATAGATGATGGATGATCGTGGGATCTTCCACGCCAAGACGCCATTTTGATGGTTGATAGAGATCTTTTTTGATTCTGGAGAAGGAAAAAAAAGGAGGCCATGGTATGGCACAGCACGGTACGCCTCAGTGGGCTGCGTTAAAAAAAAAAAAAAGGCCCAAATCAAGGCCCTCTCCTATGAAACGCAGATGCATAGTGTTGAGTGTATCACACCAGAGCAGAGCTGCACATCAAACAGTGAGCGCCTTTGGCTGAATATGAAATGAACCTGCACGCGCTGGTGATGCGCTCTGGGTCAGTTGTAATGGTGGACATGGGTCGTGGTCTCGTGCCAACACTTGTAAGTGACCTCCATCACTGTCGACTGGACTGTAGAGTAGACGTGTTGACACCTTAGTATCTGATGTGAAACACTGGCCACAGGAAACGTAAAGAGGAACTTCCCCTGCTGTTTATCTGAGACAACATCTGAAGTCAAACACCCAAAGACACAATTATCATTGAATTTTCTTTTGAAGTTTTCTTTGGGACATATTTGCTGTCTGTTTCTCATTGACATTTAATTCCTGACTCCAACTGGATAAAAGACAGACAGTAAATTAAAAAACACTATGGACTGATGATATGAAAATAAGCCCAGAGCTTCATTTATCAATCTTTCATACTTACAGCATGTTGTATATACCCTTTATTGTATATAAATGCACTGAGCAGCCACATTATTGGGTGCATCTAATCACCCAATCAGATGGCAACAACTCTTTGCATTTAGACATGTAAACATGGTAAAGATGGCTTGATGAAGTTCAAACTGAGTAGACAAAAAGTAAAGAAAGGGGATTTAAGTGACTTTCAGAAACATCTCTAAGGTCTACACAGAATGGTCTGTAAACATCACTGCAACTGGAAGCACAACTGTAGAGGCACAACATCTGGAACCTTGAAGCTTGTGACCTTTGACAGTGAAAACACCACACCTGCCACTCCAGTAGGTGTCCTCTGTTTTTTAATTAAGTGCAAGGTGACTTTGTATTTAAATGTCAGCAGATCCGTTTTAAGTCCTTTTATAATAGATTTTCATGTCCATCAACATTAGTGTGCCGTTTGTAACGTCACCCACGAGAATCTTTGGCCATTACGTTGCCTACTAACAGGCTCCTATTGGACAATAGTAGCTGCCAATCACACTGGTGTCCACCCCGCTCATATCATCCATGCTTCAGTGTCGGTTATTTTTCTCTGCATAGTTTTGTAACATAATTTACAAAACTGATATCATGTTGCTTTTGAATAAGATCTGAAAGTAGTGATTGAGACCATTAACTCCTCAGTAAAACGTTTTTTTGCAACCAGTGTAGTCGCCCCCAGTGGCACTATACTCTTACTTCAGCCAGCAAACCCAAGCAATATGTCCACTTTTTATGTTTTTAAAAAAATACAGTTTACATGAGCAACCTAGGAAGAATAGTGATGTAAGAACACACAGTGTTAATAGTGAAAGGAACATTAACGGATTAGTCTGAAGTACATAAAATCTTTAAGATGAACCTTAATTTATGTCCAGGAACTGGTTAGTGGTTCCTGTCCAACTGTCCTCAGGAAGCAATTTAATTCCATCACAGTAATCCTGAGTCTGAGGCTTCGTAAGAAAGAACCAAAGACTGTAATCACTCTAGACATTGTTTACAATGTAATCTGTGGGATTTCAACTACATGTCTTTTTTGTATAAAGGTCTATTTTCCTCCTGGTGTATCTGTGTGGTCATAACGGTGGTCCACAAGCTTTGTGTGTTTTGAAGGTCACATGATCACGCCTTATGACCATGCATACGTACTACATAAGCCTGTAATAGTGTGGTGGGTGTGCGCAGGCATGAGTCACAGTAGCGATGTGGAGCCCTTATTACTACCAGATGAGTTTCCAAGCCGCCGTTTCACCATCGGGGAAAGCAACCCCCCGCTTGCTCTGCCCTCCTCTCCTCCCTCCATCTCTGCTGAGCAAAACATCCACAGCAAGGAGGAGGAGGGTGAAACAGAGGGAAGGGAGCAGGAGACAAGCTCCAGAGACTGATAGGGCAAATGAGCGAGAGAAGGAAGAAAAGCATGTTGGATTCAGTGCAAGAACATAACATGATGAATAAATGTGTGAGACAAGCAGAGGAAAATCTGCAGACATCTTTAAGCTTCCCTTTAAGGCGCCCTGTCTTATATTTTGTCTGACCCTGCAATGTGTTGAAACTCTTAGGTGGAGCCAAAATAGCGGTTGCTAGGGCAACAGATCGGCTTAGTGCACTGAGCTGACTGGCAGCCCGTGGTTGGCTGGCTGGTTCAAAAGGACGATGGTCCTGAGCTCATGCATCTGTCAGTAAGCAGCCATCTGTCATACACTGCGGCACAGGAGCTGCCCATAGTCGAGCGTGTAAACACAATGTCTACAGTGAAGAACAAGTGCTGCACCTAAAAAAAAAAAAATCTTTTGTCAGTTTTATTTGAACAATGGATGATCACGGTCAAGTTGTATTTGAAACTCACAGAGAAGATGCAGCATGTAGAACAAACAAAGGACAACAAACAAAAGTCAAAGTTAGTGGGAAGTAAAGAGATAAAGTGTTCTCTTTTGAAGAGCTGGTTGAGACCAAAACAGAGGCAAAAGGAGCTTTTTACACAATATTAGTTGAATGGTGAGCATTGAAGAAATCTCTGTTACGACAATTCAGAAATTAGAAAGAGCTACTTTTGCGTCTAACACATTTGCAGAAGTTTATTGATAAGTGAAACCTACCTCATATCTGACATTAGTTAAAGTCACCATATTAGTGTTAAGAGGGGCTTTTATTTTGATGCAGTTTTATTATGATTCCACTGCAGGCTTTGCCATCATTTTGCCAATTCTTCCCAGTGGGATTTTATGAAAGGTTTATATCTCAGTCTCTAAATTTCCATGGAAAAAAAGGCAGAAATGAACAGCTTTCACAAATTGCCAATTTGACCCAGGGCCAGTGAGCCTCTAGTCTGCATAAGAGAAAAAAAGTGGGAATACTGTTTAGTTGCGGGTGAGCTTATAATCATAACCGAATATTCCATCAAAATGTCGCAATAAACATGTTTATGGTGATATTTCACAGAATTTCAAAGTAAAAGTGCTAGTCTTGATATGGAATAAGGTATACTTCAGAATAAAAACATATTATATATTGGCTAATCAACCAATCATTTGGCAGCAACTCAAAGCATTAAGGCATGTAGACATAGTTTAACATATTATTGACATTCAAACTCAGCATCACAATATAGAAGAAAAGTGATTTTGAATGAGGCATTGTTTTAGTGTCAGGTTGCCTAGTCTGAACATTTTAGAAACAATGGAATTTTAAGTATATATGGTTTACAAAAATGGTTTAAAAAAAGAGAAAAAATATAGTTAGCAGAATTTTTGTGGGTGAAAATACCAGATTGGTTTGAAATGATAGAAACGCAACATTAACTCAAACAACAATCAGTGGCCAAAATACAAAACAGTATTTTTTTTGACACTAGTAGGACATGAACATGTGCCCTTCAGTTAGACCTTAAATAGCAAAACAGAAATTAATACTTTTTCCTTCCTGGGATACATGTCTGTATTTCTCATTGAAAGGAGATTTTAATATCTCACAGCTGGATCATATTTAGTTATCCAAGAGCAAAATATGGGGTTCTCCTCAGTGAAAATGGCAAATGATTGTGACTCTCATGCCTGGAAGTATTTACAAGGCTTCTAATAGGAGGAGAAACCCTATCTCTGCTAAGACTGCCTGAAGGTAAAAAAATATCATGTCGGCTTGAAGCAGTGTTTCATTCAGTATGCTGCAGACTATCTCATGTGGTGGAGACTTTCATAGAACTCCACACTGGACTGTTTTATCATATAGAGGAAGTACTGTGCATAATCCCCAGTGAGCATGCACACAGATGCCCTGCTAAAGCGAATGGCAGCCAGACACTCTGCTGGTTACAGTTATGTTAAATAACATATATATAAAGAGCATAAACATGTTTCAACATAATATCATAAACATGTTTCTGATAAAAGACAGACAATGCACTCTGCTTAGTTTTTGGAAAAAGGGCGACGATGGATGACAAGGGAGAATGAAAAGGAATGATGATTGAAAAAACGGGTGATGTTTGGGAGTGCGAGGGTGGTAAGAGTGTGAGAGAGAGAGAGGTGGGTGTAAGAATGCAGAGGGAACGAGGGAGAGACAGGATGAGAGAAAGGCCAACGCATCAGCCAGAAGTCATTTATTATACATCAGACACCCCGCATGCATCTTCTTCTCTGCATTGCAACATCCTGTGAGACATCTACTCATAATGACATGCTGTTGGCCATAAGTAGACAAATACACAGCCAAAGTCCCTCCTCTCCTCTTCTCATAGCCTATTATCTAAGTCTTCAGGGGATATGTTTTTCCTCCAAAAACCTTGAACATGGACTTTACTGTCCATTTTTGATCAGTTGTTTAGTCCATCTTCAAAGTGTGTGTGTTTTTACTTATTTTTGTTTCCACTCTAGTAGCAGTATTCTTTATGTGGACCAAAAGCCTCATTGTAGTGGCAGTGGGTAAAGTTTGATGAAGGTTTCCGTAAGGCATGGACTGATTGACTGAAGTGGTGAGACTGCTTATTGCAACAAATGGAGGACTTTCACTCACCACTCCATTTCCCATGCATGTCAGGGAAATACAGTGGCCTTCATGGAAACATGGAAACATGGTGGCGTAAGATCGAGGTCACCGTAAAGCAAGGCCCTCACTTAAAAGACAAAGCTACGGCTTATTCTACAGCTAAACAAAAACCAAAAGACTTTTATTTTCAAGTAACTATACCCTTATGCAAACATACTGTACTTGTAGGTAGTATTAGTACGTTCATTTTCCGCCAGTAAACCCTAAATGTTACATATTGGGCCTTTAAGGCTTTAGTGATAGGCTGTCCTAATGAAAATGAGTAGATGTTTGTGTGTCAGAGAGAGAGAGCAGGTAGACGGAGGCCGGACGAGAGTGTGTTTACTCAGCCTTTCAGTTGATTTACCTCCGTGTACACCTGCCCCCGTCACAGTTACCATGGCGACTGAGAGCCCTCTAATGTGGGGCTTCCTTAATGACGTTGCACCTGCAGTCGTTCTTACGTGGTTGTCTGGGAGACCACATTGACCAGCTGTCACACAGGTTTGATGATCCTTGACAAATGTAGCATAATGCAGTGGGGTTTTTTTTTTTTATCAGCATCAGATGTTTTTAATACTGGTGAGAGTGAGGAACGTAAATCATCAGGGGCTGAGCTACAGCAGCGTCTCACACTCATTCAGACACTCTCCGCAAATATGATTCTATGTGTCTACATGCAGGACTACATATATAACACAGGAAAAGGGAGATGTTTCATTTTTGTTCTGTAGCATTATTAAGGTGCCGACTATAAAAGCACCTTTGGTCAAGAAAAAAAAAATTTCCTGATTAAAATCACTCTTCATTTCAGTCATTTTAGGGTTTGAACTATAAAACCACACATACCATCTCACTAAATTAGAATAATATTGAATTGAATAAACACTGAAATTAGCATATACATTAGTAAATAGAACAAGTATTAATTTAATAATAAAAATTAAAAGATTTGTCCTGTGAAATTTACTGATTTTAACCCTTAGAACACAAAGCATTTAGGCAGGTTTTTCTATTGTTGTGTGTTATTTCCACTTGGCAATAAAGCAAGGGTTAATTAGATTACATATTCAGTCAAATCTAATGAAAAAGGCAGCAGAATATTGTGGTTTGTGACAGACAGTGTTTAAAGCTACAGTGAGTAACTTTTGGTGATATTTGTTGTTTTTCTGTTTGGGCTTTTTAAATAGAAACAGTGTGACATTAGTTTTAGTCTGCCTCCTTAATCTGAAAACAGGCTCTGTCAAGAAATACTATCAGGTCAGATTGAGGGAGAGTTTGTGTTTATACATCTCGAAATCAATGGTGAGGCAGAAGAAAACATAAAATTATTATATGATAATATAATAATATAAAATAAGAATTGTGTGTTTATTTTATGAATTATCATTATCCCTTGCCTCAGTTTCTCTTTTACCCCAAAACATGCAAACTTAAAACTTACAGTAATTTCATCAGTACCTACAGGATATGCACTGGCACATACAGTAACTACAGTTGTTTCTATGTCTGTCAACTGTCAACTGCACATGTCTGAAGCTTGTACAGCTCTGTACTCTGTCACACAGGAACGTGCTGTAACAATGTTACAGCATGTTTCTTAAAGGAGAAAGGAGAGGTCCCTCGATGCGGAGCATCTGTGTAACAGCTTAAATCTGCATAACTTCATTTGGCAGAGTCCAGCTTGTGTGTTTTTTCAGGCCTCTGAAGTCTGTAAAAACCATTCGCAAAAGACCGAAAGAGTTAATTGTGATCTTGAAATCATTAGTAGCAAGAGAAACCCGATTTAAAAATAACCTGACTACCAGATGTACGCTAGTCAGCGTGTGTGTGCTCGTGGTTGTACTTGTTACCTTTTTTTAGGACCTTTTATTCATGAAACCAGTGGAATTATTTAAGGACCAAACACACAGCTAAAATCAAATCTGCCAACATTGATTGAGATTAATTGTGAGATTAAAAAATACAAATTAGAGAGAAAATACTCACAAAAATCCTCCTGCTTAGGCTGGCTTCACTTGCATGCACTGGTTACCATAACTTTAGAGGACATTGCATTGACTAACATTAATTTCCTGGAGATTTGCACTTACCTTAAGCATAATTACTAGTGCACTAACCCTAATTGTGACCCTAACTTTACCTTAAAGTGTAGTAATTGATGTTATAGGGACTTGATTTTTGTCCCCATAATGTGACTTTGTAAACAGATTTAGGTAAACAGATGATCTTCAATCCATAACTCAGTGTATCTCTATTTTCTCCTCAGATAAAATTGCTTTGCAGCCATAAATCATAAGAACAGATAAAACACTTAAGTACAGTCCATAAGCACAGATTTACAAACCAGCTCAGGTAAATCAGTTCAAAGACACTCAAAAACAGTGCAATCCTATACCATTCAAACATGCTGGTCAATAGCAGCAGGGACAAAGGAGACCTTTAAAGCCTGAGGCAAGAAGTTGTCACTCTGTAAAGAAAGGGTGATTTGGACACAGCAGTGGAGAAGTCACCTTTATTACTACCTGCCTGTTATGGCGGTCGACTAACTGACCTTACCTCCTCCCTTTAAAATCTTGTCTGCCGCTTTAACCGAGCTACCAAGTAGTTTTTGTGTTGGCTATAGATTTCCGTGCCAGACACGAAGCTGAGCTGAACAAAACATCTTTTTTTCTGGATAGGAGACATCCTTTGTTGTCTTTCAGCCACAGAAAGCTGCCCATCTCTGGTTCATCTAAAGAGCTGTAAGACTTGAAAATAGCCAATTTGGACTAAAAATACACACAAAAATTCAAACGAATCTTTGTGCTGCTGCCTGATTTTGATCTATATTTTATGACAAAGCTGTTTAGAAAAAAAATTGTCTTTTCTCCAGGGGGTTAGAGAGTTCTATGTTGTTTTTCAGCCACAGATCAATGAGAAGAATTTGTATTATGGACTTCATGTTACTCCTCAGTTGCTTAGTTGACTTTAAGCAAGGCTAATTAGTATATGAAACAGATGTTGAGCATTGGCCATTACACATAGACGCAGCTCTACAAAACATGCTGATATAAATAGCATTTATTAAACAATTATGTCCATGAATGAAGGATGAAGGAAACATGAAAGTAGAGCTTTTAATGCAGTTTGTTTGCATATTAATGCCCATAAAATGACATGGCAAAGCAACAAATAAACATGAAGTTTAGGAATAGTTGTGTTCAACCACCAGAATCTGTACTTTTATTACAAAAACATTGTGACACTAGAAAATCATGGTTTATGCGATGAATTCATCAATAATAGACAAATACTGTATGTGTTTCCATGTTTCTATGTGTTTCCATGTTCCTCTAAATTATAGTATGCATGTAAAAAAGATGGGGAATATATTAAAAATCCTCCCTGGATGTCATGCACTTGATAGGAATTTTGGTCGTAGTGTTAATTTTGGATTATAGATTTTGTGCATGTTATGGTTAAAAACATCCTTTTTGGTACAGCAAATGTGAACAGTACTTCACAGTACTTTGCTGGACATTGACACCGACAAGGCTAAGAGGGCGACTGATTAGCTACATTAAAAGTGACACCCACTTCTACATTTAGGTTGTAAGTGTCCCTGAGGATCCTAATTCTGTCTCACCATGTCCTGGAGTGAAAATCTCTCCCTGATTTAGTCAAATCCGATCCTGGACCTGTCACTCCAGCAACATCCAGGCACAACAGTCTCTGTCGGTGTCTCCCAACAATCCTAATAACTGTCTCTCAGTCATTATGTCCAAATGGACTCCTGGGCTGCATCGTTCAGTGTTGTTGTGAGGTCATTACAGTTTACTCCTTCCACTGATGAGTCACTGCTGAAGTGTCAAGGTCCAGTGTAACAGACATTGTCTAGTGTGTGTTTGTATCCAGGGTAACCTCACTGACAAATGAGAATGGTTTATTAATGATGTTCTATATTCTCCATGGGATTACTTGGCCAGTTTTGTGCGACTAAGTGTCATTGGTTTAGGATCATCAAAGATGCTTGAATTGTAACTAAACCCCCTCTTCAGCTGCTAACTCTGCCCAATAGCTGATTTGGAAAATGCCAAAGAAGTGGGATGAGACCTGAGGGAGAGTGCAGAGCAGTGAGGGAGTGTGGTCTGGTAGTGGTTTCTGACATCCACTTGCAGATGACAGAACAACAGCTCCTGCGTTTTGAGTCTGGGACAGCGGGCCTTGTACTGATTAGACAAGAGCGTGATGAATATGTATCAATAGCTATGTTTACATGTGCAAAATGTCTTCATTCTGAAAGGGTTTGTTATACAATTCCCTCATTTACATGATGTGAAATTAAATGATCAGATAGTGGTGTTTGTACACATGCATGAAGTTTACATGGACTATGTTGACATGTGCAGTGTTGATTCCTTCTCCAGAAGTAGAATGAGACACTTCACTTCTGTTTCCGTAGTAAACAAATGCTGTGTTCGCTCCCCTCGTCTCATTTTCCTCCTCTTCCGCGTCTGTGACTTTCGTGTCTGTTCATTATTTCTTTTTTTGGAATGAAAATACAGCAGCAAACAAAATTGAAATACGTCACGTTTATGTGGTTCAGACACGTGATGGCACCTAACCAGGAAATCATGATCGGGTCACCTGTTTATATGAACACCGTTCTGAATGGCTATTGACAGACTTTTTAGATTGGCATGTTTACATGACACAAGTTTTATTCTGATCAGGCTTTTATTCTGATTACTTGTGTCCATGTACATGGAATAAAATAGCGAATGGTAAAAATTTTAATGCAGTAGCTGGAGTTTGACCAGAGATGGAGTAGATACACACTGATTTTGATCACAATAAACTTTACACTAAATAGATATAGATTTGCACCTGGATCAGCCAATAGCATTACTAGATACACATCAACACTGGTTTTCACCTGAAAAAAAGTGCTCATGGGTTTTCTTATACTTCAAATACTTCAAATTCAAATTCTGTTCAGCCTCACACTCTGAGTCAGAACTGTGTGTGTGTGCGTGAGAGAGAGATGCAGTAACCCAGCAAGTGTCCCTCTGTTCCCTGCAGGTGAGCCGGAGTTTAAGTACATCGCCAACATGCATGGAAATGAGGCGGTGGGCAGAGAGCTGCTCATCTACCTGGCTCAGTACCTGTGCAACCAGTACCAGCAAGGCAACGAGACCATTATCGACCTCGTTCACAACACACGCATCCACCTCATGCCCTCCATGAACCCAGACGGTTTTGAGAAGGCAGCTTCACAGGTGATGGAAAACACCGCAAAACACATAAGTAGCTTTTAAGAATGACTATTATTCAAGATTAGCATGCAGTCTGACCCTGCTCTCCTGTTTGCAGCCTGGAGAGATCAAGGACTGGTTTGTGGGCCGCAGTAACGCACAGGGTGTGGACCTGAACCGCAACTTCCCTGATCTGGACCGTATCATATACATCAATGAAAGAGAGGGTGGCGCTAACAACCACCTGCTGCAGAACATGAAGAAGGCTGTGGATGAAAATACCAAGGTACTTTAACAGGCACATCCATTATTTTAGTTTTCTTTTTTTAAAAAAACATCATCATTTTTCTTGGCAAAATTGGATCTGTGTCACAAAGAAATGGAATTTATTCCATGTATGTTTTTATGGGTTTTGTTGGCAGTGTAACAAAACATAAAATATCACCAGTGTTGTCTTTCAGTGCTTTCTAAGACATCTGCCGAGTGTAGCTTGGAAGTGGTACAGTAACGTTTTAGATGCTGAAGAGCCTCTGACTTGCTCGCATCTGTTTTTCATGTTTTAGTATTTTATGATGTTTCCCCTTTGCAGCTGGCTCCAGAGACCAAGGCAGTGATCCACTGGATCATGGATATTCCTTTTGTGCTCTCAGCTAACCTGCACGGTGGAGACGTGGTGGCTAATTACCCGTATGATGAGACCCGCACTGGTACATGAACACACACATGCACAAACTCTGTGCTTTTGTGTTTGTAAACTGTGTTTTTTTTCCCCTTCGTATTCATAAAGCATGTTCCCACAAGTTAATGAGAGAAATAATGACCTCTAACTGAAACATTTTATTAGGTTCCTTTAAATTTAAATCAGATGGATTTTATTTTTCCTCAGTGGCTTCCTTTGCATAATTGGCCACATAAATATAATGTGTTTGCACAGGCTTGGGTTTAGTGTGTTGCAGCTGCAGGTGCTCAGTTGTTATCATGTTGGCTGTCTAAACATTGCATACTCGTTTGTTCCTGACTCCCTCATTTGTCCTGTAAGGCTCCACTCACGAGTACAGCGCCAGTCCAGATGATGTGATGTTCAAGTCTCTAGCCAGAGCCTACTCTATTTACAACCCAGTAATGTCTGACCCACACCGTTCCCCATGCCGTAAGAATGATGATGACTCCAGCTTCAAAGATGGCATCACTAACGGAGGGGCCTGGTACAGTGTGCCAGGAGGTGAGAAACAACCCTCACTTTGGTTACTGTAAACGGTAAAAGTGTTTCATTTTCTTTCAACAACTTAATTTGAATATGCAGCAAACTTATTTCACCTGGTGAAAGGACAATATTTTCTGTAGTTAGTAGGTGGTCATTCTGGTTGTTACAGATTTAGGGCTGAAAATATGCAGTGAAAGGAATATTTTACAAGTGAGAAATGTACTTCTTAGTGGTGGATAATTCAAGATAAGTAGGATCTGTGCTCCATCTGGCTGTGGTGATGCATTGGGTGAGTTTTAGCTACAAGAAAGTTTCTGGTTTGCCCATTCATACACTAACACTACACTAGTGTGTAATGGTAATTAATTTTTATTAATGTTTTCATACATTTTTACCTGGTATATATTTATTAGGCATACCCGTATTTTATTCCGATTCATTCCTATTCTGATTTCAGTTGGTAACAATGCTGCAATTAACCATGTTCACACTACATTCTTGGATCAATCCGCCCTTAACGCTACATGCTTTCAAACTGTTTTGTGGGAAATTTGGACTTCAGGAACTCCCTCGGAGTACTGTAAATGAAAATTGGTCATTGCCAGCAAGTGTGGGAAAGAACATTTATTGCCATTTGCTGGATGATTTCCACTTTGAATGAGAAAGGCTATGGTAAGAAACATTTATCTGATGATGATAAGAAGATGCACTACGGCATCCAGACACCTATGAAGGAGGAGATTGAGGCATACTGAGCTACTCAGCAGACAGTTTGTATTCCAACGACACATCAGATAAGCTGCTTGATTATATAGCTGATTTATAGCTATATATTATATATATTATTCTTCTTTATGGCAATGTTAGCGACTGGGTAGGATAGATGTTGCCGGTTCGTGGGACAGTTGTGTACACACCGCAAACACACTCAACTGGAACAACGTGCAGTTGCTGTACTCACAAGAAAATTAGAACTGATCCAGGAAGAAACCCTCTTGGATCCCTTAATTTCATTGTACTTGCACTTTCTCTCCTTCGTCCTGTTTTTTTTAAAACAGGAATGCAGGATTTCAACTACCTCAGCAGTAACTGCTTTGAGATCACTCTGGAGCTCAGCTGTGATAAGTTCCCCAGTGAGGACAAACTCAAGAACTACTGGGAGCAAAACCGCAACTCGCTTATCAACTACATTGAGCAGGTACGCAGGAAACCTGGGCTATTAATAAACATCCATTTCATCCATTTTTAACACTGTATTAGATGCAGCTGTCCCAAAAATAAAACAAAAGATGCTTCATATCCATTGATTTACTTTCTAATGTTCAATAGAACAAAATGTTTGCCCTTATCA
The DNA here is from genome assembly GCA_016785285.1 of Brachirus orientalis. Taxonomy (NCBI): domain Eukaryota; kingdom Metazoa; phylum Chordata; class Actinopteri; order Pleuronectiformes; family Soleidae; genus Brachirus; species Brachirus orientalis. The sequence continues at coordinate 9,750,028 of JAFBJR010000175.1, forward strand.
AAAATGTACACATATAAACACATTTTAACAGTTATGGTTACAGTTACAGTTTATCTGATTTAACAGTTTTAGGTCAATAAAATGACTTGGTCAAAGCTGGAGATCATGACCATCAGTGTCAAAGTCACAACCACTCACTCTAACCTTAGAGGTTCTGTGATGGTATGACAACATGACATCATGTTTACCTTTGCTAAGTAGAGAGGACAGTCATTATCAGTTAACCAAGCCTGGTGTTACAAGTGCCAGCCAATAGTTATTTTCATAGTCATAATAAAATAGAGGAACCAAATGTTGGTCTTTGTGCTTATGTGTGTGTGTTTTGTGTAGGTTCATCGTGGAGTCAAGGGCTTCGTGCGTGATCTCCAGGGAAACACTATTTCCAATGCCACCATCTCTGTGGAGGGTATTGACCATGACATCACAACAGGTACCACTATCCACTGCAAAATAAGTTACACTAAATGTATATAAACACACTCCATTGCACCACAAAGTATAGACTTGAGGGTGTAAGATATTGTAATACCTCCATCTTGTGGACATTTTTGCTCCTGCACCATTTTTCATTAAGCCTGAATTTAACCTAGTGGGAAATTGCAAAATAGGCCGTCAAAACAGTCACTTGTGTGAATTTGTTGTAAGTTACATTATATGTACTAATAAGAAGATCTATATTTTGTAGCCAAAGATGGAGATTATTGGCGCTTGCTGGCTCCTGGAAACTACAAAGTGGCAGCGTCTGCTCCAGGATATCTGACTGTTATTAAGAAGGTGGCTGTTCCCTACAGCCCTGCAACCAGGGTAAGATTCACAGACATGTACACCAGTCCACATCCAAATTTGGCTGACGGACACCACGCGGTATCCTTGTCGTCCAAAAAAAGAAGGCAGAGGAGATATGATATACTTTATCTGACTGGTCCTTATACTGTTTACTTGGTTTTATCAAATGCATTAATGTGATTTTAAGGCTTTAACATGAGGAAGCATCCACTAGAAACATCATCAATGTACCCACTATGAAATGAGTGAAATCTGACCTTTCAATCAAATGGTTCCCCTCTGACAGATTGATGTCAATTTTATTTTCATAATTTTACATGGTATTTGTATAGCTAAGTGTACCATATCTAGTATTTCTCACAAAAAAGTAAATATTTGTGGAAAGAAAGTCAGGAAAAAGAAAATTCATAGTTGTTTTTAACCCCGTTTTTTTCTGTGTGTATTGTCTTACACATCCCTCAGTTTACACACTGGGCTGTTAAGTAAAAAAGGCAGTGACATTCAAAAATAATTGCAGCATCTCATACACATCAAACGTCATACAGACTTAATCAGTGTGTAATCTGTTTGCCACTTCTGAGTCTGTGCCCCTGTGGTTCTGTCTCAGGTGGACTTTGAGCTGGAGTCTCTGATGGAGAGGAAGGAGGAGGAGCGGGAGGAACTGATGGACTGGTGGAAGATGATGTCAGAGACACTGAACTTCTGAGATGATTGTGTAGTCAATGATCGCTGCGTTCACACATCGATGTAATATATTTAACATTCTGTGTGCCCGTCCACTCTTAAAAAAAAAAAGGAATATATTGTCTCTTACTTATTTTGCTCTCTTTTAATTGTTATTCTAATTGATTGTTATTGTTGTATTAGCAGGTTGCCTCATACTCCACACACACACACAGAGACAGACACAGGAGAACTTTAGGGCGGTTTAACGACAATGAGATTGGTGTTCATTTCTGTGTTGTTGTGTTCTTTATTGTACACGTGATTGATCACCTTGGCACCCATCTATATAACCAACGAGTGACTGAGTAAATATATGTGTAAAAGAAATCATGACCACATGGCTCTGTTCATAACAAATCATAACTTTCATGTTTTAAATGTATCTGTTTATCCAGGCTTTAGTAAAAAAAAAAAATATATATATATATATAATAAAACACACAACCATATTGTGCACTTTCACTCCTCACACAAACACACACACACACACACACTATGCTATATTATACACAATTTCTCAGTTTCTTTCCTAATATAAAAAGTATGACTATAGTTCTGAGATAGTCAGGGGTATTAAAGACACTGTAAAAACATTATAAACACTATACTATAAACAATCTATATGGGTGAGCTCATTTCCCAGTATATTATTAATGCTGAGATTTTTTTTAACTTACTGCAGCACAGCAATGATTTTAGCACAAAATGAATGGTTATAATATATACTGTATTTATTAAAAAGGCAAGTAGCAAGAACTGTCCGGTTTTTGTATCAAAAATAAAAAAAAAAATAGAACAAGGCCATAACACATATTAATCTGACCAACTCGATCTACCCAAAGCCATTCCTTTGTACTGTATGTGCACTACACAGGGATTACTAGAGTTGTTTTTCAATAAAAAAATTAACACCTTCTGTGTTTGTCTGACTGTATGAATGCAGTTCAGCGGTTTGAGATCATAGAAAGAATTTATTGAATGTATTACTAGAGAAACTGATACAAAATGTTAAGACTGAACTGATCAATAAAATGCCCCCCTCTATGTTGTGAGACTTCAACATTGTTGTCTTTTTGTTACAACCCAGACAGAAGTTATGAATACAAAGAATACAATGACTCAATAAATAGAAGATAAAAATGTAAGAAACATACTTCACAGCTATACAGAGAACAATCCAATTAGGACAATTAATATATACACATGTGCACAGGCTTTTATTTTTTTCCTCTTAGTATGGCCCTAATACTTGGTCATAAACAGGTACAGTATAAAGCAGAGGTCTTAAACCACATGGGTTCCCTCACTCGGAGCTCTTCCATTAATATGAAGTGATAATGATATCTGGATTTCCTGCCTCTTGAATTTTTTTTAATATATCAAACCAAAAACATTGGTTTTCTATGGAAAAAAGTATTTTATTTTTATTTGATATATTAATAAAGAACAAGAAGGGGTAGAAAAAAGAAATAAATCAAGGTCTGATTAGTCCCATGTAGCCAAAGCATTCTGCATTGATTTGGACCACACATGTTCAAAAAAGGGGGGGGGAGTTAATGAAACAAATGCTGTAATTATGGACAGTAATTTATGGATGGTCCCTAAGTGAAACCCAGGGTTAAGTGTGTGCGTGTTCTTGTACTTGCCATATAATTCCTATAAAGTGAGGACATTCTGACAAAGTGAGGACATTTTGGCCGGTCCCCACTCTCCACGCTCTCTTCCACCTGTCGCCTACTGTCACTACACATCAAACGGAAACCTTGTGGGGCTAAAAAAAAAAAAACCCGGAAGTCATTGACACTGCCACAAGCGCCAATCACAACAGAGGACAGCTCTGTCAACCAATAGGAAACTAATAACGGCATGACGTAGACTCGCGTTGTTCCACAACAACGCAGGAGTTTTGACCGGCTTACCGTTGGCAGCACTTGAAAATGATGCTTCAATGACTTTTTCCTGAGGAATGATTTGAATATGTAGAGGTGTGTTTGTGTGCAGACAGGGAGCAGTTAACACCATGTCTCCAGTGCTGGAGCATGTGAGCAGCTGTCTTCTCTCACACGTAAACGTCGAAGCTTTGGTGCTTTTCCTGCTGGTGTGTTATTTAGTCAAATGTCACCAGAAACGACAACGCGACCTGGCGAATATTCCCCCAGGACCGAAACCTTGGCCGGTGGTCGGTAACTTCGGCGGCTTCCTCGTCCCGTCTTTCCTGCAGAGGAGATTGAGACGACGCCGCGGCAGAGCTGAGGTGAAAAACGCCATAGCAGCTTTAACAGAACACGCTAACGTTTATGGGAACGTGTTCAGCCTTTTTGCTGGGAGTCAGCTGATCGTTGTGCTCAACGGTTACGAAGTGGTGAAAGATGCTCTTTCCAACCATCCCGAGGATTTCTCTGACAGACCGGACATCCCCGCTGTCACCATCATGACCAAACGCAAAGGTAACACAGGCCTGCAACAGTTTAGCCATTAATCGACTAATCTACTGATATGTTTATCTTTGATTTTTACGTTCTGTTTTAATATTTTATTCATTTTCGCCCATGGCTATTGGCGTAAGATAATCTGTTTATATGGTCCCAAATATTTTATTTTTATATATCATGTTTAAAACTGAACATTTTATTATTGCTGGGATTTAATGTTTGACTCCATTAGCTTAATAAGTATGTGAAAGCCTGCCGACCCTAAAGGAGTCAACACATTTGTACAATGTCAGTATAGCCCTAACCTTTAGCCATACCATATTATCAGGTTTATCAAGAGAAAATAAGTTTGGTGTTTTTTCTCTTTATCTAACAATTACAACACTGACAAGGTTAAAGGTCAATATGTATTTTCCTACTGCATGGCATGCATTGTCAACTACAGGCTTTGAGTGTGGGTTAACTGTACATAAGTACAACTCTATATGTACATGTTCCCTGTTGACATAGTGATAATAATGCTATTTACTGGTATAAATGAATGGTATGATAAATGAACCAAGGTATCTCCCTACTTTTTATGTTTTAAACTTTAGGGATAGTTTTTGCACCTTACGGGTCCACATGGAAAAAGCAACGCAAGTTCTGCCACACCATGCTCCGAAACTTTGGCCTGGGGAAGTTGAGCTTTGAGCCGTGCATCCATCAAGGCCTGGCGACCATCAAAAAAGAGCTGCTGCGGCTGAATGAGGAGTGTGGAGGCGCAGGTGTGGACCTTGCTCCACTCATCCGTAATGCTGTGTCAAATGTTATCTGCTCAATGACTCTTGGCCAACGCTTCCATCATGAAGACCACAAGTTCCGCTTGTTACTGGGTTTGATGGACCGTGGGCTGGAGATTTGCGTCAACAGCCCGGCAGTCCTCATCAACATCTTTCCACTTCTCTACTATTTGCCTTTTGGGGTATTCAAGGAGTTGAGGCAGGTGGAAAGAGACATTACAGTGTTTCTGAAGGACATTATTGCCAAACACAGGGAAACATTAGATCCCGAAAACCCAAGGGATTTTGTAGACATGTATTTATTGGAGATGATGTCGCAGCAAGCAGCTGGACAAGAGGACAGTAGCTTCACAGACGATTATCTCTTTTACATAGTTGGAGATCTCTTCATTGCTGGAACTGATACCACCTCTAATTCACTTCTGTGGATACTGCTCTACATGGTTTTATACCCTGATATTCAAGGTAAAGGAACCAACAATCCACTCGGTTACTACAATGAATTAAGCACAGGAAAATTCAGCACTTTGTGTAATTTACCTCCAGTCCCACAAAGTGACCTCAATACAATATGGCTAAAATTATTATATAGAATTATTATATAAATTATAAGCTCTTCAGAAAGTTTACAATGCAGGGTTCCACTGGAAATGCATGACACTTTTATGAATAATTTCACAACCATATACACCACTGTATTTGAACCAGTTATGTAAAACATTTGCAATTTCAGTCAGTAGTGATGAACAATTCAGTAATATTTATTTTAAAATATTATTCAGGGTCTCATATGGAAAATCTGAACTACAAAGTTTTGATTTTAGTTTGGGCAGCCCATGGCCAAGAGGAAAAAAATAGTAAAGTAAAAAAAAAAGTTGTAACCGTTCAAATCCTGGGACAGGTCAGGGGCTGGGGTGCCCCTGAGCAAGGTACCCAGTCCTTACCAGTCCTTACCAGTCCTTATCGCGGCAGTGTGTACAAAAAAAATCTTAATTCAGTTACTGACAGGTGACATACATGGTTTTATAGATAGATGTTTGTTGTAGGCAGGTAGGCAACCGATATTCAAGTAACACAATAAAACAAGTTAAAGGTAAAACAAGTCAGAGTCTTAAAATCATTTAAAAATGATTAAAAAAGTTAAATCAGTTAAAAAAAAGTGTTCAAAATATGTGATATGTAACAGTAAAATTGCAGTATACATTTAATAAAATACGGTGGAGGGTTGCAGTTAATTTACATTAACCACAAATTTTAGATGAGACTTTTTTTAATTTTTCATGGAAGATGTGCTAAATGTTGCTTTGCATCTCTTGTTTTGGAACCAAGATAAGATCCAGGCAGAGATTGATGAAGTGGTGGGGAAACATCGGGTCCCATCACTGACTGATAAAGGAAGCTTGCCCTTCACTGAAGCCACCATCATGGAGGTGCAGAGATTAATTGTAGTGGTTCCTCTTGGTATTCCTCACATGGCCTCCAAGACGACAGGTGAATTTACACAACAAATATAACTCCTGATGTATAATGAGTCATATCAATGGGATAAAAAAAAAAAGATTCTGACAGTTTCAAAAGTTTGCTGAGGCAATGGTTCTGTGATGTGTTCTATTTCCTTCTTCAGAGTTCAGAGGCTACACTATTCCCAAAGGAACAGTTATTTTGCCCAATCTGTGGTCCGTCCATAGAGATCCCACTATGTGGGACGACCCAGACAGTTTCAGCCCAGCACGTTTCTTGGATGATGGAGGAAAGTTGTTCAGGAGAGAGTGCTTCATACCGTTTGGGATTGGTATGTCAATGGGTCAAATGACTAAAACATTGACCTATAGATGAATCTTTTTGGTCTGAGTGCTACTAACGACTCATCTTCTGACTTCCAGGACGTAGAGTATGCATGGGTGAACAGCTGGCGAAGATGGAGCTGTTCCTGATGGTTACCTGCTTACTGCAGGCCTTCAGGTTCAGACTTCCAGAGGGAAAGCCTCCTCCTCCACTGCACGGACGCTTTGGCCTCACATTGGCTCCCTGCCCATTCACTGTGTGCGTGAGCACTCGTACTTGATAGGGTGGTGCGGGCTGATTCAATTTAATGTTAGCATGTCAGTATTATTTCAGATTTTATTTCCTTTGCAAGGATGAAAAGAAATGTTTATCTGTATACTGTATATTATTGTTTAATCAAATCAGTTTTATTTTTACAGCACTAATTGTAACATAGATTATGGCTAAGCACTTTACTTAGTAAGGCCAAGACCTTTTAATATGATCGAGAGAAAGGAAAAACCCAACAGTTCACACAGTAATCAAACCACAAAATCATAGTTCAGGTTCACCTCAGTCAGTCTGAACTATAAGCTGTATCAAAGAGGAAAAGTCAAAGTTTAACTGTAAATGCACACTGACACTGGCAGCTGGTTCCACAGAAGAGGAGCGTGGTAACTGGAGAGTCATTATCTGTCTATACATTTATTACATTTATTATTTATTATTATGTCTATAATTATATTTGTAGTGTATGTATTTACATGACAGTTCGCCATTATTAAGTTATATTGGCAATAAGTCAGTTAATTAATTTACAAGGTAACCATTATTTGTTAGATGCCTTTGACTTAAAAAAAAAAAAAACCTACCTGCTACAGTAAAAAATACATCTCTTCTCTGACAATGATCTGTAGATTGTTGGCAATCTCAGGTTAAATTATTTTAATAACAACAGTTACCTTGTTTCTTCTTGGGTCATGAATGTGTAGTTTTGATTATTAGTTGTTATAAAAATGTAGCAGACTAAAACATGCTGTATCTTTTGCTGCTTGAATAGTCACATTTGCTCATCTCCGTGAGTCATTTTTAATTCTGAAAGAACAAAGAGGTCCTAGTTTTGAAAAACCAATAAATGAAAAGTACAATGGCTCACCAGTAGGTGTAACTGTGGGACTTTTATACAGTATAAGCACTGAGGCCCACTCAGACCTTGAATCACAACTCTGATCAACACAAGAGTATAATCAGTAATTCCCATTTTTATTATTGTTTTCATGTGAACATGGGATACAAAGATTCAATGCAGATTAATAATCAGTCCACTATTATCCATTAATAATAAGCTTCATGTCATATTTGAAAAGTTTAGCCTCACACCAAAGTGCTCACTCTCATAGTGCATAATTATCCATCAACATTAATAACAATTCATGAATTGAAATGAACAAATTAACATTGAGTGCAAGGTCTCTATGCTGCCTGGCTGACACTGGATACTTACAAATAAAATGTCATAGAATTGCTATAGTAGTTGATAATAGAAAATAATTTATAATTAAAGTTTAATGCCATGACTTTTATCACCCTCTTGAGTCACAAGAGGACGGCATCCTGAAAAAGACACTAAAGTTGCATCTTGTGTAAAGCCAAATATATATTTAAAAAATTGATTGTCTCTAAAGGAGTGTCCTAGTGGAGAAAAGTGATGCAGTGACCTAAAAGATCCTCTTGAAACTGTGTTTATTATGTCTGCCATTCCAATCAAAAAGGGTGATGTTATGAAGTTCCCTACTGTCCCTACATGAGTGTCCTTAAAAGAAATGTTATTCAGGTGATAGGGTAAAACTTACATATTGACCTTTGCATATTTATTACACTTAGCTGATAAGTAACTCCTGTGGGTATGTGTGCTAAAGGTCACGGTCACGTGGCCGTCGACCTTCTTCCTCGCGGTGTGCGTTTTGGTGTTGTGTCGGAATCTGTTCCCCCGTTGAAATGTGTTCCATGTAAACCTAACCTGATGGCAACACGTGCTTTTAACACTGACCGCCGGTAGAGGGCGCAGTTGGAGCGTATGTATCCGGGGAAGGAAACCGAATTCGACACAACATCAGGCAGCTCTACTCTCTCTCGCACACACGAGCAGCATGGCTTTCTTCAGCCACCACATCTGCAGAGGTCTGTCGTCCTCGGCTGTGAGACATGTTGTTATTAAACACGTGACAATCATCGGAGGTGGACAGATGGGCGCAGGAATCGCTCAGGTAGGACAGCGACACTGAACTCCCCCCGCTGCTCTGACGTGGTTAGCCACATTAGCTCAGCGTGTCAGCTTCGTTGACGGTTGAAGTTTGAGACGCCAAACATTTGACACGAACGAAGCAAATAAATTGAACCACTACATGGTCACTCCAGTGCAGCCAGCACTTTAAGCCCTGCTCAAAATATTTGACAACTCATTAACTCTATGTTAATATGTAACTTGTCACACTATGGGGTCTGCACTGTGGGGTCTGTTATGTTGTGGAGTTCATGTGTGTCGGGGGACCAGACCATTGTTACACACGACAGTTGGATCAGAAAACACTTCCTGTTTCTATGTAGTCACATTAAATTGACAGTCCAGTTTGGTTGTATAAGGAGAACTGGCTGATATGACCCTAAAGTGTTATCACAATAAAAATGTTACAGATTAGAAGATATTGCTAGTTGTTATATGGATGCACGATATTGGATGTTTTTGCCGATATCTGATACCGATAGTGATATACAGTTTTTCCCTGTGTCCAAAAGCAGAGGTCACTTAGTCTCTTCTGTAGTGAAATTTACATAATATTTTTCATACTCATGTTGCAGCAGACGTATATACACATTTTCGTCATTTAACAAAATAAATAAATGTAAAAAAAAATAATACAGGGGGCCAGCAAAGAAGTCAAGGACGTAGCAGCCTATTTAACCTAATGCTGTATTCATTAGTCATATTGGCAGATCCTGGTGTGTTTGCTGATACCCACTAATACATTTTAAAATATCTACCGATACAGATATTGTGCTGATAATATTGTGCATCCCTAATTGTTTTGATCTGGACAGGGACAGCTGAGAGAATGTTTTCCAACTAAAAAAATTACCAATCTCAGTCTGTTGCACACTATATTTGGAAAACTGATTAAAGGTGCTGTCAGACAGCACTTTGAAAGTACATCCTAAACAGCTGATCCGCCACAACATAAGGCAGCTCTTTTACTGTTGCACTTACGCGTGTATGTCGAGTAAATATCCTGCGTGGTTAACCCTTAAAAAAAATATTTAAAATGTATAGCGTAAAGTTAAGAGTTTTGAATTTTCAGTTCTTTTATGTGACTATAACACATTTTCTCTGCAATTCTCTCCAATTCTCCAATCCACTTCTCTCAGCTCCTCCTGTATGTACACTGAAAGTAGTTACCTCTTATTTGCCTACTTCAACAAACTTGAACTATCCCTTTAAGACACAACAACCACACAGTTGCCAATAGTGTTGAACATGTCTCACGTAACCACGATGATAAATGGTTTCAGCACAATTACCCACTGTTCTGATAGTTTCTTGTGTAACAGTTCAGTTTTCATTCATTTCACTGTTATTTCCTTGTGAGGTAATGTAACCAGAAGTTGCACATTAAGGACATGATTCAGATGCACTACAGTCATTTTTTTAGTGACTATTGGAGAATGTGACCTGCATCAGTTACACTGTACATAAATCCAGTTTGACTGCAGTTTTTGTTTTGCATGATGATGATGACAAAAGTTTTGAATGACTCTCATGCACTTGCTTCACTCATAAATCAGGATTCCTATTTGTGAAGTCAGAATAACAGGAATCAGTGCCTGGAAATACAGTATCACTATATAAATATGCTCAATTTTAAAGATTCACTTAACTGCCTAAAAGGCACACCTACACATAAATGGAAATAGTATTACAAAGTAATAGTGTCACTGAAAAAGTGCAGGCTGCATTTAAGTGAACCTATTTCCCTTTTGGAAGGTTGCTGCATCAACTGGCCACTCGGTGACGCTGGTGGACACATCTGACGACATTCTGAAAAAGTCTGTCAAGGGAATCGAAGGGAGTCTTAGAAGAGTGGTCAAGAAGAAGTTTGCAGATAAACCAGAGGTGAGAGATGCAGTAGATCAACACACAATATAAAGGAGGAGTAAAAAAACCAGCAGTGTATGATTCATGGATGCTGTTTTTCATGTGTTCAGGCAGGTGAAGAGTTCATCCAGAAAGTCCTGCAGAATGTGTCGACCTCAACAGATGCCGGATCTGCTGCTCAGAGCTCAGATCTTGTGTTGGAGGCCATTGTGGAAAATCTGAAAATCAAACAGGATCTCTTTGGTCGTCTTGACAAGCTGGCACCAGAGTAGGCAGTTACCTGTTTCTGATTAATCCTTTTCAGTTAACGTGTTAGATTAGATGTGTGTGCAGCAGCAGCAGCAGCAGCAGCAGCATCATTTCACACCGACGACAGTACAATCTGCAGTTTTTATGAAAAAATGGGTTGTTTCTATTTCAGTTATCAGTACTAAACACTGAGTGGCATTGGTTTTCAAATTAGAGAGGGAAGTTGCATTTGCGCAATGAAAGGAAAAGTGCTGAAAGGCACACATCTGCTTTCACTTTAAAGTGCTGTCTATATTGATTCCTCATTACTGAATGCTGCTTACCATGTTTTCTTCACTTTGTGTTATAGACACACCATATTTGCCAGCAACACATCCTCCCTGCCCATTTCTGACATCGCCAGCTCCACCAACAGGCTGGACAGATTTGGAGGCCTTCATTTCTTTAACCCAGTCCCTATGATGAAACTGGTAGAGGTAAGAGAGGCCACCCAGCATATGTTTGTGTAGATAACAGGGATGACGCTGATGAACACCTCTTCCTGGTTTCTGTGTTTGAATTCGTGTTCAATTGGTCTCATTAATAGATCTGATCACAGTGATATTGTAATGGAATCTATGAGATCAGTGAATAGAGTCAATAACAATTAGTTAATCGAGCAATCGTTTGGTCCATATGTCAGAAAATATGTTTCTCATATTGTCCACAAACCAAAAATGATTCGGTCTTAATGGTGTCTTTGTGATGTAGAGCAAAGAAAGCAGAAAATATTCATATTTTAGCGGGAAAATCAGAGAAACTTGTCTTAATGGGGAAAAAAAAACACTCAACTGCTTAATCGATTATGAAAATAGATGACTAATTTGGTAATTGATTGCGTCGGCCCCAATTACAATAATATTGTTAACAGTTTCAATTCCACGATGTGTTATGATGCATGGCATCCTCAAGTTTGGCTACTTTTAAGTCAGTATGAGCAGTCAGATGAATATGAACCCCCTACTCCCCTTTTATTTAAAGTTTCTTTGCTAATTAAATTCACTTAACTCAATTTAAACAAAGTCGTGACAGTGTGAACCAGCATCCGCCCCGAAACCAATGCAGCTAAATGGGGAACTATAGCATCGTTGTTTTGATTATTTACATCTGTGCATTTCCTACTGTGACCTATTGAAATGTTTGCCACAGTAAATAAAGGCTTGAATTAAAATGTATTAATTCCATAATAATCTCACTCAAATGAGAGTTGTAAGATATGTTCTCAGATACATGTTTCACCACTTTTATTCTTTTGACACATTCTTTGGAAAACATTAACCAGCAGTGGCAAAATGTACTGGTTCAGATTATCCCTTGATAATCCTCAATTAAAATGTAAGTGTCATAGCATTCATTTCTTCTCAGGTCATTGGGACCTCAGCGACAAGCCAAGAGACTTTTGATTCACTCTTTAACTTCAGCAAAACACTTGGAAAAACACCAGTGTCCTGCAAAGTAAGAGTCGCTGCCCGATGAGGCCATCATAGCTTGTAGTCTTTTTCAGAATACGTCAGCCCACTGAGCAGTTTTCAACATCTCTTTCCTCAGGATACACCGGGATTCATTGTAAACCGCCTGCTTGTTCCCTACATAATAGAGGCTATTCGACTGCATGAGAGAGGTAAGCACATCCACATTAGTGGAAAAACAAGACTATGAAATAATGTGGACATTAAACAGCAGACCATTTTTCTTCTTCTTTCCTCAGGTCATGGATCCAAAGAGGACATTGATGTTGCCATGAAACTTGGTGCTGGTTATCCCATGGGACCGTTCGAGCTCTCAGACTATGTAGGACTAGACACTATGAAATTTATTTTGGATGGTGAGTGAAAGGTTCACTTATGACTTTAATCTGAAATGTCCAAAGTCTTTGCCATTTTCAAGTTCTTATTGTAGGGATCTATTAGAATAGGTTTACATCCTGCAATGTTCAATACATACATTATTTGTCTCGCACTTTATTCACTGTGCGGCTCCTCTTTATGCTATAACACTCCCAGAGATTTCATGATCAACTGTTAACAGTCATTACTATCTGTAAATAAGAATAACTATGGTGACAGTTCTGCTGTACCACTCTGAGACATACCGTAGATAAGGCTCAAGAAAGGTTGAGATACTACTATATCATGGGCACAGTGTCTGAGGTTGTATTTCACTGTTCACTGGTGTGCAGTTTCAGTAGAAGCAAGATAGATACTTACTTAATTATTGCAAACAAGGCACTCATGTACATGACAAGAAATTGAAAGTGGGGAAAACAGAAAAAACCTAACTTGCTCTATTTAAGCATATATTTAAAATTGTCTGTGATAATATTAATATTTAACCACAGGAGGGGATAAACCAATGTCTCATACCTTTCTGTCACTGCATATTTGTAGGCTGGAGTGCACAGTATCCTGATAACCCACTCTTTGTCCAGAGTGAATTGTTGAACAAGTTGGTCTCCGAAGGCAAATATGGCAAAAAGACAGGAGAAGGATTCTACAAGTACAAGTGAAGAGGTCTGCTAGTTTTGTATGGGCCGGCGTGACTGTGAAACTTGTCAGAAAAGAAACCATCCCAGAAGAACCAAAATAGAGAAGGTGCCTTCTGTTTTCAAGGTGAACATTTGTCTGTCAGTCCATTTCCCTCTGCACATCAATTGAATAACAACTTGATAATGTGTATAGAGGTGTAATGACATTAAATAGATTTTTGAAGTACTGCGTTTGTTTTCTTTGTAGAAAAACAATTGATGCTTAATATCTCTCATCTATTTCCTCTTCAGCAGATGGATGTAAAATCAGCTTTAGTTCACTCTGTATATAAATCATTCTGCACAGTAAACAACCAAGAGCAGACACAAGTAAATTATAGTGTGAGTGGAGAGGCCTTTGATTTTCATTTTAATGGACATATAATTCTACACTTGCAGCCACAGTCAGAGTTGAGTTTGATCTAAAGAAATTATATCACTTGTCATTCATCTTATTAAGTTTATAAAACACACACGGGGGATTTGTACGTTTAAACTGAAAGCACACAATGAATTAGATATTTATAAAGCATCTGACATTTAGAGAATGTTGTGAGAGTGAGTAACGTTACCCGCTTGGTTTCTTTCAAATGTCCTTTAAACCCATCGTGGACACAAGGTGGTGCTGTTGAACCTGAAATGGGACATTGAAGAGACTTCAGATTTGTCAGAATTGAGTTTTCTCTCGTTCCTTTCATCAAAAATGTTTGTTACATTAGGTTTACAAGTCTGACGGTTGTTTACGTCATAGTATTCACCACCTTACCCAGTTTTTTTTTTTTACACTCATGATCATCCACTTAATATTACTACGTCATTATAGCCCTGAGTGTTGTGTGCTTTTTTTCTCCAGCTTCCAGTTAAATTGGTTTTACATTATACTAGGCACTTGGAGCTCTGTTCTTTCCACCACACAAGTGATCACATGAGCCAATGGTGCCTTTTTTATTTTTCTTTAAAAAAACAAAAAAACAAAAACAGTTCAAATATGACCACTTGGAAAGCAAAATGCTGTACCAAGATGACAGTGACCCAGAATATGATAATTAAAAAAAAAAAAAAGGAATTTATCAAGTAATACTAAAAGAAAGCATTGAAATCAAAATGTTACAGAGATGCTTGCATGGAATAAACAACATGGCTAAAGACACACTATTAGCTACCAGAGAGAAAAGACAAAAGGTCCATTGCAATAAAAGAAAGACTGCCAAGTGCTGGGGTAAATATATATATCTGCTTCATTTGTTGTGTTTTAGAACAATAAAATATAGGCCTCTGAGCTATCACTCCTGCCTTTGTCCTAATGTTGCCTGCAAAAATACCAAGAAAATTGACATATCCTGACAGTTTTAAAAAGTACACATACTGAGCATTATTTTACATCTGAGCAAGACTCGAGGTCACTATTTGTTACAAATAGTTATCAAAAGAAGCCTTAAGTTTCAATTTTCTGCAAGACGCTTCAACAAGAAAAATGGCTTTCCTGTGTCCAAAGCTTATTTTCATATATACCACTATATAAAAAAAAAACAATATTAAAAAAAAAACAAAACACTAAAATATACACCAAGAAATTGAAACAAGGTTCGAGATACAAAAAAAGCATTCAAAACGAGATTCAGTCTGAAATGAAAAGCAACTTAAACTGTTGATCCTTTTGTGCACCAACTGGTCAGCAAACAAACGTCTTGAGGATGTTTCGTAGACGATATGAGATCCCTCCATCTTCCTTAGTGCAGTCTAAAAAGAGGTGTTTGGTCAAGCGGGTAAAACCCCAAATGGTCTCAAAAAAATCCAGTGAGAGAGAGAGAGAAGAGAGGGAGGTGAAGGTGTGAAGGTTGGCCGAATAACTATACAAACCAAGAGAGGTGACAAATAAGTTACAATAACTTAGAAATGTGTCTGGAGAGTTTGGGCAGTGCAGGGAGGAAAAGTTTGTGTGCACACCAAAATTGCTGCTGTTTTTCAGTGCAGTGCCTTGGATTGCATTAAAGTTAATTTGTAAAAAGAGGATGACAAAACACAGACGGCAAAATGTGATGTTTTCCGTGCGAGAACATGTTTTTTTGTGAGGGTGCTCCTACTAATCATGATTGTCTCGTTCAGTTCAGTGTCTCTACAGCAGGCGCCTTCAGGAAGGGAGTCTTGTTCAAAACAGTGAGGGGTTTTTGGTGGTGGCTGCATGTGACTGGGTTGTAGGAAAGGGTGTAGGGTTTGCCGAGGTGGGGTGGGTCCTCTGAGAACTGGAGGCTTCAGGTTGGAGATTTAAGGGTCTTCATGAGATCTAACAGGCCTCCATCTCTAGAAGAGGGCCTGTAGCTGCTGCCTTCGCTTTGCATGTGGAGAAATTGTTCCGTTTACCTCCTAGTGAAAGAGAGAGAGAGAGAGGGGAAAAGAGAAAACAGAGAGTGGATTAATCAGCTAAATTAACTACTAAGTAACTGCATCTGTATACAAAGGAAAATCTGCTGATTTTCCTCATCAGAGATGGGGGGAAAAAAAAAACATCAAAAACCCAGGTCACATTCACGTCACATTAACCAACACCAGACAAATCAAGATGACTCAGAATGACTCAAAGTGTCTCACCAGGCAAACATTCCTCCCCACTCTAGGGAGGGACAAATTACAATCATTACCATCAACATAATCAATCATTTGTTTTTCTGTTCTGAACATTACAGCTGATTGGAAGAAAGCCACAGTGTTGAGCTCGAGCACTGATCTACAGAGGAGGGTTATAGGTCAGTGACAGGATGTGGGCTGGTCTGGCTTTGATCTAGTCTAACATGGTGGTTGCCGTGACCCAGCTGGCAAAGAGCTACGCTCTTCCTTGCCCTCCCTTCTCTGACTCATTCCTCCTTTCAGTCTTCTAAGGCAAACATCCAATTGTGTCACTTCTGCTTGACGTGTAGGCTGCCACTGCAGGTGGGCGATAAGAAAGCAAGACGGAGAAATGCTCTGCACAGGAGGAGGAACGTTGCAATGACCCAGCTGGTAAAAAAAAAAAAAATCATGACATTGTAGTTATTAATTGTGGTCGGGTTGACACAGGTGTAATAATGTTACCTGACTGCTCAATCCACTTCACAGGACTCTTGTGAAATTGGCCCCTTTCCCTGACAGGGAAACTGTTTGTCAAGCTGCAAATGTGTTCTTTTCCCTCTCATAATCTGGGCTTGAGCTAACATAACAGAGTTAGTGTTAGTTATTGACAAGCCAAGGAGAGTTATTTTAGACCAGAGCAGCATCAAATAGAATCTGTGATCAAAGTGAAGAGGCGGAGACGGAGGTGGAGGGTGGAGGGCTGCCTCTTGCCACTAAAAAGATGGATGTTTTGTGTGAATGAAAAACGGGGGGGGGAAAGAAAAGGTATTGGTTTGCCTCTCCCTTGTGGCTAAGCCAAGAGTGTGTTATTGTAGGAGAGAAGTCAGCTGAGCCCCGCTGTTTGCCGCCATCTTAACACTCAAAATTCTTACACACAAAACCTGTTACGCACATGCACGCACGCCATTCTGCAGACTGCTTTGCCACATGTGGATAAAAGGGAACAGGACAGAGGAGGGCTGACCCTGAGAGAGAGAGAGAAAGGCCCTGTTGCTTTTATTTACCTCTGCCACTCTCCCTCTTTTTATCCCAGGATCTCAAAGCCAGCCTGCACGCCTGAGACTGCACCCTGTTTCCTGGGAAGCATTTTTTTCTCCCCCTGCCACCGACATGAAAAGCACCGGCCTTCCTGCCTGGGGAAGAGGCCCGAAGGGCTGCGGGTGAGAAGTGTGTCTGTGAGTTTCTGTGTTCGTGTGTGTGTGTGTTTCAAAAAAGAAAAAGTAACAGCAGGGATGTGCGCTTGCATGGTGGTTGGTTGTAGGGGCAGCAGGCCAGTGCTTCATAAAGGTCCAGTCGACACAAGCCCCAAGATTCAGGAGCAACTTGACCCCTCCACTCCTCTCTTCTCCATCTCCTCCTCCTCTCCCTACATTAGTGTTCAGGAATGCCGCCTTTTTTTTTTTTTGGAGGAAATGAAACGCTTCTCTGTTCAGGCAGCTCGCAAAAGGTTTAGTCTCCCCTTCGTCTCTCTCTCTCTCTCTCTCTCTCTCTCTCTCTCTCCTCCAATTCCTTTCCCTCTACAGGACCGGGGGTGGGGGGAAGGAGTCAGGCAAGCTCTTGCTCCGGTTTTTGAAGTGTGGGAGGTTAAAATAACTGGCACAACCTCGCGTCTCAATCACCGCTTTCACCTCCCGCGCCAAATCAAAGAGTCCGCAGCTGGGGCCCGCCTGCCTTATAGCCCCTTAACCTCCAAACCCACCAACCCACCTCCTCTGCTCCTTCACTCACTCCTTACACAGAGCGCTGGGGTTTCTTTCGGTGCCATTAAAAAGGAAAACACTGCTGACAAATTACTCTAAAAATAAGTGAGCGGAGAGAGGTGGCTCATGCACAAGCAGGGGAGCAGACCTTTACCATGGCAGAGAGGGAAAGGCTGATGGGAAATGGCGTGGAATGCAAGAGATTCTCATTTAGAAAAACTTGTTTTTATTAACCTGATGCAGCAGATGGTTAAGTACACTAAAACATTCTGCGACTTTTTTGAAGCAGGAATCACACAAAAAAAAAAAATTAAAAATAAATCTGTCATTCACCCTCCTCACAGGACACCGTTTGGTGATTTGGCCACAGGCAAATAAATTAAAGCCCGGGCAAAACTGGTTTGCTGCCTCACAAGTGGATAGTTATGGCCATCATTTTAATTAGTTGTACAAGCTGCAGTTTTGAAGGACCTCTCATGGTTATAACGTCTTAGAAATTAAATTAATTAAATTAAAACCCGAGTTGAAATGATCCGTTGACCTTTAGGTCAAAGTCATCCCATAGAAATATATTCTCACAAGATGTTATTAGTTCACGGGTAAAGCTGTACACAAAGATCATTTTCATTATCCATACTATATTAACATTAACTGTTTGAAGAGGGTCAGAAAAAAACAATTTCTCTAAGCCCAAAGAAAAGTTTTTTTTTTTTGATTGATCACCAACAGAAACCACCAAAATAAAAGCATCCCCATGCAAGACTTTGCTAGATTAGTTCACAAAATGCATCGGCTCCACCCAGCTCTCCCCATTTTTTTTTTAGAATAATGGTGGTATTTTTAATCTTTAATTTATTTTTAATCTAACCCTGCAGAGGAAATTATTAATTTCATGTTACAATTGGGAACCAGAAGAGATTATGTAGAGGCTCCAGCATTGTTTTGGTAATTTCTCAGAATGGTGACAGAAGTTACACACTAGGGTAATAAAAAAAAAAAGCACCTGGGGAAAAAAGTGATGCCTTCAAAAATGCTCTGCACTGTCAGCACTTTCTTGGCTCTAAGACATTCAACATAAAAGAAAATGACAATAAAAAAAAAAGCTTAGAAATGTTCAACTTTACATCAAAATGAATTAATAAATAAATAAATAAAAAATCAGACTGGGACACTGAATATATCAGAAACTCAGAAGTGAGTCAGGTTGGGCTAAAACTTAACGGGTGAAGAAAAAGAGGATGAAAGACTTAAATATTGGAGAGTTGGAAAGGGTGGGGACTGATTGTGGTCAAAGGGGGGAAGGGCAGGGGGGGGGGTCACTGAAAACCCCAAACCTCAGGCATGCGAGGGTGAGACTACGAGAGCAGAGGAGGGTGTGGGAGGCAGGGGGAGGCAGGGGGAGGTGGTGCGGGGCATTGCCCACATCTGAGGCGGCATCGCTGGGGGCCCAGGCAGCTGAAGTCTGGCCGTGTGCCCCCGCACAGCTCAGTCTGAGCCGCTGCAGGCTGAGGCTGGGGGGGGGGGTTAGATTCAAAGGGCCTACACAATGACTGCTCCCTCTGCTGTGGTCTCGCTTCAAAGGCCTCCACCGCCACTGATATTCACCAGCAGGACAGAGGAGAGGAGCAGGAAAAGGAGGAGCGAAGAGGCAGAAAATGAGTGAATGATAAAAATGAGAGCTGGAGTTGAGGTTTTGCCTCCTTTAACAATTGCCAGACAGACTGCTGTAACAATAAAAATAAACACTGCTTTCCTCAAATCCACCGTTCTCTTCCTGTCTCAACCCCCAGGTTACCTGCAGGGCCTTTTCATTCAGAGATAAGTATCTTGTGAAGCACGCATTTTTTTACAAGGCCAAATATCTGTCTCTTCCAAAATGGGCTGCAATGCCTCAAGGAGCCACCGGGGTGAGGGTGCGGCTGAGGGGGAAGTGGTGGGGGACAGACAGCCAGAGAGAAAGGGAGGAAGTGAAGAAGACATTACAAAAACCTGAGGAGACCGGACCCTCATACTGTTACTGCAGCTGCCTAAACTTCAACACAATAGGCCCATGACTCAATCAAAACAAATTTCCAGCCGCAGTCTAAACAACGGGGGCACTTTAGCTGCTTTTTCTCACATGTAAACAGACTTTAAGAGGGTCGTACCTTCCTCTCTGCATCTTTCTTCTCTCATAGGTGTTTCATAAGTTTGCCAGGTCAGGATGGGACAAACCATTTGTACGCCTAAGCCAAAACTACATACATATACTGAAATAACTGAGTCTGATGTACTGGCACCCTCTACAAGTCTGCTGAGAGGGTTCCGTTCCTGCACAGAGTATGCTTTGTGGAGGTCAGAAGAGTAGGAGAACAGGAGGGGGTGAACCTTTCTAATTTCCATGTCCTCCCAACAGTAACATTGGTCAGGGCGTTGCTCTGATTTAAGCTCAAATCTTTCTTTTCCACTTCCTTTTCATCAGCATTTTTTTTCCCCACCTCTTTTTTGTGAAGAAGTACTGTTTTTAAAAACGCATCCTCTCATCTCCTGTGCACCGCTCAGAGCAAGACCCAGAGTCACTTTTGCGATCCGGATTCCTTCCTCAATTATCCCAGGTCGCTAATAAGGCAGGGTGTGGAGCCACTGGGCTGTGCCTCAGTGGCCTAGAGGCTCAGTGCCAAATTGAAACGACTCGCGAAATCGAGGCAGACACTGAATCTTGCCTAATTGCAACTGGAGTTTGTGGCTGGCTGCTCACGTGTGTGAAAGAGAACTGGTCAAAGTGAGGAGAGTGTGAGTGAGAGATGTAGAGAGTGTGTGTGTGTGTGTGTGAGAGAGAGAGAGAGAGATGATGAGAGGCACCAAATATCAAGAAAAGAGAGTGAAATAAGGGATGAAGACTGAAGGATGAGTGGCAGTTGAGTATGACTGGGTAAACTCTGCAGTCTTGAGAATGAGAGATTTTCTTCTGGCCCCCTATTTTGCTCTTCCTTTCCCCCTTCTCTCTCTCTCTTACACACACGCACAATCCCTCCCTCCTCTCTGCTTCCTTCCCACTCATCAAAGTCTTTTGACAGCCGACTCCTGGCTGCACACATCAGAGGGAGCAGAGCCTGGGTACAACAGCGAGAGAGAGAGAGAGACAGACAGAGAGAGACAGAGAGCAAAGCCACCAAAGATCTTGCCTATACCTTCCCTTATGTTCCTGGATCAGGACATGCAGTCAGATGTGACCCACGATGTGCAATTTTCAAAGTCCAAGATAACCTGAACCATAATATATACAGTATGCCATTTGGTTTGCCAACAAAAGAGCACCTTCATAAGAGTCTGAGTTGGATGACTCATGCAGATTTATGGCAGTTTGCAAGTGTTTGCAACTCCATGGCTTCCACCAGAAGAAATTCAAAAGCCACCTTTGTTTGGGAGCGTCTCCCCCTGTGAAAGAAATGTGTAGCAGCTGGAATAGAAGAAAGCCTTGAGGGCATGTGTTTGTGTCAGCCAGCTCTGTAAGGCCTTGAATCAGTGGCCTGAGTCAGACAAAAGGTTTGCACAGTGCAAAAGGAGGCCGAGGGGAAACAAAATAAAGAATATACACAGTGATGATAGGAGGAGTGTTAGTGCACATTATAAGTCAGAGTGAGCAAGGAAGGGCTGGAACATGGAGTGATGAGGGGAGGAGAGAAATCCTAATTTCACAATAAGAGTAATGACTTGTGCGAGTGGTGTTCCATTGTGGTAAGAGCCAACTATGTGACGGACCCAGTGTCTGACATGCTTAAGATAACAAAGACAACCAATGTCAAATCATAAAACACTACTCAGCGACCCAAATCCTAGTTTGCCTCAAATAGGAATAAAATTTCAGCCATAAAATATGTTAAAATGAAAATGTATTAAGCCTTTCATTTTGTTATGTTCACCCCATTCCCACTAGTCAGAATACCTGTTTAATCTTGAGTGTAGTGTGAGCTGCGGCCATGAGTCAGGCATTAACAACTTGTCAAGTCCAAGTACATGTGCAGAAGAGAAAACTGATTTATTGGCCATGTACGTCTGACTCAGCCTCCATAGGTGGCGCTGTATCTAGAGTGTACCGAATCAGTTTCCTGTTGACATTTACATCGCAGAAAAACAAAAAGACAGTGAGATGGACGATGAGATGGACTGTGCTGTGGTTCTGTATATTTTGGACCTGCTGTGCATGTTAATCGTGATGCAGATTATAGATGGAGCGTGGCTTTTGTGGTGACTGTGTTGTACGAAGAAAGACGCCGCCACCGTATGATCCAGTAAAGCTGTCGGGTCAAAGACTTAAGAATTCTGATTCTGGGTCTTGCTCTGAAATTTTGCATGCGCAGAACACCAAGTCTGACTCCAGTCCATTTAAGTGTATACATGCAGGAGGAATCGCATTATCAAGGTATGTTAGTCTGACTAAGACTAGCTCGATTTTTGCCAGATTAACATGTTTACATGACCTGAAGAAAACCAAATTATTGTCTAAGTTTGACTAAATTCTGACTTTTAATGTGCATCTAAATGCGCCAAGTGTCTATCTGACCAGTGGGAATGTGTTTAATCAGCATTCACTCTCAGATCAAATGACTATAACGCACGTAGGTTTATTATTGGCTTTGGTTCGAAGACCCCATGTAAACATAGCAATTTCTTCTTTGTTTGGTTCTTTTTTGACAGTGTTTCAAATGTCATTTCTGGTTCAACACTAAGGTGATCTTTCGGCTGTTTCTTTGTATACCTTCCAACAGTGTTCAATATTTTATTTTACATTATTCTAATTCATTTTATTTGCACCATAAAAAGGTTAACATGCTTTGGAGTTTGAATGAAGGACAAAGGTAAAAGACTGTAGCATTGTCACTGAGCTGCATTATGTTTCCAGCACAATTGTGACAGAACATTTCATATACATGATGATGTATATGAATGTAAAAATGAGATGTAAAAAGATGAAGAAACGCCACATTGCAGACCACAAGCAAAGGGAATGTTTTTCATTGGGCTCATCCAGGTTGAGTATACCCAATAATTTTAGTGTTGGATATTCTTCATTACAACCATGAAAGTGCTAAAAACAAAAATCTAATGGGGCAAACATTCACTGGGTTTGAACCACACAAGAAGGAAAAGATGTTTAAATTGTTTCCTAAGAATTAACTAATGAACAAATGTCCATCCAGACTTTTCACACAAGGCAAAGACAGATGGGGTAGAGGCTGGAACAGATGAAACAAAATAGACAAACAAGTTCATTTAAATAGGGTTTTTGGCATCTTCACTGTGCTAACCTCAATCCAGCTCTTTAGGATCTGCATAAATTGAGGGCTTGGGGAGTTGTGGCAGTATCCTTGGTATTATGCATATTAGTTTAAGGCTGTCATTTAGAATCAGCAAGGGTGTCCATCCCACTGCGGCTTGGAGCCGCTAATTATTGGATCAGAGATAAAGTGCTTTTTTGCGCTCGCTCTCTTTGCCTCGGCCTCTGTGCTTTGAAACATAGTGGCAAAAAAAAAAAAAAAAAATCAGAAATGAACGAGAAGCTGCCCAACCAATTTCAGGTTGTAAGGGAAAATCCTATACCTAACTGTGTTTTCAATATATCTATATCAACTTTTTATATTTGTCCACTGAAAATGCCCTATTTAGCTCCTGTGCAGAAACGCACGTACACATGAAGTCTGCAACTCTTCACCTCACAACTAGACACAACTTGTTTTATTATTACCGATAAGATATACAAGTGCAACCCAAAAAACTTCTGTTTCCTATAACTGATTATTTTCACCTCCTCCCTGTGCAGCCTTTTGCCTATAAGAAGCTGGGATTCACTCCACCATTTTGAACTCCTTTGCAGACCACCTTGTACTCTATAAACCTGTTCCTTCTGCAGAATAAAACATAAAAAGACATCTGGTGGACTCTCAAAACTCTTTATTTTTCTCTCGCCCGGGAACACACGAAATTTCAACAACGAGGTTCAGAGAAAGACACTAGGTCCAGAATCGATCATGTGGAAAACCTTTGTCTGGTTGGGGTGATTTCGTCTTAAGACCAGATTTGTCACATCTGCCAGGCTTTTCCTCTGCTGCCGAAAGGGAGCGGAATAACAGGATGCTAGCAGACTCGCTGGGAGGGAGAAGGAAGGGAAGGAGATAGACGGCAAAAGATCCAGTGAACATAAGGAAGATTGAAAGAGGGAAAATAGACTTGCATGTGCCACACATCAGGAAAAGTTAATCCCTTTAACAAAAGGAGGACAGGTGACAATTTGGTGAGGGTTTGACATGTCACATGGATCAATATCTCTCTACATTTCTTTCACATGTAAAAAAAAAAAAAAAAAAGAGAACACGACAGGAGTTTCTTTGTTATGAAAGCATTATAGACACCATGAAATCTTTTTAGGGTATAGCATCTCATTAAGTTCCTGCCAAATGAGCTGCCGAGTCCTGTTCTGCTTTTACAAAGATGCAGAAGGAGACAACACATGTAGTCCATATGGGGCTGAGCTGACATCCTAGCCTCCACCAGCAATGGAAAAAAGGAGAACTGTTTTCACGTGTCTTATTTAGAAAAACACAGTGAGGACGACTTCTCTGATTTATTAAGAAAATGCCGCCAAACCTACTTTTTCATTTGGACGTTTTTGCCTGACACACGACGGAGAAATAAATAAACCATAAACTGCTGACACACCATCTGACTTATTATCCAAGCAGCGCTCAACACACAAATGTCGAGTTTACCATACACACATATGGGACATTTGCGCACACACAGAGAAAACCCGGTGCCTTTTGTGCTGAGGCCTTTGAGCAAACAATCCCACTTGAGGCCAGAACAACACTGACACAATGACCATGGCAAGGTTAGGGTGGACCTTTTTAGGATTAGTCTGTGAGTACATACTCTCAAGTCAGTGTTTAGCAGTTTCAAAAGACTTGAC
Organism: Brachirus orientalis; assembly: GCA_016785285.1. Taxonomy (NCBI): domain Eukaryota; kingdom Metazoa; phylum Chordata; class Actinopteri; order Pleuronectiformes; family Soleidae; genus Brachirus; species Brachirus orientalis. The sequence goes on from JAFBJR010000175.1 coordinate 9,774,733, forward strand.
AGATACTGAACTGGAGCAGACAGGAAGGGGATAGAGGGGTTGTCTTACCATTTTCTCAGATGTACGCCGTTTTCATTCTCTGGCCTGTACCTGCAGAAAATGGCATCTTTTTTAAAAATGTTTTGTAGGTTTTTGTACGGTATAGAACTTTACCATCACTTTGGCCTACACAGTATACAGACCAAGAATATTAAACTGACATTTTTCTTAAGACCTAATTCTCAATGGATTACACTTGCATTGCTGAGAGGAAGCTCAAAAGTGCAGCTAAACAAGGTCAGCAAAAAGACATACTGTAGTGGAGCAAGTAAACAAATGATGCAAAGACTAGGATTGGTAAATAGTCATATAGAATGGACAGACTAATCCCAAAGTAGGTGTAATATGTAAAGACAGGAATGAGAGAGAGGCAAGAGACACACAGATGGATGGACGTCTATGAAGCAAATCTGCCTGCACAGAACCAACACAGTCTGCTGAAACCAGAAAAAGGACAGTGGGTAACATTTTTTCTGGTTAGTGCATAGCTCTACTTTTCTATGTCATAGACTGTACATAAAAATAGATGCAGAAAGATGCCGCCTTGGTAGTATGACAGAAGTGCCCGTTTGCCACAGGGGCCAACTCAAACTGTTTGAATGGAAGTCTATGGGAATATGAGCCAACTTCTCACTTAATTTACAACAACATTTAACATTTTCCTGAATAATTAATGGTTTCAGTCGCTAGATTCAGGTCTTCCTCAATAGCACATTATGCCATTTAGAAAATCATGTTCTCATTTAGAGCAAATTCAATGAATTCAAATCAAATCACAAATCTGAAGGCTTCAAAATGACAGTTTGTTTTGTAACCGTGACAACTACTAGATCTACTTTCATGTACAGTCTATGGTCTATGCCTACTGGGAGGGTTGGGTTTTTTCCTATATCTTTACAGGAATGTCAAAGAAGAGTTTTCTGTGAAAAGTTGTAGCTCATAGCCTCAAAATGCAACAGACAAATACAATAAAAATAGAAAACAAAGAACTGTTGCCTACCTGTGGCCGTTTCCTGCATCTTCTCCCTCTTCCGCTTCTTCTTCTTCCCCTAAAAATATACAGAGGAACGCATAAAGTGTGGCTCCAGCACTCACGCTCACTAGACCACTCTGATATCCTGCTGCTGACTGCCATGTTCACTCATCCCCTGCTGGGCACCCAACCAGCATCCCTCGGACTCCGGACTTCACTGCAAACTGCCACGCTGAGAGGGACGGATCAACCACCAGTCCAATTTGACTCAAGTGTGCCCTACCATATCTCTACTGCTATTAAAAGACCTGCTTCCTGTCATTTCAGGATCTCATTTTTTCTAATTGTGACCATGTTGGCTGGAAAGTGATTGCTTGTTTTGCTGGTGTAACCAGATTTACATCCTCCTTTTTAAAAAAACCACTATTAACATGGAGTGCAATTAAAAATGCTCACTGTAACTGGGCTATAGCTTAATGATTGAAGAGTGCCACTCTTTCTCCAGCCAGGTGGGAGGAGTGTTGAAGGATTTATAGCTTATTCTAAATCCCCGGGGGGGGGACTATAGGTATAGATAGCAGCATAGAGTTGCTCTAGTCAAATATGAGCAGCACTTTGGTTTCCTGCAGCAAAGTCTGCTAATCCACTTATTCATGAGCTAATCTGCCTTCTACTGCTGTGGCAGACAAGGAAGAGGAGAGACCAAGTGAGAGTGGGTGAGAGAAAGGATGAGAGAGAGGGTACACAGGAAAAACTATGAATGCTACATGCTCTCACTGCCAGTGTCTTGCCTATTTTGGTTGTTTCCACGCATGATATTATTTGTGGGAGGGGTCACAGAATTGCACTCAAAGGGACACAAAATGTTTTGCCTTTAACACGCCGTTTCCTTTTATCGCTACAGTATGTCAAGTAGAAAGTCCCCTTTTTTTCCTCCTTTACCCGTCAAATATGTTTGTACTAACAAAGCTGGAAATGAAATGGGAACTGGGTTAACTGTCACGAGCTGATGTTGTGCAGCAGAACTTCCCCTCAGCGAGGCATTTTTTGCAGCGGAGCAGTGGAGACAGAAGGAGGAGGGATGCTGTCGGCGTCCGAGGGGAGGCAGATAAACACCACAAAGCACTTCGGTGGTGGAGTGAATGTGAGTGCCGGAGCCACACTTTTAATAAAGGCCGGTGCTCTCTTACAAATTCATACACACCACACACTCGGGGGACAGGTTTTTGACACCTTCCAAACACGTACAAAAACAAGCACACATGTATGCACAAAAAAAAAAAAAGAGTGCATCTTTAATGCAGCTGAATCTCCTATATTAACAAACGAGCAAAGGCTGCTGCTGCTGCTGCTGCTGTATGCTGCACGTACGATCCTGCCTCCTCAGCTCAGTCTAACAGTTGCTTTTTACATCCAAAGCTCCTCGCTGGTACAGAACATCAAAGACAAGCATAACCATTACCAGGCAATTTTCACTCACTGTGGCCAATAATAACGCCCATGATACTACAATCCATTTCAGGCTGGATGGTAATAAGAGGGTGAATCACAGTGTTATGAATTACAAATTAGGCTGAAACAAAAGGGTCCACAAATGGACACTATTAGCATGAAGCGGACTAGTGTGGAGTGTGTGGGTGTGATTATTGTGTTCCATTTTAAGAACACATCATGCAACGCTGACATTATCCAACAATATAAACCAACAAACACACACACAGACGCACCTCTGTCAATCTGTTCTGTTGATACTTACATAATTGTCTCGAGCGGACCAGCCTGGGTAGAGCTGCATGTGGAGCTGCCGTTCCTTGCGGGCTAACTCATAATACTTAGCTTGCTCTTCCCGAGATAAAGCATGCCACTGTTTCAGTACAAAAAAGATCAGGGGGGAAAGAAATAGCATACAGTCAATTACTGGCATGCAGTTACATGTTTCCTGCGTAAAGAAGTGTGCTGATGTTTTGCTTAAGAAAAAAAAAATCTGTTTCAACTTCCAAACGTTTGTTGTAGAAAAAACTGGGGGATAAAAGCGAGACAAAGAAGAAGGGAGAACATGATGAAGAGATTAACATGCAAAAGAGTCGGAGGGAGAGAAGAGAAGGGGGAAAAAACTTTTGATTTCATATCAAAACACTGGTTCCAATTTAGCAGCGCTTTTTATTCAAACTATGTCAGCAAGCAATTACCCTATGCAGGCCACAAACTAGGCTTTGCTGTGGCTGGCTGCCTCAACCGCTCGGCCTATTCGTTAAGGCTTTTTAACATGGCTCTGTGGTTCCACTCTTTTCCCAATCCTCAAAAGGAACAAATTTTGTCATTTCAAACTGTGCCATTATCCAGGCATGTTTTATTGAAGCCAATTTCATTAAATGTCAGTTAGATAGTCAGTTTGTGTCTGTGCTGCTAAGAGGCAAATAATTGGCTGGGGTGATCATTAAGATACTACTCATGAGTAGTTCTTAAAACAGTGTATGTTAATAGACAGAGGAACCTTCAACCTTTGCGATTTCTTAAGCTAATTTGTTTAGTGTCGGCACCTTTTGAGCCTTTGTGTGATCTTTAATGTTGTGACGATTCCACCCAGTCAATAAAGATAATTTAGAGCAGAAAAGGAGAATGGGGTTGTTGTGAGACAGAAGACCATCTATGTGACCTACTCTTCGTCCCAGGATCTGATTGATGGCAGCGCTCTCCTTCAGGGTGCACTCGGCGACCACATTTGCACGCATCTCTTTCATGTAGAGCATGAAGGCGTTTAGTGGCTTCTTGATGTGCGGTCTTTTGGGCTCCTGCTCCTTTCTCTGGTCATGCTGAGATTTCCTGTAGTAACAGAATAGAAGAAAACAACAGGAATACAAGTAAAGCACAGGTAGGAATGGAATTGTAGGAAATTATCTTTGGCCTTTTATTTTATTAGGAAGTCAGACTGACATGAAAATTACAATTATAAGGGAGACCTAGTCAAACAACCACAACACCAAATAACATCACAAATAATAAATACAATTAATACAGACTGGATGAGGATGAGGCAGCAATAATTAGTCATAATTTATGCTAACTGAAGCATCTGGAACTCTCAGTAACTTTATCTATGGGGGCCTCCCGTTTGAGTTTTGTTTGAAGATCATGAATAATAGGTTAGAAAAAGAGCGGTGTAACAGAAAAGGGAAACTGTGGTGCTGTGATGGCAACAAAAGCAACAAGTCTGGTTGCTCTCAGCCAATGGTGAGACGCGTGACTGGGGCTGCCACGCGATGGGCCCGGTTCTTTAATCATGTGCAGTTGTGCAGTTGCAGCCCGACATGCAGAGAGATTACTTCACCAGTAATGGCAACCAAACGCTTTCAGTTTAAAGCACATTAATCGCTTAAAACCAAATGTTCAAATGCACACACGTAAAAACTCCGCTTCCCTTTCTTGACTTACTTTCTAACAACCTTTTTTCAACTTCATACATTTTTTGGTATGAAGTTGGCCATGAATAATGGAAACATCAGGTCCCCACTGTACACAGTGTGGATGTGAAGTCAGTTCATCCAAGCACTAATCTAGGACGTGTATCTGTGGCTGGCAAAGTGCGTTGTGATCCTTGAGGCCAAATGAAGCATAGGCCTGTTATCAGCAGAGCACGGGCCCTTGCTGTTTATCTGCTCGCATCAAGGGAACAAGAACAAGGCTGTGACAGTGGGTTTGTTCAGCAATGGCCTGCTGTGGTGGTGGTGCACAAATACCTGGAAGTATGTTGTCTCGGAAAACTGCTGATTGAGGGGCGAAGGGAAAGGTAGTGGATCGCAATTAAAAAAAATGGGGGGAGAGTGTTTAGGGAAAGCCATTTTTGTGTTTGTGGGACTCACATGTGCATGATGTCTGTGTCATGCGTTGGCTCTTGTTTGACCTGTGGGTTGACGATGGCTGGGTGGGGAATCCCTGTGGCGTGGGGACCTGGAGGGCCAGGAACCATGTGGTGTGAGAACCTGCAAACATTACAGCAGAGAACATGCCCTTTAATTAACCAGGCAGGTCTCCTGAAGGTCCCTCCAGTCACAGAAACCTCTTCTGTCTTTAAAACAAACAGTTTTATTGATTTGCATATGCGTTATTTTCAATGCCCAATACTTAGAAAGGCATTTTGGAGGGGACAGTGGGAACAAGCTGATCATTACTATAATTCATGTGCATTACATTCAAGAAGCTCTAGATCTTTTTCACTGATTTCAACCATGTTCATGCAATTTTAGTGTAGGGGAGTTTAAATCCCAGAGGGGCAGTCTGGCTTCGACAAGAGTCAATAATATTTACAGTATAATAATCTTGGATTAAGCCAAATGAAAATGACCAAAAACAACAACATAAATTACTAATGTTGACTTAATATATCTTTCTATAAGAATGTTATTTTTAGGCTTTTATAGTTATATAATTAGAGTAGATAATTAGATAGACTTTCTTTGGCACTTTCAATGTCCATTTTCAAGCTTTCCCTTATAGCTGTAGAAAATAACTTAAAAACTGTGTTGCATAATTGCATAAGCAGAAGAGATTAAAAGAATGCAGACGTCTTATGTTTCAAAATATGTCACTTGTCTGTCAAAATGAGCAGTTTTCATTTTAGGCTCCCCAACATATTTTGTTTCTTTCTCTATTAAGCAAACTATTTAGTCAGATAGCTGTTTGCTGTGAAAAAAAGTTACAGTTTCAAGCATTTTCAAGCACTTTATCCAAAATTCAACTACTTTTTAAACCTTCAAAACCAACATTTAAATTCAACCATTTTAAAGGATTTCAAGCACCAATGTAAATCCTGATTTTGAGCAGAAAAATCCTGAGGAAATAGTTATGTTTAAGAAACTTCCTAAATGAAAAATGGGCTGGAATATATTTCAAGTAATAATATTAATGGAGGCATAAGGAACAAAGCAGGAGGAGACTGCCTGGGCTTCAACTGTTGCCTGATGCTGCATCTTACATCTGGCCTCATTCAGTGTTTGCCCTGAAGCCCTGTCTTTGCAAACATCACACTGACAGCAAAAAAAATTACCAGGAAATATAAAGGGTGAAAGAAGGTAAGATGTTTGAAAAATAGAAAAAAATCACAGCACAGGAATTAGAGGTAAAAGACACACAAAAAAAGCACTTCATAACATGGAGTGAGGCTCAGAAAGAGAGAAGTGCCGCCAGAAACCTTTGATGGGGGTTAAGCAGCCATATGGTTATGCAGGGGCACGTATGTGGTGATGTGTTTGACATGTGTGCTGGGCAAAAAAGAGGAGCAGTGTGGCTGACGCTGCAGCAGTGCAGCAGGAACAGCCAGAGGCAGACCTCCCCGTGACGACGGCTGCTGCTGCTGCAGGTTGACTTTGCCTCAGTTCGGTGCACGAAGCAACTACAATGTCAGTGTGAATCTGATGTGAAGACAGGATAGTAATTGCTCCCTGTTTACATGAATCAACATGAATCAACTGTGCATGGCTGCCTTTGTCTGTCTGATACTAATTCCACTGGTCAAACAAAACCTTGATAAATCCTGGATTTAAGCAGGTTTTTTTTTTTAACCAGTGGGAATGTGTTGAAACAACATTCACTCTTAGGTCAGATGACTCTGCAATGCACAAAAGTTTTCATCAGCTTCAGCTTCAATCTGCATCAGAGGGAAAGACTCAGGGCTGAAGTCAACACTGAATTAGCAATATAGTGAATAACTTGATTTACAACATCAGTAAATATTTCCATGATAAGATAAGTATCTATCAATCTTGATGCCAAATACCACAAAGTTCAGATTATAATGGGTGACATCACAACTGGGTGCCACTTGGTTGGAATGAGAAGTAAAATATACCAAATAATGGCTGTAACATTATCACTGAGCTTCACTGTGTTTTTGTTGTTGTTTTCTTCTTCCTCCGACTCCTTTTGTTTCTGGCACCTCTGTGACGTCACTTTTCACACATGGGTGACGCAGAGGTGAAGAATGCACCACAGAAAAGACCAACCACTAGCAGTATTTAGTGAATTCACATTGGTTAAAAAACAAAATACATCACATTTTAGTGTGGAAGAGGCTTGAGACTCACCATCCCAGTGGTGGCGTGATCTGTCCGACTCCTCCAGGAGATAGGGAGTAGAAGTTGGTCATGTCTGGTCCAGGGTGATGCCTTTGCATTCCTGAAACACAACAATGGTACACAACTGTTAGGCAACTGTACATCCATAAGTGTTTTAGGAGCTAGGAGCTAACCCTCACCTTAACCCTGACTAAAACAGCCCTGGAGTTTAAGCTAAAATGGAGCCAGCAGTGCTTTTAAACATCTCCGTTTTTGAGGCTTGAAAACTCTGGGATGAATACTGATCAGCATGGGTAACATCAGTGGTTTGTGAGTACTGACCAAAAATGTATCGATAACACTGCATATTTGAAAACCTGTGTTAAAATATAATAATAATAATAATAGAGTTATTTTTACTACAACTACTTTTGCTCTACTTCAAATCAAAGGCAGTGCACATCAGGGATTCAGTGTGAATTCATACCCTGACCTCACATTAACATCCACTACAGAAGGATGACATTTTCTCTACTTAGGTAGATAGATTCCTTCTAGTGTGGTTTAGTGTCCTTGAGCTGGTTAACTGAAGCTTTGTCTTCTGAGGCTGCAACATGGGACTGTCATGGTCTAACAGTTAGTGGATCTTCAGCACTAAACCCCGCCATCTTCAGCTCACCTGATCCAACAAAGGCAGGGTCTCTTGCTAGAGGATGACTGAAGTTTTACCAAATGGACTGTATGTGCTTTTGTGTTTTGGTGGGACACCTATTCATTTTTCATTTTTGATCAGCGGATGTAATAATATGGCGTATAGATTGAGAAATAATGTTCATAGACAAGTAGAGCATTCCTACATGCATACACACAAAGAAAAGAGGGCAAATGCCTCCAGATTAGCACCATATCCTAATCCCTGCAGGAACCAGCCTTTTCTCACTGCCTCTGGCCTTTCTTCTTCTCTTTCTCTCTCCAAGCTGTGGTCTGAAGGAGCCTTCCTACTCTGAGAGGCAGGACAAGCAGTGAGCTTATATCTCCAAAGCCAATGTTGCAATGCTGGAATCACAGCACGCACAGCACTACCCCCTGCCCATTAATCCACCACTGAACACTCCTTAGGGCCCTCCTGAGGGCAGAAGGGAAGGAGACGAGGGGTGATGCGGCGAGGGAGGAGAAGAGAGACCCAGCGTGTTAACCTTGTCACTCATACCCCTAAGGTGCCTAATTACTCACTCCCCCCATTCACACGTTCCTGTTGACACCCAACAGCTCTTCACACGTGCATTTCCTCTCAAAACAAGCAACACCGACATGATTTTCATTGTTAAATGTGCAAATAATTTGTATTCAAGTGAGTCTTCCCTCTTTTATACAAAATAAAGGTTTAAAAGCATGATGTTCCAAAGAAAAATGCACTGAATTTCCATCTCGCATTGCGGCCCTGTGAATATTAGAGCTCATAATGAAATAATCCATGATTGTTTTTCATAATTAAGGAGCAGATCAAAGTCTGAGCCCACTAAGGAAGGGAGAGCATCATTTGGTCGATATGGAAGCGAGAAAAAAAAAAGAGGGAGAGGGATTGATAGCAAAAAAGAGAATAAAAAAGTAATCATTCTGAGCATTTTTGGCTTAGCCTTTCTGGTTTACACATAAATATGCCCAGGGAAATCATTTGCAGCTAATTCTGCAACTGCATGACTTGGACACAGATTTCTTTTGGGCTGTAAGTGCAAATATCAAATATAGCAAATAAAAGACCTCGAGGGGATCCATCTGCTGTACGGTGTTTGCCTGAAACTTGGTGGGTCTCTGTCGATTGGCCAAACAAACACAACAAAATAAAATGGAAAGCATTCCTTTATAAATTGTACTAAAATGGACATTTTTTTTTAAATCCAAATTGTAGATATCCATTCAAACTTGAGGGACAAAATTCTAACTCAAACCTAAAAATCTTAGAAGTTTTTTTTTAATACCTTATTCGCACGCCGCAAAAATATAACCAACTTTTGACAACAAAGCACCTAAAAAAGCAGCATGTGGACGATTGAGGGGGGGCACTCCGCTGGTTAAAGGTCTTATTAATTAGCCAATTTAGAGGAAAGTAAATAAAAGGTACGGCACATGAGTTGTCATTGTCTTATAAGCCTAGTTGCAGGTGACATCAGTGAACTTCCATTTGCAAAGTGTTAATGTGGGGCCTGTCAAATCACAAACTCTGAGGATTTCAAAATGTTGAATTCTGATTCCTATGGGTAACATCACGACTGTTTGCCACATCTACACCACAGATGCCAAAGTAGCAAACACATTGGCAGACTTGACTATTGTCATAGTTGTTAGCTTTACCTGAGGCTGGCAGTAGATGAGGCATCACAGACGAGCAGCACAACGAATCTTCAAACTTGTGTGACTAATACTAAGAGAGTAATCAGTAAAAATGACACGTTTGTTATTGCGAATGAGGGGTGGGGAATATTCAAATATCTAAGGAGGACAAGCGTGTCAAGTAAAATTTGTTTATTTTTGGAAGAAGTGACAGTCATCAATTGCATTACCTGAAAGCAACTTTCCAAAATCAAGTGAATGTTTGCGTGTATTGTATATTTACTGCACGACTGTGTGTTGACCATCGTTTCCTGCTTCCAGTAGAAAAAGGAAAATGTGTTTGGTGCATGATTCCTGAGGCATGTGTGGAGCACAGTTTCTTTAAATATCGCACTCCCTTCATTTCACTTCACTCTGTGCTTGTGCTCAGTTCTGTTTTGTTATTTATAGAAGGTCCCTCAGAACTTCAGAGCCTCCTCATCATCTTCATCATCATCGCCTACATTCTGTCTGATTCCTCTCCTCCTTTGCAACTGTCAGCAGTCATGGGAGAAGAAAGTCTTGGGAAGAGATAAAGGTGTGGGACAAAACTATGGAGGGCCCGCGTCTGTTCACCTTCACAAGAAGCTGCCAAAGTCTCCAGCAGTGCTGTGCCGAGGAGCTCAGCCAAATTGCTGAGGAGCTCCTCTGCAGCTGTCAGAGCTGTAGCTTGTTGTTGTTACATAGAGGCAAAGAGTGCAGAGGGAGAGGGCAGCGGAGCTGAGCGCACCATCACACGGGCTGCTTCAAATGAGTTCCTGCTTTGAGCTGACAGGAGGGATGACTTTGCAGTGACACATTTTGGTTGGAGTGTCTCGACTGATTCGCTACAGTTTTGGCAGGTATATAAAAGACAAAAGCAGGTAATTGTTCATTTGTGTGCAGACCGAGTTCACCATTCAATATAACAGTAGTATTCTGAATAAAGTCATTTTATTTCTGACTACAAGGTCCAATTTATTTAAGTGTAACAGGACTGTTAATTTAATAATAGTAATACAGCACATTATAATATTAATAACTGTTTTGTTTTACTTTTTTGGGCGTTCAGTGAAGATGCCAATTAAATTGTTATTGATATTCCCACTATAGTATGGGATGGAAAAGGGAAAAACTACATTTACTGTTAAGTAGTGGAAACACTGATCCGATAGTTCTACTTCAACACCTACATTGAGCAGGAAATGTCAGACCTGGTATCACACATGAAATGAACAATCTACAATAAATACATTTTTATCACCATTCTTCTGTTTGGATTAGTAAACCCTGATCTTATATTGTTAGAACAGATTGTGTAGGTTTAATGGCGATAGCTTTTTCAGATTGGTCTCTGTTGACCAATAAACTGGCTGCAGTGTGTTTAGCGCCACCCTTAGGTGCCAGACCATTCCACTAGGTGTCCCAACACACGGGTGTCAAAATCAAGACAGTGCATAACATATAAATCTGGACTGAACTGTACTGCTTGGTGAAAACAGGGCTTAAGGTTGAATTCCCCCCACTGAGAAAACAAGAGTGTTGCTGATATTGTGTCAACCAGCATTGACTCAGCTAATCACCAGTAGTTTCCGCTTTAGCTGTGCATGCTGCACACCTGACATGCAGTCATCACAGCTCAAAGTGAAGCAGCAGTTGACAGAAATGAGCCAAACTCCCTGATTATGTGATAGATGCAGCTTGTGCCAAATATTTTTTTAAAGAGCAATGATCAGCAGGGAAGGTAAACCAACGTGTAATTTGGTAAAAAAAAAAAAAAGTGGGTACTCGGCAGACACAACTTCATACATTTCCCTTCTCTTACTTACAAAAGCAGCTCAGACTGTGACAGAAGACCTTCTTATCCATTTTGAAAATAGTTCTACTACTACTTATAAATCACTGACAAAGTTCTATTGCAGCAAACTAAATTAAATAAATTCATGGACATTTAATGCTGTGTAATGTTTTTGATTCTACCTTGTTTGTTGCTGGCGTCTTGGGGATGAAGACCAGAATGAGATCCCGGGGCAAAGTGCTCGTCACTGTACGTGATCAGTGGGGTGAGTGGGTGGACTGCATGAGACGGCTGCACCACGGGGACTTTGTTGGACTGTGGAGAAATATAGAAGGATGATTATAAAACTGTAGAAAATAGTGATGTTATACTGTTCCTCAGCTGCATTACCCAGTGCATCATATGGCTCCCTTCCCTGTCACATGATGTGGGGACTGGTACGGTGCACAGTGCGGGCAGCCTGTTGTGCTTAACATTCTATTTTCATATGATGGTGAAGCTTAATTTTTTTTTCTTCCATTTCTTTCTCTCTAGTGGCATGTGCCCAATATCTCCACACTTTGTTTAGCTTGGGTCAGCAGAGGAAAAAAACAAAACAAAACAAGCAAAGACATCAGGAAAAATTTTAAAAAGGAGGTTTGAGACAGCTAAAGAGAAAAATGCAAGCAGAACTGGAGTGCATAGAAGGGAGCAAGCAAGAGAGCTAAGAGAGGAGAGGAAGGAAAACGAGTCTCAGGGTAGAGTTAGAGAAGAGGTCTTAGGCGGAAGATCAAAGGCAGTCATTAGCTGGTGAATAAGGGGAGTTCATTACAGAGCAAGAGCCAGGGGAAGGAAAGATGAGGGATGGAGGAGGAGGAGAAGAAGGGGGGTAAGGCTTTGGAGAGACAGTGCGAGAGAGACAGATGTCTGCAGCGGTTTTTAATGCAGGAACAGTCACGACAACAGTGGTCCGGCCGTGAGTCCCCTTCCATACCGAGCTGAGTCAGAGAGACCTGCCTCCTAACGACTAAAATAGGCCAAACCAGGCGCCCCACCCCCACCCCCCCAAAAAAAAAAAACAGCCTCAGCCCCCAGCCAACAGCGCTTACATGCTTCAGCAGCACTGAACACATGGTAATGCTTAGCCATTCTACATCTACTATAGAAAATCTGAGCCCAAAACTGAGCTGGAGTCAAAATATCACCTCCATGGGACATATGGCAAATCGCAGGGACATTGGTTCAACGTTGTGTGAAACTTGTCTTGCACCAAGAGAACAACTTCATGGAATGTTAATCAAACACTCCCACGGGAACATCACATGATTAATAAAGCTGTTGAAGATATACATCTAAGTTCAGAGTCCGAGGAGAGAATCTAATGATGGGATTGTCCGTTATTAGCTCTAACTTCATTGTCTCAGCAGAGGTGTGTGCCAGAGTGACATTCCTATGGTGCTAACCAGTCCATTTGCCTGTCACACACACACAAAATGGGATGGCGGTAATGGCTGTTTTCCCAGACCACTTGCAGACTGGCACAACTCTCAAATTAAGACCCTCACTCCTCCCACTCCCTACCTTCTGGGAATGTCCTCACCAGGAACACAAAGAGCAGAAACTCAGCAGTGTTTCCAAAAAAAAAAAAAAAAAAAAAAATGGTGTCCACAACCACATGAAGCATCACCCACAACCTAAAAAAAAATGGTGAAGAAAAAATGGTAAGAATTTCATCTCCCAGGGCCATTTTCTCCTGTTTCATGTTTGACTTGAGTCTCAAACTTCATCATATACCACAGTCCACACTGCAAACACCGACTGTTTAAGAAGTCTCAGGAACAAAAGACAAATCCTGCCTGAGAACTAATTAAGCCATAATGCAGCAGCTTTTCCACTTGTCCAGGTAAGTTGGGGGTTTTTCTGACCCCAGTTATCAAGAGTCAAAGGTGATGGGATAATCTGTGGGTGTGGGAGTGTCAACCCTCATCCTACAGAGGACTCATTAGTCAAGGCTCCTAACCCTAAATGAGGGCTAACCAGGACCGGGGCACTGGGACATGCCTACACCAGGGGCTAAATGATAGCATTCTCACCCATATTATTTTACGCCTCTCTACTCCCATTTGTTATCCTTTGAGAATGAGATAAGAACCTGGGGGATTATCATTTTAGCTTGAAGTCTTCTCCAAGGGACAAGAAACCAAGTGGAAACAAACGCTACTCTTTTGTGCTGATTCAAAATCAAAATTGCAGCAATGTGAAAGAATTACAAGGTTACTGACTCTTTAACACTCACGGACACTTGTCCTTTTCCTCGTCACAGCTGTAAAATTTTTCAGTTACCAAGTTTTTACAAAAATAAAAAAGGGCCTCCCTTGTGACAAAAGCTATCAGGAAGAAGCCCACAGGCCCCTGTGACCAATACAGATTTATGGCTATTTTGGTGCATAATTACGCACAGTGCATGCTGTAAGAAACCATGGTTTACCTGAGGAAAACAAGAGGAACAGTGATAGGGTTCAGTAAAAACCTATATTCCTAGTACCTATAGTTAGGTAAAAACCTAACTATAGGTACTGACTGTCTCTTTAATGTTAAAATGATTATGTGCCAACAGCTGTAGGCACATAATTGACCACAAACGTGAGGGGGCTAACGTTATGTCACAGAGATTATATTCACTCCCATCCTGTCCTGACTAGGAAGCAGCATGTGTTGCAATTGAAGGCAGCCATATTGGAGGTCCCCTTTACAATAGAGGAGAAATAAAAGCTTTCGAACTTTCTATTCATATTTTTCAGGAGTGAAAGAGGAGAGGCAGCAAAGATTGAAAAGAGAACGTTCCATTTGGAATTCCATAACCAGGCTTGGCCAGCCCTTTTAAAGAACCCCTCAGATGTGGTTTTAAGAGAAATTCATTGTGTGGAACCGGAGATGGCAGGGAGCCCGGCATGGAGGACACACTACAGCGTGTTATGTGAGCGTCTCACGAGGAAGTGTGGCAGCAGACAGAAGACAGGAGTTGTATTTATAAAAGAAAAGGAGGGTTTGATTTATTTCAAGTCTAAAGAGAGAATCAAATTTAAAAAAATATATACAATTTAACACATTAAGGTAACTGTGCCTAGGCCTTGATCTTTAACAAAAAGTTATAGGAGTAATAGGAACAATCAGCATAGTGCTGGAAAGATCTTACAGTCATTTGCACTTGTATGTCGTTGGCCTCAGTGCAAAGGTCCAAATGGATGTAGGGCGGTGTCCAGAGGTAAATCCAAGGATGTGAATAGAAGTAGTGTGACATTTGATCTTGACAGTGCCAGAGGTAAATCAAAGGCCAGAATTCCTAACAGTGATGGGATGTCCAACCCACTCCGTCTGCCAAAGTCTGTGCCTAGGTCTAATATAGTCGCGCTCCTTCAGGAAAATCCTCTCCTTTGGTCGTCTTAGTGCTCGTCTTAGGGACTTAGGTGGTACCTCAACTCTGTACACTTTCTTCCTTTTAGGATCAAACTGAGCAGAGTGTCTTTCATCCTATAGACTTTAAAAGCTGTGCTGTGTCTTTCATCCCATAGACGTCACATGAAAGTTACAATTATACAAAGAATAACAAAATAAAATACAAAAATAAAGAAAAATGTCTATCCATCACAAGTGTGTTTCAGTACAGGGAAGCCAGTGACTTGGCGTGCTGTCTCACATAGGGGGTGGGGAAGAGAAATAGGACATTTCATTTGTTTTGTTTTTGCTTTTGTTAGAAAGGGCCTCTCTGATGGCACACCAGTGTCTCTCGGCTTGTATTCTGTTAAATTCCACTATCATCCTGCCATGGTTGCAAAGAATGAGAGTGTGTTTAAATATGTGCCGACGTGATGTATGGAACAACTTTGCCTGCAATATTGCCTTTTTAGCATCTCTCTCTCCCCCTCTCTCCCCCCTTACAGCACAGCTTTTGTACTCCACTCAATTATACCACTTCTACAGAGTGGAGTGGAAAAAAGGAAAGCGGGAATTTTATAATAATCACGTCCCACTTCTGTAATTTATATGCAATGAGGACTCTCTCTGCCTGTAGCTACAATCAACTGTGCAGAAACCATGTGAGGTGTGTGGAAAAACAGCTGGGGAGATGGCAGCTCAAGTGGTGGTGCAAGGATTTTCTGCACCAGAGGAAAAAAAGTTGCACCATAAAACAGGAGAATTCAAAGAATTCAAGACAGAGACCACATAATATCATCAATGGTTCGCTACACATTTCAATAAAATGACGTGTATCTTAATTGAGGAAATCTTTAAAAATAACAGTGAAGCACAGGTTGAGAGCACACACCCTTTTGCAATTGTTTAAATAGTCTTTGGCTACCGTTTTCACTGACAATGAGGCTCTTAGAGATGGAGATTACTGGCAGAATGCCAGTGCAAATACAGAGAGTTTGAGTATGAGGTCGGGGTGTGTCTGTTGCTGAAATCCTATAGTCATCCTTAGACCAGGTGTTCACTCTCAGGTGCATTTGTGTGCAAGCCTTTTCCCAACAAAAGTAAGCAAACATTTACAACAGGAAAGATAAAGGGGACTGAATCTCACTCCCTCCCCACCTCTCTACCAAAACCAGTGGAGACCAACCTGAGGAAGCTTAAATAAATAACCAATTACCATTCACAGAAAGGTTGAACCCCACCAGCTTCGAGCAGAATGCTAAAAATGGAATGTTTTATTGGCAGGATGGCCCCTTGGCCAGGGGGCTTAATGTAACGAAACCCAATTAATGGAGAAGAAAGCCAGGCCGGCAGCAAGCGGAGGAGCACCACGCGCCCAGGGTAATGAGACGAGCAAGTAAAGCCAACCACAGGGACCCGCGTGGAGGAGGCTGTGGATAACAGCGAAAGCTTGCCCTGGAGAGAAACTTACATCTGTCACATCCCCAAACCCAAAAGAATACCCCCCCCACACACACACACACAATTTGGTCATAAACCCTACACACTAGAAAAAGTCCAAGGGGTGATAAGAAGTGCTGACATGTTAAGGTCAGATGAATAAAATTCTGAAAAACAAAAATGCATAGGTGTGAAATGTGAATTAATCACATAGCTTAATCAAGCATATACCCTATACTGTAAATACAGTGTTGTGGTTTTAGTGGTAGCATAAAAATCTTTTGATACCTTCCCCTGAATACCACAAAGACACCCACATGAAAGACTTAACATATTACTGACACATGCCAGTGTATAAACACAGGATCCACGTAAAAAACAACTAAATAAACATGCATAGAGGCATGGAATCTTATATAGTCATGGTGCATGGTGAAGGGTTCAGCGACTGCAGAAACCTCACTAGTAATGCATTTAACACATACATGCCATGTATGAACATAAAGGAGCTATTAACAGCCAAGTTTCCCCACCAACAAGCACAATTGAATAGGACGAGGTGGATTACCCATCATCCTTCAGCTGGCATGAAGAGCATGTGCTCCAAGCAAACCAATCGTGCTAGCTCTCACACTTGCATTCACAACGTGCAAAGAAGATAATTTGTGTGAAATATGCCTCCCCAGATGAAAAGACTTTATCCGCCTTTTAAAGTGTTCAACTCATAATTTTTTTTCTGCGTCACAGTGCTATTAAAAACTAAGGAAATGCAACAGATCATTAGAAACGATCCACTTATTTTCCTCCCCTGTTAAGCTAAAGCCAACAAAGTTAAAAGAGTAAAGAAGTATGACAAGTGTTTTAAAGAACTGCTGCTTTAAAAATTTCCTGCAGGAGCTCTTGACAGATTAAAATTGGAGTCACTTTATACACTTTTGGGTGGAATTATGTTGTCATGATCACATGTCAGTGCCCTTTTTTTAAATAACTGTTGACCAAAATATTGTTTTTAATCAAAAATAAAATATTTGTTGTGGAGGTTTTTGTTACAAGGCTGGCTGTATATTACTGTCAGCATGTCAGGGATCACAGGAGAAGACCAAAAGCAGCAATGCGTAACTGCATGTCAAGACTTTTTGACATTAAAAGTCTGTCTGTGGCTCTTACACCCAAGTAAATAATTGGGACTTGTACACATCCAACTATAAAATGAAGACTTTTGACTGGTCTGTCTCTTTGTCTGCCTGCAATAACCTCTCTTTGATCCTATCGATCTATCATAATATATTACTGATGACACAATTAGTTCTGAGTGGAGATCACCTACTACATTGTTGGAATTGCAAAATGTGCATGAGGGCATACGTGTGTGTGTGTGTGTGGTGGCAGTGTGTTGGGGGATGGGCCTTTGCTCTGGCAGCACCCTGGGCGAACTGCTGGATATTCACCTTGCGGCAGGGCACGGGGCTCATTATCACAGCAGGACCTGGTCACATCAAAGGACTGAGGAAAGGGCAAACATTCAGCTGAAGTGCCACTGTCAGCAGGCCTGCAAGCGCACATGCAGACACATCCACAAAAGCCAGACTGCACACATGAGCACCCACAAGGCATCCTCCACCCCCCCACGAAGAACATGGCTGCCCACTGTAGCGTCATGGATCAGCGGAGACAATGGGTAAAAGTAATAACACCATCTTGGATTACACAAGTTCTACAAAACTGTCAGTTATCAGAACTAGTTTATTATAATTTCCATTACTACTGTACCTCCACAACATGGGCAGGGTCGTCATAGCACGGCTTCATGAAACTGCCATGATGTTTTTTAAACAACACACACACAAATTTGTGACGACGTACTGAATCATTAGAATCAGTTCGCGAAAAAGATTAGTTCAGTACTTCCCGAATGACCAGAGCTCGGACTCCGTTGGACAAAGTCACTGAACTAAAATAAGGTGGAAGGGGTTGTGATTCGGCTCATGGTTGCCGGCCTTCAGCAGCGCTGCCACTATACACCAGACTCCTCTGTTAGATATTGAGATTTTAGAAATTTCCTTTGCTAAATGTGGGAGGTTAACAAATGTTTTCTGGATTTTTAAGTCTTTTTAACTGATCTCCAGTTTGGCATTGTTCAGTTTGATTCTTGTGTCAGATATCACGCTCATGACTCTTCTAGAAACGGCACTCTCTGAAAATCAGTCTGTCAGTGTCGCATTTTAGTATCGGCCCGCTCGGAACCCAGAGCAGGTACCAAAAAAGTACCAGGTATCATATTCTATCCTTAAAGGGGGATAATAAAGTAGATTAGAGTAGATTTGAGCTGAGCCGTGCTAGAACTGTATTGTGGAAAAGCGCCATAATGTCACCATGTCACAGTCAAGTTGAACTGTGGTTGTAGCTTAGTTCAACTTTTTGTTCCGGAATCAACTGACATTGCTCAAGCAGCTATTTATGGCAACCCTGCTACTGCATTAACACACTGCATGATTCTTCAATAGAAGCTTGCTCCGCTCTGCCGAGTAGCTGCATTCATGTCAGGCAGCCCGGTGGTGCCAGCATCCACATTCAAAAGCAACACACGAGGGCCCTTAGAGATGTACACAAATAATAATGCAGCACAAGCGAAGTTGGTGTGGCTAGTGCGCTGAAACCTTAGCCCCCATACAATACCAGAGACAGAAAGAAAGAGGGTGAGAAAATGCAGCGCAAAATGGGGGGAAAGAGCTGTTGAGGTGCAGGACCAAGAGCTTCATGGATCCATCCTACAAGAGGGGATTTGCCTGCTACACCTAGATAGTGTCGTGTCTCCTCTCCCCCACAGCTTTCGCCCAGGTATTCTGGGTATGAATGGCTGTCAGTTTGGATTTGGGAGCTGAGGATTGAGGGGCGAACGGAGTCTAGTGGGGGTCTTTGTGCATATCTACCTGTGGAGATGAGAGTTACAGACAATACACTACTCACTAAGCTCCGTGCAGTTAGCTCCAAAGCAACACTGAGTACACGGTGCAGGTACAGAAAGGAAGGGGAAAAATTGAGCACTCTAACCTAGCCAGGCAACAGAAGGCAGTGGAGGAAGATTTTCAATGGCACACATGAGGAAAACATAGACGGGGAGGAGGTCTGAATGAGAGCGGCTTCTGCCAGAGCTGCAGTCGGTACTGACCTAGTTTTCCTTCTGTATTTCACTCACACAGATGTGCACTCACCTACATAGCTCATAAGAACAGGGGGAAAACAATATTGATAGCCTGAGCATGTACCATTCATGGCATAATATTGCATAACATATTTCATAAGATAGTGCTCAGTATTTAGGTTATCTCGTTTTGAAAACTGTGAGTGAGAAGCCATTTTGCCCCAGGTCTTTTAACACCTTTATCTTGGCCTTGATCTGAACCTTTGACCCTATGGTCACATTACCAGTGCTCATCTTACCTCAATTAAAATTTCTTCTAGAGCCTTGTTCTCAAATTGTGGTACACGTACCACCAGTGGTATGCAAGCTTCCTCTTGTGGTACTTTGAGGAAAATCAGAAATACTGTTCTACTATATAAAGTTTGGGTACACTTTCTCATTGAATTCAATGAGAAAGTGTACCCAACTTTTGACCGGTAGTGTATATATACTGTATATATAGCAGGGTATGTGATCGGAGTGGAGTTGAGGAATTTTGACCTTAATTTTGATCTTAATCTAATAATTTGATCTTAATCTAATATCACTATACAAATGTCTGAAGTATATGTGAGGAAGAGGAGGATGATGACAGAGCAAATTCTTATTGGGAATAAATCTGCCTCCTGTGAAAAGTCCATAGCTGACTTTGCTCACCCTATTTACACCACTGTATTTTAACGTTGGTAATAATGATGTTACTCCAAGAATGCCTAATTTTCTCAGGTGGTACTTGAGAAAATACACACATTTTCCTCTTCTAGTTTGGAACAATAAACCTTATTAGACAGGAACTCAGGCACAGCTGTGTTTGTATTTGTGTTATGTCACTTTCTGATTCTACTTGTAACCAGGTGAGGTGAATGCAACAGTGCTAAAAAACATCACTGATTGCGAAACACACTGCAAACCTTTCAGCTCATTCACATTATGGACTGCGCAACAATACCAGCAGCCCACTGTTTGGGTGTGATTCCACGTTTTAAGGGATTAACTGGTAAAGAAGACCAACTACTGCCTTTCAGCCTGGAATTAGTCATTAATCAAACCCTACATTTAGGGTTTCTTCTTAGCCAGGCACACACGCCCCTGCTAAGATCTGAATGAAAAGCATTTCAAATCTGATCTCCTCTGAACAAATGCCTTTTCTTCATCTCCATAGAAGCAGAGAGCACTTGATGAACCTCTCCAAGGATCTGAACGTCACATGAAAACTCCACCCAATCAATTAGCTTTGTGGCAGAGTTTTATGGGTTTTAATACAAACAAAACAATGTCCATGTACAACATGGCAATGGATGTCTGCTTATCCCTTGATACCTCTAAAGAAATGGTAATAGGGAATTTCTGGAACAAAAAAAGAAACTCTAGGTTCAAGGCAACATTATAGGGCACACTCCTGCACCTGATGCCACATTCAAATCTTAGCTGCATGTTTTCATGGTGGATGGTTCATATGTATCACCATCGTCTCATCTGCCTCTTACAAAATATTCAATATTAGATTTAAAGAAACCAACTAATTGTTTCAGAAAACTGAAACAATTAGTCAATGAACAGATAACTAGAAATTGTGGAAATACTAATATATAAATATTTTTCCCCAGCAAAATTTGAAAAGGAGTCTATTTTATGTTTCTTTCTTAGTACATGGTAAACCAAATATATTTTTGCCTTTACTGCCAAGTTGATAAGTTTGATTGACGGTACAATATTATTCTCTAAATTCATGGTTTAAATAACCACTTCTAAAGGTAACTATGATAATCCAGTCCTAGAGTTGTAATCCTTGAGACTGTAAAAGCCAATTTAACCACTTTCAAGATGAACAGACATAAAACTGGTCTGTTTGAGACCGTTTGTGAATTCAGGTCATAAATTAAAGTTAAGTAAAAGTCAAAGCAAATTTTACTTTATTGTTGTTTTAGTGTAAACGAGTGTCCGTGTTTTTAAAAGGAAGAGCAGGCATTAAAAAAAAATAAAAATAAATCAAAAATCAGATTTTAGGGTGAGGCGGCCTTGATGAGCACTTGCTTTTCCCCATCTTTCATATCAAATGATAAGGGTGCAGTGGGGGTGGACTGATTTGATGTGCGGATGCATTGTTTGATGACGGTCAGCTCAAAGTCGAGGAAGCCTCTGTGATGTCTCTCCATTGGAGGACATGAAAAGCGTCACCTGGCCCTTGAGCTAAGGGTTATGACTGCTGGTGGATTTAAGGGCTCCTGCCGAGCCGCACGGTGGCTCCATTGATGCCACATAATCCATTCAGCATGACCTTTATATTTTTAGAGTGAGCTCCACTTCTCTGCCTGCCTTGTCAAAACTATAGCAGACAACAAGGTGCTGATGAACTGCGTACAGTACATTGTTGTTATGTCAGGCCTTTATATGTGATTTATTTAATGTGTACTATGGAGAAGAACTGCCGTCTGTTAGCAAGCAAACTGTCCGATGATCAAAAGAAACCTGGAGCACAAGGCGAGCTCATCAGATGAACAAACACGTTCTTGCTAGATATCTTTGTGGGTTTCATCATCCTGTATCAAGTGACTGCTGAGGAAAAAAACAAAAACAAAGCCTTGTTCTCATCCCTGTGACATCAGTGCATACAGACAGAGGGAATCAAAGCTAAGGTAATCATATATTTCCAGTTAACTAATGGAATAATGTGATTCTCCAATTTTTCCTCTGTAATCTAAATTATCATACACTTAAATAAATAAATGATCTCAAAACATACACATTTGTTTCAACTGCTACCACAATCTAGATTTGGCTAAACTAGAAGCAAACCCAATTGGGATAAATCTCCTCAGTAAGCCACATAAATAAAGTACATGGGTGTAAATCGTTACACTGCTGTGTGTTAAGACACTGAAACAGTTGCACAGATCAGACAAACTGCAGCAGCAGGGAGAGAGCAGCATTCAGCTCTGCTGTTTTCCTTTGTGACTTGGGGCCACTGAGTTTTACTCCAGCCATAGTAAATTGGGCGCCTGGGGCAGGAGCCTTGGCCAGGCTTGCATTTTGGAGCCAACTGTGGAGGGCATGAGGGACAGAGATATGGCACGAGACGGGGGGACAAGACTGTGGATGGTGGGGGAGGACGGGAAGCGCAGTGGAGGAGACATTACGCACATGTTTCAACACAAAAGGGACCAGGCTCATTTGTGCACTACCTAGTAAGCTTCATGGCAATCAGCGCTGTTCAGTCTCTGTTCTCTCCATCCATTTCGTCATAAATATGGCTACATCTGCAAGTGTAATCACTCCATTGTACTCAGATTTTTTGCTCTGCTGGACAGCAGCATGGCAGTCTGCTTTTCACCACCTCTCCCCTCAAGCCCCCACCTTCCCCTCAAGTGCCCTCATCTGTCCTGGCTACTCCTTTGCCGGTGAGGCCGGTGTGTCTCACAGATTACCGCGCTCCAGTCGCTCAGGTAACAAGAGTCACTAATCTGGCTGGGGTTGAATTACGCATAATTGCCTCGGAACCATGATTGATTTCAGCCCTGGAGAGGAAAAGATGACGGCTCCCCCCCCAAAAAACACCCCCAACCTCACTCCCTGCCTCTCTCCAGCACTCACGAGCGGCAGCCAAGACTCTCCATCTAGTAGGAGGCAAGAGGCTTTGAAGAGATCAAAGCCAAGGCCGGGAGCAGTTGCGCGCCCTGGGAATACGGGAGAGAGGCTTTCTGCTCCTCAGCCCTATTTTCTAGCGTCATGTCGGATTGCAGCTGTATTGCATTTCGCCAGTTTTCTTAATGCTCTTGGTTTTGACTTTGACATCAGTGATCCCCCCCCCCCCCGGTTTCTTCAAAAACAAGGGGGGGAGGAGGAGGAGGGAGGGAGAGAGAGGAGGGAGGGGGAGAGAGAGAGAGAGAGAGAGAGAGAGAGAGAGAGAGAGAGAGAGAAGGAAGGAAAGAGAGGGAGCAAAGAGATCTACAGACTGATTTTTATTTTCACAACTCCATAATTGGCCAGTTCAAAGGAGAGGAGGGGAGAATGTAGCATTTGTTTTCAATTCTGCCGCCGATATGAAAGGAGCAACTGACTTTTATGGGTTTCCCAAAAATTAAAGACAGGCAGCTTTTTTTTCCACAGTCAAAGAACAGGGTGTTTTTTTTATGGCCAAGACCACACAAAATGAACTGATAGCAAGGCCGTCCTCTTTGTCCTGCCACAGAAAATGCAACAGTGTCGCGTAGTTCTACATACATGCATGTATGTGTGTGCACATGCAAGTCTGTGTCTGATATCCATTTGACGTATGTGCTGGAAATGGTTCAGCAAAGACAGTGGTTTGATGTGTAGAACAAAAGTGTTAAAGGAACACTGAAGAAATAGTGTGAGCTATATCCATCTATTCATTTAACAGCTTGGCTAATAAAGCCTGGTGGCGAGAAGGCACCCTTTGTACTGCAACTATGCAGGCCTTATACCAACCTCCTACACTGGGGACCATTAATATTTCAACGCTGTCAGATCCGCATTGCATGTGAGCCTCTTTAGCACTCCCACCCACAGCAGAAAGAAATAATGAGCTTCTGAAAAAATATGAAACAGCAAAGAGAAGGAGGGAGGGCAAGCGCAAACCAGAGACTGACCAACTTCATACAACAGAGCTGCTATTGATCATAGCTCCATTTCTTAGCTGGACAAAGTGAGGGCTGTTTGAGCTTCTCTGAAGTCTGGATACAGCCGGCAGGATTTGCACCCATGTTTCACTCCTGTGGTCCTATTGTTCCCTGTGCTGCAAGCTGTCAGGACAATGTCAATAAAACGATTCATTTTTTACTCACTTTACGACTTTATCAGGGAACAGTGAGGCACTGTGATCAAGCTTTAAGGACTATAGTCAAGACTGATAAATCAGGGCTTTAAGACCAAACTTTCTGAGTTTAGTTAAACTTGTGATTTAGTGGCAAAGTAGACATTTTTTAAAAAACCAAACAATGTCAAAGTTTAACGTCATATTTTGAAATATGAATTGAGCTTCACTCATTCGGCTCAGTGCCTATAAATGCCACCTCAACTTCGTTGTTGAGAGACAACCATGTCATCCACAGTCTTTTCTAATTATGCATAGTCATAATAACAACGCGCGTGACAACAGCTCCACAACAAATTGACAAAAACACTCCACTCATGCACACACCGCCCCTTCTAGTCTACATGTCTGAACCACTCTTTACAGGAAGTCCACACCCAGGCCATTCAAACAGATTTGGGCATAAGGGACAACCTTGGCGAGGCTTTCCGCTGACCCCTGAAGATCAGCAGCAGGCTGTTAGTGAAGAGTGAAGCCCTCTGAGCAGGTGCTGTGGGCCTGAGCAGCAGTCTCTTGATGGAAGCCTGACTGGCTGGCTCCAGGCAGCACTGCTTGATTGGTTAAGCTTTATCCAACTCAGTGGGAGGATGGGGAGCGAAGAAAGTGTCATCATCTACGAGTGCTGTGCTTTGAGCAGTAACATACCCAAAAATATCAACGGGGTCACGCACACAGCTATGTCACTGCCAACTGTTTCTCTAAAACATATGTAGAAAAAAACACATTTTGAATATGTAATGGTGTTGGTTTTAACTTCATTCACAACTGTATCAAACAGACAAAAACCAAGTGTCTGATTCTACTGACTGTTTGCTAGAGCTGCATGACAAGGTAAAAAGAAAAATCACATTGTGACTATTTTTGACAGATGTGATTGTGATTTGATTCGTAATTGGTGCAAGTGATCTTTTTTGACCTTAATTGTCATTTTGACAAATAATGTGTATCTTTGAATGTTTACGATTTGACATTTTTTGACGTGTCTGTCAATAAACAAACATTTAATAAGAAATTTGGCATCATGATGCTGTTTAGTCAAAGTTGTCTTTGGATTTGAATAATACTTTGTCAAACTGCAATTTTGATTATTTTGTGATTAATTGTGCAGCCTTAATGCTTGGTTATTATTTTGATACTGCAGTTTGTTGTCAATTAAAATGTGTGGAGGGATGGGGACGATACATGGAAGAACCCATTACATTTACTAGCACATCTGGATAAATGGACGGATCTACGAATTTTTTTCCTACTTTAACATGGCACAGTAGGGTATTGGCCCTGGTGAAGATATACATCAGGTATACACTTAATCAGTCAGCATGCACACATACTACCACAGAAAGTACATCATTCCAGAACTGTGATTTTAGTTTTGGTTACACAACCATGCATATCTCTTTGTCCTGGTTGAGAATCACACTGCTCAGCTCCATTAGAAAAGATGAAACACACAGATAAGGTGATTGCAACCACATGGCATCATTAGCACCATGCATATGGAGCAAATGTGTCAACCAGCATTACCAGACAGTGGAGGACAAGAAGAAACCTTGGCGTTAATGGTGCTGTTTATAAAAACAGTGAGACCCAGCGGCACTACAAAGAGCCAGAGCCGCCAAGTGTTTCTTCTGTGTGAGGTCTCTGGTGATGTCCTTCATGTGTACACACATTCACAGCAGATGACATCAATGTCAGTGTCACTCTTTGATATGCATACTGCCTGACTAGGGAAAATTATTAATTTGGTGTACAAGATATAGAACGAGGCAAGTGTACTTCTACCTTTTACAATATTCATACAGACTGAACTGTACTAGAGACGTCTCAAAGAAAATCAAACGTGCCGACAGTGTGATGATCATATGGTGTCCAGCTGTTTAAAGGCAAAATTCAACGTTCAACTATAGTAAACTTCATAAAGCATATCCACCCTGCTCTAACACTTAAAAAAAATACTACGCTAGCTGCCATCTAGAACATTACATGTACGGAAGGAAGGCTGCTGGTAAATGTAGTGTTCTCTTTAACAGGGATATTCCACGGTGGTGCTGGGGGCATGAGCTCAGGACACACATGGCACTAAGGGACACCAGAGCGGTCCTACCAAATCCCGTTAGGTAAGCCTGGGTTAGTGATTCCACGCTGCGAGACACTGGCTAGCAGATCCGTCACGTTCCCACTACATCAAAGAGAAGTGCAACACTACGCCACCACCCCCATCCCCAGCACACACACACACACACACACACACACACACACACACACACACACACACACCCTCTTCCTCACTGTGAGGATCTGCAACCAAGGATCCAAAGGGAAAAGAAGAGTGCACAGCAAAGGAGTGGGGGCTCTTTAAACTCCCCCCACAAAAGCAGCTAATTCTAGTTAAAGGGGGGAAAAAAAGCAAAGATACAATCCATTTCTCTGTTCCAGCAGTTAGCCATGACCACAAGACTGAAGAGCACCAATAAATCTTCACAGGTAATAAGAAAAAAAAAAAAAAACATGCTCCGTCTGTCTGCAAAACATCAAAATTTCAGTAGCAGTAACACGTAGCTGCGTTTTTATCTTGTCAGCAACGTGATTCTAAATGTATTCAAAGGGTAGTTCAGGGGCTGTTGGGTTTGTTTAAACAAGTAAAACAGGAGATTTTGTTTTAAATGTAGCGGGACAAATTCATTTTCGGGTCATTTAAAAATATTCATCTCCTGTATGATGATCTTTATTTAGAAACTGTCATTTCCAAATCCTGATGCTGGTGTAGAAAGAGAATGGAAGATAAGAGAAAGCATCAAAGCAAAGAACTTTTATTTTACACGTCAAACTAAATTCTTTGAAAGATCATACTGCACCACCACTATGCATTATGATAATTCCGAACAAAACTGTAAAAACAAGCACAGAACACCTACTGCTTTCGCACCATGCAGTAGAGTCTACATTGACCATTTCTATTTCACAAGGTAAGTCAGAATAAAACTGAAATACATAGGTTTGGTCAGATTTATGTAGACAAATAGAGGGATATTTAAACATGTCCATTTGCCTTTATCAACACTCCTGAATATATTTGTTTGTTTGTCTATGTAATGTATAATGTTAAGTTTGGAATCAGCAGGCTTGTGTTTATTCACTCTCACAGATGGCACTGAGCCCCCTGCTGTTCAGACGGATTAGATCGGGCCAATCACATCATTTATAGAAAATGTGACCAAGACTGACAAATGAGTACCACTGAAGCATTTCTGTACACAACAAACATGGCTGCCACTTATCAAATCCACTGTTACAACAGTTGCATTGCGGTCTAACTGTCCATAACATTCCTCAGAAATCAAAACAACTAAATTTGAATAATGCACGTCTAAAACAGACAAACATCATCATTCAATCGTCATTTTAAATTACATACGTCCAGGCACCAGTTCCCACAAACACACAAAGCCCTTTTCCTTCTTCAAGGAAGAAGGCACATTATAAAATGATGAAATGGTGTCAACGTTGAGCCTGCAGGCTCTGCTTCCTAAAACAGCTGTAGGTTTAGGTAGACATCAGCATATTTATAACACACCAGTGACTCTTTGAAGTGGTCAACTTTGTTTTAAATCCACTATAACCACACAGTAAATGAAACAGAACGCCACTGGGCATGTTGACACCAAAATCTCAGCTCTTACGACGGAGGTGACCTATCAAGCTTGAGGCACTAAAATCTGCTGACAATCAGCAATTCCCCACAGCTCCATCAAGACTGGACGGCATGTGCGGGAATGTCATGGTCAATGGAAATCAATCTAAACTACTGGGATTGGGGGCAGTAGTGGGGCTAGGGATGGAAGAGAATGAAAGAGTGAATGTGCCTTTGATCTCAGTGAAAACCGATCCCAGGCCTGCAGATACTGTGGCTGCAATGGCCAGCAGCAGAGGCAGCAATCTGACATCAGTGAGAAAGCCACAACACTCATGTTCCATGATCCTTCCACCAAGCCTTGGCTCTTTTTATTGGATAAGTGAGAGACACGTATATAAAATGACTACCGTTTTATTGAAGACGGGGCTGGTGCAAAATTAGGTGAAAAAAAAAAGCAGCCATGGTAAATGAAATGAGAGCAGGGATTTAAAAGTTTTGGCAGCAAGTACGCTGCCCAACTGCCTGGCCTAATTCATCTGCAGTGAAGGGTAATTTCCTCTCATACAGTCAGCTGGTCTCCATACAGGCCTCTGACAATTGAGCGGAAAATGATCCATAAAAAGAGAATGTGGAGAGCATCATACCGCACTTTTCATCAACTATTGTACTGCATTTATAAAGCGAAGAAGGCAAGTCATGAGGTAATGAGGATCACGTTTTCTCCACAGTGTCATATCCCTTCACCCTCTGCAACGTGGTAGAGGGGAAGCGATGCAACTTTAACATCATTCTGCGATAGGGGTTGCGTATGAATGAAGATCCTTTATACACAGCATGTGGCATCTGTCCCCGACAATCACATCTGCCTCCAGAAAGTCAATTCTTACTCAAGAACTGACGTTCTAAAAAATTTACCCTGATGAAAGTTATTCTTATGCACCGTAGACGCACAAACAACCCAGGGCTTATGCTTTTTTTCTGCACCACGTGTGAGTGTTTCCTGTATGGAGACACTAAACCCATGGCCTGACTGAGGTCGGTTGTCTTCCCAAGTGTGATACCAGAGACATGGACAAAACAGGATTAGAGTGGACAGCTGCTGGAGTGCCCTGTGTTTTATGTCCGTCTTGGGAGGAGAAATTTGCAAACGGGACAGACACAGGAAGCCGCCAGTGACAGACCCGCAGCTGGCTTGAAATTAATACCGTTACAGCGACGATTTCTCCAACAACATACACCATTAGTACAAACTCCTCCTCCTCAAAGACGCGATGTTGCCCTTAGGCCTCCTCAGTCATGCTGGGCTTAGTGAAGGGCTTACTTAGGTCATTGAGACATAAGATTTTAACAAGACGAGAAATACTCCATACATCATGCTTGTCTGCTAGAAAATGAAGCATTTTGTGCAGATATGGCAGGTTTGAACAATGCTGGTGCGAGAAAATACATAATTTAAAGAATACCACAAAGAAGTCATGTCAAACCTGATTTCATATGAAATGCTTGCTTTTAATAAACAAAATTCATTTATTTTAATCCCAAATTCATAAAATTTTGACTCCTTTTGAATTTTAAATTGAAGATTTTGTCTAATCAATTCTTCTGTCTAGCTATCTACTTTTTTGGTCAATTTCTATTATTAAACTGTTAAAATTTGTATTATTAAACTACTCATATTGCTTGTTTTCTTTATACAGCAACAAAAATCAAAAAGTATTCAGTTGACAGTGACAGAAAAGAGAGAGAAAAAAGCAAATGTTTGGATTTTTGATGAATTTGCGACAAATTTTAGATCCAAATTTGCAATACTTTATCAAATGTAATAATTAGAGTAATGTAATTCTGTGAAAGGACTGATTTTACTTAACATTAAATTTCATGTTTTGTCACATCACCAATACTGTGTGATACACTCAATGATATTTAATAACACAGGTGATGTCTTAAATGTGAAACCTGAGAGTTATGCTTTCAGAATGTGTGGGCAGGTGAATTAACAGCTTTGTTTTCCAAGTCTCCACGTTTTACTGTATGTTGAGTTTACAAACAACTGTGCGGTGTCTATCTTCAGTTGTCTTATATCCAGAATTAAACTTGGATTTAAAAGGCGCACCTTGAAAAGTCATAAATAAATTATATTTGAAATTATACCATTCACTAACAGAGATGCAGAGATGTTTGCTATTTACAATTCATCTGACAGTAAACTTCTGTGTTCTGAGTTTATACCAGTGACAATAAAGCAGCAGTAGGTCCTTCTGAATTAAAGTGAAAAAATACAACATTAATAGGAGAGATGGTACTGACCGTTCTGGGCATGGGGGGCGAGAGGGAGCCATTGTTCATGTAGGAGTCATTGTTCATGTTACTCATCATGATGTAACCTGGGTAAGCTGCGTAGGGATGGCCTTTGCTGTACATGTCTTGATGTTTTCCTGGTTAAAAAAGAAAGTAAAAAATTGGTTCAGTTTGTTGTATATCTGCATTAGGCATAGAGATATATAAAGAGCAAGGATAAAGATCAGAAGATTCTATACTTAAAAGAAGAATCTAATCTCCATCTAGAGTTAAGCTTCACACAAGGACACAAACCTTAAAAACGGCAAATTTCAAAATGTATGTTGGCAATAAACCACGCAGGTAATAACGAGATGAACACCAAGTTCTGCCTCTGCCTGTTTTGATGCTGTAATAGTATCACATTTCATTGCTTTTAACCCGTGCCCTATTTTGTCTCAGCCTTTTGTTTGTGCCCTTTCTTCAAGTCTTAGAGAGGAGGGTTGCATTATACACAGGAACAATGGAGCCCCTCTGTGCCAATTAGCACCAATTAGAAGAACATACAGACTGTGTCAAAACAGGAGACGCCCCAACTGTTCCTCTACGCCTTTGACCTGAGAGGGGGAGCTTTATGAGAGAGGCCTCTATACAGCGCCACTCGCCACTCAACTGCACACTGTGTAATAAGGCCAGGGGGTTTGGGAGTGTTTGGAGTATACAGGCTGATGGCAACGTGAGTCTTGTTGTGAAGAAAGCCCGTGTTTGCTTTGAGAGGATCCTATTCATGAGTGAATAGGGAACAAAGAGGAGACACACTCCAAAGCCCTATAATGATGACCTGCAGCAGTGGGGTCAGACTACAATAGTCACATAGCAAAGAGCTATGAGCAGCAGCAACATGTTGCATGTGACAGCGCGACCAGAGAGCCGACAGTATGAGCAGAAATCGTTTATTGTAGCCAAATGCATTTTAAGAAACACAGGAGCCAAATTTTCATATTTTCTTTTTAGAAGACTGTGAAGGTCACCGTAAATTAAAACACAAAGAAAAAAAAAAGCACAATTGTCTTTCCTCATCAAGCATCCTTTGTTTTTCCCATTTCTGCAGGCACCCTCATCTGTGAGGTTGGTAACAGGTAGCTGTATCCATGGAGGTACAGCATGTCCTGACTAGACTTGGATCAGAGCAGAAGCACAGTCTCTGATAAGAAAAAGCACCAACATTGTAACAGTGTGACTGATCACTTCTGTGCCCGGGAAAACAAGGAGGTGCTTTCTCAAAATCGCTCCAACTTTTTTTTTTTTTTTTAAAGCACATTATTCTAAAAGTCAAGGTTTTTAACTGCAGCTGAATATCACACAGACTGTTTTATAAAAATGCTCACTTACCATCTTCCTGATGGTCTCTGTGTTTTTCATGATATGAATCTTGTGGTACTTGGGACTGTCTAGCTGCCTGTTGGATAAAAAAGAAGAAGAAATAACATGATGAATCTATAATAGTAGGATGAATTTCAGAGGCAGCCCCCCCCCCCCACACACACACACACACACACTGCTGTTTATACAGGGGTGATGGAGCAGCCTGCATCAAAGCTTCAAAAGAACCACTTAATTAAGCTCCATGTCCTTAAGGAGCTCACAAATTAATTTGTTTTCTCTGCCATATAGGTCCACTCTCATTTTCATCTCCAAGCACCCAAAAAAATAAGGGTGTATTGATGTTATAAATTAAAACTGCCCCCAAAAATGTATAAAAGGAGAAAATGCTGGACAGCATTTGATTTTTTTTTT
Organism: Brachirus orientalis; assembly: GCA_016785285.1. Classification (NCBI taxonomy): domain Eukaryota; kingdom Metazoa; phylum Chordata; class Actinopteri; order Pleuronectiformes; family Soleidae; genus Brachirus; species Brachirus orientalis. Next base: position 9,806,519 of record JAFBJR010000175.1, read on the forward strand.
TTAAGACATTAAGGAAAAAAACCTCAGCACTTTACACATCATTTCCTTTCTCCTTTTAAATCAGAATTGGGACGAGGACCTCTTTCTTGGAGTCCACACGCCTCAGGATGGCGTCAAGCCGAGCAAGGGAACTTCACTGGATTCCTAATTAACATTCAGCCTCGGACTCGAACGTCTGTAGGACATTTGGTGGCGAGTGTGTACAGTCTTGTTCAGGATGTGCCTAAAATTTCATTATCACTGCAGTTAATGATGAAGCCGCCGATTTAAGTTTGTAATGAGAAAGGCTGCAGTCTGGATCCTGCAGGTCAGTGCACGGGAATATGGATGCAACAAAAAAAAAAAAAAAAAATGAATTGATATTTCAAGGCCTTCAAGTGTCTCTCTGCATTCTAATAAAATGTCATGATGCAAGAACAGAATGTAAAGCATCATTTAAGAAACATTAAAAATTAATGACAATTCCTCTACTGCATTTACATACACAGTGAAATCAACACATTTAACAATTAATGTTTATCTGATAAGAGAGGATAAAACAATTTAAAGTGTAATATAAAATATTTTATTCTATATTTCTCTACCTCAAAACATATATATTTTTAAAGGGATTTATTGGCAAACACCTTAACAAAAATAAACCATAATAAATGAAATTAGAAGAGAACAAAATTTCAAAGATCACGTTGTGATAAAAATAAAATAGAATTATCAGATGGTGTTGTTCAATTTCATTTGCATTTTATAAGCTTTGATCTTTGAGGTAAATTTATGATCTTGTTTGTTATTAGGTTTTAAGCCATGTGTGCTAAACAGATTCATGTACTTGTGTTTACAAGCACTGACGTTTTTATAGTCAAAGACAATGGCCTACTTCTCACAGGCAACACTCAAGGCCCCATTTCTTACATCCAAAAATATGTTGTCCATATTTTTGATCCAATTTTTACAATGACTTCATGAGATAAAGCTGATTCAGATGGTCATAAATTTAGGCCTCAGTCGTGTCTGCAGTCAGGAGATAATGCGTTGTTTAAATGAACATCTTCGTGGTTTCTGAAGATAAATCTGGGAAGACGGTGGCATCAATTATCACATGAAATAAATACACACAAAATACAGCCGGGTTGTACATGAACTTGAGACACATCCGGATGAAAAGGTACTTAATAATTTACATTTAAAAAAAAAAACTAAGGACACTCCAGGATCCACCAAATACAAAATATATTATCAGGGCCTATGTTTTAAGTTTCATTTATGGAGCAGAATCTGCAGATGATTTTTTTTTCGTTTTTGACTTTTAAATCATTCAGGCAAACTAATTGCCCTCAAAGCACCGAAGGCTGAATGAAAAGCCCATATTTGAATGATGAAATGGCCCAAACGAGTTTGTTTGCAGGCTGCTGTTGCTGCAGACCGTCTCTTGTTTCTCTCTGATGTTCAAAGTTCAGAGTCGATGCCCTTCTTCCTCATCACTCACCACCTGAGTGAAAACACACTCGCACGCTACTCACATCGTGGCTGTTGCTGTTGGGGCTGCTCTCGGACTCGTTGACTAGAGAAGACTTGATGTCCGCCAGGTCTCCCTCCTCCTCCGAGTGGCTGAGTTCGGCGAAGATTTGCTCCTTCTGTGGGTCTCCTTCGTCCTTGAAGGGGATCATTTCGTCTGTGGCGCACAACTCCGGGTCTCCGCCGCCTGATAACTGTGGCATGGTTTTTTTGTTTTGTTTTGTTTTGTTTCGAAGTGAATTATTCTTTTAACGTCACAACGAAAGCGACGACGGCACACAGGGTGGGGAAAATCCCGGTAAAATCCCCCCCCCCACAAACGTCCTCTCTGTTCGGCCGAAGCGTCGACGGTGAGTCACTCGGGAGAGGACGCGGCGTGCCAAACACGCAGCCGGTGCCTTTTTATCTGAAGCAACAGGAGAGGAGTAGCTGCTGTCTGTCCGCCCCCCCTCGTTCTTATTAAAGAAAACTAAAAACGCCGAACATGCGACGGACTCGAGAGGAGAAACAAACGCCTCAATTTCATGAGGAAAAGGTTTTAAAAAAAATAAAATAAAAGAAGGGGAGGGGAGACAAAAACCACGAGTTAGAATGTCATCGCCGGTTTTTCAGTCAACGCGCGCACAAGTGACGACGGATAATATGGTCCAGGATCAACAACAACAACAACAAAAGACTCGAAAAAGTGCATGTACAAAAGTGGGAGAGACGGTATGTCCTCTGTGGTCCAGTGGAGAAGTAGTGTCGTCCTTCAAAGTGGAAGAAGAAGAAGATGATGATGATGAGGAAGAGTCGTGGACGTGGAAACGTGACTGATGGATGAGCGTCTGCGGGAAAACTGTTGTTGTTGTTTTTTTTTAATCGGTGGAGAGACGCAGAGAGTCGCGTTCACGCGGCAGGAAACATCCTGAGAAGTGCTTCACGTGAAGAGGATGGACACACGGACAAGTCATAAAACAGTCAAAAAAAAAGGACAGAGAGAGAGATGCCGCCGTGGACAGACTTCCCACTGCTCCCGTGCTGCTTCCACAATGTAATGCGACCAGTGTGTTGAATGTGTGTGTCAGTAATGTAGCCGTGCTCGCTCTCTCCCTCCTCCTCCTCTTCCTCTCTGTCTCTCTCTCTCTCTCTTCAGTCACTGGAAGGAAGGAGGAGATGAAAGAGAAGCCGAGGCTCTGATTGACACCGCACCGATTGACACTCCTCCTCCCGAGGCTGAGGTTTAAACACGGCTCACAACAAATGTGCAGACAGACACGAGGAGGAAGACACTGGCTCAGTGCTGCTCCAACGATCGCGATAAACAGCAGCAATAATTAGAATATGTGAAACTCAACAACAACAACAACAGTGAGAATGTTTGAATCGAACCAGAATAAATGCATTTTAATCTGAGTGTAGTGTTATATTTTTACACGCACACAAACACGAGGCCACGGGAATAAAATAAAAAGTAAAACACACAGCCCCCCCTAACATTCTAATATAGAATTTGACATTTACTTATTTTTAGGAGTAAATATACAGAATCATTTAGGGTATCGAGGTGCTGCAGTGATTTTAGCACTATTGGCACATTTTAATATAACGCAATTAGTGTGTTGCAGTCTAAAAGACCACGAAAACAGAACAGGCTTGCGATATGTGCGAATAAACAAACAAACCTACACGCCACGGTCCACTCGTTACACAATTTATTATCAGCGCGCGACCTAGTCACATAAAAATTCCAAAGACAAACGGGGCCCAGCGGTTTAATAAAGAGAAAACAACGCGCGCAGATGTGCTGCCGAAGTAAAGGAGGTGATTCATTGAGAACGAAAGCATGTGAGAACAGGGCACGAGTATGAGGAAACACTGGGGGTGAAAAGGGAGAAGCGCGGTGCTCGTGGACCGAGTCTGATATTTCATTAGCAAAGACAGGAAAAAGACAAAAAAAAAACAAAACAGCAGAGTGGAGGTGGCGTGTTCTGCGTCTCTCTGTGTGTGTGTGTGTGTGTGTGTGTGAGCACTGAGTGAGAGATTGCGTGAGAATCAAAGTCGGGATGTGGAAGCAGATCTTTATAAAGCGCGGAGGTGGGGTTAGCGGGGCGGAGCCGCGGCTCCCTTTGATCTTGCGGCGGCTGGCTCTTTCATCCCCGACTCCCACTCCTGCTCCCCCCAGCAGCAGCAGCAGCAGCAGCAACAGCAGCAGCAGCAGCACCCCCATCCCTCCTTCTCTCCCCTGCCTTTGTATGACTAAATTTGGTCCGAGTGTGGAGCCGTGCCAACATTTCCACGTGTGCGTTTATCCCAGCTGAGAAACAGAGAGCGAGAGAGGTTCTCTTCCGGGTAAGGAGACGTGGGGGGGGGGATCAAAAGCTTTGGGGTTTTGGAAGCGGAGTGTGGATTCAAAAGAGCCGAGACTGGCTGCATTCCAGAGTATAACGGAAAGCGCGCGCACGCACGGGCGCGCACGCACGCACGCGAGATACAGGCGCCAACACGCGCGCCAGCAAACACTGCCGTGATGGAGAGTGAGAGTTAAAGAGAAAAAAAACGAACAAACAAACCTTTCATTTCTGGGGGAAAAAAAGACGTTAACATTATACTTAATGTTTCCAGTAGAAACTGTGATACAAGGCATCACCTCTTACTGTTTTTCTTCCCACTTTGTAGAAAAGTGTCGGTTCCACTTCATTACTGTGCTGCTTTAATTTAATTAGATGACACTTTTTTTCCCTGGCACAATTTGAAATGATTCTACCTACATCCACCACCAACACCACCCTAAACCACGCTAATGGGAACAACCTCATTTCCTTTGAATATTTCTTCTTTTCTTTTTTCAGCATTCACCTTGGACATGGTTCTTTAAATCATAACTTGGTAGAAAAGGGAAATCGAGGACATTAAGGCCTGTTAAGATACTAAAAAGAGACAGAGCAGGCCTGCAGGGCCTGAGATAAGAGGTGAAGGGATCTCAAACTGAGACAAATGAACTAAATGAAACGCATCACTTGACGAAATGAGCCACGTTTGCCGTTGGTTTATTGGCATCACAATAAATAATAAAATACATCATATTTAACTTTGTTAGTCAATTTAAATCCCAATCTTTCGTTTTCAGGGCAACAACTTCCAAACATAATCATCATCACCTTGAACTTTATTTTTCAACTAATTAGGTAAATGTCTAAGAGGATCTAGATGTAATTCTTAATCATTTACAATCAGTGGCGGAGCTAGACTTTTATCCTTGGGGCAGGGGGGGGGGCAGGGGGTGGGCAAGTCTATTTCAGGGGGTCCACAGATTTGTTTCCTGAACGTTCTAGATGCTTGTCCTCCTTCTGTATCTTGTGAGATGTATTCTATTACATCTATTTACATTCAATCCACGGACCGAATTTATTGAACTCATGAACTTATTTTGGCATAAACTGTGGACGTGTACTCACCGATATAGGTCAGTCTTAAAATCCAGAATAAAATCCATCTCTGGCTGAGTTTTCACAAGGAGCGCACCGCCTTTTCTTTTTCCTGAACGGTTCCTTCTTCTTCTTCTTACCCCATGTCTTCTAATGGTAAAGTGGATTGCAGCGCCTTGTGGTAGCCTGTATTGCGCCATCTACTGTACAGGAGGGACCTAGCAGTCACAGGCTTCAAAATGCAACTGGCTTTTCTTGGGGGAACCTGGGGTAGTCAATCAGATTTCAGGGGGGTCTAGTGCCCCCCGGCCCACCCCTCTAACTCCGCCCATGTTTACAATTGATTTTGATATGCTCTATACTTGAAATGCGATCACACCACTTTATAGCTCACAGTTTGTCTCAGTGAGCTTTATAATCGATACATGATGTGTCATCCTTTGTTCTTATTTAGACCCTTTGTTCTTCTATGGTATAACTCCCAGAAAAAACACTTTTTTAGCAGGGAATAAACTGAGGAAATGTGTGGAGGAGCCACAGATCCCTCTTCCAGGACGGACAGATGTGCAATAGATGTCATGCAGATCAATGTCTGCAAATGGTGCTGACTACTTTTTTTTAATAGGGCTATATGAATTTGCATTTCATGACAATTTCTTAAATATCATATGTAACTGTAGACATTTATAATAAACTCTAAAAATGTCTTGTTCAAGAACCTATTCTTCATCTCCTTAAATAGCTCCTAATCTGGTGTCATAACCCTTTATTGCTTTCCCCAGAATTTGTAAATGTAATGTAAAATGTTATTTTAAAAATTCTTGCTTCTTGAAAACACAACCTCCTTGGTGAAGATTAATATTCATAAGTTTTTTTTTCACCCTGAACAAAGAATCATGTTGTTCTTAGTTCTTTATAGCTGTAAGCACGATAACGACCATGTGAGGAGCCCATGATGGACAAATCTAAAACTCACTCTAGAGACAGCCTTTCGCTTTATTATGTTACATGAAAGAAATCACAGGTTCTCCCATTCACAATTGAACAGGGAGTGGTGAGAGAGGGGAGGGATATTCAGTCGGTTGCAATCTGCAACTTCAACAGTAGATGCCACTAAATCCCACACACTGAACCTTTAAAGGGAACAAAATATCACATTTGAAATAATCATTGGTTGAAAATGAAACTTAAATGAAACAAACAATAGATTTTCTGAAAGCAAACACATGTTCCAAAAATCATAAACTACAGCAAATATCAGTAATTAAGGGTTGAAGCAAAAGCATGATACTGACATGGCACATTGCGGGTTTTGCCTCATTCTTCTTGTTAGCATCACCCATTTCACTTTGTTTCTGGAAACTTTCCTAAATAGCCTAAAAGTTAGGCTGTTTGAGCGATTTATTATTTAGTGAGAGATTTATTATTTAATGTCTTCTGGTGCATGGTGAGACCGAGACCACTGCAGAGAAAAAAGTCCATCTTCCTGATTAAAAGGCTGTGAGGAGGACATCATTTGTTCACCAGGACACAGCACTGACATGAACGTTTCACTGAGTGATATAGATTTTCTTTTCCACCGTCCCTTTTCATTTATTTAATGGGCGATGTTTGCTGCAGCGGTATATCAGTAATAAGCCAGCACAGAAACAAAAGATGGAGCTTTTATTTGCTGTGCAATGATTACAGTTTGGTTGAACTCAACGACAAGGCGACAAACAACAACCGGTCTAATGAAGCTGCTGTCACAGCCATCTTAAACACTTTCCCTTGACATCAAAACACATTAGACTCTGCAGCAAGGTGCCGTGTATCACAGCCCTGGTCGTTAAAATAACCAGGAAAGTTGGTGTGGAGAGGAAAGTGAAATAAGGAAGAAGGAGAGAGGGAAAAACAGAGCTACATTAGCATTTTTCTCCTAATGAGTTCACAAGAGTGACCCCTCTGGATCTCACATAAAAAGGAAGATTTCCTGCTGCGCTGTGACCTGAATTCAGTTGTCTTTCACTTTGGATACTACATTTTGCATGTTGTATAAGGAAGGGCTATATCTATACAGAGGGCATAATTTATCGCCAGCAGACCAGTAGTCTAAGTGAAGCTGGGAATTACTATGTGAATGGTTTACAAATCCTGATGAGAGAGAAAGTTGATGAACATAATGTATATAATGTATATATTGAGCATATTTTGTTTTTCCTTTAGTTATAAAGTCTGGAGATGATATCTGTTTCACAGACAAACTGAACTGTGTCAGACAAAATGTTCTTTGTTAGAACAACTTCCAGTCAAGGTCCTCGTCAGATCTATTATTGTCTCATCTTTTATCTGTTCTATTTTCAATGCAATGCGTTATACTTCAAACAGAAATTACGCTAATTATTTTCTACTCACCCATTTTGCTTGTGTTGTTTTTGTTGGTTTCACTGTTTGTGACGCCAGACTGCTCTGTGTGTGTGTGTGATGGTGATTAGTCAATATCAGGTTCTAAAATATGCTCGCCAGGTGAGTTAAGGGGAGGAATCCCTGCTCATCTGTCTATTGCACCTGCTAGTCATTCATAACAACTTCCTTGATGTAGAAATTATAGCCCCGGCCCTCACAGCCATCAGCAAGAAAACGACAGGAAACAAACATCAAATTATGATGAAAAGAACTGGCAATTAAAGTCAAGAAAATGTGCAAATCAAAAACGGGGGAGGTCTGAGATGAGGGATTATTTGTGCTGCTCTTTGACTGGTAGATGATGACTCACCTTCTTTTAAGGGAGGGGGTGTCGGGAGTAAGGCGGAGGAAGAGAGGAGAAGGTTTATGAGTTGTTGATTTATGGCAATGCTGTCAGGAGGTTGTCTCAGACAAACTGTCATTAAAATGAAATGATCTCATTGATAGTACAGGAGAGGGAACTTGCTATGTACCGTATATACAGTACCTGTATTTTGGAAGTGCAAAATTTGGACTTTGATGGTTGAGCAGAGAGAAAGAGCAATAAACATCACGTCTCTATGATGCTGGTGTTTTGGGGTAAAGGCTAAAATGCTTGGCAATCACAATCCTAAAATGCTGATGTATATTCTCATATAGTGAGTAATAATTTAAGTTTAGCATGTTTACATTTTTAAGTAACATTGAAGACCAGATGCTGTGTTTTTCTGGCTTTGATTCATAAAGTAAAATATTGGACAACTAAAAGGTAAAAAGGCTACATTCAGATTACCACCCCCTTTTTTCAAAGCCGATTCAATTCAGATTCATAAATACAAGTCTTGCATCGGATTTTTGTACAAACACAACTGCCATCTCAAGTGGGACACGTGTATCTTTTTGCATGTGTCATCAGCAACAGAGAACATCCCACTGAGTTTCCATTCAAACTCTGATGGTAATTCATGCTATAGTTATCAAGATATTTTAAGTTGTGGATAAGAAGCAGCCACTCATGGCGTCACCCAGAAAATTCCCGTTTTGAAGCCCTGAGTTTCATGATTTGACCAGCACCATGCTGACATTTTGCAAATGGCAGCTCATATACAGTATGTCACGTGCAACCAGGCACCTACTGGGAGATACCAGCAGTCACTCATTCGCACTGGAGTCCACTCATGTATGCAATGCTCTATCTATTTTCCTCCAGATGGGAACATAATTTACTAAACTGACATCATGTTCTATCAAAGAAGAAGACCTGAATCTAGTAATTGAGACCAAGATCCCAATATAATGCTTTTCCACTATACAGTTCAAGCATGGCTTGGCACTGCTCAACTCTACTTGGTTTGGTATTGGGCACCTTGTTTTCCATTACTATTGTACCGCACTCATGACTCTTCCAGTGATGATACCAATCAGTGGCCAATCAGTGACCATCAGTCTGTTGACATCACATTTTAGTACTGGCTCAGTTTCGCTGAGGCAAAAAGCACCGTGCCGCACCAAGTCGTGCTGGAACTGTATAGTGGAAAGGTGCCAATAGACTTCAATTCAAACTGACGTCTTTTTGCTACCAGTAGTGTTGCCCCCTAGTGGCTAAGTATAATCTTATTTCCCAGAAAATGGAAGACCATATCCATTTTTATAAATAGTCTGGTTGTGGACTTAACAAATGGCCAACACTGCCCTCTATAGAGTCACACTGCTAAAATGAATCACTGCACTATTTCCACATTTAAAACAATGTACTTGAAAAACAAGTTACATCGGGAGGATCAATTCCTCCACCCACTGTTGAGATTACCAAATCCAATCACTCCTTTTTCTGTCTTAGTCACAGAGAGATAAAGGGTGATTCATGCCAAATGGCACGTGACTCCACCCTTCTATCTTCGCAAGTCAGCGATGATGACAGAAGAGAGAGAGGTGCTCAGAAAGCTTCTCAGAGAAAGAAGACAGAGATCACTTTTCCTCTGAGGCTTGGCTCACGCTCACAGGCGAGCCGGTATTAAGTTACACTCTCCAAGCTTCAGAAAAACCAGGAAGCTTGCATACATACATGCCACACTACAAAACATCAGCCCAAACACAATAGTGCCTGCATGTGCTGCTAAAATCAGCAGAGAGAGGGGCTCTCTGCTGATTCTCCCCAACTGTATCAGCTCACAGTCCACACAATGCACTCGTTCACAGGGTGATGTCTTGCTGCAGCCAAAAGAAAATTCCTCTGCTGCATATGATATCATAAAAGGCAGTCTTTCTCATCTCTATCTGTGTGTGTTTACATGTTTATGTGTGTGTGTGTGTGCACTGCCCTGCTGTCACACCTGATGACTAATGGGCAGATTAACACTTGGCTGACTTACTATTTGCCTGGAGGGAAAGTGACAATGAGTGTTTACATAGAAACTTTATAAAGCTGGGACAACCACCATCACCTGAATTTACCTATTGGCACCATGGGTAACGTTGTTGATATGGGTTGTCATTTAACTCTGTGTGTGCCTGTGTGAAGTATTTGAACAGAACACAACACAAAATGTAACACAATGTTTACTGCAATATTTATTAAAGAGGCTATATGTAAGAAATGTAATGTATGTAGTTATAAAATGACCATGGTATATCACTACATCAGAGATTACAGAAACGTGTAAAACCAAAAAACTGGCTTCACTGAAGCTTTTTCACAATTTAAATGTTCATTTGCGGGCCAAAAAAAAACTTTGTTTATGTTTTAGACTGGTGTTTTGTTCTGTTGTGCCACCCAACTCCTTCCACCCAATAACACAGCTGGCAGCATTTCGATGCCTAAGTTGCCAACTGAGTTTCTTGAAAATGACGAGCTGTAGCTATGGGTCAAAAATGCTGAACCTTACCAAACCTCAAACACCCCACTACCCCTCTCAAAAATGTCTTGACCAAAGGAGACATAAAACAAGGGTCTGCCAGGAAGGGAAGCGAAACAGACAACACTTCCTCTCTCATACAAGTTGTTGATATTCAACATAATGTTTAATGTTTTTACAGTAAATCATTGTCACATTTTTCTCTAGTTGTGTGACAAAGCTGGGGTGCTGTGACTCTGCTGCTGCTTGGAACCAACACATAATTTTCAATCTCTGTCTGTTGCTGACACACAAAATTAACCGATTAACCATTTTTATAACCGAGTTTATAAAAATAAAACCAATTGTGGGACACCTTTTATGCGTATGGGTTTGTGCATAAGCTCAGTGTTTGATTTGGATTGCAGTGCACTGATGGTCCCCTTTTACATATAGTACAGTAAATCTCTTTAAACAGAAGATCATTGACAAAAAAAGCACCTTGTCTTCTTGTAAGTGAAAGAAGAGTTTTACTTTCACTGTGGGAAAGGGCAAGCACTCCACTGGTATAATTGATCAGGTTAGAGAGGCATGACAAGGCTTCTCTTTATTGCATGGGGACTACATATGTCCAGAGGCTGGCCAAGCTTCACAACCAGCTGTCCTCCACTATGGGCTGCTGTGGTGTGAGCTTCATTCTTCAGGTCCAACAGGGAAGTGGTCCAGTCCTTTCAGTACACACAGCTACTCCTTTCTTCCCACTGTGTTATTGGAGAAAGCATTGAACACTGTGTCAGGACCTGCTGTGTTGGGGGTCAGGGGTCAGCGCTGACCTGCTAAGAGGTCACTGGGCCCCCATCTAGTCTGTAATCAAGCACACAGTATACCTCACTGACCTCAATCCTCCGTCTTTGCCCACTGCCCTGCCTCGGCCCGCCTCGGCCCGCCTCGGCTGCTTCAGATCAAACACAGACCTGCAGTACCTCTGGCCTTGTGTTATCAGCCTGGGTGTCTCATCACATCAACACACAGGGCCAAACAGTAAACACAGCCAGTCTGATTTGGCTCTCACTGTGTCTGTGTGTGTGTCAGTACTTGCGTGCATGACTGTTATCTGTTTTACTCATTTATTTACATATTGTCAAATCTAATTTAGATTGTGATTCTGCTTATCTTACTTTTAATTTCCAAAGTGTTTGGTGGAAAGAGGCAACAGGCAGCGTTCAGTGACCACTGGGGGCATGAAAGCGCCACAATAGCAAGATGCCAGTAAAGCCACGGGTACTTTTCCTCAGAGCTGGTGCTATGTTGTGTCATAATAAGCACTTCTGTGTGGGGGGAAAAAAACATGGAAACCACGATCCCCAAAGCAAAGAGAATAACATGTTGAAAGCAATATTTATAGGGGACCATTTTTTCAAGTTGGCAGATGTGATGTACTTGGACACGGACAAATTCTTCTGTTCCTTAACCAGAAATTAATCTTACAGTAAAGCAATTGATAGGGATTTATTTAGATTAGTCAGTGAGGCTGACTAATATAGTGTTGTTTATATGAACTCTCTCTCTCTCTCTCTCAAATTGAGTAAGTTGAAAAAAGAGAAGTCTGTGTAAAGAGCCAAAGCAAGCAATGCTTAACCAGGTTGAAAGCTGATTTCCTGTGTGCAGCTACACCATCAGGATATTAACTGTTAAAACCACTGGAGTGTGATACTCACTTGTGCTGATTGATTTGTTCTAGTCTCATGGAGGAAATGTCCACAATTCCCCAGAGTTGTTACTAGAGAGGAAAGCAATTCCACACACAGACACATGCTGCCAATTTGACAGGTTTAGTTAGGCACTTTGGCTCGGCTCCTTTGTTGTATTTAAAAGCATCAAATGATTGTTATTGTAGGCAGTTGTTTCCCCACTCTATAACAGAGTGGGGAAACAACTCATTTCTTTCCTTTCTCTAAGGGTTTTCCCTTCACGTCTCCCAACATGAAGAAATTGCTGCAAATGAGTCATTTCTTCTTGGCAGGCCTCAGGCACAAAAAAAGAATGGGCCATGTTCCTGGGTAGACAAAAGCAATTTACTTATCCCGTCACTGTTTTAATTACTTCTGATAAAAGTGGTGATTACTGATACTGATATGTCTTAAATTATATCTTTGATTTTAGTTTTAACGCATTAAAAACTGCAATCAGACACCATCAGTTTAAAGTTCTGTCTGGAGTGAGTGAGTGAGTAATTGTGTAAAGGTTTCGGAAAGTGCTGACTTTTATGTTTGTGCGCAGGTATTACTTCATGTGATGGTTATTGAGTGTGGTATTGTTCTTGTCGGTCTGGGAGGGGATATCAAAGGCAGACTTCTCTCACCTCTCAGTCTCTGGCCTTCATCTCTGCGCTGACCCTAAACTGAAAAATGCAATATTTCCCCCTCCCATTTTCTTTGAGCTCTGACATATGGTTGCAGGTAATATTTCTCCAGTGCGATATATGTATTATGGAAGGCATATGTGACGTAGTGTCTACTGTTAAGCTACACCCCTGTTTGTTTTAGGGCTTATTTTAATAGAGCGAGAAAATGTGGCAAGGAGACTGTTTGAACTCTTGGCCTCAGTCTCGCCCCAGCAACAGACCAATTTCAGCCAAATTTGAAACAGTAAAATCCTAGAGGATGTATAGTGAAGTAGCTGTGCCAAAAACCCAGTTTCCCTGCCTCGCCCTGCCATCTGCTTCATTAAGTGCAGTCAAAAGCCTGCAACAGTGAGATTCAGTGCCACCACACCTTAAAGAAATGTGACCGAGCACAACCTCATTAAAGAGCCATGCACTGTAAACATTCATACTGTTTTAGCAAATTGCTTTGATATTTCATTCAGGGTGTGGTGATCTACTGCCCTTACTGATATTTTTCCAGTGTTTCCACCTTCCCACTGCTGTTTCTGCCATTTATACTCTTCAGATTCATTTGACTCGACCTGGCTTTGACTTCCAGTGATGCTCATAAACAACCCTCCCTTGAGCAATTTCTCTGTTTTCATCTCCATCCAGTTTCACTGCTGCTTAAATGTATGATATAGCTGGGAATGCCAGTAGTGTTGGGGGTCACTTTTTCAAGCAATACACTGTCAGACATAAAGACAAAGAGGCATGTGGAGTCGAGGGAGAAAACCTGGATAATAATTTAAGAGAGGCCAATCCTCCAGAGATTAATGTTCGCACATTTTCATAGACAGAAACTCCTCCCACCACACATTAAAACATGGGAATGTTTCCTCTCTTTGTGCTCTGCCGCTGTTCCAGGTTCAAACTTAAAAGGGAACTTCTCTTTCAAGCCTTGGAGCCTGATTTTATGTTATTCCGTTCTTCAATCCAACAAATCCAAAGGCAATTGACAAAGAAAACTGTAGCTCCTTGATTAATCTATAAAATGGAAGATATGCTATTTAGCTTTAAGAGCCAACATTAGAGATGTCTTAAATTTGTATATTTAATAAATAAATTACAGGCATGATCATTTATATTTTCCACACAAATGAATGTTTCTATCGTTTCTATCACAAAGTAAAAGCTCACCTATCTTCAGCCTGGTGTTTAAAGAAATAGTGCAATTATTCTCAGCTATCCAGGACATATGCTGTGTGTCAGTGCATGACACATGGCAAGAAGATGAGCAAAACATTTTCATGCTCCTCAGAAAAAAAAAGAAAAAGTTTGCTGTTGCAGTGAAAATGAAATTAATATTGGTCAGAAGCAACAGTGGATAAGACAGCTTTTCTAGTGGTATGACAAATTATTAACTAAAAAAAAGAAACTATATGTATTGTGCCTGTTTGATGATGAGAGAGTAAAGGGTGGGGAATTCTTTGTTCTTGCAATTAAGATTAATGTAATGATTTCTCTGACAAAAACATAGTCTCGGCAGTTGTCATAATCAAGACAAAGAGGAATTTTCTTCCAGAAAGTCCAATTAAAAAAAAAATTTTTTTTGATGTATAATTAAAATAGTTGAATATATAAAGAAACATTCCAGTTGAACATTGCAATATGATGAGGCCTACAATTAATCTGACACTCCACTAGCTCCAAACCCATCCAACTAAGAAATTAAATGTGTACAGGTGTAAAAAATTAGGTACATGCAATCGTCAGCTCACAGCACACATGCAACAAACACTGTGAAACATGGTCCATAAAAACAAAGCTCTTGACCCCACCTTTTTTCTTTTGAGCAGATGATACTGCCTTAGCATACATTACACATCGTAACTAATCACGCTATTTATGGGTCTGATTGCGGTGTTGCTTAAGACGAGGCGAGCAGGCGTTTCCTTTGTGGCAGAGCTAATGATGTCTCTTTGTGATGGGCCTGAGTGTGAGGGTTGAGGACACTGGTATAGACTCCAAGGAGCTGCTGTGTGGGTCTTAGTGTGAGTGGCAGCTGCAGTAATCCGCCCTTTGTGTCTTCAACAGGGCCCCACTGAGCTCGGCTGACAGGGACCGATGTTCCCAACTCCACCAGGCAGCCCAGATGGGCTGAATGACAGAGGGAGAGAGGGAGGAGGGAGATAGACAGCATCGAGTTAGAAAGAGATGTGGGAGTGAGGAAGTTAGAGGGAAGTGAAAGGAAAGAAAGTATAGGATCAAAAAAGCCTAAGAGGAAAATCTAAACGGGAGCGTGAAGGAATGGGTGCCTGTTCCTGAAGGCCCTGTGACAGATCTGTTTCTTCTATGGCAGGATGCCTCCCTGGTTTCAGATCAGGGCTGATTTCTTTGTCCTGCAATTGTGTTTGTTTGTTCCTTTGTGGTCACCATGAAGTGTGCCTGAGTAAGTCAGTCTGACTGGGGGGAGGAACTCGGCACAATTAAAATCCACAATTGTACACGCCTGCAGCAATAAACAAACACTACAAATGACCTTGTCAGGCCATTTGACGGGGCTAAACGTTTTTCTGTCACTGCTTATGGTTTATGTTTTGTCTTGTCCCATGTGACATGTATTTCCTCCACGGCTTCATGTGTGCAGTACTGTGAGTGAAGACCTGCACAATAAGCTCCTGTAACTCTTTTAGCTCCTGTCATGACCACATGCTGCACTACAATGTCACAAGTGATCATCATCTAATGAACCAGGCATCTCTCCTGTCACATGGAAACATGTAGCCTGTAAACAAATCAGTGTTTTGTGAGATTTTCTATAGTAGTAGTGATATAAGCCTACTTCTGTCCGCCTATGGGTATGTTGGTGTGAGTTTATAACTGCTTTAAAATAAACTCATTTGGCTCTTGTAGTCTTGGAATACGCCTGTTATATTGTACATTTGTGACAGGTCATGCTAACAGACAGAAAAACCAACAGTGGTGAAAACATAACCTCCTCGGTGGAGGTAATTGTATTATTATCTATGGGAACCAACAATCCCATAGATAATAATACAACAACCTGACACATTTCTTTCTGGTATGAGAAGGTCACGGCAGTTCAAGCACCAAAGATGAATTTTATCTGTATTGTTGGAACAATAACAATGGTTCTTTCCAACTTCAGACAATTTTGTAAAAAAGGTAACACTAAACACAAAAACAGTTCAACGTAGTAAATGATACATTCTTATAGAAGTGTGTGTTTAATCTCTCTGTTGTGTGGATATACTACTGCAGGAGCAGCTTGCTTCAGTGGATTTATCTATAGAGCCACAACTAACTAAGGAAGTAAGCTGCACAAACATATTGTGTATTTTAATGAGTTCAGTGTTCTTTCTCATCTCTTCCTTTTTGGGTACACCGGTATGAGTAACATCAGATTTTGGTTCACCACTTGTCTTTTATAAGAAATATGAGCGAGTCATTTCACATTTGTTATGTCTTTTATATTAGGTCTTGTATGTTATGTATATTTTCTGAATGAAAATGTTTTCAAAGCTTTCAAAGATTCAGTTTCCCTTGAAAGTATAAAGAAGGTATAAAGAAGAGTCATAGTTTATGAGTGATTCTTCTTTTGCCCAAATCAGCCAGAAAGGACCCATTTACAGCATCCGTCCGTCAAAATCCCAGGAAACTGTTCACTGGTCCCAGATGACTGTCAATTAATGGTGTGAAGATGGTGGTCATGGATCAGAGATCAGCAGACTCAAAGTAAACTCAAGTAAACCTCTCAGTGGAAACAACTATTTCCAAAAGGCTTTACAACCAATCTACACTAAGATATTATCTGCTCTTATTGCAACTGAGGCAACAGGTCTTTGATTTTGGGATGAATGTGCTCCTTATTTGAAACATCAATCAGTGCATAAACCAGTGGGTATTTGAAAGTGATCAAACCCCATTGATCTGTCGCTTTCTTCTTAATTTGTACTTAATCATCGGCTTGGCAGCAAAAAAGATTGTGTTTATGGCCTGCTAAAATCCATCATTAATTTCCTACACCTAAACCCAGAACAAACAATGTTGTAAATAATGTTAATCGCAGATGAAACCATGTGATTTTACAGTCAACATTGCCTCAAAGACCGTTGTATTTACCCTGGCTCCCACAACAAGCTGTTGAGCCTTTAAGTCTCGGTACTACACTGCAAGCAGACGCAGTAATTGAGTACACTGAATTGCATGAGCACAAATGGGAACTTCCTCAGATGTTTTTGGAAAATAATTGGGAGACAGAGGAAGCAAACAGCTTTGGAGGAGGAAAGGGAGCTGGGTCAATGTAGATTCAAACAAAACAAATTCACAATAACTACAATGGTAAACACAACAGTGTGCGTGTTACATCAATTCTTAACTTTTTTTATTTAAATTTAAGACATATTTAATGTAGGGGTGACGTTGTAGTTTACAGTAAGGGCTACAAAGCCCTAATTTCTGTGTAGGTGTGTGTTTCTGTATGAGAGAGAGGGAGAGATCGAGAGAGAGAGAGACAGAGAACCACGATCATGGTAAATAAAATGCATTAAATAATCCATCGACAGTAGTCAGACTCCATCTTGCTCAGACACTGACCAACATTTTTAAACAGGCAACTGAGTCCAGCTAGTGAAATTGTGAAAAAAAATCTGATACTGAAACATGACCTGCTCAGCATCAGACAGCACATGAAACTAGTCACTATAATAGGTGAGCATAACAGCGCATATGGCAACTCTAATGCATAATGGTTAATTTACTTCCAATTGTGCAAATTGATGCAATTGTGATTTTTTCTTAAATAAAGCTTTGAATGTAGTGGAATTAAAAGATATTGGACAATTCTTGAAAATGCAGTCTCATTCTCACCTACTTCATTATATGTATTTCAATCTTATCTCTCCTATCTCTTCCTGCACATACATTTGTTTTTGTTGTCATGTGACAAACCGTGCGAACCAGATTCTGTTGTTTCCTTGTTTCCTTGTATCGGTGTGTATTCAGCCCTACAGTACATACATGTGCATTATCCCTGTGTACAGTGACAGAGGTGTTAAAGGAAGGGCGGTGAATGAACCAATCTGATGCTCCAAGTCTGGAGATTTCCCACTTTGAGAGTGGATTACAAACTGATGAGCTGCAAATCCAGCTTTCTGTCTGGGGCTAATTGGCATGTCATAATTGCCACTCCACAAAACCCAAGTCTGGACGCTTAACATGTACAAGTGAGAGAGGCTTCTTTGCACAACCAAGCAATCCAGTTTTTAATTTTAGGAAATGTGATGTGTGTGTGTGTGAGGCATGCAATTTGATAGTTCTGGAAAATGAAAAGCTTAGATCAGGGTTACAGTAGAAAATAATTAAAACCCATCTGCATCCACTAACTCCCTTTTCCTTGAACTTAAAACGTTCTGTACATAAATGAAGATCTGAAGATAACAAGACGACAAACAAGCAGCAGGAGAGGACATCCACAGTGCAGTAAAGGGTCCAACAAAACTTTCCAGGGAGTTTATACTAGTTTCACATAAGTCATATTTGAGCTTGGTCTCAAGAGCTCAAGAGCTGCTTCATGAACATGATGAAATGGCCTTTTAAAGTACTCTCCATGGAGCAAACACTTCAAGGGCTTCTTAGAACCCGCACCACTTGCCTTGTATCACCCCAAGAGAGGGAGAGAAAAGCGGGCCAAAGAGAAATAGAAAGAAAACGCAAGAGACAGCAAGCAAGAGGGAGAACACTCTCAAACCGAAATGTAAAAAAAGAAGCATAGAGGCTGAGATGTGTAGAAAAACCATCACAGAGAAAAAGAAACTTAAAATGAAAGAGTGCGGGGCTCGAGAAACAAAAAAAAAGAAAACTTTTATTCTGAGCTGATCCTCAGATCAGATGAGATAAGAGCACACTAAGTTCAGTCTCTGCTTGCAGCTGAGTTCAGGCATTTCTTTTTCCAACTTACTGAATGTAGGACTAAAAGGAGGACCAGAGGAAGAAGAAGGCAAGAGCAGCATGAGTGTGCCCACTAGCTTTTAGTTGGGAAGCCTAATGAGCTCCTGTGGGATGGGGGCTGGCTGTCAATCACCCTCATTCTTCTCTAACACTATGCCGTGTCATCCTGTACGTACAGAACCAAGGGGCATGAAATAATTAGAAATGGCCAACCAGTCACAGAGTGACTTGGTTCTCTGGCAAAGGAAGGAAGTCACAGTGCGTCTCTCTTGTGTGAGGGGACATTTGAATATGTTGGGTTATAGTGTTGGAAGACACTGTACCCGCCTTCACAACAATGTTAAATGTGACAATTAGGTAATAGAGTTACAGCATATTGCGTAATGTCACCATGATTTCTGAATTATTGTGGGAGCGAGGAAAGAAGAAAATGGTGAGCAGTGTATTCAGCATAGGATGAAAGGCAGCTCCGGCTGGTTGGGCAGCTGTGATACTCCTTTTTAACGATGGGATGAAGAAGAAAAGGAGGAAGAAATGAATAAGCATAACCATCAACATCAGAGCTATTGTTCGGTCGATTTAGGAAAAAGGATCGGCGACAGAATGGATGGGGGATTCTGTGCATTCAACAGACCGACCATTAAACATTTATGTCATCATGTATTCATTCAGAGCATGCAGGTACCATATAGACTATAAAACTAATTAATATTTCAGTATTTCTATCCACATTTTGGCTTGACCCTCTTTTTCAACACGTTTTAAATGTAAATAATGAGATGCATAAATAGAGGAAGATAAAGGGGGAGGGCAAAACAAAACAAGAGGAGGACTTAGTAACATCTGCATGTGAATAGATACCGACTTACATCGGCAGCAGCACAAAGGGCTTTATGTAATTGCTGACGAACAATGTCACAGAACTGCCAGATTGGGGGAGGATGGCTTAGACGAGGGTCATGTGATGAGAACTATCTTTATACTGGCAGCAGCGTTTGAGCTGTATGACTGTGCAAATCTAAATGTATCTGTAACATCTTCTCATACGGTATTCATGGACGTCTAGGTGTGTAAAAGTGAGCGAGAACACTTAACTATTTGGTCCTGGATCAGATGTACATTATATCCAATATATGGCCATGCAACATGAATAGGAACAGTCATAACAGAATCCATGCAGTTTTTATTTCCCTAAACTGCGCCACAGAGTAAAAATAAACAACAAGAGAAGAGAGTTTCATCCTCTAGAGCTAAATCTCCACATATTTGCTGTGATAGTGTCAGCTTCTGAATTTCCTGTACTTATCTCCTACTTAACAGAAGTAGGCCTCCAAAATGTGACATTTTCTGTTGTTGTTGATGACATTTAAGACATTTGACCATCAAATCTGATCCACAATTTGGCTGCTAATCTGATTGTAAGTGTGGTCTGTGAAGTTTTGACTGGAGAAATAAAGTGGAACAACTGTAACATTATCTGTCCACGATACTATCAGCATGCTTGTGGTATCAAACACGATGCACCACACTCCTCAACTGTCAACTGCCTTTTTTTTTTTTTTTTTAAACAGGGTTACTTATGTTTACAAAACCCTAATCAAGATATTTTGTTGAGGCTCTACATAAATGTTGTTTTTAATGTCCAATAATGATACAGATACCACAAACTCGCCACACTCTCTCAAGAGCCAAAAAGATCATCAAGGATAATACACACTGCAGCCACCATCTGTTTCAACTGCTACCCTCTGGTAGGCGTTATATGTCTTTTGTCAGTGTGGCAAAACATTGATATTTTGGCAAAGTCATGCAGGTGTTAGTGAAGGAACTTCCAGATGATAAAATGACTGATGTCCTAGTTTGACAAAGAAATGCTTTTAAGACATCCAAGATGAAAACTTTTTTTTTAAATTCTTTTGTCCAAATCTCAAAGACATTCATAATTACCATACATAACCAGGGCTGCAAAAACAGTTATTATCATAATCAATTAATCTGTCAATTATTTTCTCACTGAATGGATTGCTTGGTCCATAAATTGTCAGAAATTGCTGAAAAATGTTGATCGATATTTCTCAAACTGTGAAATATTGATGCTATCAAATGTCCTTTTTCTGTCCACAAAACAAAATTATTCACACTTACTGAATATTATATTTAATTTTAGTATTCATTGATTGATTCATCGATTACCAAAATAGTTGACGATTCATTTAGTGATTTGATTAATCCATGCAGCCCCACACACAACACTAATGGAGCAAATCTGAAAACTCTCATGAGTGTTTTGCGCTTTTGCTTGAATAATTAATTATTAAACAAAATAGTTAATACCAGGTAATTATTTTGATAATCTCCTAACTGTTGTCGAATATAACCAACATGTGCTTTCTGGAGTTCACACTGCTGTGGTCGCCACAGGAGCAAAGGCTGAATGAGCAGCCAGTGAGCCACATGGGTTAATGGATGGTCTTTTCATTAATTTAGTCCCCTCGAGACTCTGCTAACATTCCTGCTGTTGGCTAACCTGTCTTCCGTATTTCTCCTGACACAAAGCAAAGGGGTCCAAGGTTAATTAAATGTCAATCTCTTAACCAAAACACTGCATTGTACCCTCTTTGATTTGTGTAAAAAAAAAAAACTGGCAGGAAAAGGAGTGAGGGGAAGTGTGTGTGCCAGGGTTGGTGGGATGGGCATCAGCTCATGGGACACATTGAAGGTTTAGAGAGCAGCCAAGGTTGACCTAAGAGGTGGGGCAGGAGAACTGGCCCAGGATCTGAGGCAGTGGTAGATACTGGAGAGCCATGCTATCTATGGGCCTGAAGCCAGCTGGGATCTACTGCATTTACCTGTCAGACTGACCAGTACACAGTGATGCTGAGAGGAGAGGAGAGGAGAGGAGAGGAGAGGAGAGGAGAGGAGAGGGTAAGGGGCTTTAAAAGTATGAAGGAAGTTGTGTTTTGGGAGAAAGGCATGAGTCTACTGGTTCCATCAATGTCCTCCAGAGTGTGACCAAGTTCTTGGGTCATGGTCAACGTCAGAGTCTAATTTTATTTACAATAAATCTTCTTCTTTTGGCTTCTCCCCTTAGGGGCGACCACAGTGGAACATCTGCCTCCACCTTGTCCTCTCCCTTGTGTCCTCTTCTATTACACCAACTGTCCTCGTGTCCTCCTTCACACCATCCATGAACCATCTCTGTTGTCTTCCTCTTTTCCTCCTGCCCGGCAGCTGCCTCTTCAACAGTATAATCACTATCCCTCCTCTGAACGTGACCAAATTATCTCAACCTTGCCTCTCTTACTTGAATATGCTCATTTCTAATCCTGTCCATCCTGGTCACTCCCAACACCTCCTCATCACCTTTGTTCTCCTCCCCACTCCCTCTCTTCATCCTACTTACTCCAGAACTCCTCTTTCCCTTCTAACTGACAACCAACTTGTGGGGCATGCGCACTGACAACATGCAACATACACCTTCATTTTCAGCTTCAAACTCACGACTCCTCACTGACGTCACCTCTTAAACACTCTTCACAGACTCTTCCTTCAAGATTATCCTTACCCTAGTTCACTGTCTATCTAAACCATAGTAGATCAGTTTGAATCCATCTCTGATGCTCCTCACCTTCTTTCCCTTTCACCTGGTCTCTTTCCCACACAGTATATCCACCTTCTTTCTCTCCATCAAATAAGTCAGTTATCTCGGTTTACTGGTCAAAGTGCCTTCATTTAAATACGACTCTTGCTGCCTCCTAACACACCGTTCCTTCTTCCTCTGTCTTTGGGCAACAGTAACACAGTTTCCATTGGCACCCTCTTGGTCAACAGTACTGCTGGTGGTTGTAAATAACCTGGGCCTCGACCGATCCAGTATGGCAGTATTGGTTACAGCGATCCGCAAATTTGATATGGCAAAGGCTTTATGCCAGATGCCCTTCCTGACGCAACCCTCCCCGTTTATCTCTGTTTGGGACTGGCACTAGGAGACCACTGGCAAGAAGCGTTTATTTTATCTTTTATTTTTTTATTTTTATGTATTGTATTTTCAGTCAAACTGCAACCTGTTTGCACAGCGACCCGCTGTACAAGCACAGTGATGCTGTTTCCTCCATCTGTCTTGACAAATCACTTCCTGTGTGTGTGCAGTGCAGGAATGTCGTCGGGTGACATAAGATCAAAATGCCACTATACTGTGAAACACAGAAAGAGTTTTGTGGAGCTAATAAGCTTAATCATCATTGTGTGAACTCAGTGGTAACAATGGTTTGAATCTAATGGATGTTAGGGTTATATTTTATATTTGAATAATATATTTTATATTCGAATCATGTACTACAGCTTAAAGCTGCTCCTGCATGTTCTATCCAGGCTTTCTCAATTTGGACATAACTCTACATTTTGTCACCATCATCCAAAGGAATAGTTCTTTAACACTCTACTGCAACTCATTATCTCTTTCCCCTCAACCCCCAAGTCTCTACTATTTTTCTCTCCCCTTTTTTCAATTCCCCCTCTCGGCTCTCCTCCTCTCTTCTCCCATCATTTCACCCATTTCTCTACTTCACTCCCTTTTTTCCTCAGCCACCGCTTTCCCCAGGGGGTATGACACAGACTGGGAGACTCGCCGTATGTGCCGCTGTCATGGCCTGAGCTCCCTGTTGGGGATCCTTTGATGGTGTCGAGGATTATTCATCCTGTTCGTTTGGCTGCATGTACCACTGTCACACAGCAGCAGCAGCAGCAGCAGCATGCATACACAGAAATACACATACATATGTACACAGGCAGACACACACTTGAAAAATTACCACACTAATATTTCCAACTCAGAAATTTTTACTTTTTCTATTAACCCTCTTTGATGTTGGAACAGCTGTTTTTTATCAAGACACTGCAAAATTGTAAGTTGATTATTCTTAGGACATGAAGCTCATGCCGTCTTTACTTTCTTGATATATGTAGTATAATGCAAGCAAATTGAGTTTTGGATTCTCTTCTTTATCTTAATTTTTAGTCAGCTACACAGTAAACTCACACCACCACTAGGAAGCATTGTGATTTTGTGTTTTTACAATAAATTAATCAACAGACTCAGAGGCGAGGTACATTATTATTGCATTAAAATAGTTGTATCACTTCAAATCACTTTTATCATTCCAGATGGGGAATTTGGCTTGCAGTCAGAAGCATGGGACAAAAAAACCCCACAAACGTTCTGACAATGAAAATACACAATACTAAAAGAATATCTAAAAAGCTAAAATCCTTAATTTGAATGTGCAAATTAAGCATTTTATTACATGAGTTTTAACTTTTATTGCACTTTAAAGTGCAGTACACTGAATCTCTGCTTTGAGTTTTAAACTCCTGACCTTGTGAAGGACCTGCTGCTGTAGATCACAAACAAGGCTGTTAAGTCGCTTTAACTGGCTACTAATATGGGAACAATTTAGTCCCATGAAAAGATGCTGAGTGATCACTCCTCTTCTGCCATAGATTCTCCGTTTTGCCTTGCATTTCCTATTTTCACCTTACTGATAAGTGTTGCTCATCATATTATCACTTGGGGAGTTTTAATGTTTTTTTGTACAGGTTTGATTTAGAGGGCTATTAGGTGAGACATAAAACTAATCAATATGAAACTGTTGACATACAATATATTTCTTATTCTTTTATTTAGTTGTTTTCTTTAACAGAATCACACTCTGTTTTATTGCCACAGGGGTATTACTCAAATGGTTGTGTGTGCTGGCTGTAGGGTGTGGCTGCTGGCAAATAGACGATCACTTCTCACCCAACATTCTGTGTGCCAATCTTGAAGCCTGTCATTTTCTTTATCTCTTTTTTTTAATCTTCTCTGTTCTTCACTTTCAGGTCCCCTTGAGGAATTTGGGAGCATCTCCTTAATGATCCGAATGGTGCAACAGTGGCAGTAGCATGTGGGCTGCTGGTGTGTAGGCGATGGGAGCCGCAGCAGCGGAACTCCACAGCACCTCATTAGGCCCAGGACTCCCGAGCTGGAGCCACATTAAAGAGCAACCATGCCTTTCAACATGTGCTGGCTGGTCTGCCTTCCGCTTTCCCTGCTGCCGGAGCAGTCGTTCACATTTTAAACACATCCACGCATACACAGAACATAAGCTGGGAGATGGGATGATATATTGCCATTTCCTTAGAAGATGTAGCAAGGGATCACGGGGAGGCAAATTTAATCCTTATTGTTAAAAATCTAATGTGACCAATGGTGCTCACATTTAATTTCAAACGGGGGTGACACCAGGAAAACAATGACAGCAGTGATGGATTTTCCTCACATTTTGACTTTCAGCGCAGACACTCCTTTTTGTGTGCCAGCCAGGCAGGGATCACAATAATCCACTAAATCCCTCCACCTCTTCACACACTTAACCAAAGTGGAAGGAGCTCCTCCTCCCTTTCTGAAGTTTGGCTTTGGAGGCTTTCCAAGGTCATCCTCGTTGTTATCATTGTCATATTGATGAAACATTCTGTTCGCAATCGGTTTCCAGTCTGCCATTATTGCAGCTGACATCCCAGTTTGTCTCTAAGACGAGAGTTGTTCGGGTGCTCCTTCACTGGTGCATGAAAAGAATGAAGAAGGGTGTTTGCTGAGAGCTGGTATTGAAACTGCTATGGGAATCTTTTGCACGCATATGTTTACTATCTGTTTTTTACAGTTTAAAAGAGTTTCGCCGTAAACAAGCAACCACGAGGGAGATGTTTGGATGACGGGGAAAAAAAACACATCTCTTTTAAGTGCTGAAATCAATATCCCATATAATCATAAACACAAGGCCATGAGAGAATGATACTCGTCCTTAGTTGGAAGGACATACATTAAATATGTCATATTAATCCAGTTTAATTAAATTAGCTCTTTGCTGGGTGTGCCATGGAAGCCCAGACGAATATTTTGATGATGGTTTGAAGATTGCCATTTAATATGATAATATGATAGGAACATTTGGTGTTGTGACAAGCAACAAACTGACACGTTTTAATTGAGGGCAAAAAAAGGCCGCAATCTTTCATGGCTACGGTGACAGACCAACGGCCCTAAAGTTTTGAAAAATCGGACTCCAAGTTCGTCTGTTTGAGTCAACAAAGGACTTTAAAGATAAAATGCTCTTTAGACAAAACAAGAATTTTCACTGTGTTGAACAACATAATAAAAAATGCAGAAATAAAACGACAAGTAAAAGAGAGCCCAAAGGTTCCTCCTCTCATGCGAGTTCCTGTCACCAGTGACTCGAGCAGTCACCTTCCTATTTTTCACTGTTTTCATTTAAATTTCCATCCACTGTCTTAGAAATTAATATTTGATCTTTTCCCCCTAAACCTGTCACCGGCGGGCCTTTGAAGCTGCGAGACTCTGCATTGTGTTTGTGACACTGCGGGATATACAGGAGAAAAAGATCAAACTCCTTTGGGGAGAGAGAACATGAAAAGGTAAACACTGTGTCCTGGCGGTTTACCTGTTTAAAAGCCTTCTTTGTTTCACATGTTCAGACCGTAAATGTTTGGGGGCAACAGTCTCATACAGTGTTTGCTTTTCTGGAAATGATTGTCTACTTTCATGTTGTTTTCTTACTTGGGCTGTGTTTGTTCTGTGAATGCTGCTTCAGTGTGCAGAAAAAAAACTTTTCTCTCTCTGAGATTCTCACTGTTATTTTGTTTATTTTGTGTTCTGCTGACATTTATAAGGGCGTCTGTGTGTGTGTACCTGGTATTCCTTATGTTGTGGGGAACTAAATCTGTTTACACAGTCACATTATGGGGACATGTCTTCCTTAAGCGGACAAAATCAATTCCCCATAAGGGAAATTAATATATTTTAAGGTGAAGACATGTTTTAAAGTTAGGCTGAGGTTAGGATTAGGTTGAGGTTATAGTCAGGGTTATGGTTAGTGCACTTGTAATTATGGTTAAGGTCAGAGTAAGTCTCCAGGAAATGAATGTAAATCCAAAGGCATGGAAACAGTGTGTGTGTTTGTTTATGCTTATTTTTGTGACCTTTTCTGATAAATACTGACCTTTTCAGGACAAGGAGTCCTCATGGGCACTAAACCCCTGTCCCAAAGTGGTAGAACCTAATTTCTGAGGTTCTACATCTTAAGCTTCTGAGGAATAGCTCTGTGTAGTCCTTATGGCAATAAACCTGTATGTATGTATTTGTGTGTATGTAGATGTGTGTTTCTCCCTCAGTGTGTGTGTGTGTGTGTGTGTGTTTGTGTGCAGTAGCTGCAACAGCAGCACTGGAGGTCTGTGCAGTAGCAACTTGTGGAATTCCCCTTTCCTGACATCAAATAGAAAAAGAAGATATATGGGTTCTCACTTCTTTCCAATTAATACTTCACCTGCGTCTACAATAAGATGAAAACAGAGATGGGGACAGCCAGGGGTTGAAAGAAAGTCTGAAATAGAGATGGAATGAGCTTTTTAAGTGTTTTGGAAAGTTGCCTCCATGTTGATCGGCACACATGAAGCAAATATATATATATATATATATATATATATATATATATATATATATAGAAAAAGGCTTATTCTATGCTCCAGATTACAGGTCCATGTAAAAAATGGTGAAAAACATGATAAGTCTCGCAGTCTCATAAAAAAAAGTGGAAATTGAGGACCCTAGTTAGTCATAATTGGCTAATTTTGTTTGTAAGGTCATGATAGCACTTAAAGCCTCTCTGGATCCCTTCCCGTAAAAATGCAACATGCAACACAGGCAGCCCTCTTGTGTGCCAGCACTGATGTGCTTTCTGTTTCCATGCCAACTCACTTTCATCTTTCATCTTTCTTACCAGCTCATCCTACGCTTCAGATGAATTAGGTTTGTTACAAATTCTTTTGAAGTGCACACACAACCCCCTAATACCACCCCACTTCAGCGAAACAAAACAAAAACACTGAGGAGCTACAAATGTAAGCCAGTAATCTTGCTCGTTTCGGCTCCTTGGCTATAACCAATGGCACCATGGACAGGATATTTCCACTTCATTTCAATTTGGAATACATCCCTTGCTCCTTCTACCTTTTGGCTTCCATTTTCTGCTGTTGTGAGCTGCTCTGCACCACACAATTCATTTCCATTATGGAGACACTCGCTGAGAGGGTTGCATTGTGGTTTGGTAATGATCTTCAATTACACTGATGCCAGTATCTGAGGGGTAAAAGGGAGGTGGGGTCTCTTAAGGATCAAAGGTTTAGACCTTAAGAGGACTGCTGTGTCCTTGGACATGCATTTTCTCAAGATGCTGAGATGAATTCTGCCTGCGGGTGCACAAAGCCTATTTCCAGGCCCAGGGCTGTGTATGTCAGTAACAGAGGTGCTGAAAATTCTGAAAGTCCAAAGCGCTGCCCACACATATCAACAATAAAAATACCAAATTTGCTGTCTCCTCTAATCATTGTTGGGGTTAAGGTTTAATTTATGCCTTAAATAACTATGAATATTATCAGAGGGATTAATGTGAAGAGCATTATTGCCAGATTTTCAATTTCATTTTATGGATCTTTTATATATTTTTATGGTTTTATGGCACGAAAGACTAAAGATATGCTAGAAGTGTAATTTTTACTTGTAATGAGTTAATCTAAATCAAGTAAATATTTGGCTTTGGGGTTGTTTTGGTAAGAAATAATGGACCACGACAAAAGGATTCCACTAATAATAGCTGATGTTTGGAAACAAATACTAAGGTGAAAAAGTTTGCAATGCACAATGAAAACACAACATGTTTTGCTGATGTTCTCGTGGACATTCTCATGTTGTTCATGTTGACCCCCACACTGATGGTTTTGCTGTCACATGTGTCAGCTGACTATGAAATTAAGCAGCTCAACATATATTAGCAGTTACACTTTCAACAATCATGTGTTTACAGCTTGCTTTGCTGTCCCAAGGGCCAAAAAAAAAAAAAAATCAAACAATTGGGTCAACTGGTTTTTTTGAATGATTCTTTTTTATGCGGGGCCTGAAGTATTTAAGACGGTCTACACATGTTTTTTTTTGTAGATTTACAACATTAATACACTGATAATTCAGCTAAAGTTTAGTTTTTACAATATGTCAGTCCCACTTTTGACTGGAACGACTATCACAGTATTCAACAAAGTGACTCAGTCCAATTCAAATTCATTTAAAAACACAATGATGCAGTTTTACTTAAAGCCCTTTAACCTCACCCTCTCTGTCTCAGCTTCCATATTTGTCCCTGGCTGGTGACATCAACACACTTTACACTACTGGGTAATTTTGAAGTCCTCTGAACTCTTTAACTGAAAAAGTTAAAGAATAAACAACATCCACACATCTGGAGTTTTACATCCAATGTATCTGAACATGAAAGATCAGATTCCTCTTCTTGGAGGAAAACAGGAAAGTCTAGTCTGAGCAACTGCAATTAAAATGAGAGAAAGGAAGGAAGGAAGAGTCTTCTCATGGTGTGCAAAAGGAGAACAAGAACAAAATGCTCAGAAACTTGCTGATTGCTAAGAAACTTTGACAAGAAATATGTTGTGTTTGTCTGCTTGCAAATGAAGACGCACCCCAAGCCTGCGAGACATCAGTCTTTCCATCAGTGCCAAACGCCAACATCGTCAAAGTGCTTTGCATCTTGGTTGCCATTTTCCTCTTACATAGAATGTTGAGACATTTAGGCCCTATTCACATGGAAACTGAACACACCAAATGACACACTAAAGTACATATGCCAGGCCTGAACATGACACTTAGGTGCTTCGACAGCAAAACGATGTTGAGCCTGCGCATACTACACGTGTGCTGTGAACAAACTTAGGTTAAAAAAAAATTAAGCTTTATTTAAATATGTATACATTTCAAAGTACACAATCATAGAGCGAACAGACCAAACAATCTCCAATTACAAGAAGAGGACGACAGCAATGACAAAGACAAGCAACAGCGAAAGATGATGATTTTGATGATGACATCATAATCTTCAAAAAGTAGCGTATTGGTTGGCTTCATGAAAATGCAAGGGTGATATTTTGAGATTTTCCCACTCTGGGAGCCATTTTTAAAAAAATGTTGTTTCAGGGCAAATAAAACACAGTTTCCGTGTGGATAAATGCAGATACTAAAAAAAAAGTCTTCTACAGACTCACATAAACTCATTTTCATGCAGACGGCCCCATTGACTCTAAATATTTTACTATATGCAGCCATATGATGGCGTCAGTAACGCATAAACACACTAAAGGGTGGATAGGAAACATTACAATGATCCCAGTGCCAAAGCATGTCAAACCCACATTAAATGAGATGAATGTAATGTCGACCATGTTGTCAAAAGAGTGGACACTTTAACACTTGATTATGCCTGGTAGTTTATGACAAAAAAATAAAAAAAATAAAAAAAGCAGAGACACAGGAATTCCTTGGTCAGCCTTTTCAGAACAGGAATGCTGTGGTAATTTACTTGATTGGGATACAATTTTGAGGTTCAATTAATTCCAAGCTGATTTGGAATACATTACAAGAAGACTGATTTATTTAGGTTAAGCTTCCATTGGTTCTGTGTAGAAGAGTAAGAAGGCTTTAACAGAATTATATTTTATACTACAGAACTGAAAAATATTCTAGACCCTTGAAAAAACGTTAAAGAAGCATGAAAGGAGCCAAGGGTGATACTATAGCCCTACAATATTTGGTTAATTGGAGATTGGTCACGGGCTGTAAAATTTGACTGTAATCTGAAAGGCCTGTGAAAGCAGTGCAGTGAGAAAAAGAGAGAGAGCGGAGACAGCGAGAGAGAGAGATCAGCACAAGCTGTGAGGAGCAGCCAGTGATAAGATTAAATCCATTCACATCCCATAATGAAAAATGAACTGCAGCAGCTCCTTTTTTTTTTTATCAGCCTCATTTCCTACATCATCGCTCCTCTGGGTTGTTTTCATGTAAATAACTTAATGTGCACTCCCAAACATATGCAATAACACTTGTTTCCTCATACAATATGCAATACTATACATTCAATATAGTATCAAATCAAAGGTGGAGAAATAACAGCAGAAATATCAGTCTTGGCCTTATTTTCCTCCCTGTTCCTCTGTGTAACCAAACTGACTCATTATGAACTTCAAAGACACAGATAGGAGTTTTAATTAAGAGAAATGCTGCGGAGCAGTGGAGATAAGCAACACCCCCCCCCCCCCCCCCCCCCCCCCCCCCCCCCCCATAACCCCCCAGTTCCCCCCTGCACCCCTCTTCCACACCCGTTACATCTCCACCCCTCAGTGCTCAGACAACATCATTAGGACAGTGCAGAGGGTGGGGATGCACAGCAGCCTACCATAGTCCCACCGCATGAAACCAAACGCACGGCGTAGCTTCAGTGTGGTAATCCTCACATCACAGGATCTTTGTACTGATGTGGAGTGACACTATGCATGTTTCAGTATACACATGCAAACATAAACACGGGATTATCTGGCACCAGCAGAAGCAGCACCGCTGCTGCCATGTGTGGAACTGCACCATTTACCAGAGCATCTTTTTTTTTTTTTTTTTTGCTTTTGTTCAGATTACATAATGCTGAAAAGAGTTTTAATAATTGTAAATTGTAGATAGTAAATGTAACACCTTCAGGTTTGAACATTTGATTAAATAAAACTAGGACATTAATGATTGATGCATATATCGGCTATTCTCTTAAATGTATGCACTATAATCATAATGAACATAACAATATTGTGAAGACCAATATGACTGCAACAAATGCAAGAATCAGGATCTAGCAAGTCTTTTTGTAACTTTAATTATTATATTGATTACTGTTATACTATTACTGTTGTGAACTCTGGAGGCTCATTATCATCATTTTCCGCCACTATAAATTTGTATTTGTAAAACATTGTTTCTTCAATCCTGGTGATTCTCTTGCTGTCATACATCTGGGAGAAACAGCTATTGTTGAGACACCAACAGAACGTTTTTAAACCCTCCGGATGATGTCAAGTAACATCTGATTTGATCCTAAAAAGAAATCACACTGTGAAATGACAGACTTTCAAACAATGGTTAAAAACTAAGTAGATCAGTCATAATGAACGTCCCGATAAGGAGAGGCTAGGAGCAAAGTGGAATAAATATGTTAACATTACTTTAAGTGCTTTCTTACACTCAGTCAGACAATAATCAAAACTAATCTTACATCACACTCTCTGCGCTGCCAAAGCAGGTGAGCTGTGCTTTTGCTGTCCCACTCCCAGCGTTCAGGTGGATCCCCTCCTGTCTGAGCTCTCAAACCACCCATACGCCTGCGGGCCCACTGTGCGGCGGAGATCAGTAGCAGCAGTAAGAAATCTGCCCCTTCCTTGGAGGGAAGGCCTGATGTCGGAGAGATTAATTGCAGACTACGGCGCTGCAGCATGCTGGGAGCACACATTGCTTGCAGGCTCAAATATATTCATCTGCGTACACACACACACACGAGCCCAAACTCCCTCTCTCCCCATCACAAGCAGGATCCATCAGCATGTTGGATCCCAGATGAACATCAAACCCCCTCCCAGAGGTGCTGCTCCTTTGTCTCCAGGTAGCACTGCCTGGCGCTCTGCCCACCGCCTCCTGCTTTCATGTGGCCAGGGGAATTATCCTCCCTTTTGTGTGTGTGTATATGCATGTGTGTGTGTGTGTGTGCGCAAGTGTTGGTGTTTGCACCAGAGTGTGACGCCTTCACAGATACTAGCTTTCATATCTATTTTCTGTTCTGGCAGCAGGCCAGCCAGCCACCTGTGAGGTAGGCTGTTTTCCTGGAGGCTCCTGAGCAAGGCAGAGCCGTGGCTGAGGCAGCCGCCAGCCGGTGATTACAAGAAGAGCAGTCAGAGGAGGGACATAACTCCCACATTGCTACACTCTAGTTAGTGGTAAAGGATAAGGAAGCGGTTTGCCATGCATGTGTAGTGTGTGTATGCGTGTACAAGTACAGTAAATCACTGAGGCTTTTTTGTATCTACAGCATGCTCCTGAATCTACTGGAGTTTTGTGCTGTGTGCTCAAGCAAGGCTGTGTGTGTGTGTTTGCCCCCATGTTTAGTTTTATTTGTACAAGGAGAAAAATTGAAGGTACAAACCCACAGTGTGCTGCGCTGCTTATTTTGGGGAAACTTAACAACTGGCATTTCCCACTCTTCAAAGAAAGCTGTATAAGTCTTGGTTTTGCTGTCTTCAGAGTGTGCTTTGTGGAGATCCCCATTGTGAATCCAGCTTAAATGCTTTTCCATCCCGCAAACTCCTCATTGAGCATAGTGGCTGACTGAACCTTGAAGATGGCTCTACAGTCTCAGCTAACCTTTTGCTACAAAGATCATCAGAGGCTTTGGCTTTGCAATTAAGGGTGTGTGCTCATGTTTGTAGGTTTTTATATTTGTTACCGCTTTAGGACCTTTTGTGGTATAAACACTGACTTTCAGGACCAGTAGTCTTCATGGAGACCAAAACCTGGTCTTAATGATGACTCAATTTCTAAGGAACTGGTTGTTTGGGGAAATTATTTGAATTGTGATTAGGTTAAGGTTCGGGTTTGACATTACTGGGTTATGGTTAAAGTCAGGCTGTCTAGGACCAAAACATTGCACCAGTAAAATCATTCTTGCAAGTTTAGACAGTGTGCGAGAGTCACTTTGCCACTCAATAATCAAAGATTTTCTCTTTACACACCTCTCTTAAGACATGGATGTGCAAAGTTTTTTTTTCCTGTGTTGTAACTTAAACTTGAAAACATGATGTGCTGGCTAACTTCATATTAACAGAAACTACTTTCTTTACTAGGATTCAGCACTAGAAGCCAGTACTTATTCTGAATCAGCAACAGCTGGTGTGTACCGTTTGTACTGTATGTGTATGTCTTTATTAGTGGATTAAAACAAATTCTGGCTCAAACCCATTACTGAGATGGCACTGTGACATGATGAAGACATTTAAGCAGGTTCCCAGCTTTTTGAAGGTTAAGGGTTGGTTTTAGGGTTAGGCTTAGAATTCATACATTTTGCCTCTGCAAAACAGACTAATCACATGTATACACAATATGCTCAAAATTTATAGTGTATAAGAATTAGTGACATCTAATGGTGAGGCTAACATCACAAATGGAGGAGGACTCTGCTTCCTTGACCGTGCAGGTCAGTGAACTATGGTAAACCATCCAATACCAGAAAAGCTGTTGTTTTTCTTTGTTTGTACAGAAGGCTTCTGCTTCAAAATGCAAAATGCACCCTCTGGTTGGGTTAGGGTTTGTTTGGACTGCTGTAGAAATATGGAGGTGAAAAATGGCAGCACCACAAAACAAGGCCCTTGCCCAAGTCTTATTGTTAAATACAGATATAGTTATGAGCAATATATTAAATCTCTGCCAATTAAATGAACATTTAAAGAATGAAACAGTTGAGAATTTGCTCCATCACAACCAGCTACATTAAAATCCTGTTTCCATGTAGATCATCGGTAACAACGCCATATTTTACATCATTGCATAAGTCATATTGTGCTGCTCTGGTTATCACTGTTGTCCCACATCAAGGAAGTTCTTGGTTCAGCCTTGGGGTCTTTCTGTAGTTTTAGTGCTACTTTAAAGTAAAAGATCCAAACATGTCTTCCAGTCACCCTGGCATGGCTGTGGTTTTGGAGGCAGAGTGGGTCAACCATGAATTAATAAACAAAGTTGTGGTTCAATCCCTGACTCCTCCACTATACCTTGTCAGATGTGTTTGGACAAGACACTGAAGCCCAAAGATATCACACAAGATGCAATAACCTGGACACCCCATCACCTGGACACCAGTGCCTAAAGTCAATATTTCTTCCAAAATAGAAATCCATTCTCCCACCCCTCAGTTTCCTTTGATGTGAGGGTGTCTTGGTCTTACATCAGACATCAGGGTCAAAGCCTGAAAAGGCAAGTCAATTTATAGACAGACATCAGAGGCAGAGGCTCTTCCTGCACAGGCAGAGCCAGGAGAGTAGGGGCAGCAGCTCCACAACCTCCTCATCTGTCTGAATTGAATGGAACAGACAGCTCGGCTAAAGCAGGTTCATTGTTGACTTCGTTACATCCATCGATTTATGAGCAAGAGCGCAAACAGCTCAGTGCAGAGTCCTGAAGCGTGAGTTGACTGAGATGGTATGTCCACCAGCAGCCATAAAGGTTTGTATATATGTCGGTACATCAAAGAACCAAGAGAGCATGGCCCAACAGTCAGTAAACTGCTTCATGGTATTAGAGATTTTTTCCGTGTGCCCTTATCGTCATGGTTCTTAAATGTCACTGCGCTCATTGAGAGAGATGAGAGAGCAATGATGGGAAGCTAGAGTGTACTATAGCGAGAGCGGTTGGTCTGAGTGGCAGGGTTCTACCTTCATGTAGCAAAGGGTGCACTGCTCAAATAAAGCAAAACTTGTTTACAAGCCTGTGGGTGTTTTGGAATTTTAGTTTGACCAAAGTTGAGGTCTAACTTTTTGATTTTGATCAGCACGAAGAGGATTCTAACCACTGTAAGCAAGTAAAATCACATATAAAGTGTATATATTTTTTATACTTATTTTTTATATTGATCTCACATACAATATATGTATTTGTATGAGGAAAAAAATGCAGTAAAAAAACAGTTTTTTATCAAAACAGTCTCAGAAGAATGCTTTAATGTTTCACAGAGCTAATTGTTTTAACTGGGAAATAGTATTACATTTTTTGACCAAATCTTGTGGAAAAATAAAATGTGTATGCACAAAACATAATGTGCAAGATTTAACGTCCGTACTCTATGGGCAACTCAATTACACACTACCGGTTAAACTGCATTTCTTGCAGCAGCATTTATTCCTAAAATTTGAAATTGTTGATCCATCTAAACTGAGATTCCATTAACCTTTTAGAGATTGTGTGTATAAAAATCCATAATTCTGAATTAATTGTTGTGTGGAATTTAATAAAAATGGTCTCTCTCTGGTCTCCACTTCTTAGTCAAAAGTTATTTTATAGTTGGGTAAATATAATGATCTGGCAGACATCAAATCCAAACATGGATGAAAGACAGAAGTAAAGCACCTCCACCACAGCTCCTGTATGTGCCATTACATGCAGCAAAGTTCATTAAGCTGAGTATGTGAGGAGAGATGAAGGCCGCTACATTGGGGATTTCCCTCTGCTTGCAAACTGTCTGAACATGACTGCCAGTGTCTGAATACAGAGCAAATGCATGGCTGAGGGCGTATTTTCATCAGGCCTTAGATCCCAGATCCTGTCTTCTTTCCACACACACATGGAAGTTCCTTCTCTTTTCTAGTCTTTTCTTTTTTTTACTAGCATTCTGTTTAAACAGTATATACAGCAACTGAAATATGCCTTTGATAGGGACAAAGAATTGATTTATGGCCGTACTTTTATCATCGCTCACTCATAACCTGCTGCCCCCAAGCACTGTATCCTGTGGAGAGGTTTTTTGGGGAGGAAACCACCTGCTTTGATTTATCACCCCCATAAACTGAAATTTGTTGTCAGGACTGCACCGTGTTAAATCCCTGACAGCTCATCTAGTTTCATTCATGCTGCTGGGCTCTGGCCAGTCCAGACTCTGAGCCTAATGGTACAAATTATAAGTTCATACTTGAACAGCCTTCTTATATGATAAAACTAGACGTGAAAAAGAAAATGTCTATATCTATCTATAGTAAGGTGGCAAATGTTGTTAATGTTAATTTTGCATCACACCTGAAAAAAAGGGAATAGGACTGGGTGTTACCTGCGGAATAAATCAGCTGCATGTTTTGTTAGGACGCACATCTTCAAAGTGTAAAACATTTCAGACACATTCAGATGAGGCATATGCCATGTTTCCATCATGGTGTGGTTCAGTTTGCTTGAGTATGGTAAAGTTTAGAATGGTACAGACTTGCGTTTTGACTGAGAACGGTACCTTTACTCAGTAGGCGGGTGTGGGGTGTGCCCGATGGCCGTGTAGTGTGATGTTGTACTGGTGCGATGGCAACGAACAACGAGACTGAATGTCACACAACAAACAGGAAGGAAAAAAGAAAATCCAGCAAAATCCTGCTTGGTTTGTGGCTGTTTGTCTCAACAAGAAATCAAGCTTTGTATGAGAATAGACTGCAGGCATCAGCTTCCATGATTGCAAGGAAGTGACATTTTTCCTGTTTCGCCCAACCAGCTGACTGAGCTGGACCGTGCCGTTTATTCTGGTCCCCCTAAAGGGAAGGGTGTCAAAGAATAGAACAGTTGGGGGTTGTCATTTGGACACATACTGTGCTGTACCAAAGCAAACCAAACTGTTCAACTCAGTGGAAACACGGTTTACATGGACACAAAGGGAACTCCTGCAGTTTCATTCAGACTGGATTTTGAACTTTCAACATCACATAAGTAATCTAGCTACCAAGTGCAAATGATCAAATGGCGACATATCATTGCGGCTTAGCTGGAAAATGTTTTGTCTGTGAGAAATTACTGCATTGCAAGTACATATTTGTCACTTTATTGGGTACACCTGTTCAACTACTCATTAATGCAAATATCTACTCAGCCAATCACATGGGGGCAATTCAAAGCATTTACATATGTAGACATGGCCAAGATGACCTGCTGAAGTTCAAACCAGGCATCACCATGAGGGAGGAAGGTGATTTATGAATGTGAAGGTAACATGGTTGTTGGTGCCAGACTAGTTGCTCTGAGTATTTCAGAAACTGTCGATCTACTGGAATTTTCATGCATAACCAGCTATTGAGTTTACATAGAAGGGTGACACAAACACAAAACACAAAATAGAGAGAAGCAGTTCCATGGATGAAAAACCTTTTTGATGCCAGTGGTCAGAGGAGATGGAGATGATCGAAAGGCAAAAGTAACTCAAACAACCAAGGTATGAAGCAAACCATCTCTGAACACATATCACTTGAAGCAGATGGGCTACAGCAGCAGAGAAAACCACAGTGGACACATAATGAGGGACACATAATACCTGATAAAGGGGCAAATGAATGTTTGTCTACATGTCTGCAAGAACTCATGGATGCTGAATTAATAAATATAAGTTTTTTCCTCTTCTCCTTCAGTTTTAATATGTTCTAGCTGCATTCTTTACATTAGGAGTATAGAGCAGTTAGGAAATGGAAGAAGAAAGAGATGAGCTACAGTATGACTTGCGATAAGGGTCACCAGATGCAGCAAAAATGAACGGGACAGAATACACTGTTTGACTGATATATTGCTAAAGTTGACAGACTGCTAATGCCCCCGGCAAAGTCAAAAGGAAGTGAAGTGCTCACAAAGCCTTACACTATGGGAAAAGCCATAAAATGCTGAATAGAACAACCAAAAGTTGTGAGTCCAAAAAAAAGAGCCCAAAAAGGGATAAGAAACCTTAATTACTTCCACAACTGCAGACAGAGGGGAACCAGAGCTGTTGGCAGATTTCGACAAGATTTTGACACCAAGACCTGAGCTATCACAGGCCAAGAAGAATTGACAACTCCAGAAAGAAGATAAGTGTGAAATCCCTTGTACAAGGGAATGGACACTGAGTAGAACGTAAATAAAATAACACTAAAAGTAAAATGCATGAGGCAAATTAAGGCTAAACATAACTGTTTTAGGCTCATATTGTGTGTTTTAGAAGGGAGGTAGAGGTCAGATGGAGAGATGTGCATGTGTGTAAGAACTAAGGACATGGACAGTGAATGTGGAAATGCTCAATCAGTAACATTTGGATTTGATATTTTCACTGTTGTCACTTTAACACAATTTTTTTTTTCAATTCTAGAATTTTGATATAAACTGTATAATCATGTGATATAAACAAAACGGCTTCATGCTTTGCTTTGTCTTCATTAGGTCAACAGTTTATTACCCAGCACTACAGACGGGTCTTTCTCCAGTGAAAACCATCGGCAATGATGCGACAGAGGCTGCCGATACACTGCGCTCTGCATTGGAAATGCAATTCGTCTCCTAGAGCGACAAGCCCTCCTCCATTGTTTCACAGCTATCTTGACACCCACTAATCAGAATGGAGGCATACCGCAATGAACCCTGGGATCTGAGATGCTGCCACTGATAGGCACAGCAGTGCCACAGATTCCATTAAGCTCCAAATTAAAGCAGGCACATCAAAGGGCCTGTGAGGAGGCAGCATGGAGATGTGACAGGGAGAGGGGGAACAATAATGAGTGAGGGGAGTATAAAGGGGGAAAGAAAGCCTCATTTACGCAATACCCGAACGTGACAGAGCCTAATCCAAATCAATATCTGTGAGTGGTAGAGTGTTGTTACAATGCTAGTGTGGAACATATTAGTGGGAGATGAAAGCATCAAAGTGGTTAGCGAGATGAAATTATGTCTTTTATAGCACAAGAAATAATTGGAAAAATATGAGAAGAGCTGGAATACATTTTTGCTAACATAACCACATGTGAAGTAAGAGCAGTAGCTTTCTTCAGCCTAAGAGACATCTGCAACTAAAGATTCAAATTAACCTGAACGACGGCTCCAAAAAGATTTTCTTTCCCATTTCACCATCCAACACAAACACAAACAGATATTATAGATTTCTGACAGAAAACTATAGGCTATGACCTACAATGTTCACCATTTTATTCTCTTGATATCTGACAAGGCTTTATCTGCAGTGTACTCCATGCAAAGGTTGGGGCAGTGGGAAAACCACTGGGATCATATTGTCTCTCAAGATAATCTTTATTTATTTTTCTGTCCAGGGTGGAAAATTTGTAACAAATCCCTCCGGGTTCTGTTAGTGATATCTCACTTTGAGATTCTCCTGGAGATGCAACTTGTGATTGGGAGAGAGGCAAGACTCTATGTGATACTGCTCGCATAATTCCCAGAGTCTGTCCAGGAGCCACAGCTGCTCAAACATGCATGGAGCATCGGTGTACTCCACAAGCATCTGCCTATGGTGGCAAACAGCAAAAGAAGGGTGAAGAGGGGTAGAGGATGGGGGTTAGGAGGGTGTTTGTGCGGCCCTACAGCAGTCTGCCTGATTGCATCGCCACACAAGCGTGCCTTCAAAGCCTTCCCCTCCCCACCGCCCAGTTTGACCAGATAAGGGCTCTCTCACACAGTGGTTCAGCTAGGGGACAGGAAGACACACGGAGGGGTCAACGGTAGTGCCATCTGCTCCCCTTATACAACAAACACTGTACATCATCAGTGCAT
Organism: Brachirus orientalis; assembly: GCA_016785285.1. Taxonomy (NCBI): domain Eukaryota; kingdom Metazoa; phylum Chordata; class Actinopteri; order Pleuronectiformes; family Soleidae; genus Brachirus; species Brachirus orientalis. The sequence goes on from JAFBJR010000175.1 coordinate 9,846,272, forward strand.
CAACAAACTTCTTCAAATATCCTGTACTGCATATGAACCGACGCCACAGACTATAACTTTGATCATACTATGGGCATATTGAGGCATACACCATGTAATACATCCAGGATGTTTATTGTCTGCTCATACAAGTTTCATGAGGACAAAGTTGATTGAGTCAATATGTTTGTTTCTTTATTGGACGCCTCGGCAAAATAATGGAGGACTGCTGTAGCACACACAGGCTGCTGCCAGCTGGCTGCCTCAATGTTAACGATGTGCATTAAGGACATGGTGATTTAGGTCAGAGCCCTTTGACATCACATTCCTGTGTTTTACTAAGTGTGAGTGCCATGAAAAGTGACTGACAATGAGCCACAACACATAAGATGTCTAATTCTTGGAGGGAAGGGCATAATGCAATGCACTCACTCACTCACTCATTTTCTACCGCTTTATCCACTGAGGGCCGCGGGGGGCGCATGTGCCTATCTCCAGCTGACATAGGGTGAGAGGCAGGATACACCCTGGACAGGTCGCCAGTCCATCACAGGGCCACATAGAGACAGACAACCATTCACTCTCACATTCAATGCGATGCAACTTAACTTAATCTGCAAATAACAATTCCAAATATGGAGGGTGGTGTATCACTTGTTTTTTGTGTCATCATGTCAACCCCTATTCCTACACCAACACAAAATAAATGCACACAACTATCCAGACGTCTATGGATCCTGACAGGTTCCACAAGCTCTGAGTCAACACATCAAGCAGTGTCAGCAGCTGTCACAGAGGTCAGATAATGTTTCACACACAAGCAGCCAGACCAGTGCCTCCAGGTTTGCCGCTCACTCAGGTGGATTTTACAAAAGCGTTTCATCTTTTTTTCTTTGTATACTCTCTTTCTCCGTCTTTGCCAACTTACCTTTGCAGTATGGTGGCACATAGAGCACATTATCAAGCCAATCAGGACATAATAACTATCATCCTGCACTGTGTTCCAAGACATTCTAGTAACACACCTATGTTTCCCGTCCTCAGTCTTCCACTGCATAACTGCTCTCTCTGGCGTTACCTGAATAGGTGCTTTCCACTTTTTTAATAGGTAGGACCTGAAGGAGCTTGCCTCTCAACAGGGCCCCCCAGAATAAGTAATCATTCTAAAAACTTCAATTACATATATGGTTCCAAGCATTTGATGAATGAATAGTTTACTTGCCAAGACAATAAAGGGGGCTGGATACAGTCACCAGGCTGGCCATAAAAGCAGAAATTATCAAAGTGTTTAGACAGTTTAAAGACAAGCATGAACTCTGTTCTAGAGTATGATCTATTCCCCAAACATGACTCTCTGCAGTGAGTGAAACTGTCTCATGAGACCTTGTCAAGAAGCCAAAAAAAAACAGAATCAGCTTTGCATAAGAGGAGAGAAGTTACACAATAAAACCTGTAATACCTGGTCAAACTTCACTTCAGACAAATGGTTCAAGAGTGAAAAGAATCATGGAACTGTGACCCTGTAGACTTCAGAGTATTTTTCTCTGGTTTGAATCTTGTTTATTTGGAAAATCCAGCTTTATATTACAATCTAATGGGAAACAAATTACCTGAGCATGTCATCCCCTTAAGGTCTCCTTATTCGAAATTCCAAATTCACAAATGATTGAGAATGAAAGACAGATTTAAACCTTATACCTTCTTCTGTTTGGTTTGATGGGGAAAGATAATGACAAGGAAGATTCAGAGTGCATGGCCATTGGACCCCCCCCCCCAACAAAAAAAAAAGTAATAAGTAAGCCGCATTATAATCCATGACACCACAAGGAGATGTGATGAAGAAACACATGTGAGAGCCAAACATATGGCAGTGAGGGAGAGACAGAGGACACGAGGAAGAAAATCAGAGAGAACAGACCGAGAGACCACATACATATGGAGCAGAACAATGACGCTCTTTCACTGGAGTTCACTGATGAAGGAAAAATGAGAGGGAGGAGGAAAGATGAAGGCAAAGTGTAAGTGCAGCTTCCACGTACAGTATAAAAACAGATCAAGGACCCAAAAAGATGACCGAATCAATAACATGTATGTTATTGAAATCTTGAAAACCTTAGAATGTGGTAGGATCTGGTGGCTATAGAGTAAAACGGGAAGGCATTGATGAGCAGCTATACGATTAAGACATAGCAAATTTTGAGTCAATTTCGAATTTGGATAAAGAAAATTTCATTTATTTGTGTTTCTTTCCATTGCTGTCAAGCAAATATTGGTAGTTACGCAGTTCACAGCAAGTAAGCAATAGGTGATACAAAAGTCTCTGTCACCACAGAGGGATGAGAAGGCACTAACATAAATAAAGCCGTTGATATAGTAGCATCTCTGGCTTCAATTCATCATTGCCGCGTCCTGCATTAGGTGCATGAATGTTGTGGTTTTCCTCATCAGTCTATACCGTTCCCCCCTCACCAGGACTATCCATCATTTCTGCTACTTTTCCAGCACAGCAATAAGTGGATGTTTCAGTTGTGTGATCCTCTACTATTCGCTGAATGTACAGTATTTCCTTTGGGCTCATTTGCATCTACCTTTTATTGCTATGTCAAGTTTTCCAACACCCTCAAATTTAAAATCTTTACTGTGATATTTCCGTTTCCATTCAGGTGTTTTTATGCATAAATCATATATGAACATTAAAACAGGCGGAAGGAAACTCATCTGACATGTGTATGCATGGAATAAATGTACTGTATGTCTGTGTGCACGTCTGTTAAATGGGGTGCGTGTGTGCACGTGTGAGTGTGTGCGGTGAAAGGGTGGAGCACTGAGCAGAGGCCCCTCTAGCCCAGACTTGAAAAGACATTCTTTCATCACTGCTAATCTCCTAAACATAAACATGAGAGCATCCACACAGTCTCTCTCTCTCTCTCTCAGGGTGACCCTCCCATGACTGGAGATGCATGAGTTCAGAACTGTGCGTGCTTTTGGCTGTCGCACTGTTTGTGTTCGGAAGAGTTTCAGCAACTGCTACCAATCAACATAACTGTTGTTGATGAAAGTTTCAAGATATTCTTGCAGTGTGAGAACGAGCGTGTGCATGTGCATGATTGCAAAGGCTGTGTGTGTTTCTGGTGCTGCTGGGTAAACCGGGCTCCAAACCAGGACACAACTAGACACAGTTTCATCCACAACAAGCAAGCAGTAGTTTTTTTTTTTTCAGAATAAATGTGTAAACCATAATTGCATGTGGTTTCAACAGGAAAAATTATGTCATTAGCACATAATTCTGAGATATGGGGACATAGGAAAGATGTGGTATGTGTGATCATTGAGTAACATTATGCAGAAAACAAATCGAGCAAGTGTCAAACCGAAACAGGGAAAGTTGAGATGTGAGCATGCAAGGTGGCACTGGATGTGCTCCTCTCTATAAAAGAGACACTCACTTTTGTTCTCAAGCCTGTATGGCTGGCTTGAAATAAGCTCAGTGCACATGACACACATGTCTGCGTACACATACAGTATACATACTCCATCCAGACTTACACAGTACATAGCATCGTTCCCTGTGTACAAGCCAAAGCTCTTTTTGCAGAGCATTTAAAAGATAAGGCCAGTGAGTTAATGCAGACATACTGCTGTTGTAATCCACTTCGCCCCCCCACCCCCAGCCCCCATACACACACCACCACCACCTCTCTCCACAATCTCATTCCCTCTCTACACTCTCTGAAACAGCATCTCTGCACTTCAGCTGCATATCTGTGACAGATTAGGGCAGATCACGAAGGATTACCTCCATCAGCCTCTACACGCTGACCATGAACACTCCATAAACACAGAGGGAGAGCAGGAGGAAGATGGATTTCAATTTAATGTTGAATAGCTGAATTTACTGATCATTTCTGAAATGTGAATCTTTTTCCTCTGTCTCCGTTGACAAAAGGAGGGTCCTGTCATATTTGTTGTGTGTATGTGTTCACACCCTCCGAGGAGTTGATGGATTGCTAAGAGCATGTACTGCATGCTGCCCCAGTACCTGTCATTCCTTTGGGATGCTGCTGCAGGGGGAATATAGGTCTGATCATCAGATTGTTTTTATTTACCTTTGATTGCTACATAAAAGATGTCTAGAGTCCTTGTTACTCAATCATTATTTTATTTATTTTTGATACCAGGATGAACAACTTCCTGTAGTGTATAAATCTAAGCATCCTTGGGGGGTGGGGTGGGGTGTTGCAGTGGTTGGGTGTTTTCTTGGATTTGATGCGAGCGCAAGATAAAATGAATCAGACATATGAACACTTTTAAATGCTTTTGGGGATTTTAAGAGCAACTTTTGAGTGAAATGCTTGAGTTGAAATGAGGCCAGAGTTCTGCTTCACTTTCTGCAGTTGTTAGCTGTTAAAGTCCACTGAGAATATTTTACTCATTTACATTAGAAGAAAGCCTGAATAAATTAGCAACATCCTTTAAGGTTATTCACATAACGACAGCACTTGACAGCATTGATGTTGATAATGATCAATAATACGTTATTTCTCTATATATACAGTATTCTTTGCAAGATAAATAAAAAGAAACTTCACAGCATTATTACATGAATGAGGGGTAAATGATTCCATGAGTCTTTTCTGATTTGAATTACAGATACCGATACCAATTTTTTTAAATGCTAAACTGAAAAAAATTAAAATAATAATATTTCATGTTTAATCTGTGCTGTTTAATCTATGTTTGCATGACTGGAAACTAAAACATGCGTGCATGTGTGTGTGAGTAAAAGATGGAGCAGGTGTGTGCGAGAAACACGGAGGGGGGCCTGAGACCCCACCTGGACTCAGAACAAGCGGGGGACTGGCTGGGGACGCGGACGCTACACAACACACACTACAAAGGGCTGGCGGGGTGAGGTGCACTAATGCCATAACACAGCCAAAGTCCCATTGTTCTATTCCCGTTTCATCTCTCCTCCTTCGCTCCAAATGTTTGGAAGAACGCTCTGAATAACATAGTGGTACTGAGAATATTGCGCTCTGTATATTGTTGAAAGGAACTTAGGCAGTCTGAGTTTTTCGCTCTTCAAAGACAGTCACTTTGTTTTGTTTGGGTTTTGTTTTCTCCTGTATTTGAATCGTGCACCGTGATTTCGTGGATATCTCATTGTTCCACATTTGAGATTGTTGGACAGAGGAGCGCCCACTGGCTCATTTATTTTCATTACATCATGTGACTCATTGTAACTGCAACATGCTGGGAAAGGCAGGCAGGAATGATGCAAAAAAAAACAAAAAAAAAAAACAAATGGCTCCTGTTTCCCACTGCCACTACTGGGGAGCTGTCTGTGATGAGGTTTTATTCTCCTTCATCATTAGGGTTTCAATAAGACTGTTCCTATAGGCTTTCAGTGTGCACATTTCCATACTGGAGCCAATTGGAAGTTAGTGATTTAAAAAAAAAGACCAAAGCTTTGCACCAGAGTTTTTAAAAAAAGGCTGGAAATGTGAGGCTGAGCTATTAATCATGTGATCAATGGAGGCTGAGTGTGAAGCACGACAATGCAGGGTGACAGAATCATCTTATAGGGTTGTTTGATGGCCCTTTCCTGGGGACCCCAACACTGATTGGGCCCTGAGGCTGCCCCGCGGCACTGCCTCGTCACCACTGCCTGACTGACAGCTCTAATGAAGCCTGCCATCGCTGGGCAAAGGACGGCTCCAGAGGAGGCGCCAAACTTCAATCAGCCTGTGTGATGTCCACAGAGTTTTGATTTCTCAGCAGTGGTGAGGGGGTAAAAAGGACACCCCTATGGGAGACAGGCAGCCCCGGCCTGCCTTTGAATATTTCTCCGTTTATCTCATGTCAGTTCTGTGTTGGAGATGCACCGAGGAGAAGCGTAGGGGGTGGCTGTGGTGAATTTTTCATAGGTGAAGGCAGAGGGAACCCATTGTTCAAATGAATTGGGTCTGGATGCTGTCATATGAACACAGACTTTTGTATTGTGTTGTATTCTGCCAGTTTTTCAAGCAAAGTTTGGTGTCTTCGTTGGGCATTTTACTTCATAAGAGGAAACATGACGGGTAACATTCGCAGTCTTGACAGTTTAGTCGGGATGGATGGAGCAGTTGTAACTATCACTATCTCTCTCACACACATACACATCCCGCATCCATGCGTTGGAGGGATATTGAAGAGCAGTGAAACCTCAGAAGACTCATTCCCACTTTGTTCTATTATTCACCATCTCTGGCTTCAGAACTCTCTAGGATCTCCATGGGGTTACTCTTTCCTGATGGAAAGTCTCCTGTGCTGCTGAGAGCCTGTTTACTCCCTGGCCCTGGCCCCACAGTCCACTGGAGTATACAACCAGTCCCTTCACTCCCATGCTCACATCAGAGCCATCAAAAATAAATCAAAAACAGTCTGGTATAAGCCATTTGTTGATCTCGTGTTCGCTGGCACTTTTTGAAACTACTGAATTAAAAGGAGTGACTGCAGAGACGTGCAGACCTCTTCAAAACTGCAGTGATGATGACATTCTGGCAAATGTCACCAAAACAATGCACTCTGCTATACACTGATTTCCTTTTGTTCTTTTTCAGTCAGCGTGAATCGTTCCATCTTCACCCACCATGATACAATATGATCGGTTCTCAGAATGCTCATTTGTACCAGCATAAATAGTTATTTAAAAGATAAAAGCAAACATGTTTGTTTTCTGTTTGGGTTTTTTCTACTTCTCAACTCCCCAAAGGCATTTATGAGCACTTTGGTAATAAGGACCAGAAAAGGATTTAGCTAGAAAAGAGGAGCAGAAGATGCTTTGATGTACTCTTAGATTAAGTGAAGTCTACAGCGATGTCTACAAAAATACATGCAGTGTATACACTGAGACAGATTTCTCTCTGCTGGCCCTTCCTCTCTGGTCCCAAACCACCATAGCATGAAAGACAGTCTGTATGCTCTGTGGTAGCAGGAGACTTGTATGGACCTTGTCGACAGCTTCAGATGAACTATTCCCCAAAGAAATGCAAACTAGGGAGATATTTTTTTTTGGCAACTTGTTTTTATTCAGCCCAGAAAAATTTATCCAGACATAAAATCTAAACTTTTAAAGGACTGCATTCAGAGTTGATGTGATTTTTGACATATTCCTTTGCTCAAAAGAGATTTAGCAACAAGCCAAAGCTCAGACGATGAGCATTGCCCAAGCGACTTGACATAGTGAAACTGAGTCAAAAATAGCGAGGGAAGAACAAAATGGCAAGACAGAAAGATACTGTGACTTGTTATGAAACAATCAGAATTTTCAGTTCTTAAGTTCTTCAGTTTGATTTTAAACTTTAAATGCTGGCTTCGGTGTGATGTACTATTAATCTGTTCTAAACATGACATGTTTTATTATTTTTGATCACTTGTCATTAGTCAGAGAGCAAAAAGCATAACCAGCTGGAACAGAGGGTTTTCTCAATAACAGCATACAGAAAGCAAGTTGAAAAACCAGCAAGTGAGCGAAAACTTTCTTTGGCACAGCATGACTATGCTGTGCTATTTGTATTTGTTTATGGTGTTAATGAAAGGTTGCATGAATAATTTAACATAAACAAAGCATGTCATCTCAAATTAGCAGCAGCTCTGCAAACACATGAAGCAGCCCCACAACCTACAGTGCAGATTCTGATGATCTGATAGTGACCTCTAGTGGACAGCGAAGGGATTGTGACAAAACCAATAACTCAACATGTGAAGCACCACCAGGAGCAAGTGCTTCATCCACAAATAATTGTACAAATGTACTTTTATCTGCACTGGTGTGAAACATAGAAAAGCAGCAACGTGTCACAACTCAAATGCTGATATGTTGAAACAAAGAGTGTCTTTAATCATCTTACTCATGTATGAGTCAATTAAAGCTGTAGTGTGTAACTTTTCAATATTATAATACAACTACCTGTGTTTGTCAATATAAGTGAAAGGAAAGGATGGAAAGGATGGAAGGAAGGCAAATACATAACAGCAATGTTGGTAAAGTGTGCTGGCAGGAAGAAATTAACCTTGTGTCTCTGAAACATGAGTGAAATGAAACAAATGTTGAAAGAGAACTTAGGCCCCAGCCACAGGGAACCGACACGAAATGCAACAATCAGAGAAGAAGACATCTTTACACATTACAGACATAATAACACAAACGGAGACAGGTAAGCGAAAGAAAGACAAATAAAGAAAGAAAGTAAAATGATCATAAGCAAACATACCAAACAACAGTGTTACCAACTTGGTGACTTTGTCTCTAATATTAAGCGACTTTACAGACCCCAGCAACTTTTTTCTTCCTAAAAAAGTGACTAGCAACAAATCTAGCAGGTCATGACTGGTATAATCCTAACTACTATCTGAAAAATCACCAGTTCTGCCGCACAAGTGAGCTTCATGTAGCATTATTGACTGCAGGTGGAGAGTTGGTCTGACTCAAGACACAGAGCACAGAAATTGGACTAATGACGTTACCATTTCCCTAAAGTATTCACTGCCTACAAGAAAATGCAAGGCATTTTGAGATGTTCCCACTCTGTAACCTGATTTCGAAAAATCCTATTTCAGGTCAATACGCCTAAAATATAAACTATGTGTATTCACCTACACCCAATTCCGTGTGGACGGGCCCTTAATATTATGTCGAAAGAATGTTGAAAGTGAACGTTTGGAATATGGACCTAGAGTTGTCCTTTCAAACAGTCTGAGGTGGCAGCAACAACACTGACAATGTTTTGAGACAAAAGTTACACGCGTTAAAAATTAGAATGTGAGCTTATCTCAACAAAAGAGTTAAATACACAAAATGTAGCATATAATTCATGTTGTGTTGTACTGTTGATCTTTTAAGTGAGAACTAACTGTTTTACTTTTAATCATAATGACACTTATTGAGTTTTCTCAGGTTGTTGTTGTTGGTTGTTGTCTCTCACACACACACACACACACACACACACACACACACACACACGCACACAGAAAATCACACACCCACCAGCACTGTTTGCCTCCCCGCTCAGCTCAATTAACACTGAGGGTCCAAGGGTGTGAATAATTTAGAAATGAATTATTAATAAATAATAACAAAGGGGCTCAGGGGAGATACAACCTGGTCAATTAAGACACAAGGAAAATGTGAAGGTGAGCAGCAGGAGGTTGTTGGCTGGGGATCTGCAGTTAATCTTACCTTCGCCTCATCATTATCGTTGCCTGTCAGACACAATTACCTTGGCTGTGTGCTCCCAGCACTTCAAACAACACTCTGTCCCTCTGACACTGACAGCCCGTCCTGTTCAACCACACACCCGCGCTCGTATTATAATTAATACTGTATATTTGTAACAAAGGCCATGAAAAGTACGTTCTTTTTACGGGCAGGAATAAAATCTAGAATCAGGATGTCTTACTCATAGGGCTAGGTTAAAAATATATGGTCTGAGTCATATCAGTCTTCATGTGAAAGACCCCAAATTGATTCATAAATTCTTAAATAGTATTTAATTTCCTATAACCTGTGCACAAGCTGTCTTCACAGTGCCCTCTGCTGGACAATGTTAATTACATTCAAACTGTCTGATGCACTTCCAGGCTATATATATATTTTGAACCTCAACAGGTTTATATGGCTGGAGTTTGAACTATTGTGTACAGCTGTACAGTGCTGAGTTGCACTGTGCGGTCATATTAAATAAAAAGTGCATTCATGTGACTACTTTGGTGTCGCATGTCACACCACTTTGGTGGAGAAATACAAATTCTGTAGAATTTGCAGCATTAGTTATGTGAAGACCTCTTTCATAACCGAGCAAAATTGGTAAGAAAACGTTCTCACCAAACTTACAGCAGCTCAGGCCAACAGCTCAATCCAGATCAACAAATGAGATGAAAAAGTGTTTTGTTTTTTGTTTAACCTGCGATTAATTTTTACCTTGAAGGAAATGAGTATCTGACTAATTTTAGTGCAAAATTATATAAAACACAAACTACTTCAGTACTGTGAAATAGTGTTTGTTTAATTGCAATTAAGAATAGCAACACTACATGTGCTTTAACCTATCTATCTATCTATCTATCTATCTATCTATCTATCTATCTATCTATCTATCTATCTATCTATCTATCTATCTATCTATCTATCTATCCGTGCATGAAACTGTACAACATTCAATGCCAGTAGATGTCGCAGTTGCACCAACATCTCAGATCAAAACAGATGCTTCATCAGACACACATCTTCTCCTTCTTCTCCTTTTTACCAAGATAGTGCCTTTACAGTCAGCAGAACACTAAGCAGCAATGGGACAGGCTGTTCAAATGAGTCTGTTACAGATCTGTCATCGTCTGAGCCTCCATGTGAGAAGCTTCCGTCCATAAATGTGTGTCTTCTGATGCACACTCTCAGCATTTATATACAGCATATGCTGGTTGACTAACATATACTTCATTCTCTTCTCAGGATGCCATTATTCCACTGTAGCCTACATCTTAGTTTGCTGCTATATTTCTGCTTACATATAAAATTTAACTAACAATAAATTTGGAAAACAGCACAAAATAATGATAAAACCATCTTGTACGTTTCGACTGAGGGTAAATGGAAGATTATACAGCAGTGTCTTAGACCGTTGTTCTCCATGAGTTTCTTCTGTCTAATGAACTCAAATGTATTTGACCTGTCATGGTTCATCTCTAAACTTCTACTGCCCTTTGATATTCAGTCAGCAGATATTAAACATGCAGGGTTAACTAAGCGTGAGTGCCTCTGTGTGAAGGGCAATTTCCCGACAGAAAAATTTGGATGTGATATGATAAGAAGACAGCCCTGAAGGAAACTTGTGACAGTTATTTTGTGACTGTTAAACTGCCAGGGGTGTTTCTTGCTTTCCATCCAATATCAATTGGGAATTGTTCAAGCCCCCCCCCCCCCCCCCCCACCCACAATGGAAAATGCCAGGATGGAGTGTCAGTTAAATAGTTCTTAAATTGTATTGTACTTTTTATATTTTAAGTATTTACTTTAAAAATCCAAAACCTGTTCCTGCTATGCTGATTATGTAAACGGTATTTTAACCATGCAATGTGTGTTATCACAACAAAACAAAACAGCTTTAAACGTAGCTTGAACATATTCAAAACATTTTCTTTTCATTTCACTAGATGGTGACAAATATTCAGAAATATGGACTGCAGTCTTGTGCCATGCTTGTGCATACTGCTGCATAAAACGCCACAATTGTGTTTCTTCAGTTGAGAAGGGTTGTGAGGCATAAATGTATCCTGTGATTTTGTAACATTAATGCAACAAGAGCTCCAGGTGGCAGCCAAGTCACAAGTTCATGTTGATGCTGCAACAATGCAACAATTGTGGACTGAATAATTAATTTTTTTAATAATAATGAATAATCTTGGACAAAACTGAAAAAAAAAAGTTACTGAACAAGTCGTCTCAGTCACCTGTTTTGTCTCTGGGTCCCAGCAACAGTGTGGTGGAGTTGATTCTCTAAGGCCATATTACTGCTGTAATAGAGAAAAAAACAAAATAGAATATATTATTAAAATTAAAACTATTTAATACACAGTGTAGTAAAAAAGCTTTAAGTTCCCATTAAGTATTAAAGCATTATGGGTACTTGTTTTCCTTATGGGGACAAAAATCAAGTCCCCATAATGAAAATTACTACATTTTAAAGTGAAGGCATATTTTAAAGTTAGGCTGAGGTTAAGGTTAGGGTTAGATCAAGGTTAGGGTCGGGGTTAGGATTAGGATACTAGTAATTATGGTTAATGTTAGAGTAAGTCTCCAGAAAATGAATGTAAGTCAATGCAACGTCCTCTGACGTGATGGAAACCAGTAATGGTTGTGTGTGTATATAAAATGAAAAACCTGGTGAGACAAGTATCACACATACTTTAGTCTGGAGCAATTTGGACACGTTTTGTCACCACACAACTACCGAATTACTCCTTGTATCACTTTGCTTCTCAATAATAAACCAATAGATAGATTTCTGCACAAACAGATTTCATAATTAAAGAACAGTGCGGCTTCTTTCAGTGGCCTAAAGCTCACTAGTCTAAAAACCTGGCACAATTCCCACAGATAATTTCATTCAGCTGGATAGCTGACGCAGTCTTGTGGCTTGTGTGAGAGGATAAATCTATCAGCAGGGTGATGGATAATGGCTAAGCAAATGAATAAATAAATAAATAAAAATCTGAGCAGAGGATTTGGTCTGCAATTTCTTTAGTGTCTCTTTTAAGTAAAACTGGGAGCTAACAACTGATGTTCTTCATTAATACTAATGCACAGCATTTTAATCTTTTGTCAAATTTACTTTCTACACCACTGAGGCATGTTCTTTCTATAATTCATCTGCAAAACATTAAAAAAAAATCAAAAACATAAAAAAAAAAATCAAAAACAATTTATTTCAATATGGAGAAAACATATTGATTGTATTCAGCTTTTCCCATCACCACCTACAATATTGATAACTCACAAATCTTACAGGATTCATTGCAATATTATGGAGGGTAAAGCATTAGGAAAAAAGAAATTAGACAAAATAACTTCTATAAACAACAGCCTGGCTCCTCTGCATATAGCTGATGTTAATAACACAGTTTTATAACCATTCACAGGAGTCCATTCTCTTTTTAGGCCCATAGAAGGATAAAAAAAACAGATCTACACATACAGTATGTTCTGTATAGTCTTCACAATGGTGTGTGGAGAGTAAGACATGGTTTTTTTTAAGCAGCGTTGTCAAAACAGTTTGTCTATTTTAAAGGAGAGTACGGGTAAAAAGACAAAACAACACTGTGGTACTTTTACAGCAGATTCAGCTCAGCAAGTATCATGGCTTACTTATAATGCTTAAGCATTAACAGACTGTGGTCAAATCAATGGTATCTGGTTTGATTTTCCAGAGTGGCATTTTCACTCGTCATAGAAACTGAGAGCCAAGAGCGAATTACTCCTTTGATGACCACATGACTGACAGCTCATCGATTAGTTTGGAACCAATAAGTCCATATCCATGAATCAGGGCAGGATTAGATGTTAGGTGGAGTTTTAAAGTAATGACACAAGCACATAAGTGAACATACTTTTTCTCGGTCTATCATACAAACTCTTTACAAAACCTTATTCAACTAAAATCTGAAACTAGAAAGGAAGAGGGCAAAGAAAGTGGGGGGACACGTGTCCACGCAGATAAAAGACAAACAATTTGACAGGTATAAATGATCAAGTGAACAATGGCAATAGCTTCATAATTTTCAGGATGCATACTGGCTCACTGTACCATTGATTTGACCACAGTCTGTTAATGCTTAAGCATTATAAGTAAGCCATGATACTTGCTGAGCTGAATCTGCTGTTAGTATGATTTGACTCCTGTCCTCGTGTTCACTTTTCTCAGTCCCAGTTGGTGTAGACTTTTTACCCTTTACAATCTGAACGCCTGCTTTGGAGCCTCAACATTTGCAATTTGGCCGACACCATGTTGACGCTTTGCGAATGTGCCTACTGGACGATACCAGCTGTCAGTCACACTAGTGTTCACCGATATTCTAACCCTAACCCTAACCCATTCATTCTTGAGTAAAACATTTACTGACTTTAAACATCTAGTGAGGCTCATGTTCCCCTATAACTTCAATTAAAATAACGGTCTTTTTTGAAACCAGTGGCGCTGCTATTCAATACATTCCTGATCGGCTTCAGCATTTTCAGACTATGATATACACTCACCAAAGCCTTAGGAACACTGCAGCGCCTGCTTATACAGTTATCCAAACGTCTGACAGCAGTGCAATGCATAAAATGTCAACAAATTCACACACTAATCAAAAGAATATGATTGCCGTGACAATTCCTAACGCTGCCTGTCAGAGTATTGATGCTGACCATGTGATTAAGTAGGTCCACCGCGGTCACCGGCCATGAATCTTGAATCATGTGACTATGGACCTGAATCCGAAAGGAGCGTTTCAGCAGTCGTGTTGAATCCAGGGAAGCCTTGTCCAATTTGGTGTTCCTGATAAAACCCCCCTGAGATTATGGTCACATTATGAATCCTGATCAGGTACCAGTTGAAATCATGTTTCTGGCCACCGACAGTAGCTGATACAATTCACTCTGCTATAAAGCTGTTTATGTCTCCACTGTGCTCTCCCTAACAACTCATGTGATTTAAATATTTATGTTTTAAACAATAAAAGCTTCTTTATGGTCACCAGCGAGTTGCTAAAGTTCAGAAAAACACATTTACACGCAATATGATATTTTTTATGCCTGCCTTCAGATGGGGTTGTGTTTATACGAAGAGTCCATCAGAATGCCTGTCCTTGTTGGTACTTATGACCTCGATTTTCCTGTTATCACATCTTTGTTTGTGTTTTCAGAACTGGCACTTACTGCAGTTCTTGTTGTCTGTCTGACAAAACTGCTGACATGCCCAATGCTGTCAAACTGTATTTTCCCTGTCCTGTTGATTTTCCTGCTAATTCTTTATGTCATTATTGTACTTTAAAGGCTTTTTACTGTTATGACTGTTATGATGGTGTTTGTTTACAGCAGTATGTGATACCTGTTTACATTTTTTTTCCCATTGCAGGTTTTTTGAACAATCTATTTGTGAAAGGTTCATTTGTTGTCCCATTTCTCTGTTTTTACTTTACGAAAGCCCTTATTTTTATTTGATTAATAAACAATCAAACACTGGCATAATGCAATTCCACTGAATTGCACTCGGGTTGAATTGCACTGCATCATGGTAGTCGTGTGAATTGTGTCATATTGCACTTGTTGCTGCTGCATATGTCTCTTCATTTTATACAGTACTATCGCTGAAAGCGTACCGAAAACAAATCATGGGTTGGCTCGGTTTGGAAGGCAAATGCAAATTTTAATGAATCTTCATGTTTTAAATCGTAACGTTCAGCATTTGTTGCTGGCAACCTGAGAACCAAAGTGCTACGAGCTGTATTACTGGGTGCTGCAAGTTAACAGACCAAACACTGAACCAAAAACCAAAAAAATATGTGCAGACAGCATTTCACAATTTAACATGTTTCCTTACTCCCTGTTGACAGAGTTAGACTTGGGGACATTTTGTCTGGTCCACACAAGCTTTTTCAGGATTAGGACCTGGTGTTAGGGTTAGAAATGGGTTTAGATTAGGGCCAAACAACTAGACATCTAGTTGTTTTGGTTTAGGTTAATGGGGCTCAAGAATGCATGAGGGGCCTCGCGGGGATAGAAAAACGAGTTTGCGTGTGACTGTATCCTGTTTCGGTGTTTGCTGCTTTGAAAAACAAGACCAGCCTTTGAGTCCCGGATGAGTCATGTCCGAGGGAGAAGGAGAGAGAGAGAGAGAGGGACAAAAGAAAGTGGAATCCAGCCCAGCAGAGCGGGTCGTTTGCCAGTAATGGTATGCGGCTCAGGCTGGGCTGTGCCTCCCTCTCTGTCTGTCTGTCTGTGTGTGTGTTTGTCCCGTAGCTATCATAGCATCTGTTGTCCTCACACACACACAGACACACCGGGCCGTTTAGCACCGGAACACCAGGCTGTGCTTCACTTACTGTGGGGGAATCTTTCCTCGGTATGACCACAACACGGACGCGGCTCACACGGTGAACGGCTGACGATGGCTTCGGTGCGGATGGTTGGTAAAGTTATGGCGAGACTTTCTGGAAGTCTTCAGCCTCTTCACTGCGGTTTACCAGCCAGGGTTCGTCCGGCGGTGTCCCTACGCCAGGTAAAGGAGTCTTCCGGCTAATTCATTTTATAGTTGTGTTTGTTCAGTCGTTTGTGAAATGTGATGGTCATCTGACTTCCTGCTTTCTTGACAAAAACAACAACAACAACAACAAGTGAAGTTTGTTTCACTGTGGTTAATTTAAACTTCAGCTGGAAGATGATTGTCTCGACTCAGTTTTCTCTTACAGCAGACCTAGTTTCTTTATCTGTAGCGAGAAGCAGAGCAGTTTTCATTTTCTCTCGGTGTTTTTCCTGCATCTGTTCATCTGGCACCGCAGCTCTTCTGCAGTTTGCACTCCGGTGCATTACTTTGCTCCACGGGGGTTTGGGTGTAATCTGAACATGTGCTTATGGTTGACAGAGCCTTGCCAAGTGTGCAGGACTGAGCGTTATTGAGCATTATCTCCCCACTCAGGCTGTGCTCATTCAATTATTCCCCTGATGAAGCAGTTCAGTCACTCGGCTACGCTGAGGAACGAGACCATGGTTGGTCTGCTAAGTAATATGCCTCAATATGCAGTATTTTTTCATTTCACAATTTTTCATTTCAACTCACAGTTGCAGATGTTGCAATTGTGATTTTTACTTGCAACAAATTCTTATCAGCTCAACTCAGCTATATTCTAATGCCATGGTTCTCAAACTGTGGTACTTGTACCACAAGTGGAACGCGAGCTTCCTCTGGTGGTACTTGGAGGAAAATCAGAAATACCATTTCTGCCAGTGTATGTGATGTGACTGGAGCTGAGGAATTTTGAATGTGTAGAAAATGAAACGAATAGCAACAACAAAAATTAGATATTAATAATTATAGTCACTTCCATCTTAAATTTCCCTCTGCCAGTGTAAGTCTGCCGCTGACTTGGCTCAGCCCGTTTACACCACTGTATTTTAACGTTGGTGAAAATCGTGTGACCTCAAAAGCTCAAAATTTTTTCAGGTGGTACTTGGTATAAAAAAATTCAGAACCACTGCTCTAATGCAAATAGGAGAACTTAAAGATGTGAATTAGCATTACTGAAATCATCAGCACTAAAGTATAAACCATGTCGGTGGTGATCAGGTGTGATCGTCTGCTGCTGTGGCCCATCTGCTTCAAGGTCATTTTCAAACCAGCCTGGTTCTTCTCTGACTTCTGGCATTTTCACTCAGAGAAATGCTGTTCTCTTTTTTGGACCGCTCTCTGTAAACCTTAGAGATGCTTACAGTATGTGTGAAAATACCAGTCGATTTGTGAAACACTCAGACCAGCCCATCTTACACCAACCATGCCAATGTTTCAAGTGGCTTAAATCAAATTTATACCTCATTCTGATTCTTGTCTTGAACTTGTTTACCCAATTAAGTGGTTGGTGCGTGTGTGCGTGTGTGCGTGTGTGTGTGTGTGTATTCTAAAGAAAGCATGATAACGTAAAAATATGAGTAACCATCAGCAGTAAAGTATAAACCCTTGGTCAGATATGCTGCACAACATACAGTATATTTTCAATATGTCTTTACAATTTGCTAATTGGGTTGGGTTCAAATTTCAATTTTAATTGAAAAACAATTATTTGTTCAGCTATACTCGTATCTTATACTCTTCAAAAATTGACTTACCCACTCTCAGCAGGCATCACTAACATAGCTATGTTTTATATAGCTCAGTCTTGTGCAGGAGCAGGATCTGTGCACCACTATGGTGGTTTTTATGGTCCGGCTCCACTAACACTTTTATATACCATGACCTATTAAATAGGCTACCTACATTTTATGATCCACAGTGGCATCACACACTGTGTGAAAGTGCAGAGGCAAGCTTAGTCTCGAGCAGAGCACTTAGATCCCAGAAGGACACTTCAATTCTCTGACAGTGCAGCTTGGAATGGGGATTGCACACAAACATAATATCTGGGTGGAAGCTGTCACGACTCATTCCCATGTACAAAAATGACTAAGATTATTTCTATTTTTAGTCTTGAACATATGTGAAATCATTGCTGAAGGTCGGCCTTTTTGCAAATTCCAGAATTAAAAACCAAGAATTCCTGTAGCTTCTAACAGAACAAGAAACCCCATTTAGGGAAGTAAGTTATAAAACGGTAAACGTAAGTCGTCTTTAACTTGAGGAGTATTCAAAATAAGACACATTTTTATCCAAATGTGGTTCAGGTCATGTGTCTGAATCATATCATGTCATCAAGATAGAAGTACTTTGATAGGGATATCCCACCCTCCACAGTTCACCATCACAGCACTGGTGAAGGAGCTGTATCATGGGTCGTTCCTCCCTGCTGCTGTTAGACTGCACAGCAAGCATTGCTCTCAGAAAACCACATGAAACTACTGTACGTATTGTGCTCTTGCTGTATATACGCTGGTTACTCACTGTCTATATTATACTTACCACTCTAATTTTTATGATCTTAATATTTCCTGTTTTTCTGTATTTTTAAATTCCTGTTTATTACTTTTGACTGTCTTTGCTGCAGTAACACTTTAAATGTCCCTGCTGTGGGACAAATACAGGACTATGTTATTATGCCTACAGACTGGGGGGTGTTTGATGATCAAAAGAAAGCTTTTAGGTGGAATATTAGTCCATAACTCAAATTGTCTGATTTAGTGCTGTGCAGTTTTAGAATCCAGGTAGAAATTAATTTTAAAAAATGTTGTGGACTCAGTATTATATAAGGTGCAAGAGAATTTTGAGTGGATTTTCCTCCCCACAATGTGAGACTCAGATATTGGACAACACTAAAAACTTTATAGAGTCTTCATTTTTTTTATTACTGCCATACAGCACTGAAGGAGTCGTTACAGCCCTTATAATAAGACGTCTATCGACTATCAGTTTTCTGGCGAGCAATGTGTCTATTTTATCCAAGACTACGTGTTGAAATGACCTTAGTTGAAGAAGGTGGCAGACAGTGAGATGGACCAGGGCTATCTCCAGGGGATTTGGATAAGGAAATGAAAATTAGTAATGTATAATAATTTGTTAGTCCTTTCTTAAGTGCCTGGTTTGATCCTATAGAGTTGGGTTTTTACACTGGTTTTTGATGGTTCTCTTAAATAATTAGTTGCCCCTCCATAGATAATACTGTAATTAGGACTGGACAATAATTCAATGATTTTAAAACCACAATTAACTGGTTTCTCCAACTTTCACTCCAATCTTTTTATATTTTATTATGTGGTATTTAATTGCAATAATTAATGATACCAACTTGATTTCCCACTTTTTTTTAATAATGATAATATTTTGATAACATTTTGAATGATACAGTGTACAGTGCAGACATGAATACAGATAAGTGATACTCCGCTGCAGTAAAGCATAATTTTATTACCTGGTGGGAGGTTTTTCCACTCTGTGCCATCTCTAACCTCTTTACACTGATATATTGAGTGTGCTGAAATAATGTTTTTCCTGAAACGGAGACAAATGTCACATTTATGTCTATAATGGCTATAATGGCTACATCATTTGCTACAAAGAGCCTGCAGAAGACAGTCGGCTGACATTTTCTGTCTGCAGTAGAAATGGACCTGTGAAGCATCTGACATTAATGACAACATTTGATTGTTTTTTGTAGTTCTTTGTACTATGTATCTCGGGAGCATAGAGAGAAATTGAATTAACTTGCAGTGTATTCAGTGCAGATAAGTGATACAGGGCTCTGCAGCTGCTGTCTGTGTTAATAGTAACATGCAAGTATAATATTCTGAAAAAAACGTTTCATTTGCAGTGTCTATACTGAGTCAAATCAAACGATCAATATTGACGTGTTGTCAAAGCATCGGATTGATTAAAAATATTTGAAGACGCTAAAGAGGATTTAAAATTTGGGTGAAGTTGGTCATCATTTGGTGTTTAGCTTTGATATGAAGTTGTTTGTTTTGTTTTTTTCTTAGTCACATATTTGGTGTATTCACATACTAACAATAGCCTTCACATTCAAATTAAGAAGCCCAACTGGAAAATACTCGTCATTAATACTCAAGGTCTTCTTAGACATGAATTTAATTTTTGGTCGAGACATTCTCTGGGGTTTGCCGTTCACATATGATGAACACAGAGGAACATTGCTTCCACAACAGCAGGAGAATCTCCAGAGGATCCAGGCGATGTGGTAGCTTCTGGCTTGAGCTTGCAGGAAGCAGAACACTTGCAACACTGTGCATTCTCCTGCTGCAAACTCTCTAGATCACTCAGACAATAACTTCGGAAATTACACTGGGAAGCTGGCTCGGGAGAAACACACGCACACACCCACGGCCCCTCTGGACCGTTGCTGGAAAATCTCCAGAGTTCATGCAAATGTAAAAGCCGCTATAGTTAGATGCTAAAATCATAAAACAAAAGTGTCTGCTTCAAGCCAAGTCCCATCAGGTGATGAGCAAAGACCAGCAGGATGATGGCAGAGGATTTGATGCCAGAACATAAAAGCAAAATCTATTGGTACTTTTTCAGATTTAAACCGAATGTCACTGTTGAACCTGATAACGTTAATGAAGCAATTTGCACATTTGTGTAATGAAGGTGGCAATGTCTAGTGATAAGACCTCTAATGTTGTATTTTCTCTCTGCTTCCTGGCCATTATTGTCCTGTAAGAATTTTTTAAACTAGCAAACTGAAGCTATAGTTATCCAGTGTTTCCTGATGTGACCTTGTGATGAAGCATTGTCTGGTTTTGGGTGACTAAAGGGGAAATATTACTCATAGCAATGTTCATTCAGGAAGGGAAGTTGGTTTTTGCTCCATTAAAGTTTCAGTCAGTAGGGTTTGTTTGTGTCTCTTAAGATGAGGTTGCAGATTGTAACCAAGTGAATTCCCTCCCTCTCCAAACATGTAGGAGAGTGTGTCATAGTATTTGTTTTTTTCTGTTCTGGGCTGCTGTTCAGACATTGCTATACAACAAGATTGGCTCTTTGAAAGATGACCCACTTTGTGTAGAGAAAAGGAGGTAGAGCAGTAAAACAATGATTTCCTTTTTTTTGCATAGCTCTGGTTAACTACTGTATGTACCGCCTGTTGAATTAACAAATATCTGTTACATTGGAACCACTGTCAAATTAGTTCACACAAAGCCTTTTTGCTCCACAGGACTCTCTGTGTTTCTCATTACAGTGCTGCTTGGATCTCATTGCACATAGGAAGTGATTTGTGTTATAGTATATCAAGATAGATGGAGGCAACAACATTGAACATGTAAAGTGTGACAGTTGCAAACAGCTTTAAGTATGACTGAAAACACCAAGGGGCCATGGTTGGTTTAGGGTTAGCACTCTTGCCTTTGCAGCAAGAAGACCCCAGTCCTGCACAGAGTTTGCATGTTCTCCCCATGTGTGCATGGGTTTTCTCCGGGTTCTCCAGAGGTGTGAATGTGAGAGTGGATGGTTGTTTGTCTACTGGGATTAGGATTAGGATTAGGACCCTCATGTGGAGGATAAAGCAATAGAAGATGAGTGAGTGGAAACACCAACTACTACTGCTCAAAAAAATCCAGTCATTCAGCAAGTTAATGGAATTCTGTGCTGCTGCTGTATACACAAGTGCTCCCTCAGTGAGGTCTGATGGTGTTTGTTGACAAAGCCCTTTTTTTTTTTAAGATGAAGCCTTCAACATGCCAACACATTTACACTGTTTTTGTTCATGAAGACTAAACAAAAGCAGAATGATAAAAAAAAAATAATGGAATGCAGCTTTAAATTACTTACATTTGGGTATTAATACTATTAATACTTTTAATGCCTATTAATTAATACTATTTAATATTATTAATGCCAACAATTTCATATGTTTGCTTGAAATGTAACCCCTGCTTCTTTGCCACCTTCCTGCCATCACAATTTCATTTATTTTCCCATTGTCTTCCTAACCTGACTGGATCATTTAACTGTAATACATAAAACAAATGCCCCAGTGCATATATTTTTTTATGGCTGTTCTGTCATGATACCAACAAGAAATAATTGAATTTCTCTTCTTGACAGCCTTTGATAATCACCCCTAGCCTTTAGGATAGTTTGCATTTCCCTCTTCTTCTTTTTTCAAGTCATACCTATACTGTACTTTAAGCCACTCTGTTGTGATTACACAAGTGTGCAGTAAACGGTTCCACCCTTTGCTCAAACAAAGCTATGGTGATGTGGTGAGGAGCAGCAGCAGCAGCAGGAGGAGGAGGTGGATACAGTTTAGGTGCAACAAGCCATAGCTCAATTCTGACAGGATTCATAGTGAAGTGACCTGCTGGCTGACTGCAGGGAGGATAAGGCTGCTTGTCAACAAGATAATCCTGATTATTGTTTGAGTAGGAAGCCAAGATCTGCTTTACTGCAGAGGAGGGAGATGTTGTCACCACTCAGTTTTCCAGTTTTTACAGTGTGTGTCTCTGTCTCCCTCTCCCTCCCTCCCCCATTGGTGTGGCATAAATAAGATATGCTCGATAGATCAAGGTGTAAATATACCTTCAGCAGATTGTTTTTCGGGAAGAACAGTTGGAGGGAATTATTTGGTGCTGAGGTGTAGCTGTGCAGCGTTGTCACCCAGCAGCTCCTATCTGAAGGACAAGGGGTTACAGCGACTGCCATGCACTCTGAATATTGATTAGCTAAGTAGTTGGAAAGTGTGTTTTAAGCAGAAAAATGTTTAATTGATGTCCGTCACCAAGAGGAGAAGAAAGGCCCCTTCCTTTCTGCAGACTGTACATTATGCCTTATGGCATGATTGGGGAGTGGTTGCCTGGATGTTGCCCTTGTGTTTGCTGTGTCCAGGCTTGTTCAGGCAGAACAATGTTTTAGGTGTAAAAATACAATAGGTGTGTCTTTTTTTTTCACAAGAATAGCCAAATTAAAACTTTAGATTATGCATGTAGCCCTGGGAATAGTTACTTTATTGTGTTTACTATAAACACAATAACACATTGTTACTTTGTTGTTGGAGGAAAGTGTGTAACTGCCACATGAAGGTGTGACAGGAAATGATAAAACATGGCCATGAGCACGGCTGCAGAAAAGCAATACTATTCATCACACAGCTCCCAAGCAACATTGTCTGCCACACAAGGCACGTTCTGTTGATTTATATTGGGATGGGAATGTGTGCACAAAGCATAAACTGCCTAAAGGCAGTCATTTGTTGAATTGGACTCCAGTCGCTGATCACACACACACACACGCACACACACACACACACACACACAGTAAAGTATCCTGGTTTCTTCTTTCATGTTTAGCTACAGATCTACTGTTTTCACATTAGCAGGAAACCAAGTGTGCAAATGTCACTCACCGCACTTCTGTGCTGAACTACTGTCACATGAAGTGTTTGCTAATGAGAGTGACATTATATATGCATCGATTTACCACGCATCTGCCGTAAATATATGCTGGCAGTCGGTGTCTGCACTAGTCCTTTAAATGAAGCACCAAGGCTGAGGCAGAAGGGTGATCTACAGTATCAGATGTTTTTCCAGGCAGTTTAATATACCGATTATGTGTTTGCTATGTGGAGTCAATTATGAGTAACCAGTGAGTGAATATCGTACTTCTTTCAAAGATATAAACTCTCTGGCCATTTCTTTAGGGGTTTCAGTGTCCAGTGAGGTCTTCTGCTGCTGAAGCCCATCTGTTTCAAGGTCCCATATGTTGTGTATTCAGAAATCTGTCTGGCCATTCTCTGACTTCTGGCATCAACAAGGCATTTTTGCCCTCAAAAACTGCAACTCATTTGCAACTCAACTGCAAAACATTTTTGCACCTTTTTCTGTAAACCCCAAGGGATTATAGTGTGTGAATATATCACTAGATCTGCATTTTCTGAAATACTGCCCATCTGGAACCAACAACCATGCCACTTTCAAAGTCACTTAAATCCCCTTTCTTCTCCATCCTGAAGCTTTTGTTTAACTTCAGCAGGTTGTGTTGGCCACGTCTACACACACACACACACACACACACATATATATGCACTGAGTTGCTGCCAAGTGATTAGGTGTTTGTTGAGTGTATGTTGAAAGTACAATTTTGCCAACTATAGAAGATTTATTTTACACTTTGATATTGTGGTAAATGTTATGGTTTTTAGATTTATGCCTGCAATAATAAATCTATTGAATTTAAAGAGGTTCTGAATTGGTTTAATATTATACTTTAATAAAGCTGGGGGCTCACATGAGACAAATAATAAGAGAAAGCATAAAATTGAAGTATCACCTTTAAGAGCCCCTCACTTCTCCATAAATTCACACTTCTTTCAACCCCCACAGCACTACCTTGTGTGCTGTAGTAGACTTTCAGCTGTGTAACAACATCTAGGCTTCTCTTAGGATATGCAGTATTTGTAAAATCCCATTGTCCTTCACAGTGCAGTGCACTACTTCATTAACACAACATTAACATAACACCTGGTTGCCTATATGTGATTCTGGTGACTTCAAAAGAGGATTTCAGTTTCTTATTGGGTGACGAAGGAAACGGCAACATTGCGTTACTGAACCAAAATGGCTGCAAACAGGTTAAAGTTTGACCAGAAACGAAATGAAGCACTATCCAAGAGTTTCAAAAGCGAATTCCTACCGCTCAAAAAAACCTGTTCACCTCCACGCCCTGAAAGTGTATAAACACTCCCTCAGTCAGGTTTGATAGTATTGTATGACAGAACCCATTTCAGATGGAAAATGCAGCATAATAGAATAATAAGGAGACATAATTATAACATCAGTAATAATATAACATCAGTAATAACATCAATAACAACAAAATCACCAAAAGTTATGCAGTGCAGCTTTAAAGCTCCTACTCTGAACTGCTGGAGTGTGAAGAACTGCACCTCTGTCTCTTGTTGCAACACTGTGCCCTCGGACTTGCCTGCTCTCTCACACCATGAAGAAATGGGCGGCTCTCTTGTTCTTCTTTAATGTGATATTGATCGAGTAATCCTGTTTTTCTCACAAAGTGGCTGCAAATGCTCTAGGTGTTAGTTGGACAATGGTATACTTAGACTAAATAGAGCCCCTCTGAATCTTGCCTAAGTAAGAAATACCCGTGGATGAGTCTGTTGGAGTTCAGAAGGCTAGAGAGTTCAGACTCGGAGATGTGGCAAATGCGGTGGAGCATATGGCGTCATAAATCATCCACAGTGCCTGGGCCTAACCTGCCCATGGTAAAATGCAGAAGATCTGCTGTGTGCATCACATTACATCACCGGCTTTAAATATTGGCTAGGAATACACCCAAGGAATACTAAGCAGACGACAGAGAATAATGCTGTCTGATATAATGAAGTGTCCCTTGTGGGTGTATTCTCCATTACTGAGCAGGGGAAGACCTGAGGTCTTGCAGTGATGGTACTGTCTATTACATGCCAGCCTTTTATCAAGCCTGAAACCTAGAAGACTAAATTTAGATGGAAAATTGTGCATCAGCAGGAAAGAGCCAGGCAATCAGTCATACTCTCAACTGGTCGGGTTAGTTACCTTCAAGAAAGGGAGTGAAAAGCATTTTGAAAAAAGACATTTGTATTCATATTCAGTGTGAAACACTCAGCGCAGAAAGCTCTGGATTTATTTACTCTCCACCTTCTGCTGACATGACTCTTTACTGAGGGAGGGTTTTCGTTTCTGAACACACAGAACAAACTGAACGCTGGTAAAAACGTTTTTTTCTTTGATTTATTTTCTATTTTATGTAATGACCTCATGTCCTCTACAGTTTCCCCCCCACAGTCAAAAACATGCAGAATAAGGGATTAGGCCATTAGGATGGTTGTCTGTCTCTATGTGTGGCTCTGTGATGGACTGGCGATCTGTCAAGGGTGTGCCCTGCTTTTTGCCCTATGTCAGCTGGGATTAGGAACCAGCGGCCCTCATGTGGAGGATAACGTGGGATAGTGAGTGACCCAATGTTCTAATCTGTCCACATCCTCTCTTTCTCATTGAAGGTTCAGCAGAGGTGGCCCCTGCTTGGGAACTGCCATGCACTTTTCTACGCTACACTGCCGCCCTCCAGTGGTAATGTAGCATTACTACACCCACATGAAAATAACCTAAATAACATAATTTGTTATGTTGTTATGTTGCCCTGTGAAATTGTCCAATTTTAATTGCAGATGTGAATTTGAAGTACAAATACGGCCGCCTGGTTCTGGAAGTCCTGTTGCCGTCCCGCAATGAAAAGTGTGTGTTCTTCCTGCGACCGATGCTGATGAGCGTAGGAGACCTGATCGCCGATCTGCAGAAAGAGGATCCCGGAGCCACTGCTTCTGTTTTCTCCAAGGGTATGATGCAACATGCGTTAGATGTTCACACACACTGGACAGGCCACATTCTTCAGGTGTAGTCCGTTCCTGTAGAGACAGGTTTAGTGGCTTTTGAGTAAGCAGTGAAAGCTGCATAGTGAATTTTGGCACAATGCCTCAAGAATATCTTTTAACCAATCGTTAACTAATTTTTGCCACTGTGAATAGATTACTACAACTAACTTACCACATTTTGGAGGAGAAAAAGGTAGTTTTTACTACTTTCTACATTAATTCTAGATACAAGTCATTGTTAAACTCTAGATTATTTATACACAATATGAGTCAACTCAGACGTGATGGTTTATTGTTCCAGAGAAAATTACTCAGCAGTTTATAAACCAGTTTGAACACTGCTATGCTCAGAAACTCAGGGAGAATTGTGTGGAGCGGAGAGTCTTAATCAGCAGTGTGCAAACTGATTTGACATTGAATTGTTTATATTTAAATGTTGCAACAGTTTTAATGTGACTAATTGACAAAATATTTTTCTTTTATCTCAGGAGCCTGTTTAATTTGAAAGATTTTTAAAAAGCAAAATTACAGTAAAATTATCCAGTATTACTGAGGAGAGAGTAGCAGATAAGTAATTCAGTCTGTTACAGAAATACAGTATATGTCTTTCTTTTATTTTCTCCCCTTTAACGTGTTGTAGCCTGTCAGATCAAGATCTTCAGATCTTGGGAGATGACCAACATTTTAGGATCCACTGCAAACATGTAGGGGATGGGACAGATGGTGTTTTACAAGTCATATTATAGCTCAGTTACGACATAGTTGGGTATTTGTCTTTGTTTGTCTATAATGCAACACTCCACCTTTCACACTGAAAGTAAGGGACATAAATAACATGTTCCCAGGCTGGAAAAACATGTTTTTCTTTGTCCCTTTTACCATGTCCATCTATAACGTCTAAGAACAACATGCAGGGACATTGTTAATAAAGCTGCTTTGGTGGTTATAAATCACAGTTTGAAATGGAAGTAAATAAGGTATATACTGTATGTATGTGAAATACAGCATTAAATAAAGCAATTGGAAAGAGGTTAATTACAAATTTAGTACTTAAAATCCAAGTCATCTTTATCTGTAAAGCACTTTAAAACAACCACAGTGGACCAAAGTGCTGTACAGAATGATAAATAAAGGGCATAAAAGCTCACACAAGGGAATAAAATACATCAGAACCAACTAAAATAAATTAAAAGACATAAAACATGGATAAACGTTACATCCAAACAAGAAACCACAATAAAACAGATCAAATAAAGTAAATAAAAATAAAATAAAAACAGAAATAAGTCTGTAATGGCAGATAAGACTTTTTTTAGTTAAAACATTAAAAGACATTATAAAGGTCAATTAAAAACCGTAAGAATGAATAAATAAGAGATAGAAACTACTTGTATGTTTAAAATAAGCTAATTAAAAGTGGGACCAGTGAAAAAGAAACAAACAAAAAGTAAATGTTTAAGATGTTCTGAAGGCAAAACTCTCAGTGGGGTCCTAGGGAGTTTATGCCTAGGTTTTAATGTATTCAGGCAGTGATGTGTAGCATTTCATTATGCAGCTAACTCATCGTCCTTTGGTCTGTCAGAACATATTCCCGCTCAGTGTTAAATGAAGTTATATGATTGCAATAAAGGAATAAATTAAACATCTGTCTTCGTCTGACAGATGGAGAGCGCATCGCCAGCACCACTCTCATTGACGCTCTGCTTGACAAGGACTTTCAGCTCGTCATCAACGATACTGTTTATGATGTTCAACCACCTGAGAGGGGTATAAACACATTATCAACACAGCCAGAGATTCTCATTCTGCCTGCTTTCCAGTTAAACTCAGTCTTGTTGATTTTATCACTTGATGCATGACTCACTTCACATTCCATCTCACTTTCTCCTCGCCGCCTGCTTTCTTTCATTCCCTCTGCTGCAGTGTGTGCATCCAGTGAGCACGTCATGGAGCTGGAGGACATGAAGCATGTGGTGCATCTGCTGCACACAGCGCTGCACATGCCTGAATTCCACCTGCTGAAAGAGCGGGAGCTGCTGGAGAAACTGGACAACCTCAAACAAGAACTTTCACCACTAGAGAAGGTTTTTCCCCTTTCTTTCTTTCTTTTTTTTTTTTTAAAACGTATTTAGCTACACCATCTGTTTCTTATTAGTAATGTTTTAGAAAGTGAAAGATGGCATGTCCCTTGTCTTGCTGTCTGGCAGATGAAGGCACAGCTGTCCCATGCAGCAGAGTTCAAGACCTCCAGGGTTCTCTGGACTGGCATGGCCCTGTTGTCGGTGCAGGGCGGTGCGCTGGCCTGGCTCACCTGGTGGGTCTATTCATGGGATGTAATGGAGCCGGTTACATACTTCATCACCTACGCCACCAGCATAGGAGCCTTTTCCTATTATGTCCTTACAAAACAGGTAAGTCTCAGGGACATTTACATTAACTCACCATTTTCTGAGGTGTGATTATTACTTTCATAGAATTTTGTGATAAGACTGATGCCAGTCTCATGTCTATCTTTAAATATGAAACTACACTCAAGGAACCACACAAAGAAATGAGTCTGAATAAATAGGAAGTTTGCCAATTGCTGCCAATGTATATAGTGATTTCAGTGAAATACATATGGTGAAATCACCTTTTTTCCCTCAAACACTGTGACCTTCTCTCATTTACACATTTGTTTTGTTTTCTAACCTCACACAAAGCAGTAAAAGACGTGTGGCGACGATGATGTGAGAAGTCTCTGCGTCTCAGTGTTTGATAAAGCTTACATTTAACTTTATCCCTGTGTTGTTTGTTAATTACTCCATAAAACTCCTCTCCAAGACTCCAGAACCATGTGATCATCTCTCTGGTCTATGGAGTTGCTTATAAACACAAATCAGTTTGGACAGCTTACCCCTATTGTGAGCTCTCAGTTACAAGAACACCAGCTTGTGATGGTCATTTATGGTGGACACTGACGTGTTGCAGCAATTATAAACCAGGCTTAACTCTCATCAACAAATATACAGATGTAACTTTCATTAAAACTGTTCACTTGTACAGTCGAACATACAATATGTTTAACGATGTTTTCCTTAACAGCAAATCTCATGTATTGTTTGCCGGATTATTTGCAGGATTATGTTTACCCGGAGGCTAAAGACAGACAGTTCCTGCATTACTTGTATAAGGGGGCCAGCAAGAAAAACTTTAGTGTGAAACGATACAACGAACTGAAGGACGAACTGGCTCAGGTTGGTTGAAGTATTTTTAATCTACCGTAAGCTACAGTATATCAATTAATAGTGACAGACACAATATACCGTACCCACGTACAAATGTAGGAAACAGGTTAACTATTTCCATTCTTAATGTGCAGAAGCAAAAAATTAAAGATGAGAATGTCTATAATTGTACAGACCCTCTGTTGTTATTTAAATTTAAAAAAAAAATATGGAAAATCCTTTGAAATAATTTGTACTGCATTAATTGTCAACCAAGACTAGCAGCTCTCAGCTCTTTTCAAAGTTGACTGAGGAATGAGTGTTTCTGTGTATGACGGTGTTTTTTTTTTTTTTTGTCCATCAGGTGGAGGACGACCTGAGACGTCTGAAATACCCGACTCAATTGCAGCTGCCACTCGAACAGATCCAGCCAAAGCCATGAACACAGACGCCAAGCCAAGAGTCGTTGCCCACATTTATAAATGAAGAAGCAAAAAAAATAAGTTCTACTTTATTTTGATAACGGCCCGTTTTTTACAGGGCATCAATATCACTCGGTCTTCTATTTACAATCTTGATAACGGTGCCAATGACATGTATATCTTCAATACAAAGACCATGGACTGTTAAAATAAAAAAGTATTGATGCAACAATGGGTGCATCTGCTGTCTGCATGTTTATTTTATGTAGATGATATTAACCCTGTTATTTTCCCTTTAAAGAATGAAGATTTACAAATGTATTGTGTGCACAAGTCAAATAAAAACAGATTATACAGTTTTTGCCACAAACAAAGAATCATTTATCTAAGAAACTGTAAAGTATAACAGTAGTGTCAGATTTCTTTATTTTAAAAGTCACACAAAATCTGACCAGTGTTCATATGCTGGACGCTTTGTTTTTCCTGAGTTTTGAGCCACAGCATGTTTAAAATGACACCCGATCACCCTGACGTATTTTCCACACAAGTGTTTTCTGCTATTTTAAATTTACTACTGTGAACTGAACACAAACACAAATTCCCTTTTTCATAGAGCAAGCATGGACAAAATGCATGTTTACGTAATTAGTGTTTGCTGAAACATAGTTTAGTATTAAACCCTGATGTGAACAAAGTGACTGAATGTAAATTTTACATGGTTATTCCATCATCTGCCTCTCAAGATACACTGGCAAACAGTGATGGGTTAAATTTCAAAAAGTCATGCCTGAGCAAAAATGACTCCCATTTTCTTGACTCATTAAGAAAAATAGATTCAGTTACAGAATAAGACAACATTTTGTGGAACCACAATAGTTAAAAGTGGATCAAGCTAAAGTAACAGAAAAGGGAAAAGTACAGAATGTGATCCAAGTAAACAGGTTCACACGAGCCCAAAAATGCATGTCGCATAAAATGACAGGAAGGGAGCCATTACAAAACATTGTAATCCAATACATGAAAACCCTTATTCACATTGTTGTCTTCATTAAGATGATATTTAATATGGACCCTCCCAGAAACTGAACGAATGGTGCCGAACAGCTGATCTCAGGTGTAAAGTCTCATCAGTATACTGTATATGTTGAGTATATACTGTATATAAGTTCAGGTCTTGCACCAGGACATTGATTAAATTATGTCGTCCAGCACCTGATGACTCTGTTCTCATGATCACTAAATGATAGCCTTTCTTTTATAAAATGGCGCCACTACTTATTTTCCTTCCTTTTGAATGTTTTGATTTAATCAAAAGCATATCAATGTGATGATGCCTAACGTTTGATGTGAAACACACAATCTGACTAGCTGTGCTCTTGTGAAATGCTCTAAATTATAAAACAAATATTATATCTTTCTCTTCAATATCATTCAATTCATACAATTCGATTTGATGATCAATCTTGGTCCTTTAATTTACTGATATTACTTTAAATTATCATTATACAGATTTATAAAAGTAAGTCAAAACAGATAAACTTTGTTAAACATAGACCTTATTAGAAATTAGATATGACATCTACTCTACTGTACTGCTGTCATTAAAAGCCACGTTGTAAATGGGGTTTTTAAAGATCATGGTTTCACCCCAGGCAAGAAATCTGGCTTTTCATGAATAAACTGTAAGTGATAACTGAAACTCCCACATTGAATTACATGAGGTTCCAGGATTTAAGTGATTGCCTGAGGCCAACACATTCCAGAAACATTCACATTTCTTCAATTCGTGGAAAATAACCTTCCTGTTATTTTTAACCACTGATTTGATTTGAAATATTAAACATGTTAATTGGCTTATTATTGAGTGCATAATGGTGTTAACAACATACAGAAGAGGACTAAAAAAACGTTTACACATTTCTTCAACAGATTGTTTCACGGGCAATAATAGTAAAAAAAGAAAAGCAAATTAAAAGAGTTACTAATCAGAGTTACTTTTTTGGTCGGAAGTATAGTTTCTTGGTGAGCATTGAAGCAAAGCAAGGTATTTGCTTCTTCCCAATGGCATTTCGGTCACTGGAGCGCCCAACGCTCCTCATAGACACTTTTCTGTTGACCAGTGTGAGTATTTCTGTGAATTCCAGGGAATCCCCATATTTCTGAAGCAGCTCACATAGATCCTGAATATACCAAGACCCATTGATGGTCTCTCGGTGGGAATAGTAGCCTTTAATGTCAAAGAACAAGGATACATAGTGACTGCACAGCACCATATTAACCATATTAACAGTGACATTATGCCTTCATTCGATGAGTCAAACTGGGAATCTTTTCTGCTGTCAAGGAGGTAACGTGTATTTTTTTTTTTTTACTTTTCTGGATATGTTGGTTAAGGCCTAAAGAAGAAATGGCTAGA
Source organism: Brachirus orientalis (assembly GCA_016785285.1). NCBI lineage: Eukaryota > Metazoa > Chordata > Actinopteri > Pleuronectiformes > Soleidae > Brachirus > Brachirus orientalis. Next base: position 9,878,392 of record JAFBJR010000175.1, read on the forward strand.
TGTTTGTTATGATCTGAATATAGATGCAGATTCTTTTTTTTTTTTACAAATACCTTCTAAGCTTGGGGGTTTTTGTATTTACCTTGTTAATGTCATATATATCTTACATGTAGTTTGGTCGAACTCTGGATCTTATGGCTTAAAAAAAAGGCAATAGCTTAAATGTAATAGGTTAATTTATATTTAACATTTTGCACTAATGTTTAAAATCGAGTCAGGACACACATGGACAGAAAAAATTAACTAGTTAGTTTAGTTTTATTTCATGGGATTATAGACACAAACTTACAAAAGATAATTAATCTTTCAAATAAAATAAATTGCCCTCATTCACTACAGAGAATCTTGAGCTACCTCTGATGGTGTGAGTGCACTTTGTTTCTGTCACTGTGTCCCTAATGAGGAACTGACCCCTACTTGTTTTCCCTGGTTACACGTGTTAAAGTTGTTTGGGATCCACTGCCTTAAATAATACACTAAAGTTGGATTAATGTTACATCTTGTGTGAATCTACACGTACAGAGCAGGTGAACAGTTCACACAGACAACTCACCTTCAGCCACAGAATAGCACATAATGAAATCAGCTCCAGCAGGGAGGGTGTATACAGCACTGGCGTCCACAACCACTTCATTTGTCTTTATTTCACTGTCCACAGCGTCACAGGCAGTCACTGGGTCATCGTGCTTGTCTCCACGGCATGCCTAACGACAGACACAGCCAAACTTAAGTTTTAGCAACTAAAGATTTCCAAATAAATTACTTTGAACACACAAAAAATAATAACACAGCATTTTGATCATTCGAATTCACCTGTAATATAAAGATCTTTGGCTTTCCTACAAGGCTTCTGCACTTGTCTCCTTTAAACATGGATGTGACTTCCTGAATACTAATCTTGCCATCGTATGTATAAATTTCTTCATTCTCGCCATGGCTCAGGAAGACCAGCAAAAAGCAGTCTGAGTCTGAATGGTTGGCTGCTGCAGCTGGTGGGACATCAGGCAATTCTTAAACTCAAAATATTAACAACAGTCACGATGAAATAGTTGCTGCCTCCAGAATGGATGTTAGTCATTGGGGTCTCGGAGGTAGTCATGTACTGTATGTGCCTACCATTCCTGATCATTTCTAGGACTTCTTCCTGTCTGTAGTTCTCACAGGTTTTCACTTCAAAACCCAGGGCAGCAAGTCTAAAACAGAGGCCAAAACTAGTTAAGCATTCGGAATACTAGAAGATGTTACTACATCACAACACATGCAGACAGAAACAATTTGAGTGGTTCAAAATAAATACAGGTCTTCCAGAAACAGTGCTCCTTTCCCTCTCCTGCAGTTGGCTGCAAAATTATACCTTCGCTGTAAGTTGTAGCAGTCAGCGTTGGTTCCATGCCTGTCGTTCAGCTGCAGGCGCCAGAAGAAACGCTCCTGGTTAAAAATGAGCGCGGTGCCACGTCGTTTGTTGGTCATCTTATACTCCTCTGCTGGATCCACAGATGAGCTGTTTTAACATGAAACAAAGGCATAAACAACGTTAGGATCAGGGTTAAATGACAATTTAAATCTAATAACCTCATTTACTTTTACCTGTGGATAAGGGCATCAGTCTCCGTTAGGTTTTCTGTGGTTGCTATATTAAAAAAAATATAACATATGAATATCAAATGCAACGTCGAGGAATTAAAAACAAAAACAATCAGGCCAATTATGCTTAACAGCTTTTTTAAATGTCACAAACACTTCATTCATGATCACTGAGCCTTTCAGGGTTTTGCTGTTCAGCAGTGTAACTACAGGTGCATTGATTGCTCCACTGCTGCTGCACTGGGGTCAAGCAGTCATTGTTCCATCAGCTTAGAGTCCTCAATAGCTGGATGACAGGTGGGTAAAGACAGCAAAGAACAGAGACCAAACATGACACCTCCATGCGACACCCTACAGATATGTAGATGAGACTTTGTGTGTGAGGGCAACAGCTTGAGTCTGTAGAGAAATCTGTTCCAGAAAAATTCTAAACTGGTTTTAATGTTGTGGTCAATGGTGAATACATGTAGCATGTTTTAAAACTGCTCACCATCAATAACGTGACTTCACACTTATGTTGTAGGTTCAGTGGTTTTTCCTCTGCTGCTTTTACATTAAGTACGTTAAGCCTTAATACTTAACTGAATGGGCCCTTCGCACAGCAGACATTTTGACAGGTCACAATAGAAAAAATAAAAAATAAAAAAAATCACAGGTGTAAATAACTAAATGATGTCTGAGTCTATTTCAGGTTCCTCAGCGTAAGGGTGCATGTTGACTCACCTGATTCGCCATGAACATATCGCTAATGTTATCAGTAACATCTGTGCTCTACCTGCTAAACCTGTCAAAATGGCTGCTGTAAAATTATCCCTTGTTGTATACTTTACATGTTCAATATACTTTATATTGATTTTTTTAACGTTTATCCTGAAGATCAGCTCTAAAATGTATTAGTTTTTTTTTTTTTTAGTTTTTTTAATTATTTTACTTTGGGTAAATGTTTTGATTTTTCCCTCTTTGTGCTCTCTTTTTATTTGTTTTATGCTCATTGTTTGTATGATAATATGCTATATAAACTAATTTGCCTTTGACTTGCATTAACTTTTATATCCTGTAGAACAGACCTGACACAACACCAAAAGCAGTTGCCAGTGTTAAGTGTAACTCGTCCTTTATGACAGGACTATTCATTGCAGTTTTGTTGTACTGAATTATATCCATTTGTCTTCGGGACTTTAGACAGAGGCAACAGTTTTAGTAAAGCTGTTCTTCACTTCTGGTTGCATATTCCTACAGTCGTCAAAGAGAAGCATTCCAAAATATGAAACAATATGTCTGTGAAGGTTTTCAGCCAGATGCAATGACCTGAAGACTTACACGGTAATGTCTTTCACTTGTCACTCCATTTACACCTTTTTAGGTGAATGATGACAGGAAAAAAGGGTAAATGATATCCTGTGTAATATGACGTGCAGTAATAGGGAGTATGAGTTGCGATTTATTTGACTAAACTTTGAACCCTGCAGGCAATAAAGATTTCACAATATCTTTATCGTTTATTTCACTTTTGCTTTGCTTGGACGAGAGCATTTCATATGAATTACACTTGGAAGAGCACTTACCCGCCCTGTCTGTTGATGTTCTACTGTCCTTAACAACGCTCCCTGAATAGGTGAGACGAAAAAAACTATTAAATGTCTGACTCTTAAAATGATTTAATGGCGTTAAAACTTAAAGAAGCCTGCTTCACACATCATGTACTAACTTGCCAACCTGCCCGAGAAGAAAGAACACTGTACAAGGTGTAGCAGCACAGAAGGAAATCCAAAGTCACAAACCCAAATCCAAACACACACACAGAAAGAGAAGTCTGCGGCTTTAAATATAAATTAAAAACATTAAAGTATCTACCTTGGTGCTTGTCTTCTGTCGTGTTGGACATGTTCACTGGTCTGACTCTCCCTCGACCGACACAACTGGGAAAATGAAATAGTTTCGTCGATGTTGTACACCGATTAGCCGTCGATTAACCTCCTCCCCCTGTAATCTCATTGGCTGAATGATACACAAACACAGAATATGATTGGCTCTACCGCCTGTCGCTCAAAGTCCAACGCCAGGACTTCCGTGTTTGCTGTATTGCAACATACAGGTATAGCAAGTTGGTGGTGAAGACATTTAGACAGCTAAACGTCGAATCCAGACAAGTTATCTTTAGACAATTTAATAACAAAGATGATCACAACAATAATAAATATTTTACAACAAAAATAAACAGTAATTTTAAATAAGACCTAGAATAACAATACATTTTAGCACTGGGTCCAATAAAATCCGTCTTAAACTGAATGTATTGTTTCCCTTGTTAATTAATTGCCATGGTGTTTCAAATTAATCAAATAACAGAATGCCACTATTTTTTGCTGAAATATTACTAAAATGATTTCTTGATTAACTGCCAGGTTTTCTATTGAACAACCAATCAGCATATCTGCTAATAGCGTTACATCTAATGGGACATTCATTAAAGGTGAGACAGTATTAATCAATTACTAAGTACATTTAAACGATTTTGATAATCAATTAATCTGAGTATTAAAAATAATTACGTCTTGTGATTTTTCAGTATCTTCAATGTGAATATCTTCTGGTTTCTTTGCTCCATAGAAACAAAGAAATCATTATAATTGAATAATTTTGGTTTGCAGACAAAACAAGACATTCAAGAACATCATCATTTCCAGGTTTGGAACTGCATCATCATTTTCTGACATTTTAAGGACCAAACAAGGACTCAATTAATGGAGAAAATAATTGACCAATTCATTGATTATGAAAATAACCAAAGAATTTTATAGTCCAATTTAACATATTATATTCTAGCAGGTATATTAGGTAGATTATATATCTATATAATTAGATGTGTCAATAAAAATATCAAAATATTTAAACAAATTCTGGTAAAATCTTGTTTGAGATTGTCTCTACAGTAATTTAGCTGAGTTTACATGTGACATTTCACACGTTACTTATGGGGAAATAAAGATTAAAAAATAAAAACCTGTAGATGCTGTATAAACATACATTCTTTATTTTACAGGCAAAAGGGGTTTCACTTTTCATTTAACTATGCAGTCGGTTATTCCTCTATGAAATTTACTGTAGATGACCATATAAATTTTTGTTTTTTATGGGAAGGATCTAAGATTTTAATTAATCACATTAATGATTTATACTAAAAATGTGCTTTACCATATTGTTGTTGATGGACAAAACATACACTATATACTAAACAAACCTGCTGCACACCGACCTAAATAGTATTACAAATTGAGAAACCCTAAACTCTGTTTTCTGTCTGTCACAGCTCAAAGTTCCACTAAACTCTATTGACAAAATATAAATAATTAACTGCACAGGAAAGATTAATTATATAGTAAGGTAAACTAAGATAATAACACATTCATTTGTCTGAGTTGTGCACATTTTAAAGGCAGCCAAGCAACATGGTCGACACTCTATCCCTGAGAATACCCGGAGAAAAGAATAAATTGTTTATTGCTGGTGTCCTGTTAGTGTAATGCTTTTAAAACAAGTCTTTTGCAGCCTTGTCTCTGAGGTGATGTCACAGCTCGTTCTTCACTTCATACTGACACACGCAGGACTCTCTCTGGCTATCCAAGTACGGCTTACATCCAAGGTGCATAACAGCATCAAACAGCAGATTCACCGCTGACTCACAAGCTGACCAAAAACAAGAGACAGTTTGTTCAAAATGATGCACAGCATCACTTTCATTGTAGACTCAAAATGCAATTCATTCATTTTAAAAAGATTAATAAAATTAAGATTTCAATACATTTTAATGACTAAACCAGAATGAGAATAACAGAGATTCTCAAATCCCCATAGGTAAAGTAGCAGCATAATGCTGCTGGTAGTAAATTTGCAATGTTTAAAATGTGGCTTTCTCTTTCGTTACAACAGTTTGGACTCGATCAACATTACAAGAACACATTAACGCATATCTTGCCTTAATTCCTTTGAAATACATTTTAAAATGCGATGCATTAATTTTTTTTCCCAGTTTCATTTTTCAGTGTTGACACTATTTGTTAACAGTGTTACCAATGCCACACCACAGATTGCTTTAAAATGTAATCCCCCCCCCAAAAAAACTAATGAAAAATAATAATTATAATAATTATTGGTTTTAGATGCAATCGTCCCACCATGCAATAAACAAATGAAGTAAGGTCATTGCTGCTAACCCCTTTAAAAATTGTGGATGATTTGACTGAGTTCCTTCACACTCAGTGCAAAAATATTATAATAAATAGTTATTAACATGTATAGAGTTTATAGGTTATAGCAAGTAATCAGCTTCTCACCTTGGACACTCTGGGCTAAACCCAGAGTTCTTTGCACATTCCTGCAAATGGTTTCGAGACAGTCCTGGAACTGCTCATCGCAGTCATGTTTCTCTTTGCCACAGGTGTCATAGCAGCGGTCATGTTGGTTACAGCACTTGGTCATTGATGGGATGCCAACGTCAAACTAGAAACAACAGTTCGATTACTCTTAAGTGTTAACAATCAGTACATTATATATATAGGTACAAATATACCAAACATCTCTTTTATAATCAGAAAAACTGTGATTGCTCCCAAAATAATTCTTCATCATTACAATTGTTAAAAATGCACAGCCAAAGCCATAAAGAACTGTCTTTAGAAACAAGAGCTTACGGTGTGATATGTGTGTTTCAAAGCAATCACACTTTCAGTGCTGAAGACCTTTGCACAGTATTGCATTTTCTGAGTGAAATTTGCAGGCGAGAAATGTCTGATTGTTGGTGGATGGACTTTAACTGGAACATACTAACAGAATTGCGTTGACATAAGCTAAGATATTAAGCGGCACGCACTGCACCTCACATGCTGCACACTGGAAACCCCCAGCCACCCAAACTGCCACACTACCTGAAATCCAAACAGTGGGGAGCCACATCCATTGGGTGGTGGTTTCTTGTACCCAGGACGAGGAACCGGCTTGTAACCTGTGAGCAAAGGTTAAGAATTTTTTTTTGTTGTCGTTATTCTTACACTGACTGTAATCTTGTTGTCAGAGATAACCATATCAAGTACAGACCAATTTAATAGCTTACTGAGCCACTCTAAGGTTGGTAAACTATACACTGTAGCTTCCAACTAATAAACTATGTTTATCTCTGATAAAATAAGACATAAATAATTAGCAATTATGCATGATGCCTGGCCCCTTAAAAACAGAGACCTATTAACTGACTGATTTTTGTCATTTTTTAAAATTTACAGCATTAGTCGATTGTTGTTTATTGATTACCCGTTTCATGCGTTCAATACTAAGTTTATAATTCTTATTTCAAATAAGTGCACTGCAGTGTAGACACAAATTGCTGATTGGGGAGGTGAGACCACAGGTAAGGTGATGCAGTGTGAAACCTCCCCATGAGTATGTTTGTGTAAGGGTATAATCTCTTAAAAATTAAAACTATTATTTTCATAGCATTACAGTAAATTTTCAATGTGTACTTTAGGCAAGGGCCTTGCTTTGCGGAGGCTGCTATGTTTCTACAGGAGCTTGAACGAACAAACCTGCCACAGCATGCATTTGTGATTTTTAAGTGGAGAACACCACACAAACAAAGATGAAAAACATCCTTTCCGGTATTGTAAGGCCACTGTAGTTCCCAGATACACTTGAGAGAGTGAGGGATCAGCAGAGGAATTCTAGGTTTGCCAATGGATGGTGTGTTCATATCCCCACCAATATTTGGAGAATTCCAGATTTTCCCTTCCAATATTAGAGACAGAGCAGTGTTTATATGTGCACTGTGAGAGCGAGAGGATTTTACAAGCATCAGTGAACACATCACAGCCAAGCAGAAATCTCGCTGAGAGTCACAGGAGATGAGAGCACGGGTAATGTGCTGTTCTGACAAAGCAGTGCTGCAGTGACTTTTTAGGGCCGCCAGTCCATACCTTAAGAACACAGGCAAACCTTTTTGCCTTCCCCTTTCTCTCTGGCCTACACAACTTAACACAAACCCCATTTTCTCTATTGTAGACATAATGCCACCAAAAAAGAGAGGTAAATCTGCAGGCAACATTAGACAGTTTTTTTTAAACACCCAGGCCGCATTCAGTTGTAGGCATTAAATCAATAAACAGCCTTGTTCTTTACAGTGGGTGGGGTGGGGTGAGGGGGCCCTCCATGCCCAATCTTGTAACCAAACCTACGCCATTGGACGAGTCCTCATGTTTTTATAGTCTGCAGTCTCACCATGAGATGTCACTAATTCTTATACCCTGGGCCATTTTAAGTATCAGTCGTTATTATTTAACTGTTATATTTATCAGGGTGAAAGAAAAGAATCTGGCCAAACATATCTGCCAAAAAGAAAAAAAGTTATCGGCCAGATAAAAAATGGCTAAATTGCTAGATAAATATGGCTCGCCCAAATGAATGTTCCTCGGTACACCCGTGTTTCACACAACAATGCTTCACTTCGAGCATTTTTGTTCACAAAAGACAGAAAGTAGCTGGTTTACCGTCACTACACCTGTAATGACACAGTCCGTCGTCGCCACCGAACAGGTCCAGTGCTGCGTTCAGGTACGTGTCAATCCTGTGTATCCCGTTACGGATGGTTTTTAGAGTTGTCCTCCAGTCCGGAGTCTCGGGCTCCTTTTCCCACGCAGACACATGTATGAAACACCCAGAGAAACAGTACAAAACCAACGGGAATACGCAGGTGAAGCTGTGGTGATACATTGTTTCGATTTCATCGCAAATTTAACTCCTGCTTGTTTTCATCTGGGAAGCCTTGCTCGTATTTGTAGCATAACTGCTGTGGTTTATTTCCGGGGTTTGACGCGGGTCATGTGACAACCAATAGACCAATAGGGGTTGGTGTCAAACGTTGCGTCAGTAAAGATGTATAATCAGAATAAAATGAGATATCTACACAAATTACGTTTAAAAGTTTTAATGGTCATAAATTAATATCTTAATTGCTTTGTGATTTAGCGGCTGTATTCAAGCCTGTTCTATTCAGTTTACAGATTTACAATTAAAATAACTATATCTGTTAGCAATGAATATTGTAATAGATTTAATTTATTCAATGGTTAGGTGAGCATTATGAAAAAAAAACGTTTCTTCTATAGTTACATAAATAACTGCATCATTTTCATACATTCCAAAATGAAAATATACACCCATTTTAAAAAATAACAGTTCCAGTGGCTTTCCATAGCAAGTATCAACCCATCGTCCCATTTGAACATAAAAATGTTCTCAAGTAGCAAAGTCACAGATGCCTCTTCATAATCCACTGATTCTCATACACACTGAGTCAAGTTGGAAGTAAAAAGATGCATTCAATATTGTGTTTTCTTCTTCTGTTCCATCGTTCTTCAAAAATGGATAGGCTGGAGCACACTGCCACCAGGTGAGCCCATGAAGCCTCCCATCTTGAATTTACTGCACGTGAAGCAGATTATGCCAAAAGCCACTGGCTCATGTTCTTACTCACTCACTCATCTTCTACCACTTTATCCTCCACATGAGATTCGCAGGGGCGCTGGTGCCTAATCCCAGCTGACATAGGTGGTGTACACCCTGGACAGGTCACCAGTCCATCGCAGGGCCACACAAAGACAGACAACCATCCACACTCACATTCACACCTATGGGTTTCAACTCAACACACTTGCTTTCACACAATCAAGTGTCCTTTGTCCATCTTGTATCCAAGAAAACACACGAAAATGTAAGCAAATGTAAGATGATATCTGAGAATTTGTACAGTGTTGTAGACTGGTTCAGTATGTTGCAGCAAGGCAGTTCCTGGGGTCTGGCTGGAGTCTGGCTGGAGTGATGAAGCAGCTTGAAGTTGATGGAGGATATGAGGGTTGGGACTTTTTTAATTTCCAACAACAGTGCTAAATCATTTCATTACTTTTTTGCTCCTATTCTAAAAACTCTTTCATTTAAAAAACAAAACATTAATCATAGACATCTATTAATTTATATTTATATGAGCTAAACTCAGCCGCCTCTGAATAGGTTATTAAGTCTGTCCAGCTCCTTGCAGTTTTCCATGGTCATGAGCTCAGCCTTCTTGCGCATTCGGTCATCCCTGTAAACCTTAGCAGCATACAGCAGGTCTGTTTCTAGATGAGACCATAAGAAAAACATTGTGAGTGATAAAAAGCAAAGGATTCCTGGGTATTAACAGAAGATTTTATGCAGAAGAAATTAACAGAAGGTACTATACATGAATTCACTAAGCTAGTTCAAGGTATTGTTTAACCACTCACTTGTCTGCCTCTCCTTCCAACAGTTATTTCTGACATTAGCCACATAGTCCTCCTCCACATTTTTCTCAATCTGCTGCAGCGCTGAGCCTCTAAACTCCGACTTGAAATCTTTATTGACATAATAATCAACTTGCAGGTTTTCTGTCTGCCGTTTTAAAGTTTGACCTGTTGACCTGGAAAAGATTGAGATGGGGTAGACAGTTTGAAACTACAAATTGGTAAGACAATGTATTTTAAGATGACAAGTGCAAGTTGTATATATATATATATATATATATACACATATATATATATATGTATATGTATATATATGTTGTGGCACCTGTGCAAAAGTCTCAGGGCACTATGTCTGTCAAAATCTGTGATCAGTTGTATTTGGATTGGAGTGATGTGACTGAAAGTTAGTCTTATATATTAGCAAATGAGTTTAACTCCTTTGTCACAGTAGATAAAAGTAGGACAAACAGCTTTTACCAATAACATTAAGGTTCCACTTCAGGTTTGTTACTGTTCAAGCTAGGTCACACTAAATACTTGACACGTTAATTTGTAGAAAGAATTTTTTTTCCGAATCACTAAAGTGATTCAGAATACTTTTTTGTGTTAACTTGAGATGTAAACATTAATAAAATTACATGATGTAACCTATTTTTAGAGCAAAGAAAATTGTGACATACACATAGGAGTTGGGATTGTGTATGTACTGTGGTCAGTATAGTACACAACTGTGTAATAGTGTGCATGTTTGTACTTACGGTCTAGAGTAGAGACTGTAAGGTGGGGGGGATACCAACAACTGGCTCAGTACTGACACTAAAATCAGGAGCACGATGGGCATTAGCTGGATAAACATTGAGAAACCACCCTGGAGACAAACGGAGAACAATAACTTCTTATGGTTCAAAAACAAAGGTTAAATATTTTTCACTCACACACAGCATGAATTTGTATGTACACATTGTTTACATACATCTCCTCTTTCTTCGGTTCTTTCTTGTCGGTAATCCGTATGATGGCTGTAACTTGTTCTGCCGTTCTGTGCACTTGCTGCAGATTAAATATACATATGATGGTAAAACACAAAAGGGATGCGATATGTCAACACAGTTTAACTATATTCAAACCCCTCTACATCATGTGCAAAATATTAAATGAGAACATTCATGCCCCCCTCAAAATGTGGGTCAGCTGAGCTTGAACTATCAATAGTAAAAACCCATGTAGAGGATAAGGCGGTAGATGATTAATAAATTAAGGTTAATAGTGACATCTAAGAAGTAATAACTAGGTGGAAATGGTGAGTAAGCGTATGTCTGTATCAGTGTTCACTTACAGGAGGGGAAGCCACCACCAAAGAACATGTTGAAGAGGTCCTCAGGAGTGATGTCAGCCTCAAAGCCCCTATGGAAATCAAAGCCTCCTTGGTGAGAGTGTCCCAGGTTGCTTGGCTCCTCCCCTCCTGTCAGGTCATACTGCCGTCTTTTGTCTGCGTTGCTCAGCACTGCATATGCATTACCGATCTCTGGATGATGAAAAAGGTATGATGTTTTAATTTGCATATATTCAACTGCTTGGGTCACTGGTTTTCAGCATGTTAAAACATTGTTCACGTAACTGCTGTTTTGTTTAGTCACTCTTAATTTAAAAGACCGGGGACACACAAAACAAGCTGGCAAAATTTACATTACACAGAGTATTTTTAGTACCACATGTTAAAAGGATCAGTGTGTAAGAATGAGTATTAGTGACATCTAATGGTGAAACTAAAGAGTGCAACAAATGGAGGACCCCTTTGCTCACCCCTCCCTTTCCTAAGCATGTCAAGAAACTATAATGGCCTTCACATAACAGAAAGGATGTAAACACACACACTTTAACCCTCCTAAATGTTACAGTCTGGTACTTAATTCATAATCAGGGCTAAATTAAAGAAAAGCTGTCTTACTTTTAAAGGCCTCTGTTGCTCCAGGGGCATGATTTTTGTCTGGATGGAATTTGAGTGCTAGTTTTCTGTAGGCTTTCTTGAGTTCATCTTCGCCAGCTTCTTTACTAACACCAAGAACTTCATAGTAGTCCTTACATCGTTTTATTCTGAAAGAGACAGACAGAAAGTGTAAGAAAAGGACCATAGCACATACATTTGTGAGACAGATTTTATAAACAGTGTTTTGCAAGGTGCCTTTCTCAACAGGTGGATGCACCAAATACACGGGCAGACTTGGGGGGGGGTGTTACTGGACCCCCTGAAATCAGATTGGCTACCCCAGGTGCCCCCCCCACCCCCCCACCCCCCCAGATAATTGAAATGTTAAGGCACCGCACGAGAAAAGCCAGTTGCATTTTGAAGTCTGTGACTGCTAGACTTCTGACTGGAAACAGAAAAGGTGGCGCACTCCTTGTGAAAACTCAGCCAGAGTTCATTAAATTCGGTCCGTGGATTGAATGTAAATAGATGTAATTGAATACATCTCACAAGATACAGAAGGTGGACAAGCATCTAGAACGTTAAGGAAACAAATCTGTGGACCCCCAGAAATAGACTTGCCCCCCCCTGCCCCCCCCAAGGATAAAAGTCTAGCTCCGCCACTGACAAAATATCAATAAAAAGTGACTTGTTGATGGTTTTAGTTTCCCAGATGAGTGACAATAAGGCACTCCTCCAGCTCTTCTGTAAACAATAATGCTGTTAGTATGTTAAAATTAATATCATAAACTAAGTTTATTATATGTATTATCGCTAATGACTGAAGTGGGGCTGCTGATGAGAACACAGGGGACAAGCTGGTCTTGTTCTTTTAAAAGACATGATGCAATATTTATGCTTCAACCTTTAGTACAACTCCACTAAAGGTTCCTCAAGGGATTTAGTATAAAACACCAGGGAAAACAAAACAAACTAAGATTAACTGCAACACACCGGTAGGAGAGTGCAACAGCCAAAAGCATGTTTACCTCAGACACAAGCACAATTTGCCATCAGTCATTTTGTAATAAGCGTATTGGAGGATGTGGGTAGTTTGCACCAACATATTCTAATTTTAGACAGGAATTAGAGCATGAAGAGGTTACCTGGTATGTACTTCTCCACTCATGGGAAACACACAGCACTGAAGACATTACCACAGCAAAGACTGTGTGCACAACACTGCAGAGATTTTAAGTGTTGCCCCAATCATGCTTGAACACGTGTAAAAAGAAAATGAGCATGTAGTGAAAAGTGAATGCCCAAACTTCTAACCTTTGCACACCGTCGACCTGGTCTTTAGTGAACCCTTTCAAGGAGTCACCTCCAGAGTCTTGACTTTCGCTCTGCGACTTGGCTCTGGAACTTTCTGCTGGTTTTCTTCGATATGCACCATTACCAGCTGAGCTGCCATTCTTCGTTAATGCATCCAACAGTGCTGACAGAGGAAGAAGATGCCATATGTCAAAGATTATTAAATTCCAAACCATTATTTTTAGTGTCTTATACGTGGCCTATGGCAATGTATCAATGCAATTTTGAAAGAAAAAAATTAAATAAATTTAATCTTATACACAGCTTTGCTCAGGAGAACAGACAGTACAACCACTCACTTACAGTTATAAAGATCCAAATCCAGTTATGAAAGCCAAATTTAGTCAATCATAGAATAGGGAAATAAGGCACATTTACAAAGCACAATTACAGGAAAATACTGTCTTAAGTCACTTAATGATTGTCACAAGCACTCACAAAGTTAGTCATAGTAAAACTTAACATCAATCACTGAGCATAAAAAGCATTATATTCTTTAGTGGACCATTCTTTGTAAAAGTCTTCTTTCAACAATTTTTTTGACAAAGGGTAGCTTATAAATAATCAACAAAATTAAATTTCATTTTAAGCCCACCTCAATTCATAGACTCCAACTAGTATAAGCAAGTGGCTCAGTAACCCACTGTCTACTATATTATATCCTCTCTGTTTGATTGAGTCAGGTGGTATCCATGTTAATGACAGTTTGACATACATTGCATTAAAGCATTTTTTAGTATTATGGGTGGGTTATACACATGTCGCTGTTGTCACATCTTGCACTGCTGTCTCTTTTGCATCTCTGCAATATCGGTGGACTGAATGCTTAACTTTGTTACCCCTGGCCATCCTACCCACATAATACATTTGGCTGATTAAATACAAATGTAAGCCTTCTGAATGTCAGTTGAAACCTTGTGTGGATTAAAATCGTGAAATTTGCTATGAAAGGTTTCCTACCTGAGGGGAGTAACCTGGAAATAGCTCAGTGGCAGCCATAATAAGCTGTTTGAATTCTTTAAACCCTAATGAAAGAAACTCATTTACTTGCTTTCATGTCTGCTTTAGCATAAGATACACAGAACTATCCTTTATGTAAGGAAAGTAGATGATGCCACCTCTCAATCAAATTCCACAGCAATATATATAGCCACAGCTGTCCTTATTAATTTGGGTGGATATTTTTACTTTTGTAAAAAGCAGCATGTTTTTCTAATTTAACTTTCAGCCTTATACATAACCTGAAACCTCCAAATGTTTATGATGTGCTTTTTGTAGGCCAATTTCAGAACATTGTAGGCTCCATTCAGACCTGGTATTAACATCCCTTCTCAGTGATTTGATCACGTGTGGACAGAGCTAAGTGCAACTGTTCACATCCGACACTAAAATGCATCCTGAGTGTCTCCTGTGACCTGATCAGGATTTCTTCTGCACTTCAATCAAATACACACTGGCGCCATGATTGTTCAAAAAAGCAAAATTATGTTTTTAAAGAGTTTGACTGTACAGATGTGTCTGCTGTCAGTGTGTGTGCATCTATGCATCTCTGAGTGTAATATGCGCTTAAAGCAAATGTTAACCATTAAAAAGAAGAAATTAAATATTTATAATTAACATACGAGCACTGATGAGTATAATAAATGTGAGGAAACATCAGCAGAGGAGGTACTCTTTAATCCATCCTCTGGATTGTGGCCACATGCATCCTCAAATCACCACCAAATGTGGTTTCTCTGGTCAGATCTGATGATTCAGAAGTGCAGTCTGACTGCTGTCAAATTCCCTTAACATCAGAAAGTGAAGTATTGGTGCACTCACGTTCACAACTACATCAAAATCAAGGAAAAGTGCTTAGGAAAAGACTAAGGGTGTCATTTTTTGGACTACTCTGATTCACACCCAACCTGTCTGTCACTATGCCTGAATAGGGAAAACTTTACACAACAGCAGATTCAGACACTCATTGGTTAGTGGTAGCAGTGTGAAGGCAGCCACTGATGAACAAATGAAAACATACAAGCATGTTGGCAGTCATTCACAAAACTGTAATCTCAGGACATAATGCTTGTGAGTCCCACCTTCACTACTACACATTTAGTATCGTCCCACAGACTGCTGTGTTCTGGACTAGCCCATACTTTGAGGCTCTCTCCAGATCAGTTATTCAATTAAAGGATTGGCACTCTGCTGCTGCCTGAACAAAATGACTTAATTGGACTATAGACTCCATGTCTGCCCTGCAATCTCACTGCAAAACCAGCAAACATACATGTACACAGCATTAATAGCCAGTGGAATGCACAGATATTTGGAAGGGCAAAGGAAAAAATTAAGGGCTCCAACAGTGTACAAGTACCACTAGTATGCTTAAGGCAGGTGTAGGAGCCATTATGATCATTAATCCCAATTATTAGGTCTTTGTGTTTGTTTCCACCTTGATTATGTGTTGTGGTTGTGGCACAGTGGGTCTTTATAAGACTTTGTAAAGAGGCTTCATAAATGCAGCTTGTGGGATCATGTAGGGTCAGTAGACATCATCATCTTTTTCTTTAGAGGCCACATATGAATGGCAGCCAGTAGGGCACTTTCTTGTGTTTTTACCACTTTAAGCTGGGTATACACTACAATTTTTCAATCGTTTTTTTAAACCTCCAGCTCAAAATGTAGGACTAAATTGCATGTGATGAAAAGCTGAAGGCTCACGATTTATGTGAGCACACTATACAATTCAGGTGAGTCGGCATGTTGATCTGCTTTACCATGAGGGGCAACCAAAATTTCAAACAGTTTTAATTATCATCTGACAATACAATTGCAAAAGCAGAGCCGGTTGTGAGGGGTTAAATGGTCCTCACAGCTCAAAATGGGCCGAGAATTGCACAGTGTATGCCACAGTGTTATTGTCCATTAGGGCACCAGTGGGGCACCGATTGCCCCCGCCCACTCCCTACACACCACTGTTAATAAAGGAGGTCAATTCACATGATCTTAATTATAACTCCAGAGGTAAAGTTGACTTGCTGGCATGAGCCATAGTTAGCTTGACCGCAGGCTGACGTTTCCGTTTCAAGGTAAAATTAATCAGTCGTGTAAGCAAAGTAATATTAGCTGCTGGTCGCCATAGTCACTTAACATCACCTTTAAGAACCTGAGAGCAAAGGAGCACTGGCACGGTTAGCTAACACAACAGCAGGCCTTCCACTGAGCTAACTCCAAATAACTTGCTCAATTCCCCGTTTAAACAACAGATCAATCGTAAGTTGAACATGATTAACTTTGTTGTAAGGGTAACACAAACGTGAGCAGGTGAGCAGGTGAGCCGATGCGAGCTTAGTTCGTAGCTTATGTTAGCAAATGTTGGCTACATGCTAAGAGCCGGTGATTTACAGGACGTAGGGAGCTGAGGTGCGTTAGCACCGTCACAGCCACATACCTTTGGCTCTGTCCGTCGGGTACAGCTTTTCTGCTTTAACTAGAAACTTTTCCGCTTTCTCCTTGTCGCCAGCTTCGAGGGCTTTCACTGCTATATTTATACATTTTTCTGCCTCGTCCCTGTTCCCTTCCATCTTCTTCTTTCCTCTTCCTCCCCCGGCAGTGTCAGCTGATCCGCTCAGCCGCACCACGTGGTCATCATCACTGACAGCAGGGAAACCCAGAGGTTTTGAGACTGTAGTGTGCCTACTGTGACATAAATACGTCTCTTAAACCCGTGTATGTTATTTACAGATGTAGTATTCAGAGATATAGTTGCATGTTGCTCAGTTTTAAAGAAGCATTTTTAGTCAAGATTCTTTGAAGTGATACAGTAAACAGGACTGTCAGAATTAGCCGAGGACTGTCAATATTCGAAGCCCTACTGCTTTTGCTTTGATGCTTCTGATTGTTATGTTTCACATATTTTTAGTATAACACTCTACCAACCAACAACTACCGAGATTTCTGAAACATGTAGCTATTTATACCCTCGGATAATTGGTAGATGGACATCATCCATGTCATCCTTTGATCTGTGCGTGGCAACTGTGGTGAGGGAATTTCATCTGGTTTTAATTTATGCTGGATTAAAGGCAACGGCGTGAGAATTCATCATTCCGTAGTGCATTTTTTCGTTTCTTTTTCTTTTTTGCCAGAAATGCACATTTTCTAGATCCATGTTTCTCAAACTGTGGTATGTGTACCTCCAGTGGTACATGAGCTTCCTCTGGGGGAAATACTGTTCTACTGTATAAACCAGGGTATGTGATCAAAGTGGAGCTGAGGAATTTTGACCAGAGTGCGTATCAAAATTAAACAAATAATAATAATAAAAAAAGGATGAAATAACTCTATCTTAATCTAATTTGGCTATACAAGTGTTTGAACTCTATGTGAGGAAGAGGAGGATGATGGGAGAACAAATTATCTTATTGGGAATAAATCTGCCTCCTGTGAAAGGTCTGTAGCTGACTTTGCTTGGCCTATTTGACCCACTGTATTTTAATGTTACAATAATGGTGTCACTTCAAGAGAGCAATATTTTTTCAGGTGGTACTTTATTTGAGAATCACTAACAGAGTGTAATTGTTGGAGATCACTTAGTGGACACAAGAAGCAACAGCAGCTTCCATCAAGCATCATCCAGAACTGTCCAATCCACAAAGCCTTTTTGTCATTGCATGCATTAAATGGGTGGGAAGGGCCATTCAACACTGATTGCAGCTTTGATTTGAATTGGGAATGAATTTTGACTGCAGTAAACAGTTTTACATATTGTGTATAAAGCTCCTTTATACTCTATTAGTAAATATAAGTTATTTTGGTGCAAATCTATGTATAGTTTGAAAGTCTCTGGGCATCATCAGCTTAATTAATTTATTTTTTTATGTCTGGCATATTCTGTGATCATTGGCATTTGGATTGGAATGCCATGGCTGAATGTTGGCATATGTTTTTCCACATGAAATGGACAAACACAGGTTTAACCAATGAGATGACTTAGGGTTCCACTTCAGGTTTAAGAAAGCAAATGTCATGTTAATGTTCAAATGTAAGGGTAGGTCACACTAGACTTTAACCTTGTAGAAGCTGGTTTTTCTGTATTTTCTATTTGTGTATATATTATTATACTGTATAAAGTGACCTAGTCAGGACCATTAGTCCTGTGTTTCTCTTTAAGCAGAACCTTATTTCTGAGTTACTGGTTAGGGTTTGAGTTAAGATGTAAAATTGTTATTAGGTTAAGGTTAGGATACAGTATGAGCTGATTATATTTAAGGTTTTGGTTAGAATGTGGAAATGAAGTAAATCTATTAAAAGCACAATGAGATGGAGTTTATGGTTAAATGTGCATTAGAACTGAAATGATTAGTTGATTTAATGTTGGCAGCAACATTTAATCAAAAATAACTGAGCCTCTTAAGATGGGCTGAGAAGGAGATTATCAATCTAACCTGGCACAATTCAGTGGCTTTCGCTTTGTCATGGCAAATTGATAGAGAGAAAAAACTTTACTCAATACTGTACTTCCAGGTTCTTCAGAAACAAACCCACCAGGTTGAAAGCAAATCAGATTAGAAGCTGTCAGGTGTTGCAAACTGTCTTTGTGTCACAATTACGAACAGGATATAATTTGTTTCACGATTTATTCAGTAAATCACTTGTTAAAAAGCAAACAGAATGTAGAAGCCATTTAACCTTTAGAAAATATTCAAGTAGAGGTCAAATGCAAAATTGTTAGCTGTGAAACATGGCTAAAATATTCAGTTTAATATTAAGCAAGCTTTGGTTTGACTTAAAAATATTACTTTGCCACTTGCTGTTCGATCTGTCATTTCAGACCAGTTTTGTACATTTAGAACTTTGTTTGAAGCAGAACTCTTTGCACTTTCATGCAAAGTCAACATTGCTAAAAGCAGCAGGCACATCTGGAGGATTTCCAGTGCAGTCACCAGCAAGTCTCAGCATCGTGAGACTTTATATTGGGTCTTTTCCCCTCCCCCCATTGACTTTCATATCCTCTGGTCTTCAAGCTGGTGTACGTGAAGGGTTAAGTTTGGCTGAAAACGAGCCCATTGTGTTCAGAGTTGCATGGATGCGGAAATGTAGCCTAGACTCCATGTTGTAGTCTTTGTAGTTCATCCTGTAAATGAGATCACTAATTAGTGCCATGTACAACATATATCAGAACTGATGCTGGTTTCACAGAAGACAGTAACTGTTATTATACACTGATCAGTACATTTGGTTGCATGGTAGCAATTCATGTTCCCCTCGTGACTTAACGAATGCATATGTGACCAAAGGGCTGCCATAATTAAAAAGTGACTGGTAATTATTAAATGTAGCACTCCTGTTAAGAACATCAATATTGGGTAAAGTGGGATACATTTAATGTTGGAAACTAATAATGTTATTTCTGAGACACAGATTAAGCATTTATATTTAGCCACTTTAAGACACGTTTTGGTTGAAAACCTTAAACCAACACTTACTTGGCTTTCTCAATCACTGCAATGGCTTCCTGGATATCACCTTTCTGCTTGTGCAGCAGACCCAGCTCATACATGGAAAATGGCACCAGATAATTATCATGTTTAATGTTGTTTTCACTGGAATAAATAAGATGAAATTCATTCAATGGGTTTATTCAGCAGGTGCTCTGTAAATAAAATATTTACAACTAGGACCTGACTATAAGTTAATGACATCACACCAATGCACATCAAGTGTCATTTGTCAAAAAGTGCCTGTTTGATAATACTGATACAATTAGTGTAATAAATATACAGTGTATATATAGTGCTGTGCAAAATAAGTGCTGTGCAAGTCCCTGAGCATTCTGCACCAACAGCAGATGGCAGTAGTCAATGGAAAGAGGAATCAAAGACCTGCTGGCCAGTGGTGCATAAGTCAGCATTTGTCCTGGGTTTAAAAGGTTTTGACCTCACCTGGCAAGAACATGGTTGAAGCACAGCTCAGCCTCATCCAGACGGCCTAAATGTTTGAGACACAAGCCCTTCAGCAGCTGGACAACGCATTGGTCTTCCAGGTGATACTCGGATGGAGCTACATGTTAAATCAAAAATATTTATTTGTTCCACTTCTATAACACAAAGATAGACAACACTGTTGCAGTTCTGCTGCTGGTCCTCTCACTTAGATCCTTTCTGAGCTGCTCCTCTGCTCTTTCCAAGGTCATCAAGATATTTTCAGTCAGTTCCGGCCTTTTCCCAACTATTGTAAAGCCATTCCACACATACATCATTTCCTGTGACATATAGATTAGATTTTAAAATGTATTCCCCCCCCCCCTCAGTTTACTTTATATATTTAATACTATATGCATGTTCTTACCAGTGCAGGGACAACTAATTTCACAGGGTTAGTAGAAAAGTAACGCTTGGCTTTCTTTGCAGCAAACTTCTCAGTTGGAATTGATTTTCCAGCAATTCTTAATCTGACACCATCCACTTGCCTACAGATAATTAGTTACACGTTTACTGCAGCAACGACAAACGAATAGTGAAAAGAGTTTTGTCCTCCTGCCTGCACACCTGAATAATTCCACCACATTTTCTCCCAGTTTAGTCACTTCTTCCTCTGGTAGCATGCTCAAGATGGCAGCTTTTTGGAAAATATAAATAGCCTGTAAGAAACAAATGACAAATGACAAATGACATGACAAATGACAAAGACTAAAATCAGTTTGTGTGTGTTTTAAATAGTCACATTAGTCACCTGGGACCATTTGCTCTCCTTGCAGAGGAGGTCAGCGTAACGATACGCCTCCTTCCAGTTTTGTTCAAAGGAGTAGGCCCACATTAGCTCCCAGTAACAGAGGTGGTGAATCTGATGCCACTCTTCCTGTGCTGCAATACATGCCAGGAACTTCTCCTGGGCCTGCAGAGAAACACACACACAAACACACACAACCTGTGAATTCCAGTTCTCCTCTACAACTTGAGCTGATCTTTAGCTGTTTGTTACCAGCACTCACAAATGTGAAGTTTCCTTTAAGCAAAGCAATTCTTGCAACGTAGAAAAGCATGAGAGCTCCCTGTGGACAAAGGGACAAAATACAAAAAAGATACTGCCTATTCACTGAGCAAGGCAACAAAAAGTCATTTAGAATTTAAATTAACAGCTCACATTAGGAAACTTTTCAGTGTAGGGTTGAAGCAAAGCTTCAGCCTCAGTGAGGTCTCCTTCACCAGTACCTTAGGGGAAAAACATTTTATTTCAAGACCAATAAAATAGGAAAATACTATTTTAATTACAAAAAAAGTAATACACAAACCGAGTATTACTGTGATGTACAGATGGAACATCAGTAAAGTCAGGGTGCTCAAGATGGAGCGCAGACTGTTGCTGGCTGCTCCCTCTCGCAGCTGTGACAGCCCGAACTCCTGTAAGTAATTAGCAACTGATAGTTTGTTTTGACATAACAATACTTTATTACAAACAAACAAACAAACAAACAAACAATGTTTTATGACAGGACTGGGATTCAGGTGAGCTACCCTGTCTCCAGAGAAGCCTAAAAACTCCATCAGTCTTAGGACTCTCAATGGAAGAAGAGACAGCATCTAATAACAAAGACAAAAACACACTGAAAATCAGCATTTTGAATTCAAATGTCTCTAAATAATGTCCAGATGAGATATTATTGCTTTTTTAAAAAAAAAAAATTCTGTTCTGCTACTTACTAGATTAAATGATCCAATGCCCATGTTGACTCCGCCCCTAAAATGAATGTATGTATTCTGTCTTTCCACTTCTTTTGTTACATTCACTGCAGCCAGGCAATCCCTGTTTGGAAAAGATAAAATTAAAAAAAAAACTATTCAAATGTACTTAAATATGTACAAATAAAACAATTTCCCCCTCTTTTCTCTTTGCCGTTATTATTGTCGGTTAGGGTCATGATAATTTTCCCCTCCAAACTTCTTACTTGTAAATCTGATAACTGTTTCGTATTCTCATCCCTCCTTTGATGAAGCCAATGACACTCTCATCCAGAAATGTGAGAGCTGCCCTCTGGAGGAGAACCTCAGCATAGCACAGCTCTGCATGCAATTCTTCTGTTAAAGGGAATCAATGTCAAAAGGTTGGAGGAAAACAAGTTACTTTTTAAAACATTTTAAAACATGAAGAAATGAGCAGTCATTTCAGAATTGCACATTAATTTGACCTATAATCTTCTTTTTCCGATCATGATCACTAGTCTGGGGACACAGTAGTTCACTAACCCTCTGTCAGATTGCCTGCTGGTTGTCTGAACCACATGTTGGTCAGAGTCTCCACTATTCCACTTTTTCTCCGAAATCTTCCAAAATGAGGAGCACAATGTGTCACAATTTAACAGACCTTATGAGAGGTAGTAGAATTAATGAATTATTTATTATTATGTGTTGGATCTGAATCCAATACATAATACTTTCTATAAAAGAGAAACCCATGTAATCTTGCATGGGCAAAATTATGTTATTAAAAAAGGAGTTTTTCCTTGGAAAGATTACTAAACCATTTCTCCATACGTCTGGCATGTCTGCAGGGATTCACTCAGTGATCTCATGGCAGCATCCATGTCTCTTGGTTCGAAGGTCATGCCTGCCTGCATCACCAAGATACTGCTGTAGCCCATTGCATGGTACATGCTCTGACTCTTCCTGGTGGAGATACATGCACTTATGTTTTTCTTTTCCTTTTTAAACAAAATTTATAGTCAAGCTTTGAAGGAGAAATAAACGAGAAAAGCTGGGACATGTCTGCAGCTGCATGTAAGCAAAGTCAGCTGGAAAGAGTTAGGAGTCACAAAACCTACCAGGGTCTTAAAACAGCCAATGCATCGGCAAATCTGTTGTTCAGGAAAAGTTCCAGGGCATTTGAGCATTCCTTTACTGCAGTCTCCAGATCCATTGTAGGTGATCTGAAGGAATGAAAGACATACTTATGTGTGACAGCAGGTCACAGGAGCTCAAAAGCAAAGGCAAGAAGCTTGGACAGATGTCACTCTGGACGAAATTCTGTGTAAACATGGACATTACTGTTTGGATCTTTAATTATTAGTTCACACAAAGAACATCAACTGCACAACTTTGTGAAGCTTTAAACTTAAGGCATAAGCAAACTAAGTGGCTGAACGAAATCGGAATATCTGTAGATACATTTATTTATCTGAATAATGTTTTTCATAAGTTATTTGTTTTTGGAGTTGAAGATTGCACATTTTGTGCAAATGTGCATGTCTGTTCCAAGTTGTAAAAACCAAGGCTATTGAACTGATTTACTAGTGCCAATTATGCTGTTACATTTTGTATCACCACACTTAGTGTTTCACTTTATGAATATGAAAGTCCAAAGTAAAACTAGCCCAATTTTATTATTTTATGCCCCTCTAATGTTATAAAAACAAGAGGGACACTGGTTTGGAGTAAATAAAACAGCTGTGATATAATTAGTGCAATTTATAGAGATACTGTACATTTCTATGACTGTCAAGCGACGATGGTGAGGGGGGGAAACAAAGGTGTGTGTATGTTTCTTCTATATGTGTCTGATTAGTAAAAGCGGCATGTTTGACCTTGACGATGTGACCCAAAATATGATCATGTCAAAAATATTTTCATATTGATAATTATTGGTAATGGTAAATGTCAGATAATTGAAAATTATCAGCAAGACTGGTTGACTGATGAATATTAACTGTGCTAATAGGAATTATATTAGCACAGTGCATACATATTATATTGATATACTGTATGGAACCTTTATTGTATTGATATTGAAGAAAATGATATTTCGATATGTCATAAGGTTATTAAACTATCACGGAAAAGAAATGCCTGTAAAGAATGGCTGAAAAATAAAAACAGAAACAATAATAACACTTACGTTGAGTCCTCATTTGTGTGGTTTAAGCAAACCTGGGGGGGGGGGGAATCAAAATCATCAATGATAAAAATGCGGTTTTATTAAGTTACTCACAACACAGTCAACAAACAAACATGATTAGGAGCAAAAATGTCATCGCAGTTTAACGTTTAGAGCCTCTGTGCTTGTCAGACAGCGTGTTTGACTGTCTGACAAGTCTGACAAGTCTGCTCCTTCATGAAGAACACTTTAATAACAGCAGCAGCAGCAGCACGCGAACTTTATACGAAGCATAAACGACACGCACCTGTGCAGAGACACAAGTGAAGCAAAACCTACCTCCTTTACTGAACTGTCGTTCGTCTCCATTTGATGCGAAGCGTGGTTGAGTCAAGCAGCACGTGACTTGGGAAATACAATAAAATTACAATTTAATAAACGATGCCTAATCCTTTAACACAAAGTAGTGATATATTTTTTTAACCTCCCGTCTTATTTATGAGCCAATAAAATGGGCGGGGCCAACTTTTGTAAACCCAGCCCTTTTTTTTTTTTTTTGTATTTCCTCCTCATTCACGTCACATGCGATTTTTCTCCACTCAGAGTTCAAGAGCTGTCCTTGCAATACATGATCTCATCCAGATTTTATGATTTTATTCTTACAACGTCTGCTTTGGCAACTAAAACAAACCAGAAACACGTCGGCTATATCAACTTCTTCATCATCATCAACCTTTAGCTCACACTGCCAGTGGCGGTCCTGACTTGTATGACTCCCTGGGCGGACCGCTTTTCTGGCGGACCGTCTTCCTGGCGCCCCCTAGAGAATGTCGCCCTGGACAATTGTCCATGTGGTCCATATTAAAAACTGCAACTGAAAACTGCATTCCATTTCATGGGCAATACAACCCTTAGGTTGGGTCTAATATGAGTCACACTTGCACCGCTAAAAAAGGGCTTTTTTTCTTTAAAAAATAAATCTTTTAAAAATATAATACACTACATTATATTCTACTTTCATTGAGCTGAATTTTGTCTGAACCTATGTCTGACCTAATCATTGACAACAAATAATATCAAAGTCAATCTACTACTAAAATACTTTTAAAATAAATTAAAGATTTTAACCCTTGAGATTCATTGCTATATACGTGAACACAGCCAAAATTTTTAAAAAATAAAGAATGAAAAGTGTGTGAAATGTGCACAACTGTGCCTAAGGGTTAAACTGAACATTCTGATAATGCATTCTTTGAGTGTGTGTAAATTACTGAAGTAAAAAGGTTATAAATGCAGTAACTGTGTGAATGCAAATACTTTAACAACTCATTTCAAAAGGGAAATTGGGCATTGAAAACATACATTTTGTATGCCAGATTCAAGAGTCAGTTCACATCCAGAGGTTTTTGTTGTTAGGTCAGAACAACACATATTGCAGCAACATACAACATTTTCACACATCACATAGACTACACAACACATCACAGATGTAAACCAGACTTTTAAAGTTTTCAAGTTGTATTTGAAAGCACCAAAAGAAGTGCAGCTCCACACATGGTCAGGCAGGACGTTCCACTGACAGTATTTGCAGCCACTGGGAGAGAGAGTCGAGGAGGGACAAAGCATCCCCATCACAAATTTACACAACACAACTCAACTATCTCATAACAAGGGGTGTTTTACTTGATTTGGTTAGCAGTCCTGATTAACTGCATGCATGTGATGTCCCTGTATAACTCATTATTTCTGGTGGTTTTGTGATTTGTCCTGCCATGCAGCATGTCCTCTTTGAAGCTCCTGACTGCTCCCTTTTCTTAACATAAATGGTCACATTCTCAGAAGGTAATGGAGGATTATGACCTAAAACGATGTGCAAGTAAATGAAACAGCGCATAATTAATCACATACAAGAAATTAATTTAAGTATATTCTCATTGAAAAAAAAAAATAAGGCCAACTTATTATCATATAGGGGCCTATGTATATGTGACTCATGTGCTATGTTTTAATGGAGTCACAGATTTAGCCTCAAATTGAACATTTCTTAACAGCGGGATCCCATTTTAGTTCAATCCTGCCTTGAACACATGTAGTCATTTACTTCTACTGTCAGAGTAGAGGTGCACTTTGTAAAGAATGAGAACAGAGCTAAAGAGATACGGAAGAAGATTAGGGCCACATGTGACTTTTTTTGGGAAACAAAAACATTAAAAATAATAATAATAAAAAGCCTGAATTCTAATGATCTTTTGTAAATATATAACATGGCAAAAAATTGTTTACACGGCAGTTGCGCCACCAGTCTCACAACAACTACATTTCCCATGATCCTCAGCGCACTCACTGTTCTGGCTGCTGTACAGAGAAGCATGGCGGCGTCCAGGCAGAAAGAGGACAGCACCGCGAACATCCCGGATTACGAATACATTGATGTGAACTCCAAACCGTTTCACATCGGCGCGTTCAGACACGAGTGGCTGAGCAGACTGAGACCCGGAGACTGGTCTCACCAGGAGGAGGACCAGGACACGTTTGACGCTAACTTTGCTGAAGAGATGCAGCTCAGCGCGGAGACCATGGCCGATCTGAAGTCCATCTGCAGGTACATTTTGAAGGGAGAGTTCAGATGTTTTCAAGTGTGGCTGTTACGGAGTATTGGCACATTGTCATCGGCGACAGCGTCGAGTGCGCCGCCGTTTCTGTAAACCAGTTTAAGGCCCTCACGGTTAACATGGGACAGTAGGCACAGACAGACAGAAAGAAAGAAAGAAAGAGAGCATCACCTATTTCAAATCTATGCCTCCTCAAGTCTGCCATTTCTTAAGAATATTGCTGATTTATCTTTAAACTAAACAACGTTTTATGCTTGAAAATTATAAATCGCTCCAAACTCTGAACAAAATGAGCATTTTTAGCTCCTGAGCAGGGCCATTTCTAGCTTTGCCACGGCCCTATGCAAGATGCTGTTTGGGGCCCCTAGTTTTCCAAACTACAGTAGACAGATTCCTAACCCTTTCGACGATCCGCAAAGAAGCCACAATCTATTACGCTTCAAGAGCAAAACAAGCCACAGTGACGATTAACATCGTATATCTCTAATGTACAGCACTTTGCCTCAGCTGTTGTTGTTTTTAAGGTGCTTTATAAATAAAGTTGGACTGGATTGGATTGGAGCCACTGAAGCGAGTTAAACTGGTAAAAAAAATGATAATACATTTAAAAGTCTGTATAGGTCAATAATTAAAACATATATTAAGTTTAAAAAAATGTTTACTTTAAATTCTGAAAGCAAGAACAACTCAGGATCTCACAGCAACACAAAATCTCACAACCCAAAAACATGTTGTAACAATAGTTAGTAAGGAACTTTACATGTAACACTCCAACCTCTTCAGGACCATTTTGGATCTGTTACTGTTTGTTTGGCCATTGCACATGATTGCACATTCCTGAGCGTGACCTCTGTCCTGTCCTGTTCGGATTTTTTTACATAATAACATTTTTTTTGGTACCTATATTTTCATTCATTTGTAGACACTCACAATATTAACACCAATGGACACATGATTTCCTTTTCCTTGTCCAAAAACAAATTTTTTTTAGCACAGTGCACACACAGTGCATAAACATACTTATGGCTGTTGTATACAATTTCAGTTTTTTTTGTTTATTTCCATTAGAGCTGCAACTAACGATTATTTTCACAACTGATTAATCTGTGGATTGTTTTCTCGATTAATTGAGTACTTGTTTGGTTCAAAAAATGTCAGAAAATGTTGAACAATTCAAACCTAGAAATGGTGATGTTGCCCAATGTCTTGTTTTGTCCACAAACCAAAATGATTACGTTTTGATGATTTCTTTGTTATATGGAGCAAAAAAAAAAAAAAACCCTGAAAATATTCACATTTGAAAAAAAGTATTACTCACACCAAGCAATTGATTATCAGAAGAGTTGGTGAGAAGAGATTAATTTAAACTTAAATTTTCGATCATTTTTTTTCAGCGCTGCATCCAACCTTGTTTTATTTTCGTCTTTTCAGTGTTGATTCACTCCGTTGCCATTCTGAGGATCAGCAGCCTGACACTGAAGTTGTGCCCCCTGACCCGACACTTAAAACACTAATGTATGAATCTTTCTCAGCACTCTCATTAATGTACTGTACATAATTGGTCCGATTAACCAAAAGCATGTAAACAAATCATAGCAAATTCTTTGTGATTTTGATTTTAACAGACAAAGGAAAAAAAGACAAGATTACAGAGCCTCTCTGAAAATCATTAAGAACAGACACGACATCTATGCTGATGAACTGGTAAGTATGCTGGGAATTATTGAAATGCAATTGGTTGAAAGGTCCAAGTTGTGTAATAGAGTTTGAGAAACTCATGGCTGATAAAGGTCCAGATACTGTATAATTTGGTTTGATTCTGTTTGATTACCAGGAACGTTTAACTGTTGGTCGGCAACCGGAGACTGAGGCCAACAATTTGCATGAGGGAGAAATCATTCTGACCATCAATGTCTACTATCCTGCTGTTTTTGAGAAAGTGAGTGTTTTTTTTCCCCCTCTGGGTGTCGCAAACCTTCATCTCATCTTTACAGATGCTGTTCCTTGCATTGTCATGTCAGCGGTTCTCGCAGGTGTGTGTGTTCCTTGCCCTCAGTTTAACTCCGTCAGACCCCACATGTCTTTGCTGATGATGGGCTCCCACACCTTGGCAGAGCTCAGAGATGCCATTTGCTGTGTCAGTGACTTGCAAGTGTTAGGAGAGTTCAGCAGCACCCCAGACGTGGCTCCGGACTTCATCAGCAGAGTAAGCGCATGAAACTTTCATTTTGTTTTGGATTAGAGTTAGCTTTAATGTATGAAAAGTGTCTTTGTGTGACCCAGTCACAAAGCGAAGAGGTAATCCTTTTATGTGATCTGTTTTTAGGAGCTTTACAAGTCGTCTTTCTTTTTCTTCGAAGGAGTTTTTTACAACGACATGCGATTTCCAGAGTGTAAAGATATCAGCATGTAAGTTTTGAAAAAAAAAAAAAAGGTATTTTCTTTTGAATTGAGACTAACTGGTGATGTCCTCAAATGTCGTGCTCCTGTCTGACAGGAACCTTACTGCTAACAACATGCTGTTCAGACCCGATACAAACATCTGTCCTCAGTGATCCACTTGATTGCACTAGGACTGTTCACACCTGGTTTCAAAACGTGTCCCCAATGACCACATATGGTCAGGCAGCACTTGTGTGAAAATAAAATGAGACAAGAGGAGCTAAGTGAATCCAAGTTCTCCTTACGCCGAAAATATGTTTTAACCATTAAAAAAAGGAAATTACTATGCTGCATATAAATGCATGAACAAATGCATGAGCAGTGACTGGTGTATTCATAGTCCTGTGAAATTACCAATGATCAGACATCAGCTGAGGACGCTGTGTCTAATACGTCTTTAGGACGGATTGTGTCTTTGCAAGCTCAGGAATGTGGACACATCGGTCCTTATACCACCTCGGAATGTGGTCTCTGTGATCAGATCGGAGGAAACATTCCTCGGGACGCACTGGTTCAGACCTGGACGTAGCAGGATCTGGCTGTCAGTGTATCACTGAAGTTAACACCAGGTTTCAATGGGGTGATTGTCTTAAATATCACTGTAATACTCCAGTCAACACTGGCAGCACGAACAAAATCGTTTGCGCTGGGTATTTCTCGTCCCCCTGTGATTCCTGTTGTTTTAGCCAGCTGTTTTCATTCAGTAGAATAATCTTACTCATAAGCAGAACAGACGATATTTGGGGCAGAACATTGCACTTGATTTGCTTCCTTCTCATGCTAAAATGCCCTAAAAACTTGGGTTGGGCAAGAGCAGAAGTGATGCTGCTACCCTAAAATGACAAAGTGCTGTTCTGCATGTCATTTTTACTTAATCTACAGCAGTGTTTCTCAACCCTGGTCCCGGGGAACCACTGCCCTGAATCATGTAGATGTTTCCTTGCTCCAACACACCTGATTTAAATGAATGTGTCGTTATCAGGCTTCTGCAGAGCTTGATTATGAGCTGACCCTTTGAATCAGGTGTGTTGGAGCAGGGCAACATCTAAAACATTCAGGGCAGTGGTTGAGAAACTACTGAACTACACTAACTAGGGTTTTGCTCATTTAAATGTTCTTGTCTACTGTGTTTCTGCCATTTTTAATAAAAAAAAAAAACTTCACAAAGCAAGTTTCTGGGATGTCAATGAGTAAGATTTCGCTTCAAGATTTCCTGGAAGATGTAATGGAATATATGTATTAAAAAAAGGATTGGGGTGACAAAGTCAGACGTGGTGTTAATGTTGCTTTACAGGGACTTTAAGTCCTGCAAGTGAAGTACAAATATGCCTCATCATTGATTCAGGGTCAATTTATTTGCTGTGAATAATCATGAATTAGGTGCTTGTTTTCATTTACTCTAAAAACAGTGTATAGAAAAGACTCGAAGTATAGTTGTAACATTCCTACAGAAAAACACAAGATGCTTTAGGGCATATTACTTTTCACTCATCAACCTTAAGTCCAAAATCTGACATTTCTAATCTAATCATTTGAAAAGAATCAATTTAAAATGGTCTGATGCACAGTGAAGGGACTGTAGAGAATTGTCACGAGTATATGAAGAGGAAGCCTCTGTAAACTGTAGAATGATAAGCAGTGTAATATGACATTTAACTTAACGTATGGGTTTAAAAATGCATGTCTTTAAAAAGTACACTTTTGTGATCTTGTTTGTAATACAGGACTATCATTGAATGGGCAAAGGCTCGCAACTTCCCGCCATACAGCCAGGCCAAGATGGAGGACACCCGGCTTGTGGATCTGAAGATAAAAGTGGGTTTCCCATACCTCTACTGTCACCAGGGAGACTGTGAACACCTCGTCATCATCACAGACGTCAGGTTAGTGTTGTGTGGTTGTGACTCTGTGTGCACAGGCAGGTTCAGCAAAGGGGAAGGTGGTCTGATTCTGTTGGCCATGGTCTGTAACGTCTTGAAAGAAAGTACCTCATAGTCAGACAGGAGTTTACTGCCGTCACAAGACTCGAGAGCTAATTTTAGTTTGATCATACTCACAGATGCATAAATGTGTCTATGAGCCAATTTGTTGGTCTGAGCAGGGAAACCACACATGAAAGGAACTCTTGAATATTACCAATGTGAGACAAAGTTATGCTTTCATCCCTCATGACCTCTAAGACGTTGGCCTGATCCTGATTTCTCTCTCTCTTTCTTTCTTTTTTTTTTTCCAACCCACTGCAGACTTGCACATAAGACTGACTGTCTGGACAAGAAGCTGTATCCCCTTCTCATTCACAAACACAGGATTATTACCAACAAGTGTGCAGTTTGCCATGTCTTCATTGGAAGGTTTGTTAAAATAAAACAATATGGAACAAAATGAAAACTTTGGCCTTTCAAAAGTGACATCTCACATCTGTTTTTGCAGATGGTTTACAACTAACGACCAGTTTGCGCCGAGTAACCCGTGTCTCTTCTGTGACAAGTGTTTCCGGATGCTTCACTATGATGCTGAGGGCAAAAAGCTGGGAGACTTTCTGGCCTATCCTTATGTGGACCGTGGTGCCTTCAACTAAAGCCGTCTTACAGTGAACTATTGCTCAGACCACTGATTTAATGCTGTATAATACAGTTGCATATCTTTGTATTTCGGAAAGAAATGTTTTAAAATTGAGGAAAGGTTTACTTTCATTGAACTTTTTTTTTTTTTCGTTATTTTTTTCTGCTCTGTGTCCTGCACACTAATGCTGTTTCTTTGTATCATATTTGAGTTGAAAATAAAATTTTACATTGATTGAAATTTCATTACGTTTTCTAACATTTCAAATTTAAAAAACAAATGTAGTAGGACAAACGAGTGCCAGAAGTTGGCAGATATCACTGCGGTAGGTGCAGAATAGAACTGTGTTTCAGCTCTATGATCAAATATCGAAGACAGAAATTATTACAAAATAAAATAGATGTCATTAAATTTTATTTAGTATCAGAGACAAAAAAATATCCATCTGAAGCCTGCAGCTTTTCATGTTTTAACCTCAGACTGGAAAAAAATAATTTGCAGTTTTCACTTTAAAGGTGCAGTGTGTAAAATATGGCACAAATGAAGACAAATCAATGTTACATTTTCTTTTTTAAAGTTTATACTCACCCCATTAATATTAATTGTTTTTTGTTACCCCAGAATTAGTGTTTTATCTTTAAATCGGGGGGCAGGTCAATAGCTAACAAAGGACAAACTAAACATCATTTTTGATGGTAACTGAAGGCTATGTAGGTTCTCAGACACATTTACAAGGAAATAGTGAGGTGAGGGATGTTCACCTGCAACATGCAACTTCACCAACAAATAAACCATTAATATTAAAACCCAGTATCCTGTAAGTCCAGTAATCACTGCCACTTTACTGTATGTTGTACTAGACAAGCACCAGTACCATAGACCACACCATTTGCTGGCCAAATTAAAGTATTAAACATTATTTTGTTAATAATGCTAAATACTGTTGAGATACAAGAATCAAAATTCTAAATGAAGTGAGAATAAGAATTTTAAAATACTCTTTGGGTAAGTCTGCTCCTGTTCCTTATTTCAGCAGTGATAATTCTACCAAATGGTCAGTCATGCAAGTTAAACTGAAAATGTTTTTGTTTTCCAGAGGCCTGTTGGTCATTTTCATTGACTATTGACATGAGCAACAATGATCACCACAGGGCAGCAGCTACAGTCACATTTCAGTGAGACTCGAACACTTTCCAAGTGACAAAAGATTGATTGTTATTTTATATTCAGTGCTTTATACAGCAACCGCAATGTTTGAGATGGAGACATGACTTCTGTCAATTTAAATATGATTAAAGACAAAGTGTACTACATGTACTACTTTATTAATGGATACTGAGACAGGTCATCAGACAGGCACAAAAATACTCTTATTTACATCTACAGTATGTTAAAAGAAACGTTAAAATAAGACACTTAAGGTAAAAGAATAATCATTTTCTGGACAAAAGACACTTTGGCAAACCTCAGACTTTTCTATGTGCACATCTGAAGGGACTATGCAGCTAAGAGATGCTTATGCAGCAAATATGCTATTATAAGAAGTGATACTGGTGTTAAACTTAACACAGCAAAGCATCAGAACATCAAATCATCTTTAAGTGAAGTGAAGCTTAAACTGTTGACAAAGTTAAACCCTTTAAGAAATGACAAAGATTATAATAAAAATGATGACAACTGTGAGCATGCTTAGTACAATCTAAATTCACAATGCTATAGATTAACATATTCATACTCTTTTCACTGTTAAATTCAACTGAGGTTACAATGGAAGTAAGAAAAGGCAAAGTTTACACACAATACAAAAATAAACTATGTTGTCAGTCAAAAAGTTGAAGCAGATTCATGTACTGGAGCCTTTGAGCAGCAAAACCAACAGAAAGTGTCAGTAAACTGGGAATCTGGGACAATAGATCCCAGTCGGTGAGCCCAGTGTTGAACATGTGGAGCACAGCAGCAAAGGAGGAGAACACTCAAGTGGATTCTTCCTGAACTTTTGGGACGCTATCAGCAAAGAAACAAAAATAGATTAACAAATAGATTTAACTGAAAACAATTCAGGACAAAAATTAGTGATACCTCATTGAAAGACCAAAATGTACACAGGCAAATTTACACAGTGGCTTGTTAATGGTAACTAACAACCACCACACATTACTTTATTATAATGTAGTCCTAATCTCATGTCTCACAGCATGCTCCATTTTAAAGTGTCTCATCAGAACAAAGGCTTTTCTACTACGATCCCTGATCCTGGAACAAACCCCTACTTCCTATCAAGATGTGGATTTAATAATATTATAGTAAACATGGGCACTCTGGGTTATTTTGAGCATAAACCTGGTGAACTTAGTCCCTACTGTACCAAACCCATCTTAATCCACAAATGAATTGAGTCATCTACCAATACAAGATTTACTACTGCAAAAGAACAGACCCTGCTTTAAGTTGGCAGGTACTGTTGGTAGAGAAAGAGGGAATGGGAGGACATGTCATTGAACTACAACCAAAATGAAGAAACATATTTGTTAAAAACAGAGTGTTTATATTTTTGTACAAACACTGACAAGTGTCAATTTAAACCCGTTTGCTTTGGTCCTCACTAAAACATGTTTGTGTATTTGTGTATGAGCCCGCACTGCAGCAAACCAGGCAGAAGGTAGTGATTCCAGAAGTTAAGAAAAAGGCCAGATCAGCTCAAATCTGATCAGGGTTGGGACATCCCTGTTCAATACACAGACAATAGGAATGGGTCAAAATCAATTTGGTGACATATCGACGTCCTTCCTCGTGCAATATGATAATCAAAAATAATGCCAGAGCTAAATTTAAGTTGCAGTAAACAGACCCTCATGTGAAGGATGAAGTGGTAGAAGATGGATGAGTGAGTAGTTTTGTTTTCTTCAGTTAGACAGATATCGTGATGTGTCGCTATTGATTATCACAGAATTGTTGTATTGTGATAATATTGGTATCATGGACCGTGTATTGTATTGTGAGATACCCTGTGATATCCATCCGATAGACATAATTATTTCATATGCAAACACACTGTGACAGTGTGCCTACAAAGCTAAAATGAACTGGTTTCCTCAACTTTAACTTGAAACTAAAATTAAACTATAATATCTAACATGGACAGTGGAAAATCAAATTTCTGGTGTTTTTTTGGTGTGTCCTTCCTGTATCTAAACATCACTAAAGGGTCACACTAAACACTTTAGCCACTTCAGTCTGTTTACCTGTGCTGGAGCAAGCTGTTTTGAAAAGTCGAGTTTAGTTATGTAACTAGCACATTTGCCGTGCATTGAACCCTCCCCCAACAGCTACTCCTGGTCGTGAACATTCAACCTGAAGTAGACAACGGAGCACCGCGGAGCAGTCAGTCAGCTGGAAGTTGGCCAATCACAAGAGACTCAGTGTTCTGGGGGGCGGGCATTAGCTCAGAGGCTGGCAAAGAACAGCAATAAACTGGCTTAATCTGAAGAGGTTTTTGACGATAAATATTATTTAATTTATCAAAGTAGACATCAGTAATCTCAATTTTTGGTTCAAAAAGACCATTCTAAACCTTGATGCCACATCACCCAGCCCAATCTAAAAGAGACATACATAATACAGCAAAATTACCTGAATGCTCTCCTTTAGTCTCTGTTGACTATGGTCATACACCTGCTTCTCTATTGTGTTTTTTTTTTTTTTTTTTTTTTTATCCCTGAGACCTACCCGTGATTTTTTGCAGAGGCATCTTCCTGCAGCTTCTCTGTCTCATGCTTCTCTTCCGGGCTCATGTCCCCGTTTGTCATTTTGTCTGTAGACAGTGCACAGAAGAACACATACACAGTCAGTGAGACAAAACATAACTGCATAATGTAAACCACTGTGGATGCAGGAGCTCACACAGGCATGTGACAACACTTGCTAGCTCCCGACCACGCTGAGATTAATATGATTTTCCATCTATTTGGCATGCTGAGCTCTAGAAAGGGACCTTTCTAATAGGCAGTCATTTTAGTGGAAGTACAGTGTGAACATGAGTTAAACTAATTGCTTCAACAAGGATGTGGCCACAGATTTCCAATTACTGTTAACCACAGATGACGTCCTTCACTTCAGAGGAGAAACGTCCTAAAAGCACATTCATGTCTCTGTTCTTTCTGGTTTTCATACGAGACTCAACTAGTTATGACTGATTTACCAATAACCACTTTCCGTGTAGGTATGTCAACTAACTTTTGTAACTTGAATATGACTGCCACCATCATGATCATGAATAAGGATTATCCCCACTAGTATAAATGTGTTATTAGAATATGTGAGTGCCTACACCTTAAAAGTTCAACTTGGAACCTGGAAAAAGTAAAGCAACTGAGCTACAGTACAATATGGGGCTGCATGACATGAGTCCATGTCAAAGTGAAGGAGCAGTGTTTTCTGCTGAATCCTCTCAGTGAGTCTGTGCATAAGTGTAATAAGACCCTTTTTTCTCTTGTGATTTATTTGGGCATTGATATTTTCAAACCTGTATTAAGTCAACGCAGCTTTCACATCAGTGACACAAAAATTTATCAATAATTGATATATCAACAATATCCAGTAAATTTTTTTCATGCACATCAAACCAATTGCAATTGCAAACTGCAGTTTAAAGATTTCAGAAATTTCCTCTTTAGTTTTGGCTGCATCCATATATTCATTTTCTTTTAATTGAGTATATCACTAGACACGTAATAATTGCTATGTGTTTTTAGAGTTGTACAGTTCTTAATTTTATTTTACGCTTAAATTTTTATAGACAATGCACTGGTAGGACTGTAACAAATTTGTTAAAGTCTAATGAAAATTAAGATATTCTCTTCAATACACCACATTTACAGCATGCACTGCAGGACTGCACCTGTTTCTCCCTGTGAAGCAGTTATGTTTCCCCTTGGTCTTTATAATTTATTTACTTAATCATGTCACGCTTTGTGTGAATGGAGAGGATGCATAACAGTTCAGTTCTGAATCATTTCATGTTTATTCACGTCACTATTCAAAGGCTTGTGGCAGAGAATACACACAGATTAAATTATCACATTTAAATGGTCAATTATGAATGTCCACAGTGAATATTAGGAAAAGTACCTGAGTTGTTTTCCTTGGCTTGCTCAACTCTCTTCAGTGCTCCTTTCTTTGCTTCTTCATGCTGACGTTGCTCTGCTAAAGACTTGTTGAGCACCTGGCTGAGCACACAGTCACCTTCTCCAACCAAAAACATACTCTTAAACTTGTTATATAACATAGTGGCCTTATCCATGATGTCCTGACAGGCCTTGAACCTGCGTATCTGCAATATGAAAGGGAACACGCATCACCCACTCAATGTAGGACACAGAAAAACACAATTCTGTAATTTCATTGTTGCATTTGTTCAAAAAGTAAAGTTCAAACAAATTTATATCGACCCAATGACTAGTGTTAGAGTATTCACAACTTACAGCACTCAGAATGAGTTGAAATAAACACTCCCTGAATGGGAAATCTTTAATAGCAGTCTCTCAACCTGATCAGGACTGAGTGCGGCTCTCTTTTTATTTAGAATATTACCCACTATGAGAACACAAGCTCAGAGTGCACAGATGTCCCTGGAACCTTATTTATGAGCCATCTTACAGAGAGTATTAGGTTATTAGCAGGTATCTGGCCCATACTGTGTCTCTCCACCAAAGCAGGAGGGAGAGAAGAGTCTCCCTCATGTACTGTAGGCTTGCATTGTGTAGCCGACAATGTCACATGACAACTCTTATGGGATCACAGCCTGTGTTTAAGGAATTACAGTTAAAAATAATATAAAACTTAAATAAAAACAGATAGTAGATATAGATATTAGAAATAGGTAGTCCCCAACCTCCCAATCTCACACACAGATGTGACAACTAGGGCTGCATATAATGATATTTTCATAATTGATTAATCTGGTGATTATTTTCTTGAGTAATCATCACATAAAATGTCAGGAAATGTTTTTCAAACCTCAAATTTATCTTTTCAAATGTCTTTTGTCTACAAACCAAAATGATTCAGTCTTAAAGGTTTCATTGTTATAAGGAGCAAAGACACCTGAAAATGTTCTGGTTTCTCCTATGGCATAGAACCCCAGATACTTCCACTTGCTGCTTTTCAAATGTCTGTGGTGTGGTGATTGTCTGCTCAGGAGGACAGTTTATTACAATTTTGTTCTCCATTTTACAGCAAATTATTAGAAGAAAGAGAAGAAAATAAGTAGTGAAAGTAGTTAAATCTGGTTATGAGAAAAATAAGACCCAACTGTTATGGATTCAAAGTGGTTCCAAGCCAAGCAGTGCCCTCTGCTGGACCACATGGTAATTACTTCAGATGGTGTGATGGACTCTACACTGTATATTTTAACTTGAATTGTTTTTTAAGGTTCAAGTCTTCCTCCAGGATAGGGAAGCAAATGGATATCACTAGAATCACCATACCTTTTTGAGTGTGGCAATCAGTTCACCATGTTTCTGCAGGTGCTGAGTTGTGACCTGGAGAGCACTGATCTCATCTAATGCCTCTAAGCACTTCTTCACATCCTAGAGATGGGTAGGCGGGACAAAATAGTCAAGAAATGCCATGGATGGGAGATAAAATGTTGCAGGCATTAGAGCCTGTGTTATGACAGTGATAAAAAAAATCCAAATCACTCATAATGGATGGCAGATAATTAAGTGAATCAAAGTGCATTTATAAAATCCATAAGCATTCTTTAATATACAATGAACTTCTGTAAAATATCTTTTGTGATTACTGTTATTTAATTATTACCAATTTGACATAGCATTTAGAAACCAACAGAAATAGGCTGAACAAAAGATCAAATTAATCATGCTGTATGAGAAATACTTGTCTAAGTGCAAAAGAAACATTTTCCTTTAATCAAGTGGGAAAATGACTAAATGTGAAATCTCAGATGAAATTTACTTACAGGGTTGTCAATTTTCAGTGAAATCTTGATTTCACTATGCAGTCTCTGGAGCTTAAAGTCAGTAGACACTTCTGAGTAAAAGGAATGAAGAAAGAGGAAAAAAAAGGATGAGTAGCAAAGATAATGGACAGACAGATCTGCTGCACAAAAAGGGACTTCATAAAAACAGGAGAGAGGAACAGGCATATGACAGATTAATTAGAAGTATTGTCTTTAATGACATTACCACCATTTAAGCGTTTAAACCTTTTATATCATCTGCAGAGTATGGAATCATTCTGCAATGTGCTGCCCAAATCTAAAATCTCAGTCAGTTCAAATCAAAACTTTGAACAATATCAGTTTAATAGTTAAATTACCATGCTCACCTTTTTTCTTAACTCCCACTTTCTCTTCATTTTTCTTCCCATCATCTTTACTGACCCTGCAAGACGGTCATCACAAAGGTCATAAATCCTTCATTTTCTTTTCTGTTAGATCTGTGTCATTAATTGTGTGTTAACACTGAAGTACATTTGTTTGCTAAAATAAGGAACATGAAGACACTCATTAGGTGTTATGCAATGTGGTAACATCATGTAATGATCTTTGCATATAAACACTTACTCTCTTAACTCATCTGCTTTCCGCCGCCGAGCATCTTTGTCCACTTCTGAGCTTTGCTGTTTCTTTCTGCTTTTGTTCTTCTGGGATGACAATCAAAATCACATGAATGAATGATTGATAAGAACTTTCTGATCCTTGTTTAAACAGATTTTGTTGTTCTTTCACTGCAGATGAAGATATATGTGCATTGACTAGACACCTGCCTCTTCATCGTCAGAGCCGGAGGAGCCATCATCCTTGGACTGCTTCTTCTTCTTGGCTTCAGGCTCCTTCACTTCTGCTTCCTTTCCTTTGCTGTCCTCCCTCTTCTTTCTCTTCTCCTCCTCTCCACTCTTAGACTTGTCCTCTGATGGTCTCTTTCTCTTTCTGTCCAACTCAGTAGTGTCCCTAAAAGTATTTAATAAGAATTGGTTTACAGTAGAACATGTTTTTAGTTTGACAACCTCTTGGTCTGAATCTGTACATCTTAACATCTTAAATGAGAAAGCTGTCTTGTTTTAAACTGTCAATTTGACAAAGTTCATATAAAAATGTGAAAAAAAATTACGTTTCCAGGTATGATGTCATTTGTTGAGAATTGTGCATTGTCTGTTCATATTCATGTGCTTACATTTCACTTCCTGAGCCTTGCTGGTCCTGCTGCTGCAGCAGAAGCAACTTCTCACTTTTGGGCTTCCGGCCTCTTCTTTTGGGACCCTCTCCACCTGATCTCACAAACACGTGCACACACCAACATTTCAGTTTATGTAGATGTTGAGCTTCATATGTTATTAATTCTTGAAATAAAATTGGACATGATGCTAATATTAAAATTACAGTGCAACATCTGTATAAAATTTATATATTCTCCATTATTTCTTGCAGCTGTCTGTCTGTTCCTGTCTCAAGATTTACTTTTCTGTAACATTAATTTTAATGGAGGGGTAGAAAGTCTAATAGTGTGGTGGGCTGCCAAAAGAAGAGCACTTTGTTAACATTACAATGTAGAAAAGCCTGTTTTATTTCAGTTTGGTGTGGGGTGTCTGTAGAAGGGGTGTTGAAATTAATTGTTTCTTAGACACATTGTAATGTAGATGAGTAGATGATTCTGTATCAATGCAGCAATAGCACACAATCGATCATAATATGTAAGATTGCTTGAGGATTTTCCAGTTGCTAGGAGCTGCAGCTAGACTGCAGAGGCATCCATTTTGGAGAATCTTGGAAATCTTTGGAAATCTTGGTGTATAATTGAAAGCAGAGTAAAGGGAGCATATTTATCTGTATTTATTTATAATTAGCCTTGTGCATTAATATAGAAAATTGAGAATGCAATGGACTGTGGAATCAAATTGTTGACATAACTGTAATCAAAATGAAAGTGAAAATGAACAGCCCTAGCTTGTGGTGCTTTTTGCCGTGTTTAATGAGTGCAATTCCTTCTTCATTCATTCTCTCTCTCTGCCCTGTTTTCATGTTATTGCTGAGAGCGTGTCCTGTCCCCAGGTGACATATACAGAGTAAAGGAGATGAGAGAAGTGAATGTAACTTGAGTTAATGTAGAATGAATTGCTTCCCAAAAACTGAAGACAGACAAAAGTTGACTCAAAAACCAGACCAAAATATCATTGTTTCTTAAATTCACTCCCCCTCATTCCCAAAAGCAGCAGAACTTGTGGAAAAACTGGTCATTATGTCATGTCTGGAATTTCTTCATGGTGCAAAATCAACAGCATCAAAGGGTGCTGGGCCTACCTGAGGGACTCACAGGACTAGCAGCAGCATCATCCATTTCTGCCTCCTGCTCAGCTTCACTCTGGAGACAAATTGAAAACTTTGCATCTTGTTAAATGATATCTACAAACTAAAAACATTTTATACATACATTTTTACAAGTGACTTAACAGTGAGATGCTACCAACCTTTTTCTTCCGTCCTCTCTTTTGTTTAAGAACATCTTCATTTTGGGCTGCACCCTAAAGTGTAACACCTTTGTTAATTTTGTGATTACTGTCAACAAGAATTCTAAAAATGGGAGAGGGAATAAATTGATATGTCAACATAAATTCAGTCTCTTTTATCAGATAATCTACTTCATCTCCCTTCTCAATTAATCTGTGGGACTTAGATAGATAATACATGACAACAGTAACTGAGTCACAACTTACCTTTCTCCAAACCACAGAGAAAGCCATGCATGCATAAAGTTATAGCAGCTCATTGCAAACATTAGCATTATGTGGACAGGGAAAAGAGGGACATGGAAAGCACTAACACAAGTTGTCAGGGAGGTAAAACACACAAAACACTTCCCAGTTAGTTATAGCAGAATCACAGACAGATTTTAAGTTCTTTCAGACATGAGGAAAATGTCCACTGGGCCTTATTTTACTGGAAACACAGGGAGCACTTTCTCAAATCAATCAGATTGTTTGTGAACCATTTATCACCTCAGTGGCATTAACATAGCAAAACCAGGCCAGACGATTAAATCAAAACACCAAGCACCAGATAAATTTAGTAAACTCTAACAAGAGTTGATTACAAACAAACCACCAATTGAAAAACCACCAAATGTCACATGCTTTCCAGCAGATAAGAAATCTGATAACCTGCACCGCGTTATGGTATCCCAGTATGCAACGTACGTACATCCTGGTTCTGAGGACCCTGCTCAGAGATCAGAGACCCTTTCTCCTCCTCCTGCTCCTTCTCCTCCTCATTCTCATTGTCCTGCTCAGCCTCACTTCCTGGAACCTGAATGCACCCGAGACAGCATAGGATGCAGTGTGGTGGGGTAAGCAAGTCTTGAAAGGGAGAAAAATTAGCGAGTATCTTTATGTTGTACACAGACTATACTCTTAGCATACAAGCCTCTTAATCTATCAATACAAACAGTTCCTATCAATCTGTGAGCGCCTGCCTGTCATGCGATATGCAAGTCAATACGAGGCAGACACACATCACGCACATTAAATAAAGATCAGAAAGACAGTAAAGAAAGAAGCTGACAAAACAGGTATGACGCAGTAGCATCTCAATGCACCGAAGCAAATGTGTACATGTTAAACTTAAGAAATGAGGAGCAAACTAACACGTACTTTGGATTTTATTCCCTTGTCGTCTGCCTCTTCCTCTCCTTCTGGACTGCTGTCAGAATCCTTTTCAGTAAAGGTTTCTGGAGGAACCGGCTTTAAACACAAACAAGAAACAACTTAATAAAAAGCAAGGGCCTTTGAATCATCAGTGTGAAATAATATAATCTATTTTCAGACATGAAGTCTGAATATTGTCCAGAGAACTGGGTACAGACACTCCAGAGTTTGCCATTCACAATGACAGGCACAGTGGGATGTCTGATTTTAACAAATTCGCACCAGCAGGAGAATCTCTGGAGAATCCAGGTATATGGGTAGTGCCAGGTTTGAGCATGCAGGAAGGGGGACACTCACCCAGTGGATTATCTGGAGATTCTTTTGCTACATTTTCTCAGTTCCCTCAGATATTATCCAGAGATTAGAGGGAGTAAGCAGCAGAATCTCCAGAGCAACTTTAAGAAATTTGCATTCACATAAAGAGCCCCTCCAGTCAATCTCCACAGAATCTCTGGAAGTCAGTGCATGTCTGAAAACAGCTATACAGTGATGCTAGTTAACAATTAAATATTTAATTCCTTGTAAATATATGAAAACAAATGTTTTCAACAAGTCTTGCTCTATTTCCATGACCAAGACTAAGCAATCACCCGATGATGACCAGTGTTCTGAAATGGATAATAAGCTTAAACCAGTGTTTTATATTTATCAGAATTGTGACATAATAATAACTGGAATAGGAAATATATTGAAATTACTTGCTAACTAATCAGGAGAGATGAGCAAACTGAACAGCTGCTTCATGAGAATATGTTATAAGGCTGACTTTATATACAACAGTATATTAAAACTGCAAACTTACTGTTAAAAAATATAACAGTAAGGGACAAATGGCACTTTCTGAGAAATAGGTCATCCAAGCCTAAGTACTGCTGCTAGTGGATAAATATCAAAAGATGATATTGTCAAAAACAAAACAGAGTAGGACATACCTTGGGTGCAGTGAGCTCAACTTTTGGGTTGTTCTCAATTTCCCACAATCCTTCATTGAACCCTTTCCTCTTGTTGGGCTTGGCATACTTTTCTTTGTTAGGCTGGTACGGAAAGATATCTTTGGGGCCGAGAAAGGCTCTATTGGAAAGGAAGATTAATTTAAGGATGCTTGTCTGTGTGATACTTCCTGTACCATTAAAAATGTAGTGTTTACTGTGACAGATGGAGGAGCAAAAAAAAAGTCTTGTAACTCTATCCAGACACTCAAACATTTATGTATTCAGAGAAAACACTATCAAAAGGGCACAGTAACAGGTGCACATAAAGACAGGATATAAAATTTATGAGTAAGGGCTTATCATACATTAAAAAATATATGCAGTAAAAAGCTCAGTTATTTCAATGACTAACGTTTCGTGGGTGCCAAAGAAGAAGATGGGAAACTTGACGTTGGATGGCTTCACAGCACCATCTGGCACTTCATCAATCTGTTAGAGAGAAGAGACAATCAGCTACTAGTTCATATAGTCGTAAAAAACAAAGAATAATTGCAGCCTAAACTATTCAGTGAACTAAAAATGAACCTTTGACAATTTATATTGGTCAGTCAAATGGGAAGTGTTGCAATCTTTTTTTGACTCTCATATGAATATTAAGTTCTAGAAAGTGGTCAAATGCAGAGCTTCAAAATCACTTATTTTCCATTTATTTCCAGAT
The DNA here is from genome assembly GCA_016785285.1 of Brachirus orientalis. NCBI lineage: Eukaryota > Metazoa > Chordata > Actinopteri > Pleuronectiformes > Soleidae > Brachirus > Brachirus orientalis. The sequence continues at coordinate 9,922,401 of JAFBJR010000175.1, forward strand.
TATTTTCTCAACAAATTAATTTAACCAATGGAAAATACTACATTCACCTCTAACAACAATATAATCAATTGTCTTTTTTTTCCATAGTCGGAAGTCAGTTTGGTATCAGTTTTAACAATATGTCACATCCACACAGTAAAGAGGAGTTCACATATTTGCTAAAAAAAACCATTATAATAATTTCTAAGCAAATATTTTTATTTGTAACACTGAATATCTTTGGTTTGGATTGCAGGTCAGGGGAAAAAAAGATCTAGAAAACTAATCTACAGATTAATTATTATTTTTTAAAAAAAAAGGTTAGTTCTAGTATTGTTATTTACCCCTTTGCTGGTTTAACCTCTGCCAAAATGTTATTGACCATTTTATTGTCTGTCTGTTGGGAGTATAACTCAAAAATTAAGGACCAATTTGGAGAAAATCTTTCAGGAATGTATATTTTGGTGGTGATCTGATCTGGATACAGGAGTGTAGTGACATCCACATACTCAAAACTTTCTCTAGTTGTATAATTCAAGAGTATAGTTTCACATCTTAAATAATCAGTCTTGCCTGCATTCATTTTACATTTTGTACTCTGGATACATAACTGTGTATAAATCGCTGCCTTTATTCAGTGTGCGTATTCAGTGTACATATCCAAGTGTTTATGTTATTCCTCTTTCTGACACAAATAGATTTAATAAATAAATCACATTTAGACCATTATTCATAGACTATTGCTTCTCCAGTCAAATGTGAGTTGAATTATTTGTCTCGCTTTGCCTCTAAACAAGCTGCAGACTTACTCTTGCAGGCCAGTGAGGGTAGCCCTTCATTTTGGCAAAAATTAGATCACCAGGTTTCCAGTCACGAGCCATACTGAAGGTGTTAACAAGCTGCAAATGAAAGATAAATGAATTAATGGAGGTCTGTTTCACAAAAATAGAATCAAGAGATTCAGGATTACAGAGAAAGCCAGGCTTGACCTGTTTATATCACTCTATTGTGACTTTATAAATGTAAAATGGAATTAGGAGGTGCAGCTTGGTCAAGTCAGGTTTAAGTAACTCCTCAGAAACAAGGCAGCTTTCTATAACAAATCATAAGGTTGATGTCTTGTTAGGGAATATGTGGCTGCACATTTTATATCCAGATATCAACAGTAACTAATGGAAGTGTATGAGGAGGGCTGAAGCTTTTAATGTAAACAAATAAGACACCAATTTACTTCAACCTAGCTGCATACAATAAATCTCCACGGCAAAAGATGTGTTTTGGTTTTGTGAAACAGGTCACTGGTTGATGACATGCAACACAGAGAGGTTTAATCCGCTCAGGCAACATGGTAAACGTGTACATGTCCACTCACTCAGTGCCACTCCCCAAACACCACTACCTCAGCCTCCTCCTCAACCCTTCATTTATACATGACACTCATATTTCATGTGACAGAACAGTCCTACATTGCAAACACTCACACTCTGAACTCCAAGCTAAAACACCACCTAATCATTGTGAATTAGATACAGTTAGGTACATACACATTTGGATGAGGACACAAACACATTTTGTCATTTTGCCTCTGTACACCACCACAGTGAATTCGAAATTAAACAATCAAGATGCGATTAAAGTGTGGACTCTCAACTTCAATTTAAGGGACTGAAACAAAAAAATAAAGTCTGAAACCCATAAGACACCAAATGCTGAGTTTCCTCCCTGAATGTGTTTTGCCAGGCCTTTACTGCCGTTGCCTTCAGTTGCTGCTTGTTTGCAGGTCCTTCTGCCTTCCATTTAGTCTTCAGTATCTGAAAAGCACACTCTGTGTATTGGGTTGAGATCAGGTGACAGAACATTACATTTCATAACCTTATTTTGCAGCATTTGGCTGAATGTGGGCAAAGAGGATTATAATCCTGTACACTTCAGAAGTCATCCAGCTACTTGTATCAGCAGTCACATTAGAAGTAAACACAACTGGTCCACTGGCAGCCATACATGCCCATGCCATAACACTGCCTCCTCCATGTTTGACTGATGATGTGGTATGCTCTGGATATTTTCAAGCAAATTCTATTCTAGACTTCCTGTGACAACTTGTTGGACTTCATATTTAAAGTGTCAGCGAAAAGTCACTAAACACAATCAGCTGCAGACATTTATCTGTTTGGTGTGACATGGAATAACAGGCCATACCTGGCCATGAAACTGCTTGCCCTGTATATGGACAACAATGTATAAAAATGCTTATAATTCCTCAACGGTCAATGCGATTTTTCTGTTAATCCCTCAAATTAAAGCCGAGAGTCCACACTTTAATCTTGGCTGTTTCATTTCAAATTCATTGTGGTGGTGTACAGAGGCAAAATGACAAAATGTGTCTTTTGCCGTAAAATGAACGTAACTAACAGTATTCCCGCATCCACAACACACCACAGCTCGGAGCTACGTAAAGCTAGCGAAGCCACAACAGTCTCTTGTGTTCACCCCGATAGTGTAAATTACCTCAGTATTGTTTGTAGTTCAGTAAATTCTCGAAGTATCAAGCAATTTGAAGAGAAAAAAATAAAACGGCTTCTTTTCCGCACAGTCAGACAGACGCACGTTTTCTGCTCCCGCCTCCCGCTCAGGACGTTGACAGACTGTACCATTATGTGGTATTACTGGAGGGGTGTCTATTTTACTAAATGTCGTTGCTTGTGTTTGTACTTTCCTAAAAAGTTAATAATAGCACATACGTCTCTAGTAAAGTCACTAGTAAGTGCCTTCAAAGCTAAAGGGATTTACAATTGGCTTTAAAATGTAAGAAGGACTTAAAATAACCACAATGAGCACTGCAACACAGACTGGAGGGAATCGAATTAGGGGAAAATGGGCATGAATTTCCTACGCATGCGCACATGCTGCAAACTATCTAAGGTAATTAATTAATACGCTTTGTCTTTGACAGTCATAGTCCTCTGCGTAATTTGTGGACCAGGGTAAAGTACACAAGTTATTGTTCCCTGATTGGGACCTCTGTAGGATACTGAGGATACAGCTCGGTTGCAGAATGAGAGGGAATTCATTATGAATAGAGAACAGAAATTAACAGAAACAGAATTAACAGAAACAGTCATATAGCCTGTCCTGCGACAGGCTATATGACGGTAAACGTAAATTATTTTGCTAAGTCGACTTTGTAATATTACTCAAATGTTATTAATTGTATTTATTTATTTATTCAAATTGATGACATCTAATGTTGTGAAAACAATGCATTTCTTACAACCTTCTTCCAGGTGCCAAGTTTAACTCAGAAACCCAACCCAGAAAGTTCCACTGAAGTTTAAATGCTGTGGGGTCTGGTGCTTCTGACGGTTTGGTTTGCAAACAATGACCCCTAGTGGCAAAATGTAGGCCTAACATAGTAGTGTGGGCTCAACTGTTAGGTGGCTGTCCTGGGACTGAAGGAGGTTTCATTATGTTATAAATTCATATTTAAGTTATTATATTAAGTTTTTCCTAACTTTATATACAGCACACTAAAACAGTTCTCAAGCAGATTCACACTTAAAACTCAATTTTGTTCTATGTATACCATTATAAATTCTTACTGATTTTTGTTATGGCTTCTATTGGTTGTTTAACGACCAATTTATCTGACATTTGCTTCTAAAATTAACAGCTAATGGTTATATATTTGTAAATACCCTGTCCTTTGTTTAATTTGTGATTAAACAAAATCACAAGTTGCACATCTTTTGGAGGTTAACTTGGGATTTACTATGATATTAATGCTGAAAAGTGCAGTACAAATCCTCAATTTTAGAGTCTGTAATCAGACAATTAAATATATTATTGGTTGAATTTTGATATTACCGAATAACAAAATAATTTGTTACAACCATGGTAGGGTTGTAACAAATTATCTTTTGAGTTACTATTGCCTTTTTATCATCTCAACCCGGTGATGATAAAATCATCTTTCCTCCTTTCACCTCTGGGATAAAAAATGCATCTTTGTGCATAGAACTGCAGCCCACTGGAAAGTGCCTCTATGTAGGACCACACTTGTGTGCATAATCCCAGTGGATCTGCGGTTTCTGAAATACTCAGACCATCCTGTCTGACACCAACATCCATGTCACATTGAGAGTCAAATTCCCGATCTGAATTTTGGTTTGAACTTCAGTAGGTAGTCTTGACCATGTCTAAATGCTTAAATTCGGTGAGTTGCTGCCATTTGTTTGACTGATTGGATATTTAAATTAACAAGCAAATGAACAGGTGTACCTAATAAAGTGGCTAGGAAGGATATATTGCAGGTATATGTGGAAAAAAGTAAATGAAGGTGACCTCAATGTGGCCACACAGATGTACAGGCAAGTTTACACAAATCCACTGTCTATGTGTGTGTGTGTGTCTGCTTGTGCGTATTAGAGACAATAGAAGATGCTGATAGTTGAAGGACAGGCTCATCAGCCACAGGGTCCCAGAGAGGGGGATAAGGGAGAAGAGGAGGCCAGGATGGGCCAGAGGAGGGTGGATGAGACAAAAGGAGAAGAGAGGTACATGCCCAGGAATAACTCAGGAGCTACCAGGCCCCTTGCCCAGCCTGTGAGGTGAGAGACCTTGGTGTTGGACCCCAGCCAGCTCAGTGGGGTTCCTGCTCAGACACACAGCCACAACAGAGGCTAGCCATGGAGCTTTAGAGAGATGACAGTGTGAGTGTGCCTGTGTGTGTGTGTGTGTGTGTGTGTGCATCCTTCACCCTGGCAGACGATGCATTGGCAGAACATCCCGACTCACTCTGTCTCTGAGGGCCACAAAGTCCTGTTATCCTTCCTCACTCATTTGTTAACCTGCCTCTCTTCTTTGCAGCGTTCTCGCTCACATGCTGAGGAAGGCTGCTTCATACATGACCTGTGCCATTCCAAATCACCTCCCCACTCGAAGGCCACCCCCCTCACTATACTGACAGCAATAAGACAACCCAGGAAAGAGTTCACTCATGACATCATATTCAGCATGTAGCAGCAGCCTGACCAGCACTGAGGCATGTAGGAAGGTGACTCTCAGCTGATCTTTGCTGTCATGTTGACACGAGCTGATTTAACAATAACAACTTATATGGTTCTGTCATGAATTATTAGCATCCCAAAAATTCTTAAATAATTGTCTCAAGCATAGTTCTGAAGTACTTTTACGTTACTTGAATATTTCAATTTCACACACTTTGCAAACGTTTCTACACACATTCATAAAACCATACGTACACTTTATACTTACCAGTTTTTACTGTAATTATACAATTATTTGACAGCATTTGTTATTTTACAGGAAACAATTTTTAACCAGCTTACACAAGATACCTCTGCATTAGTTGGTCTACTGGTGTAGGTAAAATTTTATCAAATAGTTTCAGCTTCATAAACAAGAAAATTATACACATTTCTTAATCTTATATGAGTCAATCCATGGCGAAAATAGTTGCAGCCCCACATGAATGCATCAGCGATACTAATCTAAAAATTGTGGTAAAAATGTTAATTTACAACATGTACTGTATATATAGGAGAATATTTTTTTTCTCTATGTAAAGCTTCAAATCACAAAAATAGGCCTCAAATGGTATTTTAAGATTTAAGAGGTTACAACACTGAGTCATAAAACTCCTGTTAAATAAGAAAAGCAACTTTAATTTGTAAAATGACAAAACTCATACTATAGCCACCTCTCCCAATGCCAATTAAATCAATCTGAAACTCTTACTTATTTTGTCAAGTAAGTAACCAGTGTTTTTTGTTGTTTGTTTCTGTACACAAGCTTGTGTGGCATCATTTAAAGGGCACCTTGCCTGGACTTGAATGAGTGATGGTGTCCTTGAGCTTGAGTGTTTTTTTTTATGTTTATGTGTATGTGTGTATGTGTGTGTCATACACATGGATTGGCATCCTTCCCCCTTCTGCTGGCAACCCTTCAGCATGTTAGAGGAATGGACATGGTTGCCACTGGAGAATGATAAAGTGGTCACAAGACAGGTCAGAACATTCATTAACACCACAGCCATATCTGTTAATGTAACTTAATGTGGCAAGGACTTGGCAAAGTGGAGCCAAAGCATTAATCTTTATGTGAGCTTTACAGATAATTGTCATTCAGTGGAAAATTACATTTTTTTAAATATTTTTTATGCATTTTTGTATTTTTACCCAAAATGAAAACTGGCAAGTTACCATTTGTAGTATACATATCAAAAAAATCAAGAAGAACAAGAAGAGAGAAAGAGAGGACAAACAAATTTGATGATACGAACAAGAATAAACAGTTTCATTTTGTGTTACTTACATTAAAATTATACAGATCAAATTAACAAACACAAAAGGTTATCAAGGAACGACTCAAAATATTTCGTTTAGAGTTCCCGGATTGAAAACTCACCTTTTAACCGTTTGCAATGATTTGATGTTTAAAATAAGTCCACCCTATAAAAATAATACATTCACCAACATTGTGTATTTAAAAGAAATCTGCATACTTGTTCTGACAGTGAAAGCTGTAATTCATTAAAGATGAACATGGGAGAAACAGTCTATGTGATTTCTACAGGAGGCGTCCAAGAGCTTTACACAACCACCAAGAATCCTCAGAGGGGCAGGATGGAGGAGAGAAAGTGGGAGGGAGCGCAGGGGGGAGACAGTATGAGTCCAGGTCCTTGGACAGCAGGTGAGTGTGTGAAAGCAGGGGATGACAGATGCTTCTGTCAGCATTCCAACAGTCGCCGCTTTGTGGGAGCATTTCAGATGACTCCTCCTCCTCTCCCCTCATTCCCCCCTCTCATCCCTCCATCCCTCCTTCCTCTCGACAGGCGGTGATGTGGGGATAACAAGACAGGAGCAGTCCTCTCAGCAGTACAGTGACCACACTGGCACAGTACTACATGAGGACAGGAGGGGGGGGTGCAGTGATGGAGAGGTCCAGGCCGGGGCCCAAGGCTTGAGAGGAGGTCTCAGTGGCAGCGGAGGTGGGGTTATAAATGTGGGGGTCAGCGAGCGAGGACAGTGGAAGGGCTCACTCTCGCTGGGCTGTGGGAACCAGCTGAGACGTGGGGTCCGTGGCGGTCCTGCCTGTGAGGAAAGCAGATGTTTTCACTCGGGGGTGTGCCAAGTTTACAGTACAACCTTCAGCTGCTTGGAGGTCAGGTCTTTAATAAGGTAGGCCGGGCATGGGACGTTTTGGAGGCAAATGCTTCAACTTTGATACAACAACATATTAATAATTGCAGTAGACCATAGGGCAGAGGGTTGTAGTGGAACATCCCACCCCACTGGTTTGGAGCCTCCATCAGGTTGACATTAGCCAAGGCTGGCTGGCAGACTTTGTGCTGTCCCAGAAGTAACCTTATTTTTCAACCACACCTGACTGATGCAGAGGCAGCAGTTTGGATTGGTTCAACAACTGACTGATTTTTTATGTTTAAAGTGATTTCCAAAAGTAACTTAACTTTAAAGGGTGTAACATTTGTGTATCCCATAAGTAGGGAATTTTTAAAATTAAAGATTAAAAGCCTTAGCGTAAGCCTTTCATATATACTTTAGGCAAGGGCCTTGCTTCACACAGGCTGCCATCTTGCACCAACATGTGTCTGTAGCTGTGAGAATGGACATAACAACATGGATGTGTGTAATCCACCACACAAACATAGAACAACATCCTTTTTGGTATGCAAAGGCCACTGGAGTTCCTGACATGGTGGAGTCCTCTGTTTCTTATCATTGTAATCTTAAATTAGGTGTCACTTATTTTTACACACTAAACATTAAAAACAGATATTTAAAATTCTTTGAATAATCTACACTTCCAACATATTGTTTGCCTTAAGTTCTTAACTTCAGTTGGATAAGTACATGTTAACTTTAACTCTTGTTTGTATTGTCTACATCTTAAAAAAAATGCTGTATTTGGCCTTAAAATATGTAACTTATTTTACGGCTGCCATCACAGCTACATGAAACCGGACAATTAATTTCATCACAGAGCCACAGCGATTACAAAAAAGTGATCCTAAGACTTTATCACTTCCCAGCTCGATGAGTTAAGAAGGGAGTTTCACCTCATCTCAACCTTTGAATTGATTTTTGAGGAAGTGGGAGATCTGGGGATTACATTGGAGAGCAGCAATGAAGACCAAGCTTACTGGCCCTTTTTTGTATTTGGCAAATGGGCTTGACAAAGACGGAGGAGACAAAATCTAGGGCTTACAGCTGCGGCACCCAATCGGGGGAACTTGAAAGCAGCACTGGGATGGGAAGCTGGGAGAGAGGGTACCTCATTTAGGAGTGGTGAATTTGGACATGGGGCATGGGGAAATGCTTAAAGTAAAGCACAGAGGCCCCGACAATCATCAGGAATTGAGACATTTTAAACCTTTAACAGGGGACTGTGATCAAAGCAGCAACGGATCCTCACTTGAGTGTGAAAGCGGAACCAGAGGGAAAAGAGGGGATTGTGGGGGATCATGGCAGGTTGAAAACGTAAAATCAGCACGTTAGCTTTATAAGGGCGTCAGAATAAAGGATGATCTGGGGATCATTGGACCCATGGGGACCCAAAGTGAATCCAGTATGTACCAAGCTGAGTGAAGGGGAAACCAGGCCACTGCTGACAGAAAAACCTCCTTTATCAAAGATGCAGTTTGAGTAGGGATGATGTTGCCTAATTCCCACAGAAAATCACTTCATACAGGCGCGTGGCTTTGAAAACTGTAAAATTCAATACTTATCCACTTTACTGCTCATCTCAGTGTTAGAGTCACAAATTAGCAGGTTTCATCAAATCAAACTTTTCTGACTGTAGTTCACTTTCAAAGTCATTCTCAACACTGACCATCATTTCATATAATTAGAAAGAGAGAACGAATTATAAATCAAACAGCACTTACATGGAACCGCTAGCTAATTACATGTTCACTTTGCTTCTCTTTTCTCCTTATCGTCTCACTTTGTACTGGATAAGATCACTGGGAGGTTGGGGAAGGCACAGAAACCTGTATCTGACTTTGGGATAATCACGTCTAAGTGACCTAGCAGAGATGACAGCAATTATTTTCCTGTGATTACCATGAGCTTCATTGATGTTAATGCCCACCACTTGCTCACTCTCTGGGCTCTGTCCTTGGTGTGTGCTCCCCAGATAATGTGCCCCGGATGGAGGCCAAGCTGAAAAAACAGCTCTTACGTTTCATCTCTGCTGTACCTTCAACTTTAGATATTTTTATCTGAACATCCCTCCTCTCCTTTCCTGCACTGTATTTGTGACTTCCTCATCCCCTGCATGTCCTCTGAGTGTCATTCTCCAACCCCCCCCCCATCTGCGAGGCAAACCAATTTATCACGGGCCAAAGGAGGGCTTTCACTTTGTCTGTTTTCATGGCGCTCCCTCCATAAGTTGCTCTCCTAATGAAAGGAGGTGCTGCGTCCCAGCCAGTCCACAGAGATTCAAGGGGGCAAGAAGTCCAGTTCCAAGCCCAACTTGGGGAGGTAATTACCCCTCTGGTGGACTGTGGAGAGAGAGAAGTCCTGCCAGCCGGCCGATGCATCTCACACACTGTGGACTTTCACTTATAGGCCATGGCCCAGCCCCCATCGTTAGGAGGCCCCTGAAGCTGGATGTCATGTGACCCGGACAGGGGTGAAGGGGTCGACTCAGCACGCCTTGGCCTAGGTAGCCTCTATTGGCGGAAGGATCAGAGGACCAGTGCCAAACTCAGCAGAGGAGAGCGGAAAACGGGGAAATAGAAGAAGAGGGGCTTTGACAGGAAGAGGAATGAAGTGTCAGAAAGACATAAATAACGAGGGGAAAGTGGGCAGCAGGTGACCCACAGCAGGGCTGCCTCGTAGGGACAGTGGCTGGATGACCTCCGGTCTGGCTGTCCCTGGGGCCACCCACTGGTCACCTGCTGTACCATGCTGTCACATCATTTGAGAGGCTGGTGGATATGATAATTACAGAAAAAGGGAGATATAAAGAGAGAGAGATCATGTCACCAGCAGATGGATATAAAAAGAAAAAATGTTGCAGAGTTTTCACCAGAGGAGGAGCTTTAGGTCAAAGAATTGGAAGATGCACAAACACATACATGCTCTGAGCATTTTCATTGTAAATTTGAGGTCTGCATTATACACAAACTGCTTTGACAGCATTAAGGGGACTTTACTCACGAGTTAGTAAGTGATGGAAACCAATATTTATACACATTATTTACTTTTTTAAAGCTTTTTTTAATATTTTAATTTGGCTTTAGTTACTTTACATTTGGTAATTTTACATAGAGCGCTCTTATGAAATATGATGCATTAAGAATATACTATATAAAAGTTCACTTGCAAATACATATTTTGCCATTGTAGGACTAATAAAGGACATTTAACTTCACCTCAACTGACTATAACTGTAACTGAAATGCATTTTTCAATGTTTTCAATAGTTTTACTTGTAATCACAATGTTTTTGATATTCTACTATTGTCTTCATTCTAATTGATTCTGTTGGTTTTAGAATGTAGAGTCAGCTGTTTCTTTTTGTCCTTTTTTTCTATTTCAAACACAGAAATGACAAAAAGCACATTTTCAAATGTTCCAAGAAAAACCCCAAATTGGTAATCTGTCATGTAAAAATTGTACTGACTTTATACAAGCAGAGGGGGTCCATAAATTTAGAAAAACCCCTCCCTCTGGCTGGCACTTGTAGTTTCTTCATCCTGAATCGGTGTCTAAGTTTCTAATGTAATTTACTTCAGTGGGATGCCTGTGATGCCCATCATTCTCTCTATCTGTTCCTAGTGTTATTGATCCTCCTCTCTGACCAATTTGAGATCTGCCTCCGCAGGAGAGGAGCTGTTGCATCCGTGTCTGCACCACTGGACCAAACCCAGCATCTGTCTGTCCGGCCACAGAAGTACTTCTCGAGTTATGGTATAAAATTACCTTTGTCTTTTTGTTATCCAGGATATTAGATGATTAAAATCTTTTAAAAGAAGAAAGATGGAAAAAAGCACAATTTACATTGTGTGGTCAATTTTACCACATGTAACAGTTTGACAAGTTTTATTTGTACATGACACAACTTATTATAGTTTTTGTTTTCTTTTATACACATTGTCCATGTTACTACTATTTTTCTTTCCTATGTTGTGTGAACTTTATCACATGTTATTTCCTTTACTGGGGAAGAGTAAATAAACAGAACATAAACATAAACAGAAGTGTTTTTTTTGTTGTTGTTTCACAAAAACACCCAGATTTTGTTTTAGAAAGTTTGCAAATTTGAAAATCGGGATTTGGTGTAAACAACAAAACATAATGCCAGGTTTATTATTCAATATTTATCTCTCTGGTGAAGATGCCCTTTGTTACAGGAGTATAGTTTTATTTGTTAGATAATATCTGTTTTATTTCAAATTTCTTGTCTCAGGGGAAAAAGCCTTATGGCATTTTGTCAAGTTACTGGAAGTATTTTATTGTAAAATGTGTCTGCAAAGGAGCAATTTAAAGACAGACTTTAGATTAATTAAATCTGATGGGTCACAGTAAGTAATCTGATTTCTTGTTGGATCAATGCAAGAGGATCCAGGAGAATTGTAGCATTAGTTTGACTCACATTCATTGTCTTGATTAGACTGTAATTTGTGGTCTGATGGGGCCTCTGGGACACAGTGGCTCACCTCTGTGAGACAAAAGGGCCCATCTGAGAAGTTTATGATTATGTGTGTGTGTGTCAATGTGACAAAGAGAGAGAGAGAGAGCATGCCTCCGAACATATTACTGCCCAAGGCTTCAAATGAACCCTATCCCATATTATTCTTGGTTCAGCCCTAAGGAGAGGTGACAGAGTTCCAGGTGCAAACCATGGCGATAGCCCATAAAGTAAGTCGATACTTGCAGTTGCAGAGAAGGGAAATTTAGGGGAGGGAGCAAAGCAAGGGTTGCAGCAAGACCAGATCAATTTTGCTGTTTGATCTAGCAGGCTCTGAATAAATGTATATTTTAAGACGTCTTTCTTTCCTCTCTCTGCGCAAACATTGACATTTTTCATGTTGATTCTTGACTTCTGTGGATAGAGACTTGATTTTTATCAAACATCTTGGACTTGTTATTCCTGCAGTGGTTTTCCTGTACTTCTGCAGGCATGGATGAGGTGGCCACACACGGGCGGAGCACTGAAGGTTGTTGCCATGACACAGACAGGCTTCTCAAACACAGATGGCATCTATTCTGGTCACCATCAATCACCACACACACACACACACAACCAAAGTAATCTGGACCAACACAAGTCTCCTATCAAATAACACCTTGATCAGTGGAGACTTGTGACTAGTTATTAGAGATTAAAAATAATAATGGGCTGATTTAAAGAGTCTTTGGTGCTGGGACATAAAGGGCAGAGCCGAGAGCTTCTGCTTCTGAGCAGCAACTAGGAAAATCCCCCCAAGTCCAAACACTGGCGGTGGTGGTTGCTGACCTGATGAGACTGAGGAAGGATGACGAATGATGCATCAGATGAGGCTGTAAAGATCTGGTGACATGTGGAGGGTGCATATGACAGCAGAATGAGAGAACTAAGGCAGAAAGTGACAACATGTTTAAAAATAATGACAACAAGGTGATTGGCTGACCTTCGTCATTGTTTTTGGGAGGAAACCTCCTTCTTTTGGAGAGGATATCAGAGGAGCGTGAAAATACAGATTTTCTTCTGTTTATAATAATCTGTAGAGTTATAATTAAGCATACAGTAAAAAAAGAACAACCCCAGTGGACTTCCCTTGAACGATTCTCAGCCAGGCTGTCATTGTAGATATAAAGTAGCCTTGTTTTTGTTGCATTTGAGTCAGGTTCTCCCCTGGCCTATTTGGACCACTAAACTAAACTATATTTTACCTTTTTTTATCATCACCCCATGAACCATGTGATTCAAAAATCAAGAAGTTTTATGGACTCGCTTGAAGTGTTTATTATTGCGAGATTCATTGTTTTGTTTTGATTTATAACATTTGTAATTTTAGGAACACATATGTATACATAAAGGTATGTGCATATACACAATGTTTACCTTTTTTGTATGTTATAGATTGTACTTAAACGTACTTTAAGTACAAGTACTTAGAAATTAAATCTATGCTTAAAAAATGACAAGATGAGCTGCAGTGTCATGGGGGCAGATAAGACCAGCTGATGAACAGCTGATCATGCCACTGATATGCTGGAAAATGACAGAAACTGACAGAGAGGACATGGAACAGGAAGTATGAGAATGAAGATACAATGAAACAATGTAACAGAGTAATCTACTTGACTATAGTGTAATATTAGAGCTTTATTTTTGTTTCTCTCTCTCTCTCCATCAGTGACTCAGTTCAGACCACACAACCATGGATACTTAAAGGCACTTGTGTTTGGTCAGAGCACTCACTTTACCTACTTCTGCTAGCTTTAACCTCAAGACACATACTGGAAAAAAGACAAATATTACTTTTTAATTCAAGGCACAGTGATGCAAGAGTAATGTAAAATGCTCCAATGTTTGGATAGTGTTGAATGTTGAGTGTGGTTGTGCTCTGCTCCAGCAAAGCTATGGGACAAATTCAATTAATGTGGAAGTTGCAGTAAAATACAAAGGCCTCCAAGCATTACTATATGCATGTTCACCTGTGTAATTTTTCTGTCTGGCTATTAGAAGAATAGTTTTTATTTCATGAAGACATTTAAAGTATGTAGGTTTAAAAAAACACACACACACTCAACAAAATGCCAAAGGTATTGGAGGATTTGGCCCATTTACAGCTTCCCCCCTCTCCTCCCTCTACATGGCCATCCATGTCACATCCCCCTAGCCCTGAAGTCCTTCTTGTCCTTGATCTGGTTTAAATAACAGACACAGCTGCCATAATTATGATTTTATCTCATTTAACATTACTGGATTAAAATGTGTTTCAAGGTTTCACAGATTAAAAAAAAGAGGGATTTGAGTCAGAGTTAATAAAATCTGCTGACTGGACATTTGTCTGAATTATTTATAGTGTGTATGATATTAAAGCTATGTGGTGATTACAAATTTAAATGTCCTGAGAGGCAGTTTCATTATGTTCTGTGTAGGGTACTCTGTATAAAGAGGAAAAATAAAACTGCTACTTGTCAGGCCATGCCTCAGTAATGTGTGTTCAAAAGGCATATTTATTGCCTCATTACTTCAGATGCATAAATTATGTCACTGACTGTGAAAATGTTTATTTATGAAATATATGACAAGCACTGCAACACTCAGGGCAAGAGCAAATTAAATTACATAAGTTAAAGGGACAAAAAGAGAACCCCCAGAACTTTGAAAAAAAAAAGAAAGAAAACTGGACAAATGATGAACATCTGGTGATATCATTTTTTTAATTAGTGGATCACAGTTACTCAGGCATGTAGTAACATAAAACATGTTATTGTTGTGAGTAGTTGATGTTTGCAAACAATTTTATTTGTTTAAAGGGCCAATGAGCATGGATTGTGGGATATGTCAACAGACATTAAATTAAACTTTATTATCACTTAAAATTAAGAACTGTTATGGTTTTGCTTTCTTTGACCGAGTCCTTTGTATTGCATCAGGACCTGGTCCTCTTCCATGAAGCCTGCCGTGTTTGTACAGTAGCCCAGAATGGACAAATCAAAGACTGGCTCTAGAGGGCTTTCCATTTTTTGTTTTTTAAATCATACCTTAGAGCCACAGTAGTTTCTCATATACACTTGGATGAGGAGCGTGATGCAAAAGATATTCACTTGGTTGCAATATGCAACTTCACCCCTCATGCCACTAAATCTGACAGAGTGGTCCTTCAAAATAAATGTAGTGGATTAAAAAGAATGATGTTATCATCCATAATGAAATGGTAGCCTAAAATATCTAAAGACTCAAGTAAATTACAAGTACAAGCACTCAGTATACTACTTGAATACTTACTGTTGGGGAAAAAGGGAAAGAGTATAATTGTTTTTTGAGAATATTTGAAATTATTTCAAATTTAAATATACATAGATATATTGAAAATTCAGAATTGTTCTTGTATTTCAATTTGTCAGTAATAAAACCTACAGGGAATGCATGTGTGTGTTTTTTATTCTGCCAAAAGACTTAAATCTCTGGAGCAATTGAATTTTAAAGCAAGGTAATAAAACTGAATGATCCACACCTAGAGGAATATTTGACATACAGAGAGAACCAGGGTACTTATGGGATTCCACTCTGTCAATATGGATCTTAATACCACTCAGCCTTTCCATTTTATGTAGGCTATATGTGGTGTGTGCCTGTGTGTGTATGAGAGTTTTCCTGCTTGATGGGAAGTACTCTCTCTCAGTGTACCCATTTTGTATTCTACTGTTCAAAGCTCAGTATATGTGTGTCTCTGTGTGTGTATAGGATCCTCCTAGGAGCTGCGGTGGACCATAGTGTGCGACCTGCACCGGCCCTGGCAGCAGGGCCTGCACGACTGGCTGTGTGTTGGCCCCCCTGCACCACAGTGCCGGCGCTCTGCAGCTCTCCCCTGCCTGACCCCCTGACCTCGGCCTGAGCTAATGAGCAGGCAGGACGGCTGTGTTGTGGCCTTACAGCGGCTGAGCTTTACTCCAGGTTCCAGATGATGACACTTGTCCTAATCACACAGCAAATGTGACTTGCAGATTCTAATATTTTATTCCCCCATTATGTTGCACAAACTGCACACTGGCACTGTGTACATATTAATTGCTCTTGAGTGGTTTATTCAGCTGCATTCTTAAATTTAATTTCTATTCTTTGTACAGCTGGGGGGGGAAGTATTTTATTCTAATATATAAATTATTATAATTATATTCTTATATTGTATAGATGTTGATATTATCTTGAATATTGTATTCTTCTGTTTACACCTATATTTCATCCTGTATATTTTCAATATTTTATATTTTTAAGAATATTTTTTAAAAATTACAACAGGCTGTAGGTAAACACACACACACACACGCACGCACACACACAGCACAGCTGCATTAATAATTCACTAGCATTAATTATGACATGCCTGTATCTCAGTTTGGTGCCATTGCTGAGGGCATGTTAATGTGACTATGTCTGTGAGGACTCCCCCTTCCCTATCTTTTTCTCTCCATCCTTTTCTCCCTTTATGGGACCAGCCACTGCTTCCAGCCAACCTCAGCCACAGGGACCTAATTAACACAACATAAATTATGGGATGCTGATAAAGCAGTCACTGGTGCCATTGCAGGGCAGCACGCTGCTGTGCCGACTTTAACTGTCCACACAGTAGAGCAACGTGGCCGACTGTGTTTCGTTGGTAGAGCAAGTCTGTTTTGCTTGCCTGGAGAGATGTGGGAAAGAGATGTGTAAAGACGTGTGTGTGTTCATCTGTATCAGGCCAATGCCACCTCAGTGAAAGTGTGATTAACTCTAGCCTGGCAGTTCACTGAGGCTGTGCTAATTACTGCTCATTTTAATAATTCCACTACAGACTTTAGATATTTAATTTTCCCAAATGATAATTAAAGTCATCAGTTTTGAAGGAAACTCCTTCAATGGGACTGTTTCTTGTAACTGATAAGTTAATAATTTTATAAAGGAAGAGTAAATCAATACTGCACTATTCTATTTTTTGGATGTGTTGACTTCTTGGGATATTTGCTGATTCCCTGGCAACAACACAATGACGTCAAGAAGTCACTACCTAAAGCCAAGAAGTAATCTAGCATATTTATTTCTTCATTTCCTACAAATAGACACAGTGTTCTTTGTTACACACAAACCACCTCATGCACTTTATGTACAGTACAATGGATCATATAAAAAGACAATCCACATTTGGTGGAACCCAGCGTTAAAACATGCAATCCCATATCCTTTACATGTCAAGTTGTCAAAACATACACACAATGTCAAATTCAACTCACATAATTTCTTTTTCTCGTTTGTGGAGAACTTGTACAACATTAGAAGCCCGTGGACAGAAATTATTCTGAAACACTCAAATCCAACAAGGGGAAGGCTTTCAGCTAATACACACTCCTATGTTAAGTCCCGTATGTTTGAATGTTATTATTAAATAAACACAATCCACACTGGAAGCATAGTGGCTTTGTTTCTGTGTGGGTTTATTGGACACACATTGAAACGTCTTGTTGGTAATTTCCTGTGAAGCTTATCTTTCTGTTGAACATGTAATATAAAAGGAAAAAAAATAAATAAATTGTTGAGTGCTTGAACACCCCTGTGCGTCCTCACTGTCCTTTTTTTCTGAGTCTCTTCAATGAGATCATTTGAGGCCATTTCACATTGCAAAAATACATACAGGATGACCAAGCAAAGAATTCAAGAAGAACACACAGTAAAATTCTTCTAACGTGATTTTTAACAATTCGTCTCCAAAAGAAACATATTAGATTACTGCATTACTACATGATAGAATTCCCCACAGTGGAAGAAATGGGATTCACTGACCAGTAAAATTATGTCTTCAGAAGGTGATTCCCCCCCCCCCGCTCATCACATGTCTGTCAGCCCAGGGGAAATTTCAGTTCAGAATACAAACAAAGAGGTACTTTTGACAATAACGAATTTTAGGATTTGTGGAAAAAGTGCACTGAGTAGCATGGTGACAGAGCTGGTTGACATCATGAGGAGTTTTGTGACTTACTGTATAATCTTAAAGCACACATGCCTTAAAGAAACAACAACATATTAAACACAGCTGCTTATGTGACAAAAGAAAAAAAAACTATTAAAACAACATGGTACATTTTGAAAGTGGCACACAATAATATAGCACATGATTATCAATAGTATTTGTTCAATGTATTTGAGAGTAACTGTTCATTTCTTGGGACAAATATATTTAAGGTAATTAATAAGTTTGAATCTAATCTAATAAAATTGTCCAAACTACGTATTACTGCTGAATATACTGCTCATCATTGCTGACCAACTCTGGACACAGAGGCGCAAGCTGCAGTTAAAAAAACCTGCTGGTGGTGTGGCTTCACAGTCCTTGCAATGATGTGGGCAGCTGTCCCAGAATCCATTGTGCTTGGGGCAATGCTGAAGTGACTCATCAGTGCTCCCCGTCAGCAACAGCAGGGAGTCAATGAGAGAGGACCGTAAAAAGCTGACCCTTGGATGAGAGCAACCATGAATCAGGGCTTTGAGCATACAGAGACCCCGGAAAGGCAACAAGAACAGTGTATTTATTTGATGGGAAAAATTAAATAGAAAAATAAAGTTTTTAAATTTAAGTAAGCAAAATATTGTCAGGGTTGTCCAAATGGGAAATCTGTTTTCTTCTTTTGAAGAGCATTGATCCAGGCGTCTTAGTTGCTGCCTACATTTGAGACTTTTTAAAATATCTAGTATTTATTTTATGCACAAAGCCACATTGACAATAAGTCACAAACAGCAAAAATATAAAATAATTAATTCTAGAAACAAGACCAGAACAAACTAAAAGCGAGGCCGTGGTCGATAAACTAAGGCAAGATGAGAATGGAGGTCTGGAGCCATCTGTTAACCTCCAGCATTTTAGGAGACAAAATCTCAGCTGTAGTTAATGTTGATATGTTGGGGAACAGCTAAGAGCGGCAGTGGACTTAAACAACGTCATGGGCATGAAAGCTATAGTTCTGAGACATAAAGTGAACGAAACAATGGGCTAATGAGCCATGAAACGACCCGGCTCACAGGCACCAACACCTCTGCCAAAAAAAGAAGCAAGTAAATAAAGTGGGGGGGGGGGGGGGGGGGAACAAACAAACAAAGACTATTTCAGCAGCTCTTGGCTCATGAGGAGAATCAGGCAGTGCTCAGGTAGCCTTGTTCTCTGTTTATCCAAGAACAACAGAGAAATGGGCCGAGGTGTGTTCCTCCAGGTGCATTGTGGGCATTGCCCACGGATGCGCTGTTTGATTTGCACTCGGCCTTGCTGTTGTGCTTGTCTGTGAGCTCTTGACATGTGCACTGCCGCATGAATAATTGAGGCCTCGCACACAGTCAGGGTCCAGCAAGCTTTGCACTCTCTCTCTCTCTCTCTCTCTCTCTCTCTCTCTCTCTCTCTCTCTCTCTCTCTCTCTCTCTCGTGCACTTCACCTCAGTCCTCTGTCTCTTTCTTCACATCTCTCAACCCTCCCTAAGTCTCTTTGTCTCACTTTCCTTTCAGCTGAACTCATCCAGTCTTTGACAGATTCTGTGGCATCATAGTTTTGGTGAAATTATAGCTGAGTATAATAGTATGATGCCCTCTGTGATCGACTACTCCTACTTTTTAGTTACTGTCCTAAAAATGCCACTCTCTCCGGATTTCCTTTTGCTAGCCAATAGATCCTCAACTAAAGCCATGTCTGTTAATAATCAGTGATGTTTGTTTAGAATTGTAGAGTTACTCACTGTTTTCCTCCCCTCACTTTCAGCCTCATACTCAGGCCAGTACAGTTATCAGCCCCTGCAGATAAACAAGTCTGGCTGCCAGATATAACTCCAATATGTGAAACTCAATCATAACTCTGGAAACTGGCTGGGAATATGAACGAAGGAAAGAGGAAAATGAAAGCTGCCATGCCCACAGGGCAAAACCCAAGGTCCCTTTTGGCAAAGTAAAGCACCCTCACTTCTCTCTTTTCAATCACTTATTTATCTTAGAAAGTCGAAAAAAAAAAAAAAAAAAAAAATCACCATGCAGCAAACCTTTTTGTCTAACCCCCCCCCTTTTTTATTTTTTGTGAGCATGTTCTCACAGTTTTTCATTGTATATAGTGGAGAAGATGTGCTTGGTGTCTTCATTCTTGAGTTCAGGACAGTGATAGCTGTAGGGTACATGTTTCTGAAGTCGTCTTCACTCTCCATCTTTTGCCAGTAGGATCTCTGTGATTTCCTCTTGTCAGTGAGGGCCAGTCATGCAGAGGGGATGGGACCTGTGCATCAGAGGGAAAGAGAAAACTTAAAGGGGGGAGGGAAGAATGTGTGTGTGTGTGTATGTGTGTGTGTTGTGGGTGATGAGGCAGCTTTGACTGGACTCACTCATGGTTTGACATTGACGGCCCTGGGAGAGGAGAATAGGACCGGCTACCCCAGAGGACCACAGATAGAGGGAGAGAGGGAGGGAGATAGAGGAGAGGTTGAACTGCCAGAGGCTGCACTCGGCTTTGAAGCGGGGACTAGAAAGGGCTGAGGGCACTGTTAGCCCCCTTGAAGTGGTTTCAGCACTTGTCACTCTTTCGGGCATCGCCCTGAGCTATGGAGAGCTCTGCTCTTTCAGGTTGAGGTTCCACTATGGACTCTGCAGTACTGACGCTCACCTTGATGTGGTGACTTGGATCAATAGTCAGACCAGTGAGTCGCTGGCACCAACATGTTGTGATGTTAAAAAGTAGCTGAAGTGCCTCTCACTGCTTGTGCACTGGGCAGGTGAGCGGAAGTGGTTCCTGTCAAGAACATCTCAGCAGGCTTCAAAGTACTGGAAAGCCACAATGGATCATACTATAAATAGGCTTTCTGTAAGGGGATGAAGATGATGGAGGAATGGAAACCGAACAAATGAAAATAACCTTTAATATCAACAATATGTCAGTTGTAACAACAAGAGCGCAGATAATTATCACCTGACTTTGCATTTTTGCTCGAGCTCTACGGAGCAATGTAATGTCTTTGAATGGATGGTTTTGTTTTTATCGTCCACAACTTAACTGTCTTGGTTCACTCTCACTGCTCTCATCAGTGTCATGTTAGTACCTCACTGGTGAACATGGTTGATCATCTCATTTCGGCTCCTCTGATTTTTTTTTTTTTTTTTTGTAAATCATTATTTACAAGATATACACACACTAATTGCTTTAATAGGTACACCTGTAAAAGCCAGTGTTGATATATTCAATCAATAAATATTGGTCTCACACACGGTACTAAATGTTTTCCATACTGGAGGACAATCTTATTTATCATACAATATATCTATAAAAGTCTGTATCTTTGCTGTTGAAGCCCAGCTCAATAAATAGCCTGAAATACTCCTGCTCCCAAAGTACCCACTAAGTACTATTAGTATTTACTGCCTGTGTTTCCTCTGGCCCCTCTTTCGGCCTCTCCCCTCCCTAAAGATAGATTACATCCAAGACAGCCTATGACCGATGGATGGGGGCACAATGCCTGAGCCTTTGGAGAAATATGTGCTTATGAAATCATAAATACTATCTCAAACACTAATTAGCATTAAGAGCACTGGTGATTTTATTTATCAACTTTAGCCACAATTAATAACCACAGCCTTGAGAAGAGCACAAAGCAGATAGGCAGGACATGTTTGCCGCGTCAAGGCCATAAACCCATTACACACATAGAGTGATTGCAGCAGCCCCACTGGGGGAATAAGTAATTGTGCCTGAAAAATTTTAATTGCGCTGAAATGCATTCTAAATTACACTACCTTGTTCTCAGACAGAAGTAACATCGCTGGAGGGCCGGGATAATGGTGGAGTGTGGAGCGTTCACTGAACATAAGACTATCCTGCTTTTGTTTTATTACTGATTTCATCCTGTGTTTCTCACTTCTTCCTTCTCCAGACTAAAGGTTCACTATTTATCGCGTAATGTTAAAAACAGTTTGAGGGCAGAGAAGAAAATCTGACACATACTCCATCATCTTAAGTGGATATGGCAAACCTGTTGGCAACATCTACTTATTTACACATTCAACAGTCATAGAGCAACAAAAATCATTTATCTGGAGTCGTGTTTGTGTCCCTCTGATAAAGCCAAGACATTTTTATACTAATTTAATTTTTTTTATTTTTTTTTTACTTCTAAAAGCTTTGTTGTATTCACCACTAAGTTACTATACTGTGCCTGTGTCTGTCTGATGTTTAGTGGTATATTATATCGTTTTTCTGCAGACCCCTTTATATGCTCTGTGTTTACATCTAAGTGTCACTGAGAAATGAATGAAAATATACCACAAAATCACACAATAATAATTTGGAGTGTATGAAGAGCTTGCCATTAGCGATTAAATTTGACAGCTTATACTGCGATGTCCAAATAATTGGTAAAAACAGAATGCCACCAACACTTCCAAAAGGCCTCAATAAATTTTACTTGTTTAATCTGTAGACACAAGTATTAAAAAAAATGACAAAAGGTATTTCCCAAAATTACCCGTTAATTGCTCCACCAGCTGAAGACATTACCTCTGCATGTACTGTATGAGATGCTTATGGGTCTGACAGATCAGGGCTGAATGGAGGAGAGGAGATGGGGATGAGTTAAATGCTGTTTGAAGAGGAAGGGGATGAGATATCCTGGGGATACCGAGCTGGTGATGGTGGGTTGGGGGACTCCAGGCGGCTAGTGGTCTCATCGCTAATTATCTTTATTGTGCTTCCCTGGCAGTTTTTCTGTGCAGCGCCTGTCACTGGCTCCTGTGTGGGAAGCTCTGCAGAACCCTCCTCAGTGGCCTTTGGCTAATAACCTCTTAAGGAATCAGGATGAGGTCACAAGGCTTGGCTTTGTAGTGCGTTAATTCCTGTTGGATTCATCACACTGTTAAGAGTAAATAAGGATGGGCTCCAGCACTTTGTGCTCTGCTCCGGGCTTGACTTGCAGACAGTAATACGTAGCTCATGCAGTTGCAGGATGCTTGTGGAGGATCACATCTGGAGATGGACGCCTAGAATACGCAATCCAGATATACGTACCTCGTATTAGCCTGAGCTCTGCCTGAGAGCTATAACTGCATCTAGGTTAAGAGAAACCATCAGGGCCCAAAGGTGAACCCTTGCTCACCTGCCTCACAGGCTAAACCTTCTTCTCTGATTCCCACCCTCTCTGTGGGGGCTGTGCGTGGTGGGTGGGGCATTCACTGACGAGCCCTCTGCTTTCAAAAGTGAAATGACCACTAGGCAAAAAAAAAACAAACAAACAATAAAAAACAAGGCTCTGACAGCTTCTATGCTGCAGAAGGCAATAGCTGGATGTTGTTTTTCCTTGTGATCCATGACAAGTGCTATGTTGAATTACCTTTCATTCAAATGTTCACTTGCACACTCTTTGTCTGGCACTCAGGGAGATTTCTGATGATTTGTGTTTCGATGTGAGATCTCACCACCCTGTTTTGACCCAGTGGTTGTTGCTGGGGTTTGCATCACCTCCAAATATTTTGGTGAAATTCAACAGGGGAACTCCATCACATGGATGGAGGTTGGATTTACGTGTTTGCAGAAAATGAGTAAACAGCATTAATTTCATATAAATTAATAAGAAAGTACAAAGTGGCAATTCTCACATGGTATTCTTGTCAAGCTGATAAACTTCTGAGGATAAAAGTGAGATGTTCATCAAAGTTTTGAACTGATGACTCCAAATCATTTGACATTAAGAGTTCTACATGCTTCATAGCTTTCATAAAATACATTCTTTTGAGAGCTTTACTGAATAATTTGTCATTTTCAAACTTGTGAGAGGACTTAGTGAGGCTACTTGCAGGGCTGCTAAATGCTGAAGGGCGGTAAGCCTGTCAACTCTGTAGAAAAGACCTTTGTACTGTATAGTTCTACAGAATTAACACAGGAGTCAGTTGATCTTTGTCGCTTCAGGGGGAAATGGACGCCATAAGTAAAGCCAGATATAGTTTGAAAGCACCCAGAGATCATACACTGCCTCTCATATCAAAAAGTGTCCACATGGATAATCTTAATGGGATTTACATGCATAAAATATTCAAATCTTTCACCAATGCCTCTCTCTTGGCAAGTGAATGCCTAAAGTGTAAATGGTGATATAGCCAAATCTTATCACTCCACTCAATCTTTGTCAGATTGATAGTAATTCAATTTGTCTTTTGCAACTTGATTACATTTTTTAAAAACTAAATGGTCAATTAAAATTTGAACAGAAATGCAGATTGTTGCAAACTGTTTTCCTCACTGTACTCTGATTTTAAATCAAAATGATGTCTTGAAATAATATGGTGCAAGAGTGGGAATATTTCAGTCAACAAAGTCTGTCTAAAGCAAAGTGTTTAAATTTGTTGAAACAATATTGTAAAACTTTTTAGTTTGCACTTGTGGATAAGATACTGCATTTGTATGAAAGTATGTATCTTCAGCTCACTGATAAGGGTCATATCTTATTCCCTTTATCACTCAACATCACACATGCTAAGAATCTGAGCTCAAATTATTGCATCATTAATATTTTCATCTTCCATTTAGCAAATTCAATTTGAAGCTGAAAACTCTGCAAAATGGTGGAGAATAGACAAAGAATTGGTCTCAGAAATGAGCAACACAGCCACCTGCTGTGATCCGTCAAATCATCCTGATTGCTTGACTTTTTGAAGACCCAGCCACATGGGGTCTACTTTAATAAAGCAGGAGCTCTGCTAAAGCTTGGTGGGGCACCTACTTTGATACCCAACCCAACATGGCTTACTGTGACAACACGTCACGGGGGGTCTCTGTGAAGCTAATCTCTAATAAGGGATGAAATGCTGCTTCTGAAGAAGTGGCTGAACGCCAGCTTACTTTGTGCAGAACTGTGTTAAGATTGACTGCTAATGATGATCTATTAAGATGGTTGAAGTAGAAATTTTAATGAAAGGCCATCTACTCATGGCTTCTCTACACCAAGGAACAGTTAATTGTCTGTTTAACTATTACTGTGTTGTAATTTTATTTCATGGGACACTTCAGTGATTTATTTATGACATGTCAAAGTGAAGCAAGGAACTGATTAAATATTGTCTTTAAAAAAACAGGTCAATGGCTCTTGCTTTGTACATCTGATAACATCAGTTGTTCATCCCGGTCATCGCAAAAGACACAGGAGGAGCAATTTTAAATAAAAACAGATGGAATAAAAATAAATATGAGGATTAAGTTACATTTTTATGAATACATTAAATTAGGCAAAGGTTTACAACATGTAATGATTTGATTAATCAGCCTTTTCCGCCCTTTTGTCTGCCTCTCAGCCTACAGTAAATCAACTCAAATAAATGAACAAGGAAGGAGGGAAAATCAAGGCCGTGATCAAGTCACCATATTATAACAACTAATAACTAATATCCAAAAACCCCTGAAATCTTCAGCTAACTATCAAACAACACCATTAAAAATTATAAAATCATGTATGTTCATGTACAACTGTGCATGTAACAGTAGCAGTGTGTGTTTCAGGAGGTAAATATTATTCATTCTGAAACAAACTAAAAACAAACAAACAAACAAACAAACAAAAATGCCACTGACAGGCATCAAAGCCACTCATTTTCATACTGACAGTTTCTCTCAGAGACTAACGAGCTCATCGACTGACAGCGATTCATTGATTGGCTGATTGATTGATTGACAAACAAACACACCAATCAGCGTTGAAAACATAGGCACGGTGCTTTGTTTGCGTTTTTATTGGTTACAAAAGGTGAGCCGGAACGTCCAGCAAGCACCTGTTTGCGCCGGTAAACGATGAAGGCGGGACAATTTGACGGTGAAACTCTAAACCGGACATTTAAGTGTTGTACAGGTATGTGTATTTTCAGGACAACTTTTCGCTACTCCGGATAAGTTAAGTTTAGGGTCTTCTAAAGCTGTATCGCGGTATTTATATATGACGAGTACTTTTAATCCAGATTAACCCGTCATAACGTGCAAATATACATTATGTTTGTGGTAAAAGCAAAGCAAATGACTTTGGTAGGTCTCTACGCTTTTAATTTAGTTGCACATTTTCATAATTTGTCGTTGAGATGGAGAGTTTTACTTGAATGTGTATAGCACC
Organism: Brachirus orientalis; assembly: GCA_016785285.1. NCBI lineage: Eukaryota > Metazoa > Chordata > Actinopteri > Pleuronectiformes > Soleidae > Brachirus > Brachirus orientalis. The sequence goes on from JAFBJR010000175.1 coordinate 9,948,216, forward strand.
TAATCACAACATACAGTCTCTCTTGGCACAGTTGTGGATGTGAGACACAAACTGAGAAAAAAAAAAGTCAAATGGGAGTTTGTAGACATGGCTTATGTTTACAATTTATCAGAGGAAAACCACTTGAGAGCAGACATACATGTGTATCAAGAAAATTTACATGGTTACACTGCAAAATGCAAAACACGTAATTTACAACACAATTTGCAATAAATACAAGACATAAAGCGAATAAGATAGACAGTAGTACATTATAATAACACCAAAAAGCAAACATAAGTGTAAGTACTGTAATCACAACAGTCTACAGATGTTTTTCAATAAAGAAATTGAAAATTGAAATTTTGCTGTCATCCTTATAGCACTGTATTATTACTTCAACATATAACATATTATTATGTTTTTGCCAGTGTTGGTTTGTTTGTCTGTTAGCAAAATAACACAAAAGTTTAGGAACAGGTTTTGATGAAGGTTTCAGGAAAGCTGTGTAATGGAACAAGGAACAAATGATTTTGATTTTGGTGCTGATCTGAACGCTTTCTGGATACAGGATTTTTTTTACCATTATATCCCAAAGCCCTCCCTGCAAAGCCTTAGCACATGCAACACTACATTCATGTAGTGTCCTGCCATCATGTGGCAATTTAATGGTACTGCAGTTCATTACCTCCACCAAGGAGGTTATATTTTTGCCAGCGTTCGTCTTTGTCTGTCTGTCTGTTAGCAAAATAACTCAAAATGTTATGGACTGATTTTGATTACATTTTCCAGAAAGGTGTGTAATGGCAGAAGGAACAGATGATTAGATTATCTATCTATTAGACTCTTTATCATTGCTTGGCGGGGGTCTGCTTCTAGTTTTTTAAGGGCTATAGTGTAAACTGTAACATGCAGTATTCCAGTTGCCCAAAAACTAATTTGTGGCTCTTATACCTACCTTGTAGCTGAAGGTTTATTTTGGTTTAAAACCCCTTAGTTTCATTGAGGAGGGTAGTTTTTCAAAACTGTAGCTCACTCAGCCTTAGCGGTGCAGGTATTTCAACAGGTAAACCAGGCTGCAGACCCAAAGCAGTTTCTGGCAGACAATCACTTTTTGGCACAACATGTAGTGCATAAATATTAACTCACACTTTCCAACGGTATAATTATGGCAATTGTTGTGTCCATAGGCAATCAGAAAGCACATACACCATGTGGCTGCATAATAGCTTGGGAATCCACATGTTTTCAAGTTCTCTTTTGCAGTGAAGTCATTTAGTAATATGTACCTCTAAATGTTCTGATATACTGTATATCAAATAATGATCAGCATTAATATCAGCAACTTGGTTATAATTATTTTCAAAATAGTAATCTCAAAAGAATTCTACTTAATGCTTACCTAACCTAACACTTTTTAAGTTTTGTATAGTATTTGTATATGAAACGCGACAGCAGCTTTGATATTTAGATTTGGTAGACAGCATTATAATTATATTTACTGGACAGATTAGCAAACTATACCACAGCTTTTTGGCAAACAATGTTGATGGGCTTGATATCATGTCTCTTCATTTTGAGTTACTGTAAACCAGAATGTACCTTGAGACTGAGGAAGCTCAGTAACTCAGCCATCATTAATTTAATTATTTACATCTGTGGTATTCCTACTGTGATCTGATGAAAGGTCTGCCATGCAAAGGCCGCATTGTACACTTATACAAACTTACATATCCTTTAAATCAAAATATACAAATCAATATGCTATTTGGCACTGTGAGTGGTTATTATATGGTGGCATTGAGTTCAATCAACATATTGACAGGTGTGATCCTGTTTTGTATTTACTTATTTTAATATATTATTTTAATACACACATTTCATTGATATCTGCTTCTTCATCATAATAATTTGTTGGTGACGTTTTTAGTTTAATAACACTGCACAGTGAATATCTTTAGATTATGAACTGCTTGTCAGACAAAAAGCAAGACATTTATACTGATATTTAACTGATAATGATAATCCCAAACCCCAGGATATTAAACAATCATTATAGCAGTTCTTTTTAATCGCTCCAGTGCTGTTCATGTTGTGACAGATGTCTATTCATGTTCAGGTTGAGAAAAGACATTTAAATTTTAATATTCAAAATTTCCTAACTGTATCTTCAAGCACATTGCTGCATGTTTGTAAAGCTGAATTAAATCATCAAAGAAAGGAAAGCACTCAGAATGCACAAAACACCACCAAGGCTGCTCAGTTTCTCTCAGTGTCAATGCACTCCCTCATCTTGCAAAGTTAACAAAAACATTCTGAATCTGTATTTGTATTGAGATCACCACCAAAATATAATAATTTATTCCTTGAGCCTCAGAAACTGTTATCCAAATCCATCCTTTACTTTTTGGAGTTATACTCAAGACAGTTGGTGGTAGTAAGCTGTCAAATCAATGTCACATTGGTCTCACACCAGAACAAATAAAAAGCAAACAAACAAACAGAAAAGCAGTGTCTTTGGCACGATAACTTATAATAAATAAATGCTGTTGATGATCTTCCTTTCAGAGTCTGCCATTTCCTTTGTAGCAGATCAAATTATGAGAGACCTTGCAGTGCAGTACCGGGGCTCAGCACGGGATTAGGAGCAACTATCTCAAGGCTGTGCTTCTCAGATAAACGTACCTACAGCAACCTTTTCTCAAACCCACAATTACCCGTCTGCTCCCTCCCCCAATCCCCTTCACCACCTCCCTTTTGAATTTCATCAGGGGCTTAATTAGTACACAAATAAAACTTCACTTATCTCCCTCTCGCTCTAATTGGCCTGTCTTAAGTCATGCCTGGTGAGTGTGTGTTGGTGTGTGAGAGAGCTGGGGCTCCTGTAATTAGGGTGACCATGTTCACCTTTCCTCTCAGACACACGGGTGCTCAGGGAGCCTGTAAGGAAAGTTGGGTTCTACCTTGCGCTTTATGCTACATAATTGTTTGTGTGTGTGTGTTTGAGAGTGTTTGGTTTATGTTTGCGTTATATGGGGGTGTTGGGGAGGTGTACTCAGGATTATTGCTCTGCAATCATTCTCGGACAGTCCCAGCGGTGTTCTCATGAGCCAGGAGGGCTTTGGGTGCTGCTGGTTCCCACTGAATAGAAGGGGCATCATACTTTTTTTCATCTCTTTTCTTCCTCTTCCGCACCACACCCCCCACTACAACTAGAGTGTTTATCGATTACCTTGGCCTGCTTTTCTACAACTTAATATTGGGTGACAGTGCACCGTGTTCTGACTGTAATTAGAGTTCAGCTCTAGGGTGAGGGGTTTGGTTGGGGGTGGTGGTGCAGGGTTGTGGGGGGCAATTAGAAACCTTTGTTATTAAACTTGATTCATCTTCCTCCTCACCGCTGCTCTTGGATGCTTACCAAGGGTATCAGGCCATCCGGCCTCCTGAAATTGGCTAACCGACAAATTATCACGTTTGCTGCGAGACTTCCCCGGTCCCCCCATCCTCCACCCTTAACCCTTCCTCCCAGTTCTGCTCCCCTCATGATGCCAATAACACACAGCAATAACTGTAAAGATCCCCAGTCAAATTCACTCAGATGCCTGCACTTACAATCACAACAGTTCTCTGGAGCCACTGCAGTTTCTGTGATACACTGTGACTATACACCATGTTATCTGTAGTTACATGGGTTTTATTTTCAGGGTTAATGTTAAATATTTCCCTCATAGGTACTGCAATTTGGGGGGGGGGGGGGGTTTTCTGCTTAAATGCCTTAAAACGGTCAATAAAATTAGGAGGAAGGCCCTAAACTAGGGAAGATTTGGTGGGGATCCAAAAGCAGGTCCAGATTGTGAAGAAGGACTCATTACTGATTTTGTTTTTCTTTCTGAATGATGCTGTTGAAAACACAAAATTTGAATACCTGGTATAAAAATAATTGTTATGTACAGTATATTATAAATTACTGTTTTATTATCTGTGGTCTTATCTTAAGAAGCACTGATGTGAGAGAAAATGAGATTAATTTAGTCTTAACTTAGGGTCACATCATCTGACTGCATTTCTGTGCTTTAAAGAGAATCAAGTCAAGTTAAGTATAATTTAAGTTCACCCAATTGTGCAAAGTGTTTTTGCAATACATTGTATTATGGCAGTCATCGCTATTATAATTAATTCTTGAGTGCAAGCTGGCACAACATAAGTATAGCTTTAGCCTGACTTGAGTTGTAGACCATGTTTCACTATGTGAGACTATGTGTTTCTAGACACATTTGAAATGATTCATTCAATTCATTTGTTTTTTCTTTTGGTGAACCTCAACAAGGAAACTCACAGGAGTGATGTGCAAGATTCATTACTGTGTGTTTCAATCAAGTGCAGCTGTTGAAAATTGGACTTGAACATTTATTGTCAAACTCCTGCTTAGTCAGTGTCTCATTCTGAGGCTATGTGGGGACCTTTGTGTTTTACAGTAACATTTTTTCCTCTGTTTATCTGCTGTTAAAAAGCGTCATTGTTTTACCCCCCCACAAAGCTACACACAACAGATGCATTATTTTTTCTGCCACCACTGATTCAGCCTCTCAGGTCAGACTGGCCAAAAGGTGCTGTAAATAATGATTTTCACTTTTTTATGAAAAATGTATTGGCTATATAAATATAAATATATAAATGGCTATATATCTATACATACAGATAAATCCAGTAAAAATAGTATGTAAGCTACAAAAACAGAAGTTTTACCACTGCAGTCGTTTTTGAGAAAATCAAATAGTATGGGTGAAGGACAGCAATTAATGATACATTAATTTGTCAGTTATCTTCTTGATAAATAGATCACTTTTTCCAAGAAATATCAGTTGTCATGTTTTCCAAACCTCAAAATTACGGCCACAAATATCTTGTTTTGTTTATAAACTAAAGATATTCACTTTATTGTCAAAGAGGATGAAGAAAGCAGAAAATATTCAGAGAAACCCTGAAACGCATTATTCATATATCAGAATAGCTCACAATTAATTTTTGTAACTGACTGAAGTGATAAATTATGGCAAATTATTAGTTAAACTGCTAGTGGTAATGTTTATAAATTTAGCCATCATTGTGGTGTCACTATGAAGAAAAATTTAGCAAAAAAGGGTTGCTTCAATTTGCTTCAACCCCCAACAATAAAACTGTCAACTTTGTGTTCTCTTATTTCTTTTCTGCACCAAACGTTGTTGGTTTGAGGAGGTGATGTGAGTTGACAATCCCCCCCCCCCCCCCCCCCCCCCCCCCCCCCCCCCCCCCCCCCCCTCCCCCCCCCCCCCCCCCCCCCTCCAACTTTCTCCCTGACCCTCTTCTACCATCCCTCCACCCATTCTCTGTCTCCTTTGCAGTCTCCGGGAGCTTGATATGGAGCTTATGGGGAAAAGGAGGAAGATCAATCCTGGTGTCAGCAGCTCAGCACACATCTCTCCCAGTAACGGCAGGACAAGTGTCAGCTGGAGGAGAGGCAGCCGCCATGCAGAGACAGAGAGAGAGTGAGTGAACGAGGGGAGGTGGGGGAGGAGGAGAAGAGTGGATGGTGCTGGGGGGGGAGGATGAGAAAGAGAGCCCTCTGCATGGCAGCCAAGCGAGTGAGCAAGTGAGCGGCACAGCCCAAGGGAGTGCACCTCCAGTAGACAAAAGATCAATTCTCTCCATTTCACTCTCAGCTCCTGATAACAAGCAAAAGTTCAGCAAGCCCAGGAGCTGTCTTTCCTTTGAAATGTGCATTCTGGTGTGTTGCACACATGCCGTGGCACAGTTACGCTCTCCTCAAAGTGGCCTACACACACACACAAAATCACTTATTCACATGCTTAAATTGAGAGGTCCAGTGGTTTTAGTAGTGATTAAAAAGGACTGTTATATTTTGGCTTCCTGGCATAAAAACAATTAAGGACAATGTCCACAAAAGACAACAATTTCAAACAATTTCAACATTATTATTGGGTTAAATGAACACAGATAGGTTTTTGTGTCTTTGAATTGCTGGTGGAGACACAGTTGTTTCCTTGATAGTATACGTGTTTTCCAAGTTTGTCATCAGCTGCGTCCAGCACTTTTGATATGTTGCTAAATGTCCTTCCTGCTGCAAAAAACAGCATCCTTGTTGAATTTGGTTCAAGATAAAAAACCCCACACACAAAGAGAGAAAACAGCATCAGACAGGAAGCTGTTGCATTTGGTCAGAATCAAAACATAATTTGTAAAAGCACGCCGTGCCAAGGGAGTGTGGTTTGGATCTTGATTGCGGGTAACATTGTTATTGGCAGAGGACTACGGTCACTCAAACCAGAAACATGCATTTTGAAGAGGTTCATTTTGTTTTTCCTGCAGACACAAGTGTTATTGATAACGGTCTCATTTGGGTGAGTTTATGGAATATATTGTTTCCTTCCTGTTTGTGCTGATATTGAAGTCACAGCACTTGCTTTTGTTCAAATTTTAAGAGTTCCCTGAAAACCACATGTTTGTGGGTGAGTCTGTGTATGTTCCTCATTAAAATTAACAGCTTTTTCAAAGTTCTAAATTATGGAGACGAAACTCTGATTTATAACAATCACTCCAACATTGACACATTCTCCTTATATACTGTATTTAACAGTCTAAGTATTTTAAACTTTTTCATCTTTCCCAGTTTCAATCGAAGTCATATTTATCTAGGTCACTTTAAAAAAACAAATATTTCAAAATGTTGCCTATGTTGCAAAGCTTCCAGTGTTGGACAGTTTATTTCCTTCTCCTGTTTCATGTTACCTGATGAGTCGTCATTGTCAGTTTGATTGTTACTCTGTCTATGAAGGTCTATAAATCTCCATGGAGGCTGATGATGTGTGACAGCTCTGTAGCTGGTTCTGTTTAAGGCAACCACAAACAGAGAGCAATCCTTTGGAGGTCAGGGCCTTGCCACTTCTCATCAGTGTGAAACCCAAAGAGCAGATCACTCTCCCTCACTGACCCTCTGTCTGGACCACAGTGGACTCTTTTCACAAAGGCTGTTGGCCTGCTATTGAGCCAGGCTGATTGAGTTTGGAATTAGTGTTATTTCCAACCTGGAGTCCAAATGTCATAACATTGTTAGTTTAATGTAGCCAATGATTATGTTTCTCTTAGGGACGGCTGTCCATGACCTCCAACAGATGGGCTCTACCTCTTTATATGCAGATTTATTCACTGGTGATGTTTACAGATATCGTCATTATGCAGACATCCATAGCTAAATAAGCAGTAATTGCAACAAAAGCTGTCAACCAGTCAGTGCTGTTTTTGTCATGTTCCTGCTGAAGGGAACAACATGCAGAAAGGGACAGCCAGTATCACTCAAGTGACCTTTTACATGATTTTCAATTACTGCAAGAGAGGAGAGAAACAGAGAAGTCCCTGTAGTGCAGCTGTCTCTCCAAAACATCTGCCCATTGACTGTGGCAGCAGCTCCTCTCTCTCCCTGTGAGGTTGCTTGCCCTGCCCAGGATGGGCAGGTGTGTGCTGGGCCAGGCCCCTCTGTCATTAAGAGGCCCAGCTGTGCTGTCACGTCTGGCACAGAGGCGGGTGTCATCCATGACCCTGTCTCAGCTCCCTCAGAGGGGCATACACAGACCTTGACAGGGCAGCTGAGGGTAAAACTGCACATGGACTATCGTTGAAGGACGACCATGTCGTCCCCTCCTTGCACCCTGGTGGGCGCCACCTCCACATGCTTGCCTTACCCTTCTGCCAATGTGCAGGATCGGTCCTCATCAGCTGTGTCAATCATTAGAAAGAAAGAACATCACACCTCCCCTCCTGCTGTGTCCTTTCAAAGAATTGCATTTGAAAAGAGTGATAGAAAGCTGGTAGGCATTTTCTTCAGTGCACAGAGGAAAGAGAAAGGCCTCCAATTGACATGTAATAATAATAGTTTGTATGATGATAATAATAAATACGATTAAATAATAAATAAAACCACTCTTCAAGGTACCCAGGGTCACTTAAAAACAGTTCATTGCATGTTTAAATCCTTAAAATTGCAAATGTGCATTGTGACTGTGATTTATTCACTCATATGTTCCTAATCAAAATTGTCACACATATTATTTTGTATGTTTTTAATAAAAAAAAAAGCACTGCAACCTTAGTAACTTTCTTTTCCCCAAGATACATTGAGCTGAAAATATTCTGGACTAACTGTATGTGTAACTTAACGGTGAAAAATTGAATAAAAGTAAAAATGAGTCAGTGTTGCTGCCAGTCAGTGTTGCAGCAGTCGTGGTTAGGATAATTTATTAGTAGTTGTTTCCCTGTTGGCTACATCAGATTTGTCAGCAGCTCAGTAATTTATGATAATGAATGGTTTTCCTGTGACAAACATGTTTTTAGAGATACTAACATGCACCTTACTCTTCTCCTCAGGTTTTATTCCTGCCATGGAAGAAACCAACATCTGCAGTGACTGTTTGCTTCGACTTGGTCGTGGGAGTTGTTTGCCCAGCAGAGCTGTCTGTCCTGCCTTCATCTGAGTGTAAAGGACCTGTCTCACCTCTGGTTTGTGCTTTTATTTATTTCGTATTACTGTCTGTTTCTTATCCACTACAGATTGGTACTTCCACTAATTAATGTCATGAAAAGTCAGAGGAAGGGACAGATCTTTGTGTGAGGCACAAAGATAAAATGGAGACAGGGCTTGAGATGGATGCTGCTGAACACAAAGGTCAGCAAACGGGAGGTGAGAAATCAATTTATTAAGTGGACATCACATGTTTAGTGCAGGTCAGATTGTGGGAAGTGTTGTGAAGCAAAGTGTCTAACAGAAACACAGAACTTTCATTTGTTATGGGTGCTTTAGATCGATGGATACAGTTTCATTGCATAATGATAATATTATTTTTTTCAACCTATATTTGTTTTAATTATCAATCTAAATAATGTCCTATTGATGACAGTTAACAAATCTTGTTTGACTTAGTAGTGTTTGCAGGTTGGGGAAAAAGTGATGTTTGATCTGTATGTAATGTTCAGAGAAATAGGCTGTGTAAGTCGGTCTACTGATATTCACAAAGTTGCCAGGAATGCAGGTGTTTCCTTGACGGTACTCTTTTCTTGATTAGCATGAGTAGATAACATGCATAAGGATTTTATGTCTGCTACATTTGTTACATTTTGTTACATTACATTACATGTAACATTACATTACATTGTTTGTGTTGTGTTTTGAAAGCATGGTGAGAGATTAGTTTTTTAAGTAATATTGTTGATTTTAGATACACCTGCAGTATAGTGGGTTTAGGTTTATCCGCAACCTCAAATCTGTTTATATATCACTCAAGACATTATAGGTGTGTTGGGTGACAAATTTTGGTCAGATAAAGTTGTTGCTTTACACTTTCAGTGTGGACATGTAGAGATTTTGTCACATCACGGACAGCATTTTATTTTGTTTTGCAGTGTGATTGGAGCAGAACATGTTCTACCTCTTGTTTGTCTCAGTAGAAACTCCTGTTGTCCTGTCAGTAGAAGTTTACAATCTCTCATTTTAATCAAATTTAATCAAATCCATCCAGCCTGATCAGGATGTCACATGACTCCTTAAGATTCGTTGAGCGGCACTAATTAAGAGTTTGGAGCAACGGACAGGCTAAAGTCTCTTGGGGACTTAAAGGGAAGATTCACTTTAAAAAGAAGTCCCGTACACTGTTACTTTTATAAATCATCAATAAATGGCTGCTTCTATAGCATGACAGACTCATGTTTGTGATCCTGTCAGAAACATGAAGAATAAAGTAAATTTGATTCGGAGTCATGTTTAACTTTGGGTGTTACGTTAGCACTAAATAAATTTAACACTGTATATTGTCCCAATCTTATAGTTGGTGGTAAATTAACAGTTTCAGTGTTACGTTAACACTGTAAAATTTACTTTGTAGAAGGAGGCAGAAGCATGATCATGTCATTCTGTTTGAGAGGTAAACAATTTTCTCAGTTGCTTTTGTCATTATCATCCGTCCCACTGATTCTGACCAAAAGGACTGGAAATTGCACCCAAAATTCATGCAAGGTGTCATGGGGAAAAGAAATAAGGTGGATATAATCTTATCGCTGCTCAATGAAGTAGAGAATAACTTCAAATTTTCCCTCTAATCTATCCAATTACATCTAGAAATGCTGGTTTTATCTGTCATGCATTTCAGAAATCAAACACTCTCAAGTCAACATGGCTGCATCAAACCAGAATGCAGTGCACTTTCTTCTGACCAGCAAGGAATCAAGAATGTGATGTTTGTTTGGTCATTTTTGAGTTATTGGTTTTTTTTCATTGTCAGTACTGTAATTCCCAGCCTCACCTACGGTGTATATACACACGTCTGGTGTTATTGGCAGCGTGCCTTCATCCACCGACACCTTCAGCGTCCCTGGTGGCCTTTGTCACAGAAGAAAGAGAATGATCAATATCCCACTTAAACTAGACTTTCAAAGCTGATCGCAGGGCCTCGTTCTGGGGCCTTCTTCTTTAATGAATTTTCTTTCATTCCACACAAGTTTTTAAACATCAAACAATAAATCAGCCAGGGCACAGTAAAATATTTAGATCTATTGACTGTGTTTGAAAAATGTAGAGGGCAAAAACTCTAGTGGTTTGATGCTGATACATTCTGAACACTTTAATCCACCCGAGTGTTTCCTTTTATCTGTCTGGGTTTCTCTAAAAGATAGGAAAGGGGCCTCAAGAATCTTCTCCAAGATCCAGTAACTCTTTCTTAAAAGCCCCTTACCTTCGTTTGCTCTTGTATTAACACAGTGATTCTCAATGTTCGTAGTACCAAGGCATACATTAAAAAAAAGTGACGCTCCCCCCACAAAAAACAATATATTCTGTGGGAAGATCAGACAAATTCTTTAGTGATTGTTCTTGTTCTCTTAAATTTCAAGACCTGTTTAAGAAAAAAGGTATAAATATAAGTTACATTATTCTGTAGTTTGACAATAATTTCCTTCTTGACAATAAATTCTTACATGTGGAAATGTAGTGCATGGCACTGTGACCTTACAAAGGTTGAAACCATCTGTTTTACAGTGTTGATCGTTTATTGTAGTAGTGTTACATTTCGTCAAACACAGAAACAATGAGGTAATAAACTTTACATCTGTGGTAGTGTATTCGTTTTTTTTTCATTTGTTGGAAAAGGGATTCAACAAAATATCTTTACCATGAAAGGTCCTGCAAAAGAAAGGAACTAAGAGTCGCTCTGTCTTATAATATTGACAGGCTGTTTTCAGTCCATTTTTCAATCAGACCCTAAAAAACAGTTATGTCCTTGAAACATTTAAAAAAACTAGATTTGAGTCAGTGGTTTTTAGTGCACATCAGAGGATTTTTCCATACATCAAAAATTATGAGTTTGATGAAAACAATTTTGTAATTGTTGGTCAAAGTCACATCAAGGTGATGGTCAATACTTTGGTCTGACCCCTTGTGGAGCACGTCCTCCTAATGCAGTAATATATTGTGCTTTTTCTCTGTCTCTCTCTCTCTCTCTCTCTCTCTCTCTCTCTCTCTCTCTCTCTCTCTCTCTTTGAATGCATGTGCTGTATTTTGCTTGACTGGCGTGATCATGTGTGTTTGGCTGGCGTGACATCCTGGCCTTGACGTTAAACATCTGTTGGGTGATTCATTCGCTGCAGATGTGGAATGACACCGAGGCACATCTGCCGAGGCGCAGGCGATCCCAGCAACCTGCCCCTCGTAAGGCCCCAGCTTCACCACCCGGACCACTCTTTTTCTGAGTGCGTCATCTTCCCTCCTGTCCACCATGGCTAGTTCTCAAAAGTGACATCTTGTCTCTTTCCCCATTTGTGCGTGCTGGAGAGCAGCAGATGCATAGCTGTGGGGAGATTTAGAAATGGCAAACACAATAAAGCTCAAAGAGCCTGGGAAGAAAACGATCCCATATATACCTTATTGTGTCCTTTTCCCCCCAGGCAGAATGAACACGCACCAAAATATTCTTTGAATACACCATATTTATGATATAGTGGGACAAATTACTACTTGATTAATTAATTCATTCATAAAAGAAAATTATTTGTCAACTGTCTAAACAGACAAACAAATAAAAACAACAACAACAAAAAAATATTCAGATAAAATAGAATTATTTGCTGATGTTCTCAGTTTATGTATATATCGTAAATTAATTATCTTGTTTGGGAATGTGTGAAAGACAAAAACAATTAAGAATGTTTTCCTTATTATTTTGAAGACCAAACAAAAGAAAAAACTAATTAATTATCAAAAAAGCTGTTAGTTGCTGCCCTTAAGATGACGCAAAATCAACATCATGAATATATTTATTGTATTTAATTAAGGAATGTATTCAATAATCCATGAATTTTTGCAATGGTTAGACACTTTGAGAAAAAAGAACACATTCTTTTAAATCTAGTCTTGTAAATTTATTCCACCTAATGGAAAGATTGAGAAATCTTCTGAGTTTAAGTGACAGATGCTCCTCTTCACTAGCGTAATGTAATCACTTGAATGAATACAGCTTGACTAATTAAGGTCATGTAGTTGCCTGTTTTTTTTTTTTTTTTCAGACAAAGCCTATGTGGTAAGTAGATGAGTATCAATTTATTTAGGTAAAAAAAAAATCACTTCAACATTCAAGTTTCCAGTTTACAAAAGGTATAATTTTAATGTGGCGTAATAAGCTTATAAATAGATTTACTGTATTGTCGCCCCTGCTGTTACAATTATATAAAAAAAAAACAAAATAAAAAAAAAAAAACACAGAGGAATATGACTGGAACAAATTGAAGAGAAATAGCCGATGACGAACAAACAAAGCCAGTGCACATGATGATGTGTTGGATCGCTGTTCTTGAGCTCCCTGTGCATGTTTGGCACAGATAGAGTCCAAGGACACACAAGGCCTTTGATCCTGTCTCTGGGGCATCCCAAATGTTCCAATGCTGGGCAATGTCAAGTCTGGTTTATTTGCAGAGGTATTGCCCAGCTATTAAATGTGCAACTCATCCATCAAACAAAAAAAAAAAAAAAGAATATTTCAGGAATGTTTTTTTTCTTTTGCGCAACTGAGCCATTGAGGTTTGTCAGTAAATGGAGTGATGGACCATAACCACATCTTCAGCTACACATGTTTTAAAGAGCCAAGGACACACACGTTTAGTGAGGGCATCCATGGGATGATTACTCTCCTAGTTAATAAAGATTTCTGTGGATATTATCTATAATTTTATGTAAAAATTATCCAAAAGTTGATTTCTTTATTTATCACAAAAATTGTCGTTTAAAATTCTGATAAGGATTTTTATCATAAGGAACACCTTTGACTGCACTCTGACTGTTTGAACAGGTTTGAAAAAATCTTTACCAGAAGGTGGCAGTATGATACTTGAATCTACAACTTTCCATGTGAAGACTCCTCAGTCATCACTTCGAATAACTGACTATATCAATTTACAGTTTCATGTATACAATCGTAGTGCTCAAGTTATTATGCTCAAATTGGTTTTTAATATTATTACAATATTATATAATAATTAAATTGTGAACGCTTGTAGTGTATCCAATAAGCTTTTTATACTATGATTAATCCCTTATTTTAAACCAATTCAATTGAAATGCTAAACTGCTTTCTTTACATTTTAACTACATTTTTTAATTACATTTTTAACTTGATGAAAAAGAAGTATATGATCTAGACAGCCCTTTTTATTTTTAAGAAGATTTCACATTTTTTAAAAAAAATGTATGTGAAAACATTTTGTTCTTGTTGTCTTGAGTTTACTTCTTAGTTGTAAATATTAAAAATCTTAATCTTTTATTCCCCATGTGAATGTAAATAAAAATTATGAGTTGCCGAGTTGGCAACTCACCTTCATATTTGCAACATCTTCCATCCATTCTTCCAGTGCAGTATTTACTTTTAATGTTCTGAATCATTTGTAAATGCTTTTTCTCTATATTGACAGTACCACTTCTCCAACTGACAAGGTGAAGGGATTGAGAGCTCTTGTGAATGCATATGCGACACCATTTTCCCTCCAACTACAGCATCAATTCTCACTGAAAGCAATTAAAAGGTAGCTGAAACCCAGAGATCTTAATGGGTTAATTTCTGGGCTTGTTGCTTCGGCAATCCTAACCGATCCTAACAGAGTGAATTCCCTTTGTTTGTTTAGCAACTGAGGTAAAGGTTGTCAGGTCACAAAATGACCTGACAAAAAAGTCGAAAACAACAGGTCTGCTGGATCAGACAGATGGCGAGGACGTTGAATATTTTTGAAGCTTATTAAGTTACTTCTACACACATTTCCACTTTTTTTAATTTTTTTTTTTAAAGGGAATGTGCTTGTGCAATCTGCAACATTCACTGCCTCTCCTCAGAATTAGAGATTTATTTTCTGAGGAGGAAAAAAAAATCAATTAGTGCTAAATTTATTCATGGATTTCTGCGATCAATGCGAGTCCACTCAGAGGGGCTCGGTGGGACCTAGTTCATCCCAGTTAATGTGTTTGAAGGGGAATTACCATTGATGTTGTTTTCCCTTCCTCTCAGGTCAAAGAGCATCTTGGAGCTGTCATGGCCAACCTGCCACATGGGAAGAACCTTCCTCCAAACCTTAGCGTTACCCTCAAGGCACCTGGACAGGAGAGAGCATTGTGAAGTGCAACGGCTGATGTGAGGTGAGAGAAAGACAATCAGGTAGGTTGGCTGTGCTGAATCCTACATACCCACTGGTAGGGAGCCTCTTACAAGAGCTAATTGTGAATCCAATCAAGGCTGGGAATACAACCTATTGATTTACCTCACTAAACACACAGTAAACAAATACAGAGGGAAAGCATTATGTACGGCTTCACTCTCATATGGCTTTTATGCCCATAGAATATTCATATAATCTCCACTAACACTATTACACTGGGATGCAGGTGAAAAACAGCAGCTCCTCACACTCTCTTAATTGGCTGCAACCACTGTAATTTTAATTCACATGACCTGTAATGACTTCTTTATTGTTTTCATAATTCTTGCATACTTCATAATGTTGCTCCGAAAGACATTCTGGGTGTTCCTCTGAAATGTTCCTTAAAGGATATTCTTTTCTCTCTCAGTATTGATTTCAAACAGTTGCTGCACACAGGCTGAATTTCAGGTCAATTAGACATATTTGGGCATTTGCAAATCATTTTTTTCTCTCAGATCCTGGGGCTCTAAAACTACACTTTTGACCCTAACAGCACTGCTCAGATTCTCTGTGGAGCCTGACATTTTGATCTGCAACAGAGACTAAATGATAACCGTTTCCTTGTAAATACTGTTGCCTGCGGGGGAGGGTTTAAATAGACCAAGAAGGACTTTTCACTCATTCACTTGTTTATATACACAACTCATCTGAATGTGGACAGCTAAAGTGTTTAGAACATAGTGTGCATTGCATGAAATTGTGTGAGCCTGCAGAGTAAAAAAGTGCAAGGAGAGACCCATAATTACATCCAATTATTGTCCATAATTTCCTAAATTCCCTTTGCCTTTACACTCTCATTTAAGTAATTATGACACTTCCTCGGAAAAAATGCAAGTCATTTGCAATTGTCCAATACCTTTTTTCAGTGGACAGTATAATTCCACTGAACAAAGTTCAGGCCCCTTTCCTGTCTTTTTTCTGTCCATCTTTTCATTTTGTTTTTCTTCATAAAGAATATCTGAAAAGCATTTCTTTCTGTTCATGTATGAAAGAACAAACTGCCTTTGTTTGAAGTATTTTGTCTTGGCATCTGTGATCACTCTCATCAGGACTCTCCTCTCTCTATGTGAGCAAAAACAATTCCATTCACTTATTTCCATTTCAAATATATCAGTGACTGCTGTCTGATCTTGCAATCACGTCTAAGTAAAAGTATTTATTTGAATCTAACTACTGCCCCTCTGCAACAATTTTAAATGTAAATGGAGGAGGAATGCATTAGTCACTCACAGATTTTTGTATGATTTTTTTCCACCATGTCTGGAAAAAAAAATAGAACAAGTAAATAATTGCTTTTGTGAACCAAGCATTTGGTTGGAATGTCAGTATTGAGGTCTGACCCCTGTGTATCGTCATGACAACCTAAGGTCGCTGACACTTCATGGTGAATAGATGACAACATCCTCCTACTACTGTGAACGTGGTGAACTGGCAGCGCCCACACAGGGGAAGATTTACATAAAGACTTTTTTAATTGAGCTGCAAATGTTGTCATAAGATAGAGATTATTTTAGTGCCCCTGAGGAGGAAAATGTTTTCATGTAACAAGAAAAAGAAAGTCAACCAGCCAGTCACATTATACCCGATGTAAGGCTGCACAGGATAATATTACATTTTTACAGTAGCATGTTGAGCCTTTCTCTGATCACTGATAGTGTTCAGTGCTTAGCAGCTGACTCCAGGGAAAGATTGCTCCATGTCACATCCTTATCAAAAGAGCGTTTTGTTCCTTCCTGCACATACACTTCTTATTCAACATGAAGGCCTGTGATCTGCTATACTTGTGTGAGTCTTTCTTCAGCAGCCCCCCATCCCATAACATTGCTCCACTGTAGATCAATTGTGTTTGTACTGTATGTGAATGTGTATCAAAGAGTCCCCACAGTCAATGCCTCCACTTATAAGGTAATGTACTGACACAGGCAATTCCATGGGGACTATGCAGCCAAGCTCTCCATGTACAGAGGCTGTGCAGCACAGTGAAGAGTTGGGAGGAGGGGGGGAACACAGCAGTCATACAGTATATAGTGGGAGGAGGAAGCTGGATTGATGAAACACCCCTTACACAATACTATCTTCAAGTGGAAAGCAAATGTTTAGCAGCACATAACATAACAAAAACGAAAGCACATACATCATCCGTGGTTGGTTTTTAACATGAAGGGCTCCTGACGTGAGTGTTAGCCATGCTGATTAATCTCTCATCGAGCACCTCCTCTGTTTCACAGACCCATCGGGGAATACACTGTCAATGAGAACTTTTCATAAGAGCAAAAACACTCAGGCAGTTTTTTTTTTATTAATCCTTGGGACTTATGAAGGTAGGTGTCCATACAGAAGGGGAATCATTCCCATACATTTCAATATCATATTGACCTTAGAACTAGTCAAGTTTAAGTCATAAATCCATAACTGCTCTTGTCTGAGAAGTGGGTAGCCCAGCGCTCACCAGCTCCTCCTTCCTGCATTAGCTGAAGTGGGATGCAGGTCAAATACAAGGCCGGGGTTTTGCTGGATTTAACCCAGCCAAAGGAGAGAAGTGGGAGGATGCAAGCGATGGCCTCTCTGTGTGTGCATGTGTGTTTGTGTGTGTGTGAGAGAGAGCGAGAGTGAGAGAATGAGGCAATGTATGGGTATTTAAAAGCAATAAAGGGCATTGTTCATCTGATGTTTATATGCGATTCCCTATGCATGTGTGTGAGTGTGTGGATACATACGCCATGACAGAAGGTGACCCCCGTGTCAGTGGTTTATTATGTCCGCTTCATTTGCTGGGCCATACTCCATTGGCTGTCAGTTTTACTGCCTGACTGTGTCAGCTGGACAGAGTTGAGTCTGATGGAGTGTTTTGCCTCCGAAGCCATCCTGAACAGAAAAGGCAGGGAGAGCTAGTACATAACAGGCTCAGTGACAGGTTCTCAAAACAGGCGGGCCATGAATATGCAAGCACTTCCACAAACAGCCAGAAAAAAACTACTTGATGTGGCCGAATCTGAAAATAAGCAATTTTGCTGTTCTCAAGCTGCAGCTCCACTTTCAGCATTTCTCTAAGAATCTAATTGTCTCCTCAGTTTTATTTCTGCAGTCGGAATTAGAGAGTTTCTCCTCTGTTTCATCACTAAATATTAAATAATGTTTCACTTTACTGTCACAACATAATGAAAACAGCAAAGACATGTGTGAAGGGATAAAAAGGAATCACAATCTGATGTTTCTGAGAGGTTTTGATATTTGTGCTTTTTTTAATTAAGTGCTTTTACACAAGTAACATGCCTTGATTGATTTGGATAAGGACCTTCTCTTGGCTCCTAATGTGCTTTCACCCTCCCCCTGTTTATGCAAATTATGTGCACATGTGCCTTTGATATTGAAATGATCTTACTGCATTCCTACAAACATTTCAGCTGACGGAAAGGAAATGCTTTCACTGTTTTACTGCAAGTTACATCTTAGTCACCTCAGACCAAGGTTTCTTAAAGACTCACTTCTACAACTACTAAAATTATAACTAAAATACATGTACATTTTTTGAACAAATGAAGTATACCTGGTTACATTATATTAATTTGAAATTCTAAAAAAATGTACCTCTCTGTAAGAGTAGATTTTACATTAAGCTATGGCCTTAAAAATGTTTTTATATCATTCCTGTCCATACATGCTCTTGTGTGTGTGTTTTTGTGTGTGCAGCTGAGATGGAGAACAGATAGTCGCCCTCAGTCTTTGACAAATATGTTCCAGCAAAATAACTGATGACAAAACCCATTAAGAATTGCATTGATTGCACAGGACGGGAACATCCTCATTAGATGAGCTACTATGGAAAGCACTGGTGGCAGCAACTTGATTTGATTGCAGGGTAAGCATTAAAAATCCACTATAAGCTCTGCATTTTGCTTATACACCAGTCAGATCTTACATTTACTTAATGAATGAATGAATTATTTTATTTATAATATTTTTTTTCCACCAAGACACATTGCAAACACTCTAAAAACCGGTATTTTAAATTTAAAGGCCTCTGTGATATGAGGCCTGCAACAAAGTTTGTTTAGTCCATATTTTTATGGAAATGCCTGTGTTGCTTTTGACATTTCGCTGAAGCACCTTCTGTAATAAATGACTCTCATGAGGTACTTCATCCAACCAACAGTTTTTTATGATAACGGAAGTTCAGCATCTAGCTCATACTTATGAAACTGGACCCATCCAATTTTTGGCATTTGCATGGTTTTCTAATTTTTTACATGAATAATTGTCACAGCTAAAACTATAATATGTGATCTTTAGATGAAGCCAAGCTCTCAAGTGTTAACTGTCGCATACACAATGAGCTATCCAGGGCATATTTGATATGTAATTCGAAATTTTAGCAATTGTATCCCAGCTTTTAGTTCATAACAATGTGTCTGCTAAATAATCAGATCTTCATTCAACCCCAGTTGTAAAGGACTGGGGTTTACTTAAATGGGTTGAACCTAGGGTTTTTAAAAGCACAACATCCATGTGTCGGTTCACATGTGCTTTAACAAGACAAATACATTAATCACAATACATGTAATAGTAGCTCATGTGCAGATCCCGGGAGCCATAGCCTAGCATGCTTTTTCATGCTCTGGGTCTTTTCAAGTCACTGCTTTGTGTGACCCTTGGGGTTGCTCTGTGAGGTGATAACAGATCAGTTTGTGTATACTTTATATGGGTGTGTGTGACTGCATAGAAGTGCTTTTGTATTACAAGGAACCCACTTAGAAAATGCACTTGAGCCAAGTGAGAATTCTCTGCAACATCCACAGCAGCTACGGCCCGACTCTCCAGAAGAAACAACATGACAACTCCTTAATTACCTGCTATTGTTTTGATAAGCGGCAATAAAGTTATTGGCTTGTTTTTTCTCTAGCCTTTCTTCTTCTTCTGTTTTTGTGGCCTTGTTCACATATCTTGTAAGTAGCAGATGTATAGATCTAGAGTTATTTTTAAAGTCTTCCATAGACACCAAAATTCATTGAAATCTCAGGGAATTTGATGTGAAGCTGTGTGTGATGTTGATGAGAAAAAGTTTCAGGTCAGAATCAGACTAACCAACACTGGGTTCCTGTGCAGTCACTGTCCACTATGAGGGGAAAGGGTGGTGATACTATTAACTGTACTCATTTCCTGTTTATAGGAAGGGGCTGTACATTCCAGGACACACACA
This sequence comes from Brachirus orientalis, assembly GCA_016785285.1. Taxonomy (NCBI): domain Eukaryota; kingdom Metazoa; phylum Chordata; class Actinopteri; order Pleuronectiformes; family Soleidae; genus Brachirus; species Brachirus orientalis. Next base: position 9,968,167 of record JAFBJR010000175.1, read on the forward strand.
CACACACACAGACCTACGGGGGCACTCATGAAAACATTCTTGTACATGAGCACAAATACTTTCAAGTGCACCACCTAAACAAACTTTACACTTAGTATACATTTTGTGTCGGATACACTAAGATTGTGCACTCACACATCTCTCAGCGACTCCATCTTCCTCCCCTACTCTGTCTCTTTCTCACTCCCTTTACTGGAAGGCCACTCTGATAGGCCCCCTCGCAAGGATAGACACACCATCCCAGTTGATTCCAGGGGGAGTCCTTCAGAGCCAGCACTTCCAGTGGCTTCAGTGCATTAAAGCTTTTACCTTTTGCTGCTAAAGGCACCGGGACAAAAACAGGCCAAGCTCTTTCTCTCCACCAGGGAGAGAGAGAGAATGCATTGTCTTATGAGGACACTGATTACTTAGGAATCAGTCATCAATTATTCAAATGATGGCATACGGTATTGCCTCCACCTTTAGTGACAAGACGGCCTTTCAAGGATGGGAAAGGCAGAGACACACCCTGCCCGGTCCACAGAATCAATACAGCCCTGGGTAGTTTGCTTCCTTGCTTTCGTTTCGGTCTGTCTCACTCTTCATACCAATGTGAATTTGGGGCCTTACATGTTTGGGAAACCTTGAAGTGCCAGCTGCTGAAGAGGCCATGGAGGTAAGGCAGGCCACCATGGAGGCTTGCAATGTCTGGAAACACGCCTTTGGCTTGTCCCTCAGTTAACTCTGCCGACCCTTTGTCAATCTAACTTCTCCTGTTGGTCTCTCCACAACCTCTTGTCTTAACTCAGCCGATTAGCTGAAAGTGAGCCTGATGAATGTCCGCCGTTCATCCACAACACCTGGTTCTCAGGAGAGTGGAAGTTGAAGCTGCGTCAAGGATGCAGACAGATGAAAAAAGGGGACTTTCTCTTAGAGCAGTCCAAAGATGGGACCACCCAGGATTTGCATACTTGAGGTTTTTACTTTGCTTTTCTTCCTTGCCACTACTCAATGGTGTTGCCGTGTTTTCACTGGACCAGACTTCTGGCACACCTTAGACTGTTGCTCCTTAGTCACTGTCACTGAAACACAAAGAGCCCAACACACAACTTTGTGTCCCATCCCAGACTGTCTGACCTCCCCTCTCTGGAAGTCTCCAGTCTCTTGCAATGCTTGCCAATAGAGTATCCTCTTACCGTGCTGTGGAGCAGAGCCTTATTTTGACCAACAACAGACCACTAAAAAGGTCAAGGATCCCAGGCTGAAAGGCTAATCAAAAAATTAAGAGTAATTCACTCCTGATGATGAAGTTGATATGCCCCCTTTCCCTTTTTGTCATCATGTGTTTCTGTCATGCTTGTATTCTAGAAAGGTCAGTCCACACACCTTTGTTGTATGTTTGTGAGCCATTTGGCATCTTAGAATAAGCCTGTGTTCCAGCTTGTGGCTTGAAAGACATTGTGAATGGGGGAGGTAAAATCATAATGAGGAGGAAAAACAATAGGGGGGGGGGGGGTCACTGGAGCAGTTGGATAACAATGGCTATAGTCCAAGGTTGGCTAATAGTATCTGACACACTGCAATTTTAAGGGCTTATATCAACATTGTTTTTACAGCTGTAATTAAGCCACCTAATCAGAAGCACATTGGTCGGGACGGTCTGGGGTTTTGAGAGGGCAGACACACAGTGAGCTGTGTTCAGCCCCTGCGGCAAGGCAGCAGCACTGCACTGGGCTTGAGCATGGTGGAGGCCAGCCAAAGGAACTGTGGGTGGGAAAGCATTCTGAGTGTGACACACACATGCACACAGATGCACACACAAGGGCTGTACATTGTGAACCAGATCCACATTGAATGAGTAAAAATATGGAGAGAGAGAAGCTTTTTATCTGCTCTGTGTGCATGTGTGTGTGTGTGCATGTAAATTTTTGTGGTTATATATCAGTCAAAATTGTGTTTTGGCTGTGTGTCGCAATAGTCTTCTGGAGGCGTGCATATCTGTGTTTATAAAGTGCTCAATTATGCCCAAATCTTATGCACACGTGTGCTGAAATGCAGTTCCATGTCCAATGAACGTTTTATGGTGTGTGCCTGTATGCAAAAAAGACCAGCGAGCTAATGTGCGAATGAAAGAGAGAGGGAATGTGTATGTGTGCGGTTGTTGCCGCCACACAGAGGTTCACCCCGCCCTTGGGCCCAGTGCCGAGTCACCCAAGTCTCAAATGGCAACAGCACACAGACAGGCACATACACACAGAGCAGGACACAGAGCTTTGCTGGGGCCAAAGTCAACAGATGAGCTGGTCTGAACTGGCTCGCTGTGTGTTCTGATTGTAAATTGCACTGGTGATGATTAGAGAACTCCAGCACAGGATGTCGACTCTTAAAACTGTCCAGAGAAAATAATTTTCTACTATGTTCAGGAAACTTTTTTTTCTTTTTCTCCCTTACACTGCTTTCCACTCCAAACCCCTCTTTCCCTCTTTAATTTAAACATCATGGGGCTGTATGTGAGTAGGTGGAAGGAGTTGGTGTGTAAATTGGTTTAAGTCCTCCAGAGTAAAAAAAAAGGCCTGACAATGGAGTCTGTTCGAGTTTCATCTTATCTTTGCAAGCTCATAGATTTTTATGCACATACATGGCTTTAGAAATAGTCCTTTAATAACGCATTTTAGTTTGTGTATGAACATAGATGGGCACTTGTTTTTGTACAGGTAAGTACTTTGTGTTATTTCACTCTATATAGCTGTGCATAATTACGTAGTTGTTTATTTCAGTGTGGCTGTCACAAAGTGGGAAGGAAGATCAATGAGGGTTTGTAAAACAGAGCCAGACGTTGATGGGGATGAATGATTATTGTTCAACTCTTTACCTCCCACTTGCTGTGTCATGATGTCATCTTCCTGAGACACACAATACTAGGTCAGCCCAGCTTGTTGTTTCTTCGATCCCCATGAAAAGCACAGTTTTTGGAGTCATCACTCACTGATTTCACTGAACTTGTCAAATGCACACAAGAAGCAAACCTAGATGGATGAGTATATTTTGATGTTGTTTACATCAGTTATTTATCTCACTAACTTTGCGATAAATGTAGGTGGCTCTTCATTGATGTGAAAAAGTATTTTGGCATCAATTTGTACCTGAAATGACAAGTTAGAAACGTCAGTACATTTGACTGGACAGCAGAGTTTACTGAAAGTCCAGCAGTCAGTATCCAGCTGGCAGATTTTGTCCCACATTCCTGCACCCCTGCTGCATCACACAGCTTGGTGACCATGAATGTGTTAGCAACTACTGAGTCCTCTCAACACCTCCTTCAGCCTAATTTAGATTTATGTCCTTTTAAGACCTTTCCCTCCCTCTACAAATTACTTTTTTTTCTCAAACATACTGCAAAGACTACATTGGTTTTCATTTCTCAAACATTAAATGTTTTGAATATAAGAGATGATCCAGACAAAGGAGGTAAAGATAGAGAAGGGGGAGAGAGGAAGACAAGTTTGTGTGACTTGTCTGGAACAGTGCGTCGCTGCTTGCCTGGAGTTTGGCAACAGTTTCTGTCTCCCTCCCTTCTTATGCTCCCACCTCCACAGAAGTGTCCAGCTTGATTTAATCATTGAGGCAGAAGGGAAATCAAACTGGGCGTGGGACCAAAAGCCTCCATATGGGGACAGGCCTGGTCCTGCGACCTAATCGACCCTGGGGACCAGCAACAAATAGTCTGTGAATTTGTAAAACAGAGTCTGTTATACAGTTATTTTATGCAGTCATGTGTCTGTATGTGTATGAGTGTGACCGGTGAGTGAGAAGATGGGAATGAGGCTGGTGGGGAGCAGGGAGGATTTTAATGTGTCCCTCAGGTGGCAGCAACAGCACAGTCACACACAGACTTTTGTTTGACATGAAGGTGGGGAGAGTATTTCCTATCCCACCATCCCCTCCTCCTCTTTTTCCTGCTGTGCTGTTCAGACATTAGAGCTGACATTAAATTCCTGTCGACAAGCTCTGGGTGGGGAATAGGCCAGGTTTGCTGTTGCTGTGCCCCCAGGCCCTGCGAGAGAGTCACAGTCTTTCCTAAACATGCTACACCTCTGTCTTCCTTTTTGTTCCTCCAATTTCCCCTCCTCTCTTTCTTCTTTCTTTTCGCCTCACTCCCCTCCCTTGTGTCTCATGACTGTTTACACAAAATGACGGTTCCTCCTCAGCTAGCTGGCTTGTGGTTCACCGAAACAAATAAATAAATCGACGAGGACACACACATTCATTCACAAGCACATAACAAGATGAGAGATGGAGAGAAAATGTAAGCTGCGGGAAGAGAAAGTAAATTAAAAACAAATCATAGCATGGTTATGGAATACAACTGGCAAACGGAGGAGACAACTAACTAAACAATGGCCACGGGATTCTCTGGCTCTCTCATCTGTGTTGAACAATAATCAGAAATAGTCCAGATGTAACCCTCTTACAAATACCTAAGAGGTATGACTCACTCGGCTGAAACTCACAGTAGTAAACATGACACAAGACTCTTAATTTAACTCAGAATCATGCTAATGGGACAGTTTAAAGAAGACCAACACCTTGTCTTGCTGAGAGCATGTTATTATAGTCTTGGTATAACCCAGCCAAGGCTGGCTCCAACAAGGGCACACCAGTGTGCTGCGTGTATTCAAACTGCACTCATAGGTCTCATGGGACTTGGTGTGCCTTTGTGTGTATTTGTGTGCGTGTGAATTTTGAGTTCAGGAGAGGGACTTGGACGTGAAAAGACCAAGATTTATACGTTCTGCTGTTGGAATATCCCAGAGATATGTTGGAGGCAGTGGGGGGATTTTATAAAAGTCTTCTCCTGTTTCTCTGCTTCAGCATTTTGTCGTGTTGAGGACATTACGTGGTGACAACTAGCATTAAAATACTGCCCTCTCCTCCTTTTTTCCTATTCACACCCGTCTGTCTCTCTTCCTTACTCTGTCTCTTGCTTAGTTTTTTTCTCAACTTATATTGCATCCTTAAAAACAAGAGTTACAGCCAAACCACAGTTAAGCAGTATAGAACGCTTATGTTTTTTATGAATGTTAAATGGTACAATTAATTCTCCTGGACTAGAATGACAATCAAGGCTATGGATGACCTGAACATTGTGTTAAATGGGAACTATTAGAACAAAATTACAGGCTACTGTATGTAAAATCTGTCCTGATATTGTCCATAGCCAAATCCTGCTCCTTTCTTCACTGATATATTGCTACATTTACTATCATAGTGAGGGCTTCATTTCAAAGGCTTTTTCCTTGAAGCTAAATACTTGTTTTATTCTAATGGTACTCCTGAGAGCAAAGCGCTTATCCTGATATGAATTGAAAATTCACCAAAGGAAGCAGCTATGGCATGGAACAACATACAACAGGGCATAACACTTGATGAAACACTTGATGAAAAGCCAGTGCAAACATATTTACACTAAGTTTTAATTTTACTATATTCATCAGCAAAGGTCATTTAAATTGCCTGTTTGACTGCCTCAGCAAAATGCAGTCAAAACTTAAACATCTATTTCAAATGTATATTTTATTATGTGACTACTCTATGTGGCATTGTATGTCTGCTTGCTGAAGACCTCTCTGACATTCAGCCAGATTAAACCCCAATTCATGACTCGGGTTGCTGTTTCCACAGTGCCATAAAAAATCATTTAGGCCAGAGGAAATGATGAAGCGTTATTAGTAGTGTGCCAGTGCTGTCTTTGTGGATATGGCTGTTAAAAGGAACTGGAAAACCAAAATGGTCTGTTAGGGTGGCTGACTAGATGTGAAACACACACACAGTGTCCTTGGGACTTCTTGGTTTCCCTGTGTGCGTGGGAAAGTTTGTGTGCATGGGTATCTGTGTGATGTGTCTCTACCAGTTTTGACACCTAAAAAAACAATGAGCACCCCTTCAGTAGTACCTACTGTGGACTCATTTGTTGACTCAATTATAGTTAGAATGGCAATGGCAAGGGTTGCCGTCTTAACACCTGTACAACTGAGTGGGATACACACGCACACATGTTTGAAAGTCGTAAAATAAAACTGGGTACGCCAACATTGTTACCAGTGCAACCCAGGCACATATGTAGGTTAGTTATGTCTGAACACACAAATCTGATTTTATCACTTTCCATTAACACTGAGGACAGTTAAGCTGAAAAAAAATATCTGACTTGACAAATAGATTAGATTACCTGCAGTCTTAATATAGCAGGCCTGATTGTATAGCTAGAGCACAGTTTGCATCCTCTTCATGGTAATCCTCAGTATTGTCATACAATTTAAACAACAAATTTTACTGGCAGCCAAAAGGGGTGCATTTGGTTGAATAGACAGCGAGACTGAGAACAGCATTACGCGGAAGATCAAATGAGATTCATAACTCTGGGTGAAACCACATGCCTATACACTCCAGTTGCACTCTTGGACTCTGAGCCGTGAGAAAGGACTTTTATCCCTTACCTAAAATGGTCTTGGGTGCAACAGTAGCTCTGATTCAAAACCAGCTGGCTATGTTATTTTTAATTTATTGGACAAAGCCTCAGCTGTGAAAGTCATCAGAGAGATTCTGGTGGTTTACACATACTCTAATGCAGCCCTGGACTAAGTATTAATAGTTAAAACTCAACAGCAGTCTCTGACGTAACTCTCACAATCTATTCAGTTACAGTGAACAGGATGCCCAGTGGCACAGCATTGGAGAGGTAACGGTTCAGGAGCATTAGCAAAATGAACTTTTCTTGCATGGAAAAGTTATATTCATTGACATTTTAGTAATTTCCATCAGGGTATTATACATAATAAAAAGTTATACCTGTTTAATGTTTACTAATGTTAATTTTGACATCTCAAATTTAGTTTATTTTTATCAGGCAGTAATGTGCACCACTGGGGAGTTTATTGTTTAATAGGAAGTGCAGGTATAAAGTTCACTGCACTGTGCAAAAACACAGGCTGCTGCTTCTGGTGAATGGTCAATATCCCTGATCGATGCTGTTTAAATTTGGAATCCAAAGGGCCTGACAGCTATGAATTTTATTATTTTGGGCAGAGTGAAAAATTTTGCTGTGGGATGTTAAACCCAAATTTATTTGCTGTATGTATTCAACTTGTTGTTTAGAGTATGATGCATTTGTGTTGGGTCAAGTCGTTCCAGAGCAGAAAACCTAAATCCATATTTTCTATAGCACCTTTACAAATATTTAAGAACAGTAAAATGTGGTTTTCCTTTCTCTTTTGTCACTGCAGTTTCTATACAAACCATAACGTGTTATATATATACTGTGAGTAACTAATGGCAAGAGACTTTATTTTTCATGATTCTTCGGGGGGACCTTCATCTCCTTAAGAAGGCAAATGAGACCAAAGTGTTCTAGTGTGCTCTAAATAGGAAAAAAGACAATTAGGCTGCCTTATGGCTGTCAGTCAACCCACTGTTGCAGGGTGTTTTAAGAGGTGAAATCAAGCAGGCGATCTGGAGGAAAGGTGGTGTAGTGAGATGGAGAGGCCAGGAACCAGGGGGCTACACTAGAGTAGCTGAGAGCTAGGGAGGGAAACACCATTGTACTGTTCGTTTGGAGACATTCTGTCAAAGCCGGCCCAGGCTGACACCTTGGATCACAGTTTGATAGACGGAAGAGTAGCTCTCACTGACTAGGTCCTATTAAGGTGGATGTTTTCAAAGTTTGGGCCTGGCACTTGGGAAAAAATAGGAAGGACACAGAGGGGAAGTGGAGCCTGAGCAGAGCTGACATGCTTCAAGACCCTCCTCCCCAAACGGGCAGTCGTGGGTCAAATCGCTTTCTTTCCTTCCTTCGCCCAGTCTGTTTCGGTGTCCAACTTACTGAATGTCTAAAAGATCTGGCGAGCACACTTTTTCACAGTCATATTTGGAAATACACACTGATATCAAACATATACAGGCACCAACCTACAAAGCATGCATGGATGCATGTTAACACGTGCATGCAAGCATTCATGCAAGCACAGACCCACAAAAATGTGCATATCTGCATATGTAGTTTTTCTGTTTGTAGTTTCGAGTCATGTCCAGGTGGATTAGTGGTTTCCACGGAAGACTATTTGTACCCCACCGCATCCCCCCTTTACTGGATCAATGCGCTCCCACTGTCACAGTGCAGTGAACAGTCAGAAGCAGCCAAGAGAGGCCTATGAGACCTACAGAGCCACAAAAGCATTGAGAGGTAGTGGGGGGTGTGGATGATGTGGCGACGCTTGAATGTGTGTGTATGCACACTACTAGTCGTCAGAGAGGGGCGAATGCAGACACACTGCACCTTGACCACCTATTATGAAGCTCTTTGCCATGATGTCAAGTGAAAGCAAGTTAATTGGGTGAAGCTGTAGAGCATGTTAGGGCGGCGGTTGAGGGCCTGCTGGCTTGACAGTTGAGTGTCAGTGGGACCCAGTCAAGTGTGGCTGAGAGACAGAGCCCTGTCACTGGGCCTAAAGCAGGGCCGCTGGGGCTGTTAGGGAGAGAGACCAGCCCCTCCCTCCACACACACGTACGCACACACGCACACACACATCCTATTACACACCCACGTTGTCCCAAATGAAGAATAATTCAGAGGAAATTAAACAATTACCTGATTTATGAAATCATGATAAATTAATTATTGTAATTATTAATTGTTGAGCTGTGAAGTAGTAATTTGTTTTAGTTAAAATTGTTTGTCTCAATATTGTGCAGTTAAATGTGCATTTAAAACAAAGAATTTTATTTTTGTTTTAGTTTTTTGGCAGTTTATTAATGAATGAATTATTATCAAAGAAAAAAATCACAAATAAAATGTATTTTAGTTGTTTGTTTTAAATAAAAATCTATACACCATTTTACAATACTATCAGGCCTCACTGTTAATGAGAACTTGTAAATTACAATGTTATTTGGCAACTGATTTATATAATTTTTACTTTATCATTGTTTTATTTTATAACTTCCAAGTCTATGATTTCCCCCCTTGTTTGAATACCAATACTCTTGTCTGTTTTGACTGTTATCTGCTCTTCCTCTTTTCCCTGAATGTACTCGCTAATTGAACACAAATTAGTACGGTGGCCTGACAACTTATTGACAAACCTAAGCACAACTGAACAAAAGTGTCCCCAAATATTCTCTGGTAACAGTTCCCCAGGGAGGGTTATAGAGAAGCTTTCCAGACAATGTTGAAGAGCTGCAGGATGCCCATTTATCTTTCCACAGCTCACATTCGATCTCCATCACAGTGTCAGATGGAAAAAGACCCCCACTTTTTTTTTACCATCGACACCCCAGAAGTGCTACTAAGTAACCTTCTCTCAGTATGACAAAACACCCTAATAAGAGAGGATTGAATGATAGATGAGGATGATGGCTGTGGCCCCCTTATCATTGTGTTTTACAACATTTATGGCTGTAATATTTGTACTGTGCAGTGTGGGAATCAAGCATGGCAGCAGATCCCCTGCTATGGGTGTCTCAACATACTCAACGATCCATAATGTAGGCCTTATGAAACTGATGGGCCAGAACACAGTCTCTATTCTGAAAGGCACAAAGCATTTGACAAGGTTGTTAGGACTTTGTCCAGGCACAGTCACCGATTAGGCTAATTCTGTGGATTTTTATTTCAGAATCACCCAGTGTAAAAGCATGGAAAAGTCGCTCAAAGATCTATGCTTAGGTTTAAATCCACCTGCTCTTTGTCAAGATCTCCCTGAATTTCCGATTAAGCCAAAAGGCAACAAATTAGTGAATTTAATGTATTTTAAAATTAAAATTTAGGTACTTGACTTCAGTACAAGGATATAATTGATAAAATCCAACCCTGCAGCTAGACACAAGCCCTTTGACACTGAATGAATCACTTGCCCCAGGCAGCTCTGAAATAATTATGTTAATTTGATGACCCTTCTAACAGTACAGTATTTATGAAGTAACCAATCTCACGGCACCACATTGCTTAATTTTAAAGGTTAGGTTAATCCTAAAAATATGGCTTGAATTTAAATGGTTGTATAAGCTTCATTGGAGAGTTCCTATAATTGGTCTTTAGCACTTACTGGGCATTTTATATAAACTGTGCAGTTATTCTTTCAGTCTGAACCTCACACGTATCACCTAAACCTGAGCGCCAGCTTGATGCAATTGGATACACTTTTAAAATCTAATTCTTTAAACATTTCTATGATTGTCCAAATGTTCGTTCCTGTCTGATTCAACTTCATGGCCGCCCACTCTTCCACTAACAGCTTTGTAAACTGCTTAAAGGACCATTACTTCTCCTTACTTCCTCTGTCATAATGCGTTAAATGTACAATAAGCAGTCAAGTTGAGCAATTAAGGTAAAAGGCTGTAAGCAGTGAATTTGTTAAAAGTACCTCTGTGATAAAATACTTTTTTTTTATTGCCACCCCCTGTGTTCTTTTCATCTCTTATTGTCCTGATATTAATAGAAACAGCTATATATTAGCAACATTACAACACATTGAATTCACCTCATCATACAAAATGTCTATTTATACCATTCATTTGTCACCACAAAGCTAGTGTCCATGGTAGATCATTGACATTATAAAAGATAATTTTCATTATTAGTTATTAATTGTTGAATAAAATAAGTTATTTCAGTAAGTTTTGATTATATCCCTCAGCAGTTGGCCTTATTTCTTTACTCAATTTAATTTTGTTACTACTAATGATATACTGGTTTACTTCTTGTATGTAAGTTAATCAACCGACTAATGAAATTGAATTTACTGTACTAAAGCCAAAACAGCTCCGAAACTGTATGCAGCACATCAATTGCAAACATAATTACTGGTAAAAGCATCAAAAACAATTAAAGAATTAGATAAAACGTCAATTAATTATGTTGTACTTTACTATTTCATATATCTTCTTCATAATTCAGCAGATTAATTACATGACAATTACATGACCAATTATCTATAAAGTTTGTTTCTATGTTTCTTACCTTAATTGCAGAACAATTGTAATATTTTAATGGCTGTAATGATACAGAAGCTATGATGTCACCAGAGGCCACTTTTCTTGTTTTTCAGTCGTAATTAAATAAAAAGATAAGTTTGGGTGTAATTTTTAAAAGTTCCTAACAAAGAAAAAAGGAATGAGAAAATCAATAAGCCATTTTAGTCTCTATCTATCAAAGTGGATTCCTTCTTGTCTGTTTTAAAGTGGGGATGTGGCACTTTAATAGGATAGCGCGAGGCTGTTTGAAATGTATGCCAATGATTCCTGTCATTTCATGGCAGCCCGGCCATGGTTCACTGAGCGCCCACTTCTCCCCTGTCAGCTCGACTGAAGACAAGCATTTAGTTGCAAACTTTGAGCAGGTTGCGCAAACCAGAAATGATGTGACTGCTACTTCCAATCCCCATCCTTCTCTTTCATGCTGCAATGCCACTGGCGGTCAAAGAAAGGGGAAAGGAGTGTGCTCTTCCTCATTTAACTGAAGAGCATGTTGATTTAGGGAAAATATTAAAGGTGAATAGATGGGGATGGGGGTGGTGGATTGAAAGTGCTGGGTGGTAAACTCAGCTCAGGGAAAATCAAAGTGCCAAGAATAGATACATTGCTTAGACTGTTGTCACTGTGATAATAAAACCAAACCAAACTGTATAAAATCTTTGGAGTCGGTAGATTGTTTAAACCTAAATCCAGAGAACTGATAACTGGGGCTTATTTTGTCATGCATAGCCAGCGTCACTGATAGTTTGTGCACGGCAAGGCCACGGCCCTATATTTTCTGCCTTGTAGCACACCAAAGTAAAATCGCTTGTCAAACTGAGGTGTCTGTGAGCTGACAAGATGCCCCAGTGACATTTCAGCTCGAAAGAGCAAGTGTCTTGCAACCGAGTGGTCAAATATCAGAGAATAGGTCAAGCAGGGCGGAGCTGAGTTCTATCCGGAAGGCCAGTCTCTACAAAACGCCAAACGCCCCCTTGACTTTGACAAGTGGGACTGCTGGGGGGTCAGGGAGGGCAGCAAAGAGGCGGCTGTGCGACGGAACAAAGTGATGTACTGTTGGGCATGGTCAGACAGTGTGCACCTTATTGGCTTCAAAAAGGAAAAGACATTGACATTGATTAATCTTCTTAACCCTCTAGAACATGAAGAGAGTAGTGGGGAGCTTGGAGAGGAGGGGGTTTGGCAGCCCCATAAGATGGGCCACTCCAGTGCTTTGTACGGAGCATGGCCCCCTGAAATGTACTCTGACATTCATTAGAATATCTTTGACACCTATCATGGGGAGGCAGCAAGGTTCGCAGAGAAGAGTGCTGTCTCCAGTGATTTCAAGTCACCCCCCAAAATCTTGTAGATTGCACCTTGTGAGTGAAATCACCAAAGGAAGGTAGTTAATAAAGTGATGACATAAAGCCATGTGCTGGCTTCACATGTGTGGTTTTGTTTGTTGTACTTTATTTTACTTGGGCTTCATCAATTAGAGCACAAACCTTTAAGGTGTCGGGTGACGTGTTAGAATATGGATTGTTTTATTGACAGTCTCCAGTTAGGGCACCTCCAAATAGTGCATGCCTTTGCATATACTGTAATGTGTAATTTCTAGCAGTTACATTTATACAGTAAGTGCATAACATCCTTGACTTTAACTCAGGCCTTTTGTGTATTGTGTTTTTCTGGTGTTTTTTTTTTTTTTTTTTTTGTTGAATTTTAATAGAAACAGAAAGAGAGAGATAGAGAAAGAGAAGGAGCCTGTGTCAAAGTCTTGACAGCCATCAAGGCAATACGGTGGTGCTGACATAAATATTTAACACTGAGGGGCAACCTACAGCATGTCATGTCACGGCCGTGATTAGGGTGAACGGTGACCCCCTCTCATATAACATGGTTTCATGTTGGAGAGTGGTGTGTGCGTGTATGTCAGTACTTCATAGGCTCCATATCAGAGGACAGACCATGCTCCCTTTAACCCTTATTTCCATAAAGCCATTCCTTTGGAACAGCGTTCCCCACAGGTCTCAACTACCTTACCTGCTTATTCTCCATCTGTAGGTGGTGCAGAATTCTTGCAGAATGAGCTGCCTCTGAGACTACAAGATCAGGCCTGTTCGGGGTGTTTATGTGTCTGTGTGTTTGTGTCACTCTACTTGACATCAGACCTCTTAAGAGGCTGATGGTGTAGATCCAGGAAGCAGAGCTGTTTATCATTCAGCCAACTTCATTTGGTTGTTTTTTAATCGATTGGTTCAAAAATGTTTTTCCAATGTTATGTCATTGTTTGTGGGCCGTCAAGGGCTAGCCCCCTGTGAATAATTCCAGCCTTAATTGGAAAGAAATCCATACGCGGAACTTCACTTGCACATGCGATCACAGTTCCTTGAAGAAACAATTACACAGCATGCAGAGGTAATCAATGGCTGTGCCCCACCATGAAATGTCACCAGATGAAACTGATAGGGCCCTGTAGCATTAGCATTTACTATTGTCTTGTTTTTAAAGTATGGAGGAAATGAAGAACCATTAAAGTTGATTCAGGGGCTATTGGTTGGCAGATTCCAATTTATCTGAAAATGAATGTATGTGTACATGTAAATTAAACCTAACATTCAGTGCCTAGAGCCTCAGTTTATACCTGTTCACTTTTGTACCTGGTATCTTACTGTAGTTTCCTTAATTTATGCTATGGTGTTTCTACAAGGTTTTTGAAATCTTCAAATAATCAAATATAAAGCATCATAATGAAGTTTGGAAGCTGCCAATACAATAATTTGTCAATCCTTATTTACATCCACAATAAAATAATACCGATTTTGCATATTTTCTGACTTCTTCCAGTTTAATGTGCCACTTTATAGTGTTAGAATTTAGATTTTTGGGGTCTTTTATCATGTTTATACTGATTAACTCTAACATTGACCATGCTTATACATTTTATGTTCATCAGTGTGAGTGGATATTTTCAAACATTTGAAGATATAGGTTGGATGGATGGATTTCAACGATGGACTAACTTGTCAAGTAAGAAAAAGTTTCTAACTCGGTTGTTTTTTTACTCCTGTACTTCTAAGTCTGGTTGAATCCGATTCTAGTTTGCTTTCACCTTTTATTGTAGTTTGTTTGGGCAGGTGAGAACACATTAATTGCACTCGTGGACCAAAACAACTGCACTAATGCCCTTTAGAGGATTTGGTCTTGTTCAGGTTTGTTTGTGTGATCCTACCTGAAGCTCAACTACCAAATGCACAAAATGTGGAAGCTAGAGCTCCTGAAGGCCAGTATTTTTCAGCAAACCTCAGCCAAACCTTGCATAGCAGTAGCAGCTCCATTGCATAGCTTTCTCCTCCAAAACACATTAAATCAACAAGCTGAGTAAACATTTTCATGTCGGTTGTAGTGCAGCATTTGGTTTACATAAAATCAAACCATACCCCCCCCCCACACACAAAAAAATATGCTGCATGTTTACAAACTCATCAACTGATTTGGACCTAAACAACATATCTGTATTTAAAAGAACATAGAACAATAAACTATAAAGTTAACTCTAGGCTAATGGTGTATGATTTTACAAACAACAACAAAAAAATGCCACAAAAGTAGGACAGAAGCTACTTGACACAATATAATTTACCTTCAGCTCTTGGGAGTTTACTCCTTTTCCAGTAGGCTGAGACGATAGCTCTTCCGGTAGATGACATATTACACCAGTCCTGTGGTCATGCCCAGGCTCCATCTCTCTAGTTCTTTGTTCAGTCACAAATCATTCTGTGGACTCCCTTAAGTGCATCTGTGTTTGTTAAGTGCCCGGACCATACACCGTGGTGTTAATCCAATTTGCCCTTAACATTTTTTCGAGCGGTTGCCATGTGGTTGAGCAGTTAGTAGAGGATAGTGACACATCTGGGAGAAAATGAAATAACTCTCCCAAGGTACAAAAAAGGGATGAACTTGAAACAAACAATGCAAGAGGGGATGGAGATGGACTGAGAGTGCTGTTACCTGTCCCTGTAGTCATTTACACTCTCACACACACACTCACGCACACCGATCGTCACATTTAGTGAGAGACAAAAGTCTCTGATTAAATTTTAATGGGAAGCCTTTTTAGGCCAACCCTATTGTCTTTCCCATTAAAGTCTCGGGGATACTGGTATCTCTCCAGTGAATGGTGACAATAGAATGCCCTCATATACTTTCCTCCCCACCTCTCTAACAGTGAGACGGAAGTGGGATGTTATTATTATTTCATGTCTCAGAAGTGTCCAGTGCTCACTTTAGGGCTCGGTCACAGTGGTAGAGCATCCTGCATGGGGAATGCTCTGAGAGGTGCTCTGAGTGCACACAACATCCTATTGTTCACTTCAGGTTGTATGCCATTTTCTTACATGCCCCCTGAGCAGAAGAAGAAGTGTTGTTATTTCAGCCTTCCTTTGCATGGTAAAACAAGAAAAGCATTTGCTGCTCCAGAACAGGTCAAAGGTGATGAGCTAAACAAACTGTTAAATCCAGTTCACAGGGCTGAATAACAGCAGCAATAAGAAAGCAGTGAGAACCTAAATGTAGTACAAGTGTTATAATGAAAAAAACTTATATCTCCATTCACACACTTTAACTGTGTATAACTTGTCACTATCAGTAAATATTCTCCTGATGAGTTTTTTTTTTGGTTTTTCTTGATTACACCACGATGTCAGTTTCAAAAATTATCCTGATTATTCCCATTTAGAGGAAGAATGGAGACAATAGTGGAGTGGATATCAAAGACAGCTGACATTGACCAATTGGAACCCGGTTGCAGGGGATTGGTCTGAACGTCCTTCTGCAAAGTCTCAACATGGCACTGGCCAAATCGCAATTCATGAGGCTTCAAAACAGGAGTTCAGGCTCTTATGGGTGATGTCATGACCTACTGCCACTTGGCATTTGAAAGATGAAAGCCACTGTGCAAGACAATTATCTAAAAACTAAATTCTGACTCTAACTGTCTAATGTCTAATTCTATTTAGGGCAGTCACTGGTAAATCAGACTTGAAAACAAGATATTAAAGCAAACACTGTCAGAGAAGGCATGTGGAATACATTCATATTGGTGACCATCATAAATAAATAGCACGCTAAAAGACGAGGATGCAAAAAAATGAATTGCAATGTAGGCTGCAGTCTAAATGGAAGAGTCACAGAAAAACCCACTTGTTGATTAGGTATTAAGTGAGTCACTTTCTATGTCCTCAGGGTCTTTGTAGTTTGTTTAAAAGTAGGCTTTCATTCTTTGATTTATAGAGGGCCTTGTCGCCAATACTGTTGCTTTTTCATTGGAGGGTTGCTAGAACTAGTAATACTGTAACTCTTGTAGCATCTACAAGAGTTGCTTCTTGTAGATGCTTAGACTTTGCCCCAGAATAGTGGAGCAGCTAGTGGCATTTGAGTTTGATTTTTCAGCTGTCTTCGCTCAGACTTGTTTCTTTCTTTACTGTTTGTTTCGCAGTAACAACAGAGAGTTTGGGTGGACCTGAACATGGCAAACCTAAGTTCCACAGCAGTCATGCCTTTCCATCAGACCTTATCACTCACAAGTTCCTTCCAAGCTAGATAAATGTATCTGTAAAGTCTGACTGTTGCATTTCAAACTAGCTGAAGTCGTATATGATATGTTTCTCCTGGTCTCTTCAGTCCCATGTTTTCAGTCTTACATACATTTGCAGCATATCATTATTAATAATATTGTTGCAGTCATTTTCAAGCTACCATGACAAAAGTTTTTCACTGAACGTCCAAATACTGTTATTTCATTTTCAATATGCATGGATTAGACAAATACTGTATATACTCCTAACACTATATGATCTATATCAAATGCTTTAGAGAGAGGCCACTGTTTGGATTCCTCGCACATCCTCAGGTCCTCTTTGGATTTCCTTTTTCTATTTACAATGCTCATGCATCAGAGCATCTGATAAAAATTTCATGATGTTTACATCTGATTACTTGGAAGTCTATAGAAGGCATTCTGCTCATTAGGCCACTCTTGTAATTGAATTCCTGGAATGAGGGAAAGGGGCGTGAGATGAAACTGTTTTATTTTTATATGACTTTTTTTGTCATATAACATTGCAGAGGCACCTTCAAGGCTAATGATGAAGGAAGTGACAGCTAATGTATCACGTTTTCAGCTTTTCTTTTTCACATGTATATTTTGATGCATAAGAAAGTCCTACTGCATCTGCGTTGCTCTTATTTTGGATTCTCTGCATTTATCTTCACAGGATCCTTTTTACAATTTTTGTATATTTAATTAATCATTTTTACAGCACATATTGCCTGAAATCAGATGTGACAAACCTTCATTGTGAATGCTGAATTATAAATGTATGCATGTATTTCTGTTACAACCTTTTAGAGGCCATGGTCAAGGGAGTAAGGATTGTTAGGTGATATGTGAATTCCAAAGGCATCTGAGACTATAATTAATGAAAAATAGACTAGCTGTGACCTTTGAGCAAAGTGACTGACACAGATAGACAGATACAATCTTTTAACCTTCAGAAATGTCAAGGTAAACCTAAACTCTGTGTCTGGGCCTCTGACACCTGTCCTCCCTCCCTTCTTAGCCTGCGTGCCACAGTATGAGTCTCTGCATGTTTACTATCACCATATTGATTTGTTTGTGAAGTAGAGGCTGTGGTGCACATTAAATATTCACTGCTTGTTTTTCCCTTTTACCATCACTTTATTCTAAAAAGCAATTTGTCTCCTTGACTCTTTATAAGTCATGTTCTGCTTACAAGTTGTAGAAACATGAAGGCAAATCCCTTCCACCATTAATTTTTAAATCTCTATTCTTTTGAGTCTCTAAATCCCTTTATCTCATTTGGCAGTTTGCTCATTTTGTGTGGAGTAGTACTTCAAATAATAATGTGAAAAGAGCCCCTGCACACTTACAGTTCTGATAACTATCAATGTCTTCGCTGTTCTGCACTGTTAGTCTTAAGTCTGAGGTAGTTCATGGGGGGGACTATCCCGTCCACCCTTGTAATTGATTCATAGGATCATGCAATCATTTTTCCACAGTGAAATTATCAAAGACTGAATATATCACAGCCCGAGTCAGCTACATCCACACTTCTGTCAACCAACTCAAAGTTTCCCCATATTGATTTTAGGGGGCGGCAAAACTTTTTCTTTTTCTGCATGTTGTTTGTTGTTTTGTTTAAACATAACATTGGAGAAGTAGCTGAGGCAGATTAAAGCACACTCTCTTTTTTATTTTGTTTCTCATTCTCAATTCTGATTTTTCCCAGTAGAGCAGAGACTGAAGTATTTGCTGCTGTCAGAGTGATTAGGTGTGGCTGTGGAGGCCAGCTTTCTACGCCCATTTTCAGAAGGTCCTAATTTCATGTGAGTAGCTCAAAGGATGTGTTTGCGTTTATTTGCGCCTTTTATGTCGAAAAACTTCAAAGGGGCCCCTCTCCTCTTCACCTATCATCAATGACAGATAGTGCACCCAGGGAGAGAGAGGGAATCGCTATCTTTCTTTATTTATTTGCTCTCCATCTGAAGATGAAATAAGCCACACATATCCATAGCCCTACCCCAAAAATAAAGGGGCATGGGACTGATATACAGACGGCTGCAGGTGAGGGGCGTCCGTTAATATGTTAATGTAATCCTCCTGTTAGGTGTCTCCAAACCCCTGAAGATGGGCAGTAATCAGTTTGTTCCTGTCTGCTGGCTTTCTGGGAGGGAAAGGCAGCACTAATCAGAAGTGGCATAGCACTCGCAGATGCCAAGCAAAGGGGAGGGGAGTGATATGACACCTCATGGATTTATTACCTCCCAATCTCCTGAGCAGTGAATCCTGTTTCAAATGAGCAAAATAAATACAGTTAACCTCCATGTTAACCAAACATGGCAATTGCGAATGAGAAAATTCTGAATTAGGAGACTCTTCCAAATGATATTTTTGCTGAAGGTGTTTGTATTTTTTGCTTTGCATGCCTGAATTATTATCTTCAATTCATTGATATCATTTCTCCTTAAATTACTTATAACACACACACATACAGCCGTGAATGTGCTTTTCCAGACTTCCGTTTCCCTCTTCTGGTGCAGTGTGAGATGTGTGTGTGTATATATATATGTGTGTATATATATACACACATATATATATACACACATATATACAAATATATATATACACACATATATATATACACATATATATGTATATACATCAGATGCTCTTCCCTCTTTTGTTCTGTTGTGTCTGTTAAGTTTGCATTGTCCACAATGATGTAACCCCACACTATGTGTGCTTGTTAGGCCATGCCCCTAATAAGTTTTGCAATTGAGCCTCACATTAAGGATTTGACCTTTCAGTGTAACCATACTGGCCTTTTCACCTGCAGACATTCACCTTTGACCCCTGTCACTCTTAACACTTAGAATGCGGGTTATGAATTTTGTATTGATTATGTCTTGTCCTAAAGATGTCCAACCATTCAGTTTGTGGTTGACTGATTATGAGGTTGCATATTCAGTGAATTGTCTATGGAATTTACTAATGCCTGAACTGATGTCAGCTTGATGGCCATTTTATTTGTGGGACTTGAGTCCCATTTGTGAATCAATGCAATAATGTTCTCTTCATGTTAAGCTTCTTTAAGTAGTTTTGTACATAAATTGCAGGGTTTTTTTGTGTTTAAGATATATTTCCATTTTGGCTTTATCTGTCTTTCTGTTTGGAAGTGTTTCTGTCTCAGTTTTCATCTGTTTGTGGTCAGGCAATGGGCAGTGGAGTCATTTCAGTAGTGTGTATTCTTTGCGTGTGTAGACATGGACTGGTGTGCACACACATTGTATGGCAGGACACGGCGGTAAAGGTCAATACGATGAGTTCAGGAATGACAGGAAACAATGAACCTTCCTGGGTCTAGTAAATTAACCCATGTCACGGGCTGCTCATTCTCACTGATCAATACTGAACACTTTGCTTTCAGAAAATGAGGGTCATCCTCCTTGGGCCCCAGTCTCCCAGGGGACAGACGGGAACGCTGATAAAACAATCACCATAAAGAGGTTCCAGACTCACAGCTAAAGAGTGAGTGCTAGAGGCTCCTTCACTGTCAGCATGTGTGCTAAGAGCCACTTGCTCTCCTACATCCCCCCTACCACTGCTGGCTTCACTCTGACAGGGGAACGGTCGATAAAGTGGATTTGAGATATAAATGTTTCCCAGAGCCCTCTCCATCACTTGGAAACACCTGCAGGCCAGAACTCAGTGACATAACAGGAAGCTCCATTGTATCATCCCCATTACCCCCTCAGATCAGCCTGTGTATAAAAAAAAAGTAGTCCTAGATTGAAGAGTGTGTTTAGAGCTACTTGCGCAGCTTGTAATCTGTACCGAATTTCCCAAAAGTAATTGAAGAGCTAAAAACTCCTTTGAGAGTAATATGCTTGGGGGCCACAGGAATTAGATAGAATATCTTGAAAACTGAAAAAGTATACATAGTGTTCCAGTGACAGCAGCAGTACCTTCTTATCCAGCAGTAGAGATGGTAGCTCTGAGAATGATTATAGAGGTAGCAGTGTCCTGATCAACTTTTTTGCTCCTGATCTCGATCTGATCTTTTTACAGTTGAGTATCTGCTGATACTGAGTTCAGATGTACCTGTATTTGCCCACAGTACTATATACCTAAGCTACGCTTACGTGAGACTGCAGGTACTGTTGATAGAGAAAGGGGGAGGGAGGGCAGAGCTGTAGCTCAACCAGCACTGTGTTTAACATGCTGTTAAACTGAGACCAAACAGGTGCTTTGATACTGCAGCATTTATATATTTTACAAACACTGAACAGTGTCATCATTCCATCCATATTCACCAGCTTTGGTGTGAATGCACACTGCAGCACAATGGGCAGAAAGGACGGAGTTGGAGCAGATCAAAACAAGGCTTTTCTTATAAAACTTGACCAATTATATCAAATAGAAATGAAACAAATGTCTACGAGTCTGCCCCAAGCTAGACCGCTACTGTCTGCAGATAGGCTGCATGAAGGAACTACTCACTAAAGTAGCCGAGAGTCGGTGCATGTGAAAAGGTGTACTTGTCCAGGCAAAATGTCTTGCGGCATTATCACAAAATATGGAACAGACATGAATCCTAACCATTATGAGGATCCCTGATTTTTCAAATAGTGCCACCAACAGGTCAAAGTGTCTGCCATGCTCAGCTGTACTTTAATAAATATGATTTATTAGCTGGCAGTTCATAGACCTCCATGTTAAGTACCAAATTTACTTTCTTCAACATGCAACAGTTAAAGTTTATGTGCCATCATTACAACGTTAACATCGTAACTATCGAAAGGTGATGAAAGATCAAAGATCTGAGTGCAGGCAGCTCTCTGAGACTTTTTTTTGGCAGATTGCTCACACCAGACTTCACATGTTGTTGCCATTCTAATATTAAGAATATAAGAGGACAATGTCTTTTTGTTTACTTGTATGTAACGAGATTTACAGACGCACAGGAACTGTGTAATGGCGGTAATCTTATAGTCTCATTGCTTACTTAGATTGTCTGTGATCTTGCTCTGTTTTTCATTTCTGGTGTTTCGTGTTGACATCACAACAGTATGCTTTTGTCATTTCCCTCTGTCTGGTAGCCTGGTATTAATAGCATTTCCTGCAGTCATACACTCTCACAACACACACATACAAAAACACACACGCACGCATGCTCAACTGTCAGTGCCTCCTAACCTCAGCTTGCGGTCGCTGCTGGCTGCCCAGAGCATATTAAAGGCTTAGATAAAGGGAGCTGGAAACCAGAAGGGGCTGGCCCATTGGCCCGGAGAAAGTGCTTGGAGCAGCAGATGCAGCGGTGGCTCAGGGAGCCCTTTTTCCATTAGGAGTCATTTCCAGGTCCACCCTCAGCCAGTGACAAAGTGGTCTCCCTGTCCTCATTTTTTGCTGATGCCATGTGAGCCGGAGGGAGGGAGGGACTGTCATCAGTTACTGCTGCCGCCGCCCCCTAATTGCGGCCAACTGTCGATGCGTGCATTTGGACCTTTTTCAAGCCTACATTATTTATTGGGAGAAAAATATTGTATTGATTTTGGATAGGACAGTGAGATATATAAGTGATGTTGCTAAAGAGCTGACAAGACACTATAACTTTTATACCAGTGTTATAGCTGTACTTTGCTGGCATTAATGTAACATTTTTGAATATAATGTCGAACGGCGAATGAATCCATTGTAGGAAATCATCAAGGTAAATCTGTTGTATTGCCTCCACTCTGATCTTCACAGCAGTGTCATCTGTTGACCTCTTGTTGAATGAAAGATGCATAAAAGGCACACAAACACACAAAACTTGCATAACGTTTTAAATCTGTGGTCACAATATTCTCTTCAAAGACATCAAGCGAAAAACTCTTTCTTCCTTCAACATATTCAGACAATCAGATGAGAAATGACTAGTTAGCCACCTTTTAAAGAAACTATGCCCCAGATAAATGGATAAAAATTGGAAGAGTTTTTTGGAGTCTTCCTCATAAAAGAGGTTTTTCTGGTTTTAACTAACCAATGCTATATTGCGTGCACTATTTGGAGAGCATAAATTCTTGGCTGTAGTCTGCATATTACAAATAAAGCAAGTAGGTATGGTTAGTATGCTGAATGTGAACATGGTGGGTTATGGAATAATTAATGTCTAATCTACTATATATATCTCAGATTTCATCAGTCTCTTGTAGTGCTTTCTATTTGGAGATTTAGTACTTACAGTTCTGTGGGTACACTTGGGTATATTTATATTTTCTGAACTCCTCAGCTTTGTTTCTTACCTTAGTGTGTGTATGATTTGTTTTGTTATTTAGTGTATCAAATTTCTATGCTTTCTAATTCCCTCCAGTTGGGTCACATTATAGAAATGTGCTCAGGATCCCTTTCCAATGCAGTGACCTCATTACCTGTAAAGACTCCTAGTAGATATGCAAGCCCATTAGAGCTGTTTAGCGGTGTCGGGGCAATGAGGTACAAGGCATTATTTTGGCACCAGCTGTGGGCACCTCAGGAGTCTCATGAACTATGCAAACTGCCAGAATGCTGCTCTGCATATCGAAGATAAGTGTTATGTTCAAAATGAAACGCACGAGTGACGTGTGTAATCAGACTCTAATCTTTTCATATGTTTTAACAAGGCTGACAAGTCATGTAAAATCAAAGGAACCTCACCATAAAATTCAAGGTATAATGGTTAGTACGGGTTTGTTAAAGAAAAAAAAGTCAAATTTTACTGTTTACCAAACTACCACTTTCTTTTGCTTTACAATAGTTTGTAATAAAAAAAGGCTTGCTTTTCACAAGCAAGGGAGGTCAAGGGCTTTGTGAACCACTTTCTCCCTCCCTTTTCCCTTTTTCAATAAAGACCCTGTGCCTAGCATACCTGCAATGTTTGATTCCATGTAATTGAAACAAGGCGAGAGTGGGTCCCTGCCAGCACATGGCCTCACCATTTAAGGTAATGTTTGCGCTGCTGAAGCGGCTAATGAATCCAAGTCTTGGGAGCTGGCATAGTGACTCCCCTCACCAGGCCTGAAAGCGCCTCAGGATGCTGTCCCCTTCCCTTCCACACAGCTGTGAAAAGTTTAAAAAGCCCGACCCCATAACATGAAACGGTGAGGGCGAATACAACTACAATTAAAAAGGGGGGGGAAATATTACTTTGGCATCCTGAGGTCATTATCCACAGTTTATTGCCATTTGTACAGTTCTTTTATTTTGCTTTATATGAGGAGGATTGGCCTTTAATTGCAGCGTTTGCTTGTTTTTCCTCAGTTTTTTTCTTTTTTGAATGCTTTGTATGTGTAAGGGGGAAAAGCCTGCGCACCTTCAGTGACCCTGTGAGTTCCCTATACAGAATGATGCGTTCAATCTTAGCCGCAGTGCCGTTTGGTAGCACAAACAGAACAAAATAAATTACTTCAAAAATATCATTATTTTAATCTTAATGGAATCTACTTTGATTGCACACAGACTGTGTCAAATTTCTTTAGAAATAGAATTTTCAGTGTCCTCTTTGGTGTGAAACATAGATTGTTTATTTGACAGTTTGTATTCAGGTTCAGACCAGAATTTATTTTATGTTTTGATGGTTTATTTTTTATAATTTATGGACAATAAATGGAATTCCACACGTTGGTTGGATATGATTACATCCAGTAAAGGTGGCACTACATTGTAAACTTATTTCTCCTGGTGTTTTAGGTGACCAAATGTAACACAACACAGACTCGTTACACACAAGAACAGACCACATTCAGCCAACAGTACAACAATTACATCTGTCCCAGAGATTAAGAACACATTTGAGACCACAAGCCACAAATACGAAACAGAGGAAATGCCACTTTTCGGCTGTATTACCTTTCTTGTGTGGCTTGCTGTACTGAGCCTTTTGAGAGAGGGTCTTAATCCACTAACTCAACCAGAGAGCACCCTAACTGGCCTAATCTAGAGGCTCTCTGGGGCTCTCCCAGGTACTGATTGACTGATTGGTGGAGATAGATGCAATCTGGTGTATCGTAGTTCCTCTGGGCATTTAAACAACATTAACTTTGCTGGATAGGCAAAGAGAGAAAGAACATTAACAACTATGAATGACAGTCTCCTGACAAATCAGTATGTGCCATGACAAATTCACGCTTTATGACACTCTGCAGTGCTTCTGTCAGCTGGGATGATATATGCAGTCACTATGTTTGTGTCTGGTTAGGTTGATGCATGAATGTTGAGAGAAGTCCTTAGCAACTGAAGTCATATTTTAAAAAAATATTTTTAACATTTATATTCAACTGTAATATAATAGTTCAGTACTTTACTTTAGCCTGAATAATTCTTATTTTAGCCTGAATGTCTTCCAGCTTTGCAGCTCTAAATATTTAATTACATTAAAGATCAATAATTGTTTTTATAAAATATAGTTGTTCTTGTTTTTTTTTTTTTACTTTTGAGGTCCTGAATGGCACCAAACTTCAAACAGGTGTTAATCAAAATAATCAAAAATCAAAAATAATTAAGTTTTTATGATAATCAGAACTAAACATATAGTATTAAAATAAAGGTTAGAAGATTATATATAATTTTTAAAGTCTTGTATGTTATTTAAATCTGTTTGCACAAAACTTGAATTTAGATTTTACATCACTATTAAACATCTGCTAATACTAATTCCAATATACTAATAACCAAAAAAAATTAAATATGTATATTGTATACTACAAATACAACAATTTGAAATAGTGGATATATAATCACACGTATTTCTATCATAAAAATAAATTAAGATTTGTGGGATTTTATTCAAGAAATCCTCTTGAAGTTCCTTATGATATATGTCTATATCCTGTGTTGGCATCTCATTAGAAGAGTGTGTGTCCAGTGGAGTGTGCGAGTCCTTGCAGAGCACAAGTCTCAGGAGCACCACTGATGTAATTAGAGACTGGTTCACATAGCACATTATAGTGATCTTTCCTTTGTGAGCAAAGTAGCAAAAAACAACTTCATCTGTTATTACACCCAATTTATTTATTTTATACACCGCAATATTTGACTGTGTTGAAACAACAATTTTCATAATAAAAAGGAGCATGTCTTGCTGGAGCATAATTGAACATAGCAATATTAGTCCCTAATTAAATTACCCCCATATCTAAATGATAATCATCATCACAAAGATTCACATGCCCATTTGCTAATAGATATGTTGAAGTTATTAAAGTAATCAGCTGCAAAGGAAATCCATTCAGAATTGATTGTGGAATATGCTGATTGAGGCATGGTATTATTTGGAGGTTGAATCCAGTGTGGGAGTGATCATTAAGAGATTCTCCAAATGAATGGGAATTATCCTTACTCTGAAGAGAGGGCTTACACAAGTGAAATCTTTTTACTGAAACAGACATTAATTAAGAGCTCCAGTGTTATCATCAGGCAATTTCAGTCTCTGTTACTGGCAGATTCTGAACTGAGTCAAGTCACCTACATACTGTAGTAGATTAAATACATTTTTGCAAGTTGCTTCATTTTAATTCAGTTCAATTCAGTTCAGTTTTATTTGTATAGTGCCAAATCACAACATACATTATCTCAAGACACTGTACATAGTAATCTAGATATTGATTGTTAGAAATAGCAATCTCATCTTCAAACTTCAAAAGCTCAAGTCAAATTAGACCTTCACATTTCATTTGTACACTGATTCCAATCCTTAAAAATACCCTTAATTTTGTTTTCATGCGACCTTTGCTTCTTGATCTGAGTAAAGATCAATGCTGATTAGTCTGGTAATATGATGATGTGCATTTGAATTGAATTTACTCTTAAACCAGTCAATTCCAGTTAGGTATGAAACCATGCATTTATTCACATTAAATCACATTAACATTTAATCAACCAGAACGAGGGAGAGATTAATTTGGTGACAAACTCACATCAAATTAGTTGCTTTTCTAATTTTATATTAAAACTAAATGGCATGTTGGCTTCAGTGGGACATTTTATTAGAATAAAGGAGTTTATATAACAGCTAAATATTAAATATTTAAACCCAAGCATACAAATATAGAAAAATATTTGTTTTAATTAATTGAATAATAGCCAAACTGCTAAAATTAGCCTGCCCTGCAAACCAAATCTTAGTGTTGAAGTGTATATTAAAAAATAAATAAATTGTGACGCATGTGAAGTATATGCAATTTTAATCATCAACTTAAAATGAAGTGCTCTTGATCGTTTTTCAACACACACTTATTGTCCTTTAGAAGCAATAGCACGTATTTTGGAGCGATGCCTCAATTTTGTCCTTTATTGTACGAGCCCTGCAGAGTGCAGAGAAAAAAAGAACAGGGTGCTTTGGCATTTCAGAAGGTGCTGCTTTGCATTACTGTATCAACAAGCAGAGTTTCCTTTTAAAATGCACAGGAAGTCCAGATGAGCAAAATGCTCAGGAAGGAATAAAAGCAAGTGTAGGCACACAGTCCAGTCTAATGAGATCTGTTATTCTGGCCCATTTTATACCCACCTAATCACACGCTCAAATAGATTCTGTGAAACCCCATCTCCCTTTGAAGACACTCCCACCACTCATGTGATCTGATTAGTATTTTACATGAGATACCAGCCTGGGCCAATTATGAGAGCTGACCAGAATGTTCCACTCATTTGATGGGGTGGAGATTCAGTGAGGTGGAATCATAATTTAGGGCAGTTAAAGACAGACCTTTGGATCAGTGGCTCCCATAATGCTCTGTAAAAAAAAAAAGGTGGCCCAATTAGAGCCATTCCCAGGAGCACTTTTAGTCTAACCTGTTCTTCCAAAGTGAGTAGTCGCCACATTCTTTAGATTTTTTTTTTTTAAAGCCATTTTCATTTAATATTGTTACTTGTTTATAAATTGTATGTTTAAAAATTAACAAAGAAATAAGTAAGTAAAATACCAATCTCATCATGTTAATAAAATATTGTATCACAGTGCATCATGTCATATAAGATTTACAGTCGGTCTGAACATTTAACAGAATTTCATAGCTTTCTTTTTTAAATGAATATATTTGAAGTGGATTTAATTTTTTGTACCCCCCTAAAAATACATGACATAAACAACAATGCAAACCGTGATATTACAACAAGCTGCTTACATTTTGTTGAATTCTCCACGGAGAAGAGGATAGACAGAGATAGTGGGTCCAGAAGAGGGTGCCATAGATCAGAATCCAAATGCACTTGGCCTTTTCTTTTGCTCTTTCTTCTCTCAGCCACAGTGCTGTCTAGTAACACACACGAACATGCACACACGCACACACTAACATGCAGATCTTATCAACTAGGGTAGCAGGCTCCTATGTAGCTGCCTGTTCTTCTGCAGAGTTCATAACTGTCGGCTCCTAATTCAGTACGGTAGAACACTGTTAATTATGATCCAGGAACAAAAGGAGCTTGGGGGACACTGAAGGAAAGACTATTCTGAAAACAGGAAAATTGTATTTTAGCTGTGAGGGAAGTAATTATGCTTTTTATCATGAGCGATATTTTTCCTGTATTTTTCTCATTCTCTTCTCTGTGTCTTTTCTCAGTCTCTTTCTCCTCCAAACCAATGTGTGTACTCTCCCACAGGACCTAGGTGAGGAGTTATTTCTGCATCTGGCTTGAGGTTCCACCGAGCTTTTACATAATCAAATCAATATTGCTATGATTCACCCTCTGGCAACGACTGCCTCGTGCAAGTTTCACTGGTGATGTTTGGCAGCTTACGAGATAAAAAAAGACAGAGAGTGAGAGGGAAAAAAAAAACCCTTAGTTAAAAATCTCTGGGCTATTGATTTCTTGCTTTGTTGGTCCTCTCACTACCAGCCGGCTACTCATCGTGTTGTGTTTCCTCCCTCTCTCCTTTGTTGTGTCCTCCGTTTTCCAGGTGTAATTTATTTTTTAGTCAGGTAAATAAAGAAGTGGTCCTACAGTGAGGTGGGGTTTGGGCCGAGGAGGAGTCTGAGGTGTGGCATGGTCTCTGTGTGAGGAAACGTGGCAACCCACTGTGTGATCCAACTCGATAAGTTGACGGGCTATAGACAGGAGGAGTACACCAAACAGAATTCTCAGTAAAAGCAAATATGACAGCCAAATGCTGCAAGGAGGGGGGGGAATCACAACATCCGATATCTAAAACTCAGAGACAAAGCCCTTGAAAATACTGTGAATACGGCAGATGTGTGCGCTGGTGTGTCACTTGTTGTAGACCTGGGTGGTTGAGAAGAGGTGTAGAGTGTTAGATATCATTACAAAGTGCTGCAATGACACGATGTAAAGTAACAGAACGCGCTATGCTCCTTAATATCAGCAGCAAGCATCAGAGACCAACAAATTCAAATCCACAGTTGAAACAGTACTCACAAAGAGGCATTGTTTCAAAAGGCTTATGAAGGGCTTTGGATGAGTGATAAAACCCATGCACTATAAAGCATATTTTGTTTAGAAGAGTGCAGTGAGCACATCCAGATATCCTTTAAGATGATATTCATTTTTTTTAACCCTCATGTATCTTCATAAATCATGCCCAAATATTACTTATTTAAAGTTTTGCTGAGAGCTTGAAGCTCTTCCAGCCTTTTCATCTTAATAAACGTGCTGTCTGGACAAGTTTAGTGTAGTCCTGTTAGTTGCCACACCAGAGCATAAATCCTTCCTCTTTGTCACTTTGATCAGTCTTCCTTCCCTTCCTCAAGTGTCCATGAGGAATGTGAGAGGGTGGAGGACAGCGGGTGGAGAGGGAATGTGGGGCAAGGTGACAGGATGTGAAAGGAGGAGAAATGAGAGTGTGTGTGTTGGGGGGGGGGGGGGGGGTAAAAAGCACGGGGGGGGGGGGGGGGGGGGGGGGGGGGGGGTTATATAGCACATATCCCATCACATTGATTCGGTCCATTTGGTGGACTGAACATGAACCCAATAATCAGATCTTGCTTAAGCACGCGCTTCCTCAGTAATTGACTCTCGTGTATTGATTAAGATGTTGATGTGTCCCAGTCCTGCTCCTGTGCTAATGCAACTGAGAATGAGACTGACCCCCTCCACCACACTGGCACACTGACACTCTAAGACACATGACACACACACACGCATGCACGGACAGTCACAACTACACACAGTGCCAGAACAAGGCTGTCATTGGGCTCAACCTAATAGATAAAGCTGTCATGCTGATGCTGCAGCGTCTCACTGGGCCAGCAGACCAAATTAGCCAGTCAATAATTTATGTAGAATAAGCAAAGAGAAAGAAATACTGACAGAAATGTGAACAACACTGGGTGGAAATGGCAGAGATATACAAATGAGAGGTGGATTTGTTTGTTGGTTTAAAAAGGTTAACATTTTGGGGTTGGCAGTTTGAGCATATCTTTGTATTAGGTTTTTTTGTAACATCTGTAAAGCCTGTTTTTTTTTTTTTATTTATTTGAAGATGCACACACCTACTGAAGAGAATTTCACTGAACAACCTGACACATATTAGTTTACTGTCATGTGGTTATGAGACAAGGTGACCCTCACAACAAGTGATTTAGTGTACACAGAAAGGGGAAAAAAGGAACAAACGTTGTATACAGTATATAAAAACAACAAGTCAACTGGTATGTGTATATGATTTTTGACTTTTTTTTTTCTTTGACAGTTGTGGACATTGCACCAGAAATGTTTTGATTTTAGCACAAAGAAAGAAAAAAAAACTGGTGATAGTATTGCAGTATACATAGTACATTATTTTTATGATATACACTCCTGTGCAAATTATGGGCTTAAAAAAAAGAAGTAACACTGGGGCTAATAATATTCCAACTTTTGAACTATTGCCATCACATTGGAGCCAAAACATGACTTTAAATATCACTTTTGTCTTTAAACTGTTGGATAGTTCCTCATATACAGTCTAATTTCTTTAGAAAAATGTCACACCACATAAAAATTCCCTGAGACCCAGAGTTTTAAATAAGTGTACCACAGGTGTAGTTGATTACTGCACCAAAACTTGTTTCTCAATAGAAATACTCATATTTATTTTCTCTAGTTTTTGGGAAACATATTTAGGCACATATTTAATATTCATTATTCAGTAAGAATTAGTGACATTTAATGGTGTGACTGTAGACTGTAACAAATTCTTGTTTTTGTTGTTCAGGACTTGTTTTTATTTTAAACCAAGTAGACAATTGTATAAACATACTTACAGATACAGTTCTGCAAGTAACCCTCCATTGCTCTACACTGGACCTTCAATTAACTAGTAAAACAGTATCTTTTCATGACGGTTGAAGGAAGTGGAGTTCCAAATACCAAGTGAACAAATGTGAAATCCATTTTACATCTGACATTTATAGTTGATGCAAATATCATTTGAAAAAACAAGTACTTGGGGCAGGGGGATATTTTCCTCCCTTTCTTAGGTTTTCTTTTAGATCAACAGATTGCTTTTAAATTGAAGTTTAGATTTGCATTTTGCCAATCATGTAAAATTATTTCTGACTGAAATGTAACATTGACATGAAGCAGTTTGACTTTTTGCCAATTTTTTGCAGTGTTATGTGCAGAATATACAAATATTTTAAGTTGATACTCCTTAGAATTCTCAAATCTCCCATATGGCCATTTTGAAGCTTGGGCTGCTGACAGTAGTACGCTGTTGTGTTTTGTTTATTTTAGATTATTCTAGATTCCATCACCTCTGAAAGGCACACACACACACACACACTGGTAACTTAACCGTTCAACAATGCAGGGTTACAATGGTAAAGCGTATGGGCACTCTTGTCTGATATTAACCCTTGTCTTGTTGGGACTGCTACTCCCATGACAAGAAAAAAATGTTGCCAAGGATCTGGTAGAAAAGATTGTCTCTTTTGAAAAGCAAAATGCATGTATGTATTTTGTGTATGTGTGTGTGTGTGTGGCCTTCAGGCCTCTCCTAGCCGGCTCCTGCCCCTATGGGAGGGCTGCCTGTAGCGAGGTGAACCATCCCTCTGAACCACCCACCCCCTCCCTCCTCTCTCCCTCGCTCCTCCATCTCTCCCAGGAGTGGACCGACACCTCTCCGCTGGCCAGAGGGAAGACCAGTGCCTCTCCTGGGCCTCCTTCTCTGTCTCCAATCAGCCAGCACTGCCATGGCCCTAGGGCTGCTGCGATGTGATAATCTCTGCCTTTTGCGTTATGCATTGCCCTGATGAATTCATCTTGTGACCACCTGGCACTCGCTGTTAGGAATTCAAGTGTTGTTTTTGCAGCAGAGGCTGGGGCGAATGCTGTGAGGGACTGTTTTCTGACTGTCAGAGAGACCCTATTCTCCTCCCTCCCCCTTCTCTTCATCTCTCCTCCTCCAACATCGGCAGAATGTTTTAACCTCTCACAAGACCCTGGCGTATCTGCTGTTGTGGTGGCAGGAGTGGGATTCTTCACCTCAGCAGGACCTGTGTGGGAAAAAGCCCTGCTTAGTATTTAAAAACGGATGGGCTTTTTGCTGTAAGACAAATTGAAACGCAGGAGGCCAGAAAGGAATGTGGCTGTCAGAGTGAACAGCTGCTAGTTTTTCGCTGTGAATAATCACTGAGGTTGACCCATGGAAGCTGAGGATTGTGTAACACACATTTCATAAAATTAAAGGTCAATGCAAACATATGGCAAAGCTTGTGCCCCATAACTTTTGACTTTTTTCAAAGCTACTTTTGTGACCTCAATTAAATTATGGAAATAGAAACTTTAGGCAGACACAATCACTGTTGTGTTTCAGTGGCCGCCTTTATAATCCAGGTTCAATCGAAATAATGAATTAATAGATGCATTTTTCATAAACCTTCAGCAGAAATGTGTGCCCAGATGCTGAAGAGTCCACATTTGAATATGGTCTCACATGAACACTATGCAGTCGCACTGCACTTAAAATAGCTTGTGGCTCAAAACATTAGAATTTCATATTTTTGTCTTGGTTGCTTCTGTGTGTGCATGTGAAAGAGATGGAAAGAAAGAGAGGAACTATGTTTTTATAAGCAATACAGCAATAGAGTGTCCATGTCCTTGGTATTACACCAGATCTATAATTTACACTTTTACATAATTGGACTTTGCCTTTTGCTGCTTATTGATTGTGCATCCTCGTCTTCTCATTTTCTACAAGTGAGCAAAATGGGTAAATATTTTAATAAGCTATCTAAAAAAAAAAAGGTAGGCACTCCAGCAGGAAGTGTGCCATGTCTCAGGGGGATAAACATGATGAGAGACCATGAGGTGATGGTATACATGTAGAAACTAGAGAAGTGTCAGCAGTTTGGGTTTAAAACTCATTTATTTCTATTTAATTTCAGCCCAGTGAGAATAGTAAACAGATACACTGTTGCTGTCACTGAGTGGATGAGTAGGACATTTTTTCAAACCCTCAAATGTATTTTTTCTACAAAATGACAATAATCAAATGAGGGTTTGCCTTGTTTATTATGCCTCATTATGTTGCACTGTAAGTGGATATGATAAATTGTGCTATATTCCAAGACATGCTTGCCTGGAAAACGTGATAAGAGAAATATTTACCCGCTGAGTTCTGCCAGTAACCTACCACTGATGGATGAGCAAAGTACAGAATTTAACATTAATTTGCAAGACACTGCAACATTTAGCCCAGAATTTACTGTAACATCCCTTCTTTAACTGAATTTCAAAGTATGCATGTTTACAATTTGTGTTTGGCCTTACCACTGAAGTGTTCCACTCTTTTTTTTTTTTTTTCATAAGATTATGTAGATTATGTAGTGACATAAAAGTAATATGAAAATGAGCAGTAAACAAAAACCCTTCCTTTGTTAGTAAAATCATTTGACACGTTTGCAAAAAAGTTGCACAAGACATATTTTTAAAAAGGGTTGAAGTTGCTAGTTTTGTAGTCTCAGCACTCAGTCATCTAAGACTCGGACAAGTATGATGCATCTTAGGGCCAAAGTTCCAGGATGAAATATTAATCAGAGAGAGGTATCTTGCCAGGCCCCTGTCACTCTCCTATCATCAACAGGACTTTGGACTTGTTAGTCAGGTAGCTACAGGCGAGGCCCCATGGCTGAAACTCTACAAGGAGATGCTGAGTGGGCAGGTGTCTTTGTGTCAAACCTCTCACTTGTTTTCCTGGACTAACTGTTTGTATTGCTCTGCCTCTGATCATGAAGGGTAACCTTAATCGTGGTGGGTGAAGCCAATCTTTGTGAGCTGCCATTAAAATGGCCCCCACAGGCATGGTAGTGCGGTAGTAATTTTGCACTCAGGGCTATTGAAGTCGCCATCTAAAGAATCACTCCTTTCTTTTTTCTTTTCAACAAGCATGGTTTCAAATCTGTTCCATCTTAATTCTCAGAACAGTGTTTGATTGAACATGACAGCACTGTAACTAAGTTTGAAAGGGTGCTCAGAACATATGCTGCTGTTTTGGCTTTTTTTGTGGAGGTATCAGCAGCTACGTATGAGGAAGTTTGAGGAACCAAAATTAGCTGAAATCCTTGAGGCTGAATATCTGATTTTTTTTAATTGCATGTATGCTGGAAGACATGACATATATGATCAAAGCTTTCATAAAGATTTATGGAGCAGCACGGGTAATTTTTTTGTTTGGTTTTTGGTTGAATTTTGAAATTTGGTTGTTACAATAATCATTTGGTACATTGTGAAGATTTAGTGCAGCAAACAGAAAAAGAATCTTCTGGCAAAATTGTGATGAGCTTCAGGCTGTTCTACTTAATTGAGTCCGATTGTTTTCCCTAAAGCTTGTCTCTTGACTTTCCAATTGAGAGGAAGTTGACTTAAGGTCAGCCTGGAGTGATGCCATCGCTCCTGGCATCTGAACTTTCACTGGCACTGGAATGCATGCTTTCTCCTTAGCCATCCCCAGATTTACTTTGACTACAGCTACCTTTGCAGAGGACATGGTAGACCAAGGGATATGAGCTCCAACAAAGGTAGATTGTATTATGAACAATGTGGTTTAGGAAAAAATATGTGACATACCTATATCTGTGATCCATGCAAATGACAATAGTACTTGAAAATATTGTAGACCGCTGATCTTAAATGTTATGAATAACAAGCATTTGAAATATTTCAAATATAGTGAGTGTGTATTAAATCACAGCATAAAAATCCCATTGTGCTGCTGACTTTGTAATCACTCACTATGTTGTGTTCTCTCATTTAGGGTCTTCCTCCTGCTCCTCAATGCTACTACAGACTAATAAGCTTGTCCTGTAATCACGTTAGCTGCCCTGTCGGCCCCAGCCAGGGGACCTAATTGGGACAGAGCCTTGGACAAAGTGAAAATTAATAACTTTTGTCAAGCTCCTGGTGCATTGTCTTATGATGCAGTGCAGGTCAATTAGAAAGCGTGATACGATAACGTCCAAGCAGCAGAGGAGCGCTGACTCAATTAGGACAGGGACTGGACTGCAGAGTGTGGATTTGGAGCGGGAGACAGAGAGCCATATCATCCCTAAACTGCAGGTTAATGTGCTGCAGAAATGGACTGTTAGCAGCATTTAAATGTCTTTTATAAGTTAAGGGGACATGGCACCATACAGATCCACTGGAGACATTTACGATCTGGAAACATTTTTCTATTTCCACACCAAACAAGATATAATGGTTTTAAACAGCTGCCTTTGTCAGTGTTTGAGTGTGTGTCTGCGTGTGAGTGTGTTTGTAGAGAGCTCAAGGAGCTGTCACTTAAATAGACTGTTCCCATGTAAGCAATACTACCCCTGAAGCACGTATCAATGATGTGCATCACAGGAATTGTGCGAGAACCTTTATAGTTAAAATGGATCCGCAGATGCCAAACCGGAAAACTCTTGATATTCCCCCTTCTCTCTTTTATTCCTCCCTCTTGAAAATGATGTGTGGGACCAAGTCCAGGAAGAATGTCAGTGAAGCAGTGGCCAGGCTGACTACAAACACCACATTCCATTTTTTTTCCTTTTACACATTAACAGTTTGATTATCATTAAGCTTTTTTATGTAGCCCACAACAGAAACATGGAAAGCTTCAAACTTGATCTAAGCATGAATGCCGTCTCTCTCTCTCAAGTGCTTCCTTCCTCCCCCTACATGTGCTAATGATTTGAAGTATCTCTGGATTGCCACAACACATGTAATTTAATTATCAGCTTTACTTTGTGTCAATAGTGTGTGCAAAACACAACCGGCTCAGCAGCAGCCAAGAAGTGCAGAGCTGCAGATAGTTTTCTCTGGAGAGGAAGAACTCACTTATCTTTCATTCAACATATTGTCCCCTGTCCTTCCTCTCTTCCCATTACCTGTCTCCCCTGTTGATCCCCTTGTGTTGATACTGATCTTAGCCTATCCCAGTTTTGCTCTGTAAGTGACACAGTCTGCTGTCATGTTGCGGGATGGCGTATAGGGAAACCAACTTCTTGCCCTACTCCCCTTATGGCTAGAGAAGTAGCTGATCATCTCATCTCCAGGTCATTAAATACCCATTTTGAGATTAGGGTTTTCAGTTCCTTAGCCCATTCCACCATATGATCCAAGACAAACACACATGCTTTACACGCAAAGGATGACCTGGTGCAATCTCATAACTCAGAAATACATTATCGTTCAACTCTTTCCTTATTAGGTAGTTATAGAGGTAGGTAGTTTTAAACCAATGCTGAGGTAGTGACCTTTTCAACAAAGGGACATTTAGTTGTAGCTGCCTGGTAGTCCAACTAAGACAGGGGTCCTCTTTCTGATTGGTCTAACTCTCCCGTTAAAGGTCAGGTTTCCCCAAGACCATAAATGGGGCCAAGAGGTGTTGCAAATGTCTTTTCTCAAATCACTTTATTTACATTATGCTGAAAGTTTGTGGTGGACTTACTTAATAACACCAAAAATACCCAGTTTTGATAGTTATTATTGATGTGAACATGAGATTTCTTAGATTAGTAAACATGTTGAGAGCTCAACAGGTTGGTTAGGGTATCATTCCTCCCTTATCCAATAATCTTTCAAACTCGCCTCTGTTGCTCTTTGATGTGACTTTGCTGTTCTACCCTCAATAAGTATAATATCAGTCTAAATATTGATAACCTGTATATTACATAACTGTATTTTAAAGTTCTTTATTCTTTATTTGATGAAATAACCAAAGAGGTCTCAAATTATGCATTTGGTTTGTATCTGAATACCTTATTTCCACCAGTAAAATCTCCTTTGTGGCAACTTAACTACACCTTATAATCCACCACCATGAAACTGATCAAATATCCTGTACATGGTCGCATAATGTGATACTGTGCACATCATGCTGCAACATGAGGCAGATGTCTCAATCTGTACTTTCCAAGTCCATTCCAATTGTTAGCAATTCAATCTTGGGCTACATCTGTGTGTAACCTAGTAAGCAGTCCCCCCTGCCACCACATTATTGTTCTCTCCCATCACTGTTCCCCTGAAGTTTCAACTCCCTTTCATACAGGTAATGCAGACAAATGGGGCTTTAATGCTATTCACAGTCCCATCCTACATTCCCCCACTTTGTCATCAGTTTGCCTTCCTTTTTAAACACATTTCTCCACCCTTAAGCAGCACTTTATTGTGGCGTGTTATTTTGGCCAATTCAATTAAATGGACAGTAACTAGGAATCCATTTGAACCTGATCCTTGCTCAGGCTTCTTCTGCCAACTCCATTAACTGTCATACTTGTCCAGAAGCCCTCCTGTGCAATGGCCAAATGTGTAAGTTGATGCATCATCAATATCCATGCAGAGAGAATTGCATGATCTTTAAAAAGTAAAACCTTATATTTTACGTCTTTCCACTGAGGCTGCAGATCAAATCAGCAACAGCGCAGGTCCTGCTCTAATATGTTTAAACACTGATGAGACGCAACTCTAGACTTCCCTGAATGGGACTGTGGTGCTCTCACTCTCAGTGTCTCAGCGTAAAGTGGTCTCATCCATGAAGTTATGAGTGTAGACACAGACACCAGTGCTAGTTTACCCATATTAGAGACTCCTTATCAGTGCTTTTGAGACCCATCCCCCTCTTCTCACATCTCCATGATGAAATACTTGTCTATCTTGTCTTGGAGTGGTCTTGCTCACGGAACACTGAGAGGGGAGAGGCACTACATAGGCCTGCGAATCCCTGTAGTGAGTGTTGCTCTCTTGGCTTATTTCACAGATCTCTCCCTGTTGGGACTCTCTTGATGCTTTATAGTAAGAGGACACCAATGCCCAGGGCAGCTTCTTGGATTTATTGAAACTTCATGTCCTGTCCCGGTTGCCCATTTATCAGGAGACCTAATTTACACTGGCCCCTAAGACTAATTGCAAATTTGCAAGAAAATGCTGATGTCGTTGGAACAGAGGAAGGTTTTATCCCCTCCCTTACTGTCCCTTGCCATGCATTCGCTAATGTGTTTCATCTGTAGAGCATAAAATAGACTGTGTTTCTTTCCTGCATGTGTGTGTGTGAGAGCAAATGCTCCAAGATAAACCCCAAATGGGACAACTAACAAACAGGAAATCGTGATAAAAACACAAACAGTATTTACTGTTTAATTCAATTCTGGGAGACCAATGCCCTCCCGTCTTCCCTATCAAGTTATCAAGGCCAGAAACAAACCCCAAGACACTGGGCCACATGGCACTGTCTATTCTTGGCAGCCAGCAGACACCACATGATAATTAGCAGTACAATTATCCCAGCCACTGGGAAGCTCTATGTGCAGATGGCAATTGCTCCTAATGAGAGGACTTCTATAAAACAAAAACACGCACATGAAACTATGGAGGAGACACGACTGAATAGTTGTTTCGTTTCTACACATGCTTGCAGCTGCATACATATAGAAATTACAAGGCTACATAATTTTATGGTAATGTCTTCATCATTGAAGGGCACATTTCTGAGGCTTCTGCAAATATTTCCCATAAATGCATAATGTGTCAGACTGTAAAAAAATTAAGAAGAAGGAGGGTTCTGTTGTTAAAGACAGATCATGGTTTCACTCTGACCATTAAATTGCATTTCATTTATATGCCTTCCAACAATAATGTTTTTATTCTTAAGAGGGTGCGAAGTATTCGGGGCTAAATGACAGCACTGTGGTGTACTTTGAATCCAAGTGCTCTGGGCAGATGTGAGTGCGGAGCATATGCTGGTTGATTTGAGGAATAATATGCAACCACATGACTCAATCAGGATATCTCCTCCCTTCATCAAGCTTTTGACACATTCAGCATACTTTGTGGCTGTTTTCACATGCAAGCGTTTAGAAGCTGACAGATTCTTGTCATGGAGAACATGTTGCAGGAAATCTCCTCTGCATGTGTGCACACTTCTGTGGAGCTCACTAAGATTTTTCAGTAAGGGTTTCCAGTAATTATTTTTTCCTTGTCTCTCATAGATTTACTCCTCACTTCTCTTACATCTTCACAAAGGCCTGGATAATATAAGGAAAGACATTTTGCTTGAATACAGCATACTCTTACACACACAGGAAAAAAATCCCGGCATCTCTGATGAAGCAGTTTTGGCACAGTATTTTAGCAGCACAGAAAGAAAAAGCTGTTTCAGGGAGTTTGAAGGGTTGAGCAATTATCTGATTATGAAAAACATTATATGTCAAAAAGAACAACAACATGTAATTGACTTGGTGTGTTAAAGCTGCTGAAGGCCAGATGTAGAATTGTGTGCGTGCTTGTCAGTGTAATGGCTAACAGCTTGACCACATAGTCCATAAGGCCTGCACCAGGAGGGCTCAAACAGCAATAAAATCCAATATTAGCATTTGTTAGTACTAGAATCTTCAATTTGATTGGTAAGATTCACACTCTAATAGGCTTATAAAGGAACACTGAGCTGCAGGGATAGAGCAGTGCCAGGTCACGGACACCCAACGATTCACAACATCCCCCCCTCCTGGGCATGCTTAGTTTTCTTCATATCCACCAGATACCCTCTTCAGCTCTGTTTAAAAGCCAGTTGGGATGTTCCAAAGGTATTTAATAGCGCTATTGGAGAAGGAGGGGGGATCTGGACCTCCCACATTTAGGTTCAACCACTGTTTTGCCCCACCTCATTTCTGCCTCTCCCCAACCCAGTGGGTAAGTGTACAAAAAAAACTCTTTAACCAGCGGCATCTTTCTTTTGCACCTTGCCCAGTCGCTCCCTTTTTGGTGAAGACAACTCAGAGGGATAGTAAACCCACACATAGGGAACACATTTACCCAGGCAAAGGGCCAGAGCATTGTATTCCCATGGACATGCAAGGGGAAAGAAGTACAGAGCACATTTACACGTAAATATCCAGAATTGGATATGGCACATCCTCTCTTTTTTCTTTGTCCTTTTTTCCCTGTCTGTTTTTCATGTCTCATCCCCTTCACTCAAATCAGGCTTCCATGTTTTGACTGATCATGTTGGCCACAGTGGCCAAGACAGGAGTAAAACAAAAGCAGAAAAGGGCTTTAGATTCATTTGATTTTGATTTGTATTGCATCAGGAATCCAGACTTACATTTTTATGCCTATTGTCCATAAAGGACAGCCAAGTTTACCTCATGGTTTAAATATTTGTGGGTAAGCAGAAGGACAGCATGTTCAACACTCCCTCCATGAAACCACCATGTGTTGTCTCTGTGTTTGTTTTTGTATATTTGTGCATATGTCAATGGAACTGTCAGTGGTAACTTAATGCCTAAGGACTTGTTTCATTTTGCCCATGTGTCTCCTGTTCTCTTGAGATTATTTTGTGTATGCTTAACTCAATTTCTCCTTTGAGGATCTCTGAACTGATACTTATCACCATTTTTATCTTTGTCTCTAGGACTAATGAGTCCTCAGTTACATTTTTTGTCTCATCCACCACATTTTCTTCATGCCGCCATAAAACTGTCCATTAACACCTTGTGTTAGTTGCTATCTGTCAGTTGTTTGTTATGGTTGTCAGTCTTTTGTGCTGGCTGTAACACTGTGTTTGATACTTGCTGCTGAACCAAATGGCCGCATGAACTAATTATGTTTAGATTTGAAATTCAGTGTTTTCAGTGTATTTGTGTGTTTCTGTGTTTGTAATAGCAATTTAGTGAAGTGTTTATCTAATCTCAATCTAGGTGTGTGATTTTTGCTCTCTCTCCCATTGGTGGTGATGGTGGCAGTGGTGGGATTGTGGAGTGGGTGTTTGCTCTTTTCAACATGGCCTCCTGCCTCCTTTGTCTTTTTATAGCCTCCTTCTGGGAGACGCTGCACTCTCCCCAAATTCAAAACAAGCCAAAACACCTCTCAGTTCCTCTGCCAGAGCCCGTTACCAAGGGAATACTGCTCTATTTCCCCTACTTTTCTACACACACCTTCTCTCACCCCCATCCCACCACCCACCCCTCTTTCTTCAGCCTGAGCTGGACACAGATTTTAGTTTTTGGAGCATTCTAGCATGAAGATGAAATGCGATATTGTTGCATTTGAAACTCAAGCCTTGGGTTTCTAGTTTTAACCTTGCATGTTCCTCAGTTACTGTAGTCACCTTTCAGTCATACTCATTTCATCGCCTTCATTTTGCACTAAAATCATTCATACATTTTCGCAGATTTTTGGTGAAAGTAAAGTTCATGATCCAACCATTGTCATTGTGTTGTCAGCTCCCCATCAAAGAAGGCAGTATTATATAAATGTTTGATATCAAGGTAATTTCATGAATCCTGGCAATTCATCAAATGCAAAGGAGCATTTAGAATGCTTAAAAATATATTATTTATGGTGACAGACCTTTGCAAAATAGTGACAGCTATGTAAAGCGGATGGCGTCTGAAATGGTCTGTTACCTTCAATATAAATATTGATTTCTAGTTGGAAGCAATTTGGCTAATATAAGTACAATACTTGAAAAAACACATAACAATTGTTTTTAGATATTTGACTGCAGAAATGTTACAAATTATATATTTAAATTGCATTTATTGAAAAACCAGTATCCAGATATTTGAAAGAGCTATGTTAATTTGTTGATTGTCATAAAATAACAAAAAGTAAATTTATTAATTTCATGCTTTACAAAGAGGTGCAACTAGACAGAAACATTGTGTCTAAGCTTAGAGTAATAGCTTAAATAACATTCACAGTAATGCCAAAGTATTCAAGTGCAACATGTCTATGTGCATGTAACAAATTAACAACAAATCAAACAAATTATGAAAGAAATCAAAATATTTTCAACCTCATGTTCCACTGGAATGATGCACAGAATAAGCAAGTTGTAATAGTAAAATTAATAAAAGCCTACAGTATGGCTGCCCAGAAAGTAGAAATTTAGCTTTTTTAAAAACGTTGTCAGCATGTACAAACAGTATATGTTTTTAGTCAGACAAAGCAAGCCAAACCATCTCTATGGCACAAGGAGACTCATAGTCTTTAAGGTGTTTTTCTTTCCTTTCCACATATACTTATATACAAGATATAAATATATATTACATATTCCACATATACAAGACATTAATACGTTTTTTAAATTCATGGCTTTACTGTATTTAAGATAACTTATTGCTTTTTTCCCTGTATTGCACATCTAGCTTATTCCTAGCTGGCTTTGGCCTTCTTCCTGTCTCTGTCCCTCACCACACCCATCCTGCACTCCTGTGTGGCATCAAACATACAGGCGTGCCACTGCACTGACATGGTCATTTGTCTTCTGACCGCTGTGGCATATGGAGAGGCCTGGCACTGCACAGATGTCCACTAAGTGCTGATGAAGGGAGTGAGGAATGGATGGGCTGGGGCTGAGAGAATCTTTGCCGGCGCTGTGTGAGCCTGGTACAGCTCTGCTTTTATTAACTGTACTGAGGAGTGTACAATGAGACAATATACAAGGTTAACAGTATCTTGGAAAAATTAGTGAGCATGTGTCTGACTTCACTCACCCTCTGCCTCTGTGTGTCTACATCTCTCACTGTCTATAATGTGTGTGTGCAAGCAGGTTAGTGGGCACTGTGCGATCTAGTGGGTGCTGTCTGGTAGATCTAGGGTGTACTGAGGGGAAGGAGGGTGTGGAGTAAAGCTGTAGGTAGAGCATAGAGCCTGAAAAGAATAATTTGCAGCTTAAGGCCAATAGCTTCAAAGTCATGAATCCTCATGGGTGAGGCAGCCAGGCTCTGAACCTGTCAGTGGTAACTTACTTCTC
Source organism: Brachirus orientalis (assembly GCA_016785285.1). Taxonomy (NCBI): domain Eukaryota; kingdom Metazoa; phylum Chordata; class Actinopteri; order Pleuronectiformes; family Soleidae; genus Brachirus; species Brachirus orientalis. Next base: position 10,010,922 of record JAFBJR010000175.1, read on the forward strand.
GGATAGCACGCCAAAGACTTCAATAATGACATCACCCAGGCATAAGGGTAGAGGATAGGAGTCGAGGTGGGGTAAGGGAGAGCTGAGAGACGGGCCAGCTTTCATGGGTGTGAGCGCGGCCCTTCACAGCACTTTGAAGTCCCACTTGACGAGGGCTTTGCAGCTGCCTGATACCAGCCATGTTGTGCTTTGCACGGATTGGCCACAGAAGCCACCAGGGTGGCTTATCAGATTTATAGAGGCTTAGCGGTTGACGTTGAGAGTGTGTATGTGTGATGAAATGTGTGTGGAGGTGGAATTGGGTGAATAGGGAAAGGGTCATCCCTTTAACAATCTACTCGTCCCAGTTAATTTAGAAAGCACCCTGGGGTCTGACAGAGAAGAGGCAGGACTTTGCAGTGCTCGGCACTGGAGTCCTTGGGACCTGAACCCAGCAAAGCACTCATGTAGTTTCTCACATGGAATCCACGATTTTTGTCTTCTAATAAAGCTGTTGTGGTCATAGTCATGAGGTGAAATTAAATTTGACAGAGCTGCATTTATCTCCCCATGTAGACCTACTGTATTTTATACTATGGGCAACATGATCAAATTTTGTGCTGCCTAATACCACAGTCTGTCTGCATTCAGTTGGTAAGTTTACCACAAACTAATAGGATGTGGATATGTTACCTTGAATCGCGGTGTTCTTGGAGAAGAAAGTGCACACCACAATCTTGTCTCTGTCAGATTTCCCAAGCTAAAGTTTCAGACACGCACTTCAAAGTCCCTCTAATGAGTGGAAAAACATTGTCGGCTCCTGCATGACATTAAAGAGTGCCGTTTTTTCTGTGTTGTTGCTGCGTTATATTTCACAAGCTTTTCCTTCCAAATGTTAGCAACTCATTTTCACCTCCAGCACAAACAAACAGTGAGGTATCGCCTATTGTAGCCAATATCAAAGGCGGCATTTGTTAACAATAAAATGCTGGTTTGAAATGGCTCCAACACAGATTTCTTTGCTCAAACATTGGCCAACATTTTTTATGCCACAGAAATCAGGAAAGGGGAGAAATAGCTGTGAGAAAGACATGTATAAAGTATGTTAAGAAATTGCCAGATAAATGTAAAAATTTATTGTTTAATTTAGTCACGCAATTTTTG